>OW386545.1:37536251-38736251 GCA_936435175.1 Glyphotaelius pellucidus | reverse complement strand
TAATTTATTTAATTCTATCTATCTTAAATACCGATAAAGAAGAAAACGTTGGCCTCGTGAAATTTGCACAGGTTTTCCGTCGTGAATTTTCAGTTCAAAACATAATTTCCATCATTAGCTAAGAAGCGTTGAATTATTCAAATGACTGTAAAAAATATAACCAGACGCCATTTTTTAAAATATGTATTTAATAAGGAAAAGAGTAGGTAGGTATTAAACTAATAATGTAATATAATTCCTTTACATGTATAATATAGTAAGAAAGTTTTCGATTAGATAAGTGTTAGGTAATGCATCACTACATTACATATAAGACGAGGTAAAATATAATACGAAGATATAAAGAAGTAGTAAAGAAAGTGTGACGTTCTTGTAAAAACCAAATCCTGTTTTCCTCCATAAACGGTTAGGTATTTTCTACAAGTTGTAAGTGTTTTAGATCGTAAAATCAACTACTGCCGAGTAGGTACAGCTTGACATGGATAATTTTGCAGGCGGCCAGATGATGAACTAAAGATGCCACGTTTTTTGTAAATCGAATGTCAAAATATTTTGATTTAGGTTTCTTCTATAGGTTTTTTTTTTATTTTTTTATCACGCGAACAAGAAACTATAAAAGATAGTTCTCAAGAGCAAGTACCTTTGAGTAGGTACTCACCTACAAAAAATTCGAATGATTTCAATAGTTTTAGAGACGTGTTGTTGTTGCTTCCTGCTTTTTAAGGAAAAAATTTCCCACAAACACAGTTTAGTATTATATTTACGTACTTGTTTGGCTATTGATTCTTTTAAATTAAATTAGAACTAGTGGTCGCCCAATGGTCGAAATTCGACCAAAATTAATTTAATATGCAATGTTTTTTTATTGATTTAATGTATTTTTATGCATAATTTAAAAAAAAATATTTGCATTCTGCACTCCTTCTCTATATAAACTATAAGTGTGCGAAATTTCATACTCTTCCGTCCGCGCAATTTTCGTAAAAAAGGGGCACAAGTTTCTGCTTCACGTATTAATATATTAGAATTAGAATAATTGGACAAAACAATTTCTACGTGAATATCACACAAAAGTCCCAACTGTTTGCCACTGTTCGGAGTCAGTAGACTATGACTTCCCCAGAAGGGGTGTGTTGTGAGGGAATGGAAGTAGATAGGTTAGGAAGCACCTGGCTGTTATGGTCTGGTCGCCAAACACGGCTATTGCCATTCTACTCAACGTTTCGATTCTGGATTGTGTTTTTTTGTCGAGATTATAGGTACGTATATGGTTTAACACCACCCCGTCCTGGTGATAGACCACCATTGAGAAAAAAGTTGCTTGAAATGCCTGCAACCGTGTTTAATGACCAGATCTGAATAGCCGGGCAATTCCCCACCTTCCTCTTCCCCATCTCCTTCCTCTTCCATCACCTTCAGCCTTACAATATACCCCAATCAGGGATGCCATGGTCTCACTGTTTCCAGACGGTTGGAAGCAGTTGGGAGTCTTAAAAAAGTCTATGGTGGCGACTTCACCGACTGCAGTGTTAACATTGTCAAGCTGTATATACCTACCAAGAAGTGGACTGCATAATATTATAATATATACGTAATATAACCACGCTTGACTATCTCATTGTGATTCCGTTTTGTTACTTATGAATATTCAACAACTCGCTGCCGTATAATGTAATGTTATATCTGATATCGTTACTTACATCACGGAGCAGGGAACTGATTTGATTAAAATACAATACTAGCGCGAAATGTGATGATAAGAAAAAACCGCATGGATTTACTTTCAAATGCTGATTGTTATACTTGTATCGGTGATAGTATTTTTGATTTTCACTCCTTGAGTGATCATTGTGGCACTATTACGACCTCTACGAAAGATCAGTAAGCTCATCAGTTCGGAACCCTTATTCCATCGTTGGTTAAAAAATCAGTATGGCAGATGAAAATTATCCGAATGTAACCGATTTCTATTCGAGTCTTAATTATTGAGGGCCTAAATAATGTTTCAATTCCGTTGACAATGTGAAAGAACAACAACGAAGTTTTTTAAATACAAACAAAACCCGAGTTTCAACTCAATATTCATAAAATCGCAACGAAATGTTGACTTGTTGAATGAATGAGCAGATTCCGTCGCACCAACCGTTATTCGTTTTTAAATGAAGATTTTAAAATTCTACGCAGAATACACAATAAAACTTATACATTCAGAATAAGCGTTTGTCAATCTATATGAATATATATTTTTTGCCACAGTATTTTTCACTAGAGTTCCTTATTTATATAGAAAACAAAAACAAAAAATACGTTTTACAACACGTTCCAGAGCGGTGGTAGATATGTTCGGTATCGCCCTGGTAAAATATGTATAGGTAAGTATGCATAGGTACTACAATTCAAATAAACATCCATACTAATACTAATATACTAATAATATTATAAATAATATAAATAATAAATAATATAAATAATAAATAATTAAATAATATTAAATAATAATATTATAAATGCGAAACTGCTCGAGTTTGTTTACGACCTTTTCAGGCATTAACCAATAAAAAGACTTTAAAAATTCATTCACCAATAGAAAGCTAAATTATATGCGCAGACTACATGTTGTATATGATGGTAAGCTCTGGCGTTATGAAATTATAAATATTAATATATTATATTTGTTATACGTTTTTTGTCGCTAACAAAAGCGAGTTAATTGCAAATGTCAGAAAAAAATCATTCCCATGGAAACGATGTTGATATATTTGTGGGCTCTGAGCTGGTAGGTACTCAGCCCCCTGGTCAGCTACTGCCCCAGAAAATTCAAATATTAGAATATGTTTTGTTTTTATTGGACAAGCTGGAATAAATGTCAGATAAGAGTTCCTACATTCAAAATATAATTCGTAACGATTATAAAGACTGAATAATAAATAGTGTAATTTTGTATTATATTAACAAACTTCCAAATATTTAATTAAAAATAAACATCCGAAATGTTTGTAAGCGCATAAATTCCGAACGAATGAACAAAATTGGATAATTCTTTTTTTCTTTGTGAAATTTAGGTGGCAGGCTAGATGTTTGAAAACTGAATGTAAGGGAATGAATGTATGGAATGTGGGAGGGGGTGGGGTGGGGAGGAGGGGGGATAATTGATAAGTTCAACCGCTACAGTAATTTCCCGTAATACCATGCGAGCGAAGCCGCGGGGAAAAGCTAGTATTGAATAATGTCACGTAAATACGTTATTTAAAAGAAAATTAAAAACTAGAATCGCATTTGAAAAATCACATTTGTTGAACACTTTTTTTTTTCTTAAATTGCCACGGCCGAGAATTGAACCCCAATATTTACCTTATTCGGGTTCATTGTATATTTATGTATAATTAATTTGTTTTTTTTTTAAACGATTTTTTTGTCGCAATTTTACGATCAATAATTATCTTTTTCTTTTATAAATTATATTTTTTATAAAAATGTATTTTATTCGGAAACCGCAGTGATTTATGCAACATCTAGAAATGTTTGTGTCCCAAATAAAAATATTTTCTGAAAATAGGACTTACGTATTTTAAGTGGCTTTAGACGTGTTTATTTCGGACTTAAATAACCAGGTACTTACTTCGCCACTTTCTTTAGCCCCACAACATTCACAAGTCTGGAAATACCTAACAGCTGTTGTTCCCAACTTTTCGATCAATCTGAGTCTCCGATCAGCTAAGTTTGTTTAGTAACGCTCGATTCGCCTTTTGGTCCAAGAGTTGCGTTGAGAAGAGCGTATTTTTGCATTTGAGGAGTGTTGAGCCAAAATTTCGGCCCAACATTTGATCAGCAGAATTGCGAACAGCGGCCGTTAGTCCCCCTGCCTCAGGGCAGTTGGGATGGTATTCGCATTCAAAAAGTGATATCATCTCAACGAACCGTATAAGCTAATACATATTATTATAGTGTGTGCACGCTATGACGTGAACAACATAAAGTTAGCCATTTTTTGTTATCGGGCAGCCGAGCAGGCGCAGGCTCGCCGCGGAACACGTTTTCTCTCACGCGGAAGGAAGTGAAATAAATTATACCTAAATACTGTATTTTACTGTTCTCGCGTGGTGCTGACGTAACATTATTGGTTGCAGCGCGTGCTACCACAATGTATAAAAAACAAATAACTAATTTGGAACAAAAATATACGGCGTACTGTACAGGGCCCGCAGATACTTTAATAGCACACAACTGCTAACTCTGTACAAATCGCAAGTGCGCCCCACGGTTGAATTTGGCAGCCACCTCTGGTCTGGAGCTCCGAAATACATAAAAAAAACCCTCGACTCTGTGCAGAAACGGAGAAACGGGCGGTCCGTTTGATAGATTCTCCTAACTTAACAAACCGATTGCAATCTTTAGAGCATAGGCCTCAGGTGGGAGTGCTGTCCTTGTTCTACCGGTATTACAATGGAAGATGCTCCGAGGAACTAGCGTCATTGATCCCCTCGGCACCGGTGCACAGTTGGAAAACACGCCAAACACGCGCCCAACATTTTTACACAGTTGACTTTAGAGAACGGGTAGTTTCTACGACTTGTTGTTTAGTTCAACAGCTCGGCTGTGGAACGATTTGCCGGCCTCTCTGTTTCCTCCCTCTTCAAGACCCATATTCACTCCTTCCTTTCCTCAAAAACACCCTCCACACAGCATCTTCAAAGATGACATAGGTCCTGAGGGAAATTATTTTCCTCAGGGCCTCCTGTGTGGAGTTAATGTAAAAAAAATGATAAAAAATATGCCGACTGACCATTGACAAATTTTCGCGCAGCCTCTAAGCTGTCAATATACAAAACATTTTTAATAATGTCGTTAGTTATGCAAAATAACTGGTTTATTAATGAATGGAGGTGAACTACCAAATAATTAATCTAAGACGAAACGAAGGTGGTTGAAATATTACTATAGACCTTATTAAGCAATTAACTTCCGTTTAGTCTAAAAAGGTCTTGCGAAGCGGCAATTTACATTAGGTTGGTATTTCAATTCGAAATTGTCAATTTAGTGGTATTTAAAATTTATTATGAAGCGTTTGACATTTACGTATGTAAATCCACATATAGATCCGCCAATGTCGCCATTGTATAACGATTTCTTATTTATTCCCTGTCAATATCGATCCGGCTATCAACAGTGCCGCCTTACTCGGAAAACGCTATAAAATCATCGGTAGTTTAGCCCATCGATCCTATATTGTAAATTTAGTTTATTTTATTTTTTCTAAACTAACAAAAAGTTGCCAAAAGTACAATTTTTGGATTCCACTGAAAAGTTACAACGAAATATTAAAAAAAAAACTTTAAATAAAAACACGTTACAACTCAACTCAACAATTTGATATTCAACACATATTTTTTTATAGTGGAATAACTTATGAGTAAAACCTCAAATTGTAATATTTGATTATTGAAGACAATATTAACGTCTCTCAAACGAAAAAGATTCAATAGCATCGAATTGATCCCAGTAACCATTCCTAGATCTCATTTAGTTCGGGTAGAACCTTGCAAGCAAATATTTAAGGATAGCAGCCAAAATATGCTATAAGAAAATTAAGATAACATAGGTAACTGACCGTCGAGGTATGATTCAGTTAAAAATAACACATGTCGATATGGCCGAATTAGCTCAGTAGTAAGAGCACTTCCCCGGCAAGGAAGAGGTCCTGGGTTCAATTCTTAGACGCGATTGAATCTGTTTCTCTCTTTTCCTCGTTAATATCGTGTTCAATGATTACATATTTAATTCCATATAACACGCAATTTGTCTTAGCTATGAATTAATGTCGACCAGGCAAACATAATGACAACATCAAATAAACCAAAGATAATCGAAATAATTTATAATAAATTATGTGTTTTGCTTTGCATGGATATTGTTGTACTAGTATTTCAACGGAAGAAGCTCTGAGGAACTAGCGTCATTAATTACTTCGGCACCGGTGCACAGTGGGGAAACACACCAAACGCGCGCCCAACATTTGTACATAGTTGACATTCGTCACTTGAGAACGGGTCGTTTCTACGACTCATTCAACCCAGGTTCAATCTACGGATGAATGAACCTGGGTCTCTTCAAGATCCATGTTCATTTCTTCTTTTCCATAAAACGGCCCTCAACACAGCATCCTCAAAGATGACGTAGGCCCCAAGAGAAATTATTTTCCTCAGGGCCACCTATGTGGAGTTAACATAAAAAACGAAATTTTATTTATAAGTAAATTAAATAAATAAATAAACGATGTTGAATTTATAAATAACTACAGGAAAAATTGTTTTCAAGAAATCTTTCCCATTCATTGCTACCAATAAAATCAAAGTAAAACCACTTATTTTTAAAGTTTTCATGATCATCAAAGATCGGGAAATAGGAAGCAAAACGCGCGCTAAACGATTTTTAAACGATTAGGTCTTGAAAACCCATCTTCACCCCTTCCTCTTATCAGAAAGATTTACCACCGAGTATTCCAAAAGATGACATAGGCACTGAGGGAAATAATTTTCTTCGACGCCTCCTGTGTGAAATTAATGTTGAAAAAGGTAAGTAAAGTAATATTTTGAATGTTATTATTATTTCATTGATTGTCTCATGTGACATGGCGACAGGTGACTTCTGTCAAAGAGAAAATATGTGAGGAAACAGACGGGAGACAGTCGTGGCTTCGTGCTATAATCGTGACAACATTATTATATTATATTATCACACTATGGCACGCAGCATAACACGGGACAAGCGGATAGCCACAGCGTACATAGCATCACGTGTCGCTTGTCTCTGCCTACGTGAGGTTGGCAAGAGACAATAATTGAAAGAACAAAACATAAAATTCATATACTTCTCTGTCCTGCCGTAATATATTATTATTTCGCCGGTGCACGCACAAAATATCCTAAGTGGATTTTAGAACATTGGAGATGACAAAAAATAAAACTTTTCATTTTCCCAATGGCATAAGCTAAAAGTCGCCTACAATAACGCTTATCGCCAACTTTCCACCGAGATACTGCAGTGCTACGGAAACGATGCTGGAGGGACGAGTGCACACTTTCAGAGCACTTCTCCGCCACCACACGGGAAGCTTATGGGGCAGACTGCGCCAATCGAAGAATGCGATCGTGGTTGTCTGGATGGAGTTCCCCCCTGATGGCCCTCTGGAGAAGGGAGACGGTGAAATATTCTCCATAAACGGCTGCTTACATTCATTTTAGTGTTTTTTCAGTTTTATATCTCATGTTTTTCGTGCCTATTCGTTATTATTTTGTTTTATTTATGTACTGATATTTACTTTTTACCTTATCTTATTATTTGTCTACTATCTTTTGTAATTTCGACATAAGAATGTATTGCATTGCACTACCCCTGCATACATTCTGAAAAAAGCCATTGTTATTATTTTTGTTATTTATTTTTGAGGTGTTATGCCGTGTTGCGCTACCTCCTTCTATAGCCAACGTTCCGGACAGCGTTAGAGTGTCCATCATCAGGGCAGATGAGTGAAGCTCATCTGCCTCATCCGACTCATCTGCCCTAATGATGGACACTGTAACGCTGTCAAAAACGTTGAATAAAGAAGGAGGTAGCTCAAAATGGCATAACACCCCAAAAATAAATAACGAAAATAATTTAGGTCGTTAAAACCTAAAATCATACCTATTATATATTTTTTTTCTGTTTTAAATTATGAACCCTAATACTATAATATTATGTTTGATGACCAGATCTGAAAAGCCAGGTTTTCCCTAACCTCCTCTCCCTTTCCCCGTCCCTTTCCCCGTCCCTTTCCCCGTCCCTTTCCCACTCCCCACTACCTTGAGCCTTACAACATATCAATATCGGGGATGCAATTGTTACGACCGGTTGGGACTTTTGTGCGGTCTTCATAAAATTAAAAAAATATATATTGCTCAGAAATAGGTAGTACCTATCTTTTTAATTTTATAATATTCATTTACATAATATTTATAGATGATAAGTAGTGAAGGGATACGCTGATCGTTGTTTATGGGCACGAGTAGATATTATTATTAATCATACAAAATGTCAAGGCCTTTAATAGATTAGTGATTATGATCCGAAATCAGATAAATCGTTAGAACGACAAAATAATATTATTATTATTTTATGTGAAAAGAATAAAACATTATGCATTGAAGAAATAAATCCGTAGAAGTGATTGCGGGCGTGTCTGGAGTCCCGAAGTAATCTTTCCCTTACTTTGAGAGGAGTTTATCAAACTTTTTAAAATATCGAAAATTTCTAGGTGTGATAATCTCAATTCTAGGCTAGTACTAGTACCTGGTTAATTTTGTAAAACAAGTTTGTTCAACTTTGTTCCAAATTTAAAAATGAGTTTACCGCTCATTTGTCATGCGCCAGATGCTGACACTCTCCTGTCAAAATGTTAAATAAAAATTAACGGAAAACATAAATAATTTATTTCCGACTATAAAGTCTGCATAAAAATAATTATCGTTTATACTAGATTCTGACTTGAAATAATCTTACCAGAATAAATGATGATTTCGCAAACATAATATAAAAATACCAGAAGTCAGGATTTATTTCAGTGCAGAAATTCTGGGACTAACTACCATATGTATTCCTCTTTTCCCAGAATACTAATGGAGGGAAATAATTATACCAAGTCAATGGACATCTTCAATTTATCTTTAAAAAATATAAAATATTGTTACTAAGGCAATTCAATTATGTACAATAAATACTGTATATTTCTTATTATTCATGTGTGAAAGCCCCCATAAAGGGCGTTAATAAATAAATAAGAATGTCTTCGTAAAAGAATAGCTTCATAGAGAACGTCAGAACATCAATTTCAAATTATTTTTAATGTAACCTCATCTTAGTATCTAAGATGCATTATTTGCAGGTAGATTCATTCTATAATAATATTAAGTATCTCCGACACAAAACTCAAGAGCTAATTCCAAGGCTTTAAATATATGTAAGTTCTTTCTCGTAAGCCGCTCACGTAAGCGAATTAATATTATAGCAAAATTACCAATTTTAACGGCACTGTAAGTCTTTAGAATGGATTATTTAAAAAAATTTGAACAATTCAACAAATTTTTTGAGTATTTTTTACCTTCCGTGAAAGACCTATTCAAGTTCTGTGTTTATTTCAGTTTTATAAAGCAACTGACCTATAATGATATAATAACGGAGCTTGAATAGAACTTACACAGAATGTGAAAATTAACCTTAAAAATTTGATGAGTTGTTCAAATTGTTCAAAAAATTTTTTACAATAAATATATATTTTTTAAACAACCCGTTCTTATTGTAATGTATAGCAAGTTACAGAAATCGCAAGAGGCGTATTTGAGTAGTCTTACTTACAGCCTTCTGACGGCTTATGAAATCAGTTTGATAAGTTGAGACCTTAGAGTATTGTAATTACATGGTTGAGATGCGTACTGTAAGAAATGGTACCTAAACGCATTGACCTAAACTCACCGAAGCGAGATGCCTATAATTAAAAGTCAGTTATTCGTAGGATTTTTTCCCCATAAAAACTATTACTTTTATTATTTTATAAAAGCTTATTAGGATAAGTATATAAGCACGTTATTTTATCACGAAAACAATAAATAAAAAACACTGATAAAATCCAAACAAACACCATGAAAAGAATCTAACAAATTTCTGATTCCAAAAACCTCAGAAACGTCAATTATTTTTCAGGTGGTAGGTATAAAAATTTCTGAAAATGAGCATCCTCATTTTTAATTAGCAGTCCACTTTAATTAACAGCCCACCTTATTTAAGTAGTTACATTAAATCTTTAATTCGTTATTTAATTAATTTAATGCAATAAAATAGATAACAAAGATATATTCTATGATGTACCAATCGATGAAATTATGTCTCTACCCCACTTTCCCACATGATTTAAATAACATCTAGTTTCACAATATGAAAATAAATTATACTAAGTAAGTAGGCTTTAACTTGTGGTTAGAACTGCGTTGTTTGGAGGCGTTGGAAAGCAAAATTACCATAAAACTAGCCAGTTATTGATAACTGGAATATTATTGATTGCTTCAATAAATGCAGGCGCCTCATTAAATTAATGTTAACTAGCTTATTATATTATAACGTGTGAAGAAACGAGCTGCGCCACCGTTTAGCAGGAATAAAAATAAATTATTCCTAAGGCGGTTCCTCTTTGCTGAGGATCGTGACCCCTACTTTAATTTCCATAGTGGACAAAGCTCCTTCACTCCTTAAGTTTCTGCACTGCGTGGAGAGCCAGACGTGGTTTATACCGGACGCCAGTGTTACCTGGTCACTCCAGCGCTTCTTCTGCTTTTTCTGCCAAACACGACAATCCCCTCTCAGTTGACCAAAAGTCATTTAAAGCTCTGTACGCAGATGATACCACCGTTGTGGTGAGAAACAGTTCATCCTGGATGATAACCCAACAAATCAACATAAATAAACTCCAAGACTGGTACGACCTGCCGCGTATAGACGCGAATCCCTCAAAGAACGTAGCCGTCTTTGTCTCCCATAGAAAGGGAGACAGGGTTCCCAGAGAGGAAATAACGATGTACGACCAGGTAAAAAGGTGGCAAAACATCGCCAAATACCTTGGAGTTACACTTGACAAACGACTTACATGGAAACCTCACATTAAAAACACACTGACCAAAGTTAGTAAAATATCCGGCTCCTTGCACCCCCTACTTTACTTTAACTCAAAGACCTCAACGCAAAACAAACTACTCGTGTACAAATCACAAAATCAACCCGTCATCACATATGCCTCGCCCATCTGAGCGACAGGTAACACAAAGTGTCTCGAATCACTCCAAAATGTCACTCTAGAAGATTTACAAAAAGCCCCTGGTTTGTCCGAAATTCAAATATAAACTCTGATAACGAAAATCCCGCCCCTGATACATATGGTAGAATTGGCCAAATCATTTTATGCAAAACTTCCTATACATCCAAATCCCAGTATAGCTTGCCTCGGGCGTTTAAATCCCGACGACAATCCAACCTTCCCACTTCCTATCTCCATTACGTTCCCCCCTTGAATGGACTCAAATAAAACATAAAATGCAACCAAAAATACAAAAACATATTCGAGTAGTATTACTTACCAAAACAGAAAATCACTACAGTCAAACAATAATTCTGAAATAATTTTACAAAAAAATACAAAAAAATGGTATTCAAGCCCTATAAGTCTGTTGCTGTAGGCAGCCCACTATCCCCCAGAAAAAAAACTATCCCCAGGTACATTATTATACATTCACCATCAGTTCTAGAGAAAAAGAGATTGAGTTCTCTGCACCTTGATCAAACAGTATGATATAGTTTGATTTGCCAGTGGCTATGAATTTCTCCAAGTTGGTGTCCTCAGTTTGGCGAGCAACGTGTCCAGAGTATATTAAAATACGTCTAGTAGATAGTTGAGAGCCTATTGTGGATGCATCAAATAAATTTGATGAAGTTATGTTATGCAACAACTTATTAATTAAAAATTATAAATAGTATTTTTCCGTGGAAATACTGGGTTGAAGATACTCTCAGTACCGCCCTAATATAAGACCACCATTCTTTCCAGTTGAAAAATTGCTTGAAATGGTTCAGACCTTATGGTTTATCGACCAGATTTGAATAGCCAGGTATTTCCCCACTTTTCTCTTCCAAATCTCGTTCTCCTCCCCACTACCTTTAGTCTCACAACATACCCCACTCGAGGATGCCATATTGTTGGGAGCAGTTGGGACTCTCTTGAGGTTTCACATTAAAAAAAGCATGGTTCAGTGAAAGTCCACCATTCTGATTCGATACATTGCTTGAAATGGCTTTAGCCGTTGATGACCAAACTCCCTTCAGCCTCACAACATACCTACTCCAATTGGGGATGCAATAACCTGGCTCCGGGCAGTTATGAATCTTGTGCGATATTCACATACAATGAAAAATGGCTAGTACAAAAACCTTGATCGATTTTTTTCCATTGTAGAATGATGGGTAGGTGTGGAAAGTTTAATGAAACATGTTTATTATACAAACATTCTCGAGAAAATCTAAAGTAATGATTTATTAAATTTTCAAGAAAACATTGACGTTCTCAGACACCATTTGTAAATTATAAAAGATCTCTCGTAAGTTTAAAAAAAGAACACAATAATTTACGAAGTGCACATTTTTACTATTATCTTAGTGAAAGGGTCAGTAGGTAGTTACCTACTAGTTTTAAGGCTTATGAGGTTAGATTAGTTTTAGACGTTAGTGTTAACGTTCTATAATAATTATTCAAAGCTAAAAAAATAAATAAGATAAAATAAAAGATTAATTGGGT
Source organism: Glyphotaelius pellucidus (assembly GCA_936435175.1). Taxonomy (NCBI): domain Eukaryota; kingdom Metazoa; phylum Arthropoda; class Insecta; order Trichoptera; family Limnephilidae; genus Glyphotaelius; species Glyphotaelius pellucidus. Next base: position 38,723,881 of record OW386545.1, on the reverse strand, counting down.
GCGACCGTAAAATACCATGATTCTGACACTGGCATGCACAGTTAACAAAACCTCCTCTCGTAGTAAGAATATTTTCCTTCCGCTGAAAGCTCCATTGTAACCCAGAGGTGTTGTGGGAGCGACAACAACAAAAAAAACACGACATTGAATGAAAAAGGTAAAATGGAGTTTTCTTTGCTTTCCTTTGTTAGGTTACTACCGATTGTATAAACATTTGAAAATTCAAAAGTCTACGTTCGAACGCGAATGCTGCCGCTGTTGTGTTTTCGTGCCGGCAGGCGGCGCCCCCCACTAGAAGGCCCCCTCCACAGCCAGGCTGGCTGCCGCCCAAGTGGCTATAATTGGAGATAGCCGTTGCGCGCCATTATTTATAGCAGCGGGCAGTGGCCTTCTCTGACTCGCTGGCCAGCCGCACTTGACCTAGTGCATCGCTAGGGGGAGAAGGTGACTAGCACTAGCACTAGCACCAGCCTCTCCTCATTCCTCTCCTGACAACGCCGCACTGATAACAAATAACAACACTAACCACAACAGACAAAAGGGGGAGTGTAAAAGACCACACAGACGGAGAGCTTTGTTTTATAGCTGTGCGATCTTATCGCCAGAAATCGTCAAAGATACGTTAAATTTCCTCTCATATTTGAGATGAGTATAAAATACCCCACAGACGAAGATTTTTGTATCTTTACTTACGGCCAGTACTAATAAAGGCTACATTTTCAATAAGAATCCAAGTATTAACACAGACAAAAGGATCATAATTATATATAAAACCCAAAAGGGTAGTATAATACCCATACACAGACTTCGCCTTTGTAGGATTTTTTTTGTTACTCATGTTTTATGTTATTATGCATTTACGTGATTATAAATGTACCAAACTTTCCTAATAAAAAAAAGATCTCCCTAAAAGACGCCAACAAAATAAATCATCAAGTCTTATGCTGTCCCAAAGATTGCAGATTGTTTAACAGAATTGAACGGTTCATCAAATTTCGAAGTTAATTTTCAAGTTCTGTGAAAGTTCTATTCAAGTTCTGTTATTATTTCAGATCTGTGAAACAACCAGCCCATAATGGACTAATAAAAGAATTTGAACAGAATTTTCACGTAACTTAAAAATTATTCTTGAATTTGATGAATTGTCAAAATTCTGTGAAACTACATTTTGAAAAATCAAAAAAAAAAAACAAAGAAAACCCACTTTCACATCAGAAGAACATTTTTTTAATTTATGGCTGCTTTTGGACAACGGAACTACAAATACATTTCAACCAAGTTCTATAATTCACTTCCAACAACAATAAAGAAAACGGATAACGCAAATGATTTAAAAACAAATCAAAAACTGACTTGAAGAAATCAAAGAAGAGGAATAAATTATGCAACATTTTGAAAAAAGTTGTGGAATCTGAACAAGCATGATAATAAAATAAAAAGACCAGCTTCAGCACAGGAACCCCTAGAGGGACTAAGAAAAACATTACATTATATCTTTTATTATCTTTTATCCTTAAAATGTGTTATTATGTTACAAAAGAAATAAACAATAAGTATTGAAATTAAATAGAAAAATTACAAAAAAAGATATAAACCGACAGAAGTGGGCGTGTCCATATGCCTAAAGTTTGTTTAATTTTCCTTAATTCTGATGAAATTGATAAAAAGACACCGAAAATTATTTAATTGACATCTCTGGGGACTATGGTATGGGTCTTATTGTAAAGTGGCAACACTAGTTTTTATTGAAATCTCTTTTCGGTGATTCTGAAATATATGTTTTTATTTAACTAGAATCATATCAACAAAAAACAGAGCTTTGCCACAATATTGTTTTTGTTTAATTTGAGTAAATCAGAAAAGTGCTTTGTTTTAAAACTGTGTCGAATGTCTGGACTTTAGCATGAACTCATTAAACAAACTCCAACAATTTTTTTTTTCCTATCTAGATTCTTGATGCAATTGATTTTTTTCAGTGAATCGGGTTGTCGAGGGAAATTACATGAAACTTTGCCAAATTTCAGATGCTGACTGAAAAAGTGAGGTGCATTATGTGAAAGGGGACAGCTTTTTTCTCGCAATACATTTTTTTAGACTATTGCTTGTCACACACATGATAAAGAATTATTCAGTATGATTGTAGTTGTGAAATTGATTTTATTGAATGCAAAACATTGATAAAAACTTATTTTACTGCATTGAGGCTTATTTTTTTTTTAAATTTAATTAAATTTGAAAATGTTATTATCAAGTTCTCACGTATTTCAAATGTATTTTTGTTACAGTTGTTTCGGTTTACAAAAGTTTGAAAATGGTCTTGTAAACCGAAACAGCCGTAACAAAAGTACATTCTAAAATATTGTTCTGCACGTAAAGTTCTGCACGTATTTTAGAATGTATTTTTGTTACAGTTGTTTCGGTTTACAAAAGTTTGAAAATGGTCTTGTAAACCGAAACAGCTGTAACAAAAGTACATTCTAAAATATTGTTCTGCACGTAAAATTCTGCACATATTTTAGAATGTATTTTTGTTACAGCTGTTTCGGTTTACAAAAGTTTGAAAATAGTCCTGTAAACCGAAACAGTTGTAACAAAAATACATTCTAAAATATTTGCAGAACTTGATAATAACAAAATTTAATTTTAGTTAAATTCTACGAATTAAACAAATAAAAACGAATTAAAGCCAAACACAATTTTGTAGGCGGGCAAAGGGGGCACTAACGAATGAACTATTCGAAAAAAAAACCAAAAATCTTAACCAAAGTTATTGTGTCAAGTTCTACGTTAAATGCTTTCATTCTCGCTAACGTAAAAGTGCATGTAGGTAACCAATACACACCAATATAAAGGAATACTTCTAAAAAGTTTTACGAACTAGCTTGCAACAACTTCGCCCAAAGTCCCCAATTACCCCGCAAATGAGATAAAGATACGGGGTGTGCAGCGACGTTGATAAATGATTGTATTTATAAAAAACATGTTAATTATTTAATTTTAGATTTTTTTTTACTTAGTTTCTGATCAGTAGGCACTCAATACTAGAAATAAACCGTTTAAATTCAGGCTCGCGATTTAGTATTTAAATTAATTTATATACAAATATATGAATTTTTAAAATAATTATTTACTATGTTAACTATAAGAAAGATGATTATGTTCCTAAGCTGTGCTCTTTGTAATTTATATTTTATTTGTGTGGTAAAAATTTTTTGAATTCTAATTATCATTCACACTTCAAGAGTTAAAAGGATAAATGATTGTTATTTTTTATTCATCCATTACACCTCTGCACAAGCAAGGGTCTCTTAAAAATGATTTACCTGAATGCAGGAAAGGTATCTACTCCGATTTTTTCCAGATATTTTTTTTACGTTGGTGCATACCTATTTAGACGATTCATTAAAAACTATTCAAAAATAGAACTTTCTGCCTTAAACAAAATTATAATTTTCTATGAAACGTCAGATTTCTCGCACGAGAATCCAGTTGACAAATTAATATCAGTATTATTTTTAATTTTTAAGCCTAAAAACTCAATAATTGTAATGTCGTTGCCTTTTGGACCACCTGTCTCAGGTATATCTCCACTTGTAAAGATTGGAAGGTATATTTTCCTATTTTTGGGAATTAAGAAAGGACTTGTAGGACAGAAATATTACATGAAGCGGGCGGACCATGATCGTGAAGTTGCAGCGGAAGAAAAAATTAAACGAGATATTCGTATCAAAGAAGAAAGAAGGCTAAACGCCATTTACGAGGAAAAACAATTAAAGAAACTGGAAGCTGGGACTTTGTTCGATGAACTATAAAACATTATTAGACCCTTGTACTAAAATAATTTGATCTTTCATGAAATAAAATGTTCCGCCTAATAATTGTTTCAACTTTATAATACTTTGTTCTGAACTAACAAATTAACATTATTGTTATAAACTATTCGTATTTTAAAAATATTTGAAATTAAGTTTTCCCGGTGCTCACATAATTGGCGGAAACTTTTTGAACATTTTATGTTAGTTTTTTTTTATATGAATACCGCACAAGAGTCCCAACTGCACCTGTCTGGAGCCAGTGAGACTATGGCATCCCCAATTGGGGTATATTGTGAGGCTGAAGGTGGTGGGAAGGGGAAGGAGATGGGGAAGAGGAAGGTGGGAAGTACCTGGCTATTCAGATCTGGTTACCAAACACGGCTAAAGCTATTTCAGGCAACGTTTCAATTCTGAATGGTGGTGTTACACCAGGACGATGCTGAGAGTATCTTCCACTCTGGAACGTGCCGCAAACATACTATATATTATTTGAAATGAATAAGTTGTGAAATAACACAAATTAATCAAATAAAATTTATTTGCCACGTCGGGATTCGATCCCGCGACCTTCGGAATGCGAGTCAAGAGCCTTACCGCTGGAATACGCCGGCCGTCAGCTAAGGTTAACATGAAATTAGACTGTAATAAAGACTTGTTAAAATTAAAAATAGTAATAAACAATTAACATAGGAATACATTACACAATTTTATTGTATTTCATAGACTTCACCTAACCTAATCATTTTATGACGATTTCGAATAAAAATAATATGTACCTACCGTTTTCTCCAAGCAAATTCTAGAACTACTGGATTAAATTTGTTTGCTCGATTTGCAAATTCGAAATTCAAAAATTAAAAATTGAACTGATTCAACTGAAATTAATTCAAATGAATTCAAATGACTGGTTTATTTATGTTTCAACTGTAATTTCACGATTTAAGAAAAGATGTATAACGTCATTGGGTTACGTATTTTTCATATATCTATGTACATATATTTGTCAAACATAATATTTGTCACAAAAAGATTAACGTTTATGATTTTCTCTCTACCAGTCATTAAAAAAACGCACCAGGTAGCATCATTGAAAATAATAATAAGTGTTTCTTAAAAATCAAAATTTGATTGTAAAAAGTCATGTACGTTGTTGTAGATGTATTTAGTTCAACAATATTGCAATAAAAACTGGCTAATACGTTTTTTGTCATCAAATAGAGCTGATTTATAATATAGCGAAATTCTTCAACTTTGAATGTGCAAAAGAACGTTGGAAGATGGCTGATAATTTTTTTTTAAATTCTGTCTTTCTTTCCCGTTTATTTTTTTATGTATATCATAGAAAACATACAAATAATGTCTACGTAATCTATTTAACGCGAGTAAAAAGATAAATTAATAAAATTTGTTCAATTTAAGTTGTTACACTTTGTGCAAATTTCTACGATAGTGTAACTACAAAGTAACAAGAAAAGTATGTAATGTTCTTACTGATATTTATTATATGTACCGATATAATACAGCTATATCTATACTTCTATACTAATATTATAAATGCGAAACTGCGTGTGTTTGTTTGTTATGCTTTCATGCATAAAGCAATAACACAATTAAATTCTTTCACCAATAGAAAGCTAAATTATATGCGAGTACTATAGGCTGTATAAAATGATAAGCTTTGGCGTTATGAAATTATAAACATTAATATATTATATTTATTATACGTTTTCTGTCCCTAAGAAAACCGAGTTATTGCTAAGCAAAACAAATCGTTGCCGTGGAAAACAAATCGTTGCCGTGGAAACGTTTCTTTATTAAATGGCATAGCAACGCATGCCGGGTACCAGCTAGTATATTATATTTCTGCATTACGTAAAATTTCGACTTGCACATTTTCACACTATAACTAGATTGATTTGAAGGGCGGGCAAGAAACAAGTACGGTACTTACTCACATCCCCTAATATTGATGTAGGTAATGGTTATTCAAAAGGAGTAAGGATACCTCGTGATAAACATAAAATGGAGAGCAGCTGGGCAGCTAGATAACATCCCGATGATATAAACGCGCCGCGCCCGTTAATACCCACATGTCGTCAGATCGGCAGCAATCCAAATAAAATATCTGCGTTTGTTTCAATATCTGCCGTGTTCCTAGCCGCCAACCACCAGTCCACAAGGTTACACAGGAATTCTTGGCTTTGTCCAATGTAGAATTGTAAACATCGCTTTAAATATTTCATAATTAATTCATAAAGAAGTGGAGACGATAATTAAACGTGTTTGGGTTATTTTACAACGCACCAAGCCGATAGAGAAGCAGACGTCTGACGCCTGAAATGCGAAAACAAAAAAAAGTCAATTTTTGTAGAATTCAATTCAGTACTTTTCACAATGAGTGCAAACAAAAAGTAAAAATGTTGAATTCACGAAGATATAGGTAAGATTTCGAATAACCAAAAATCGGGGAATTTTGTTTTGTCACACAATATTTTGATTATTTGTAACACACTCGTATTGATATTAAAGATTGAAATTTTCCCACAATTTCCACATCTTCATTGCCGCTACGGTCAGTAATCTTGGCGCAATTGGAATGCATCTAATATTTATTTACCGGTAATAATTATTAAAATAAACGGCAACACGTGCCCAACATTATTTGTTCACGGTTGACATGTTTACGACTCGTTTTCGTACCTACTCAACATCTCTGTCTGTTGAACGAGTAGCCGGCGTTTAAATTGATTTGAGATTTTCACGGCCAGAAGATTTATCGTCATTATTTTTTGGGTTATGTGTATTGAGCTTCCTCCTTCTTTAGCCAACGTTTCGGACGGTCTATTATCAGGGCAGGTGTGACGGACACGTAACGTTGTATTTCTCAATGTAACTGTAATGGAGAAAGCGCGACACGACTTAATACCCCAAAAAATAATAACTGAATATAGCCGACACTTTTGTTTTTCATCATTCTTTATAACATTGGGTTTATTTAAGATTCGGCTTCACTCATTCCTCTCCTAAAAAAACAGGCAACGAAGAATTCCAAAATGTGGCAAAGGCCTAGATGATTCCTCCTGTGGCAAAATGCATTTAATATTAAACATGGGCAAGAAATATGAAAGAAACTATAGTTATAATACAAAAATGGGAGCAAATCAAATGCATACAATGGTCTATTTACTCTAACGCAGCAAATTTAATTTATTTCATTTTATATTCTAAGAAACACAATACTATTGTCAATAACGGATCAATACTACACAATAATTTTTCAATAATATACCCTTCGTAGGTACTTACATTGTAAAATTTAATAGTAGACAGAAACTAATGTCGCTGTGATCGCTTAAAATGTTTTAAATGGCATTTCCAAGATAGGACGTTCTTAAAAGCAGAATAGTCCAAGTGTGTACTTTCCGAAATGAGATCAATCTTCGACATGTTCTAGATAATAATTTTGTTTATTAATTAACGCTTTGCAAGTAAGATAATTAATTACATGGAAAGGGTTTTTAGTATTTCTCAATTGTATCAAAATATTCATTTATTGTACAATCAAATTGTATCAAAATATTCATTTATTATATGTAAAATCAAAATTTTATTCAGAGGTCAATATTATAAATTAATTAACAAAAGTTTTAAAAATTGAGTTACATAGTTTTCCTTTGTTTTTTTAAAACGAACTATCGAACTTTATTGATAAATTTGAATTTTGAACAAATTTCAAAGACGTGAGTAGAAGCTGGTGTTGCCATAATAATAAAAGTTTTTAGTTTCAATTTAATAAATTACTACATTTTATAGGAAAACTAGGACGCCCTCAGACGTCCCCAAAGATTACATTAGCTCTGAGGGAAATTGTTTTCCTGGGGGCTTTCTGTAGAGTTAATGTTAAAATAAATCAACAACCATGAGCCACATTTAAAAAAAAGCAGTGAACTATATCTGAGCAGAATATCAGAATACTAAGTAGGTATTGTGTGTTATCAAAATTACGGAGTTCGGTTGTTTTTTTTTCTGCGTGAAGTTTAAGTTCTGGTTCAACCCCAATATTGTTCGAATTTTGAGTCATTTTCAGGATTGGAATAAGTTGTGTGAAGAATTCAGACATGCAGTAAAGCAGGCACCTATAACATATTTTAACAGAAAATTATCTTGATAGGTGTTTTAAAATTTGGAACTATTCGTCAAGAATGATCATCCCACAATTTTTCACGGGTCTACGCTAAGTTTTAAGTTGTAATGCTGGGGCCGCACCTGCGTGTATCATATCGAAGCTTCATAGTAATAGCATTGCTATTCATACTATAGCATTGAAGATACACGCAGGTGCGGCCCCAGCATAACAGAGATATCATAAATCATAAGTATCGTTAAAATAATTCTAATAAATTGATGGGTGTTTTTCACTGCCACTAAAATAAACTTTTTGTAATGATATTTTATTTGTATCTAGCTTCCAATTATTTTAAACGCAACTTAATGTATTCACTGAAATATAATGAATATGTTATGAAAACCTACCACTAAAATGCGTTTAAATTTTAAATGCCAAATTCACAGAAAATATTATTTCTTAGTCCGTGACGATTCACAGGAAACCGACGAGATATTCATTCTTCTAGCAGCAGAAGTAGTAGAGATACACGTATATTATAATATATTTCTCACGATAATGTTCAAACCTTCAAACACTCTGACGTTATTTGCGAAAGACGTGAGAAGCGGTAATTTTTGCCAATTTTTCTCGCAGTCTCTCATCGCTCCTTTGACACTTAGTACTTGTTGATCCCAACATGTTCGGATCAGATGTAACAATAAAAAATAAAAACACCGCTGGCGATATGTAATATTATTTGCGAGATGTTCGTTGCAGAATTTGCGGGGGCCCGAAAAGTGGTGTCTGAAATAGCCGCTGGGAGCGCCCCAGTCGGAAAGTGCGGGAAACTCTGCTCGACTATGGGAGATGAAATAATAACTGGTCGAAGATTAAAGATGGCGGCCAGACGCGACCTCGAACTTCGAGGACGATCAATTTATTTATATGGATGGAAATATCCCAGATATTTATAGAAGGGCGACAGACGCTTCTGACCTTTGCTTTCTCGTTAAAAGTTCGCAAAGTTCAAAAAGTTTTCAGGTCATTCATAACATAATATTATGAAAATACTATATACCTACATACATACTTACGGAAATGTAATAAGTATAGAAAGACATATATATTATTTAGTAAGTGTGTCTGTCTCGATACTGAAATCATTCAATTTGGGAGGCGGAAATGGGTACCGCCGTCCCGGGAACCTTTATTGGATAACCAACACCTCTGTCATAGGTCACCACAAGTGGTTCGCTACGTTTGGTGATTTAGCAGGGGTGCCCGGGTTCACGGGATGAGGTTTGTCTAGGTCTTGGAGGCGGATGACCAGGACACACCGAACCCCAGATTCCTACCCACCTCTTAAACCCTTTTCCTTCCCAGAACTCTCTTCTCCTCATTTTCCTTAAGAAAACCCTCCACACAGCATCCCCAAAGATGACATAGGCCCTAAGGGAAATTATTTTCCTCAGCCCATGTAAAAAAAAAAAAAATCTAGTGGTACAGTGGGATCCGACTCTCTCGACCCATCGCCTTCCACCGCAGTGGGACACTGACCCACCCCTCATACTTTTTTCCTTCCCAGAACTTCCTCTCCTTTCTTCTCCTAAAAAGACCCTCCACACAGCATCCCCAAGATGACATACGCCTTGAAGGATTTTTTTCGTCAGGGCCATCTGTGTGGAGCTATTGTAAAAAAACATAACTTAAGCCATTTCAAGCTATATTTCGATTATATCTCATGCACGGGCGATGCCGAGAGTTCGTTATATACCACAATATGTAGCATTTTCTTTGAACCACTGTAAAAAATTTAAATCTTAAAAAATTAAGTAAAAAGTGTGATTGTATTTATGGTAAAAGTGAAAAACGCGTTCTCAGTGACTCAAATCTACATTTTTTTGTAGGAGTAGAAGTTCTTTCTAAAGAAAAACTGAATAACCGATGAAACTAATAATAATTACTCATTTTAATAAATCATATTTACTCAATATTAATGATATTATTGTCTTAAAGTCTGTACAGTTCAGGAGTGATAAAAACGGAAGTGGCACCCTCTGAGAAAATGTCAAAAAAAATTCACAAAACTTGCAATTTCTCAATTCCAAAGACATAAATCAATTTCTCGATCCATTTTCCAATTTTTCCGAAAAAAAAATCCGGGGTCATAAATTTTCCAAAATGAAAAATTTTCAAACTTCACATAGCATTTAAAAAAAATTTCCAACCAATTTTCCGATCAATTTTCTGAGCAAAAATTTTCCGATTTTAATCCAATATTCCCAGAAGGCTTTTCAAAAAAATAAAAATTTCCCAACTTGGAAAATTTACAAACATCGCATAATATCAAAAAGCTTATAAATAGTCTCTAAAAAATTCCCTCCTATTTTCTGATAATTTTCCGACTTCCTCGGAAGAAATTTTTTCAGAAAAATAAAATTTTACAGCTTTAAAACTTTTCCAAACTTCAAATTACACAACCAAAAAGATAAATGTCTAACCTAACAATACGTTTTCCAAAGCCAAATATAAAATTGAAAAAAAAATCTTATGAATCCAACTTCATGTACCACTGCAGACACTGGATCGCCCGTTTTTATGTTTCCACTAAACCGGCTATTTTTACAGAGTTCTTTAATTTCTTGAAAAATTCTTCTCGGTAAATTCTGATTGGCGGTAAATTTCTTAGATTGGAAGTTTGTGATTAGTAAAAATTAGTATTTGTCCGGTGAATTTCAAACGATCGAAGTTATACGACGTACGTTACGCAGGAATTCACAAAATATTTTTATTTGGATAGAAAATTGAATAGGTACCTATGTGATAAGTAAATTTGTGCACTTATTCTAATAATTTCTGTTGTACATACAAAACTCTGCTATCAGTGAACTTTACTAAATAGGGCGAAACCCATCAAATGGTTTTTATTTGCTGGTTTATTAAAGTGAAAACTTATTTAGCACCGTTGTGATTTGAAACTCGGCGATACGGAAACGAGCGACACTAAAAAGAGACAAGCACATACATCTATAGGATTTAGCCTGCAAGAGAATGAGATAGACTAATCGGTGTTTTCTTTTTGCGATGCTTCGTAGCCCATCGGCCTCCTCTTTGTGCGGTGCTTCGTAAAATAAAATATTAAATAATTTTCAAGTTTTGTAATAATATCAGTATATTAATATGTGAAGCAAAAACTTAGTACCCCTTTTTAGGAGGAGGAGTATGAAATTTCGCAAACTTATAGCTTATATAGAGAAGGAGTGCAGAATACTAATATTTTTAAAAAAAAATTATGCATTAAAAATACATTAAACCAATAAAAAAAATATTGCACATTAAATTAACTTTATTTTTTTTTTAAGTTTCTTTATTCTTTGAATTGTTTGTTACATGAATCGGAGATTTTTCGACCACCATACTAGGCACATGCCCGTGTTGTGGTGGTCGATTTTCATATACAGTACATTAACTTATGCAATTTAAAGAATGTGCTAGAATATAAAATAAAAATATATATATAAGTAAAAAATATAATATTAAAAAATATTTAAGAAGGCAAAAGAATATACAAGAATGTAAATGACCGTAAAGTAATATAAAGGAGTATGGAAGAATGTAGTAGAATATAAAATAAAATAATATGAAAAGTATAGAACATAGAACGCATGTAGGTACATGAAAGAATATAGAAAGTATGTAATTATAAAATATATAAAGTTGAAGTTAGTACTTTAGAGCATGCAAATATGAAAGGATTTCTATTATAATGAGAATCCGTATGTACGTAGTTATATTGGTAGGTACATTATTTTACACCAATTTTTGTACAATAAATGTTAGAATAAATTCATGTTTCAAGTCAATTACACTGGACATTGGAGTAGATTATTATTGTTACAGTGGATTTCTGGTGGTATTGGGCTCTTTGACTAGTGTCTATACGTCTCCCATGAAACATGTAGGCACTGGTACACAGTGGTGCGAAACAGTTTTAAGATTTTAGTTTAAAAAGTAATTAAAATTTTCGGCTATTTATATTATAGTGATTACATATAGTACTTTACAAACAAAAACTTTTATTGTGCGGTATAAAAACTTATATCAATTTTATTTACAAAAAATAACTAAAACTTAAATTTCGCTATTTCGCTTAACTAAAGTGCTGGTGTAATAAAAACAATAAAAGACTTAAGTGGACAGGGTAAAGTAATGATTTTCTTCTCCCGCATTTTACAAAAAAGTTGAAAGTTTAAATATATTTTTACAATGAAAATAAAATAAAATGATGCTTTCCTCCAGATAAATGAAGTAATATGATATATTGTACAAATAACAATAATATGTAGATGATGCTTCCACAATGGCAAAGCACTTTTCACAGATAAGTATGTAGTATGCACGAGACGAAACAACAAGTTAAAATAAAAATTAAGAAATATTTTTCCTTAACAAATAGAAAAAATTCCTTTTTGTGTGCTAGTAGTAAGTAGTATTTTTTTATGATTCAATATATCATTTAAAGGAGTCAAATGCAGTAAAGCTGCTAGCATTTTGCAAAAGCGGTTTTGGCAAAAGTTGACTTTCATACTAGGATTTGCCATCTATCCCTGTTTTAGCAGAAAATATCAGAAAACGATAATTTTGTTCAAAGGCAAAATTTAATTTGAATTACAGATAATGACACTTGACCTTTGTTTCCCACCAAGCTTGTATTTAAATAAATCAAAGATTGGTAATGACATAATTCTCTTCAAATAAATTTTCTAAAGAAATTCTTTAAAAAACTGTCGACCCTTTACGGATATCCATATTTGGACTCCAGTTGCAAAGTGAGTAAGTGTATTAGATCTTTTGATGTTGTTATCTAGTGTGTTGTATACTTTAGGTGCGATGTATGAGTATTGCCTTTGTGAGAAAGTGGTTTTTGTTATAGGTATTATGCATTTTGCATGAGTTGAGTAGCGTGTATGTATATCTTTTTGAGTGGATTTTATCAAACCATTTTTCCAGATATGGATGAGAATTATCTTAATGTACAGTTGGCGAATGTCAAGGACTGCTAGTTTCTTAAAAAGTTGCTCTGATGGATGAGAAGGGGAACATTTGAAGATGATTCTTAGCAAAACTTTTTGAATAGTCACCAGAGGGTAGATAATGGATGCTGCACAACCTCCCCATCCTATAATGCCGTACGTTGCTATAGATTGAAATAGAGCGAAATAAACACTTCTGAGTGTTTTTAGATCAAGGATTGATCGAATAGAATAAAAAACATAGCATAACTTACGGAGTCTCTTTGTTATGGAGTTGATTTGAGCCTCCCAGCGTAAATGGTTATCTATAATGACCCCTAGGTATTTTACTTCATTTGACGGTTTGAGAATTGGGCATGAACAGCTGTTAATTAGAGATTGTGAGGGGGTGTCTAGATTTTGTGGGCAAGAGTGAATGATTAGTTTAGGAAGGTTTTCTGGGAGAGTGAATTTTCGGATTGAGAAATGTATATATTGTGTTTTTTGAATATTTAGTGTGAGGAGGTTAGAGTCTAGCCATTTTTTAATTTTGTTCAGTCCAGAATTTGCTTTCTCGATAACTATCGTCGAATTTCGACAATTGGGCGACCACTAGTTATAATAAATAAACCCTACAATTATCCTACTCCTGATACTCTGCGTTCGTCTCATTCTCTCGAAATTTAGTTTTCTTAAGGTTTCACTTCTACCGCATATGAATTTTTAGTGTGAGGAGGTTAGAGTCTAGCCATTTTTTAATTTTGTTCAGTCCAGAATTTGCTTTCTCGATAACTATCGTCGAATTTCGACAATTGGGCGACCACTAGTTATAATAAATAAACCCTACAATTATCCTACTCCTGATACTCTGCGTTCGTCTCATTCTCTCGAAATTTAGTTTTCTTAAGGTTTCACTTCTACCGCATACACACATATCATTTTTTTTTCTTATCCATATTATCGGCAATAGCAATGCTTCCAGCTGCGTAGATAAGTTCGTATATCTGTACTGAACTTTGTTCCTGTTTCTGTGAAAGAATTAAATTGTATAAATAGGTAGATAGGTAGGTACCCCAGTACCTACCTATATATTACATAATGTTATTTATATATTGCGGTTAAAATACATTAAATCATCCCCCGTATATCTGTCAAAATATGAAATTGTTTGTTTATTTTGGAATGAAACGTAAACGGTCTCTGTCACTTGCCCACGATTGATATTAATAAGATTGGAACGCTTTTAATAATTATTTCAGTTTGACCTTAGAAAGATGCCCACCAGAAGTCGTTCGTCTAAAATTCCTCGTTTTCCTTTCATTGTCCGGTCACTTGGCACCACTCACATTGGAATTAATTGCCCCAGTGTAATTATATTTAATTAGGCTAGTAATATGTGGTGCTTTGGGTAGTTACAAAACTGTTTTACAATGAGAAATGATGCTTGAAAGTTCTTCTCAGTCTAATTAGTAGAAAAACACAACATTATTAATTTAGGTTGCGGATATAAAAATCCGTGAGGTGAGCATTTAAAAAAATATATATATATATAAGTGGCAGGACACATCTGCCCTGATGATTCAATTCAATTTTTTCAGTTTAAAAACATAACAAAATTAAAATTTCAAATCGTTTTTAAAATAGAAAAAATATGAATAAAAGCATATTTAAACAATTTAAATAATTTAAACAATTTAAACACCAATGAAGCACAATCAGACTAACAACAATAAAGCTTCCTGTCTAAATTGTGCTTCATTGATGTTAAACATTTCGATATTCTAAGTGATTCTATTTAACAACAGGACTGCTCTCCCGACTGGCACAACCATTGGCAAGTTAGTTCTGCAAGCCGGGAGATAAAACAGTCTATGCTGTCGGTGATGGAGATAACATAAAAACTAATGCTCTCTTTAATAGCCGAGTTTTCGAACCGTCCACGAATCAGTCAGAAGAAATGTGTTACAACGAGCACATCCCTTCTGACCCGTAGGTGGTTCATACCGAACATGCCCAAGAGAAAGTCGGTAGGGTAGAGCCACTGGCAGTAGCCGTACTCCCTCAGGTAAAAAAATCTCAGCAATTTCTTCTGAACCTTCTCCAACATGAGGGAATAATTCACTTGGTGTGGGCTCCAAACCACCGAACCACTCTCAAGCCTACTTCTAACCAAAGCATTGTATAGTACTGTGAGAACCCGGTTGTCTCTGAAGTTTCTCGCAGTACGTAGGACAAAAACAGCATCCTCAGTGAAGTACTACACGTCATTACGATATGATCATGAAAAGTTAACCTAATATCAAACAAATGATGGACACTGAAACGCTGTCCGAAACGTTGCCTAAAGAAGGAGGTAGCGCAACACGGCATAACACCCCAAAAACAAACAACGAAAATACTTTTAGCCGTGAAAATCTAAAAACGTATCTACTTTCCAGTAGTTGTAATATCTCCCTGAATTTGATGTGTCGCAAATTTTCTTGAAGATTTTCAATTCAATTCAATTTATTTATTGCATCAAAAACATTACAAAAATATTCATTTCAGAACGTTTTTTAATTTTTTTTTGTAAGATTATTACATTAAACATAAGTAATTGGTATACAAACTGTACTAGCATTAATAGAGCTTCTTTTTGAAAGGCAGCTTCATAGTAGCTAAATGAATAGAATAGAATAAATTAATGATTCTGTTCAACAGCAAAATTCTTCTGATTGTAGCTGATTCTGTTCAACAGCAAGATTCAAGTTCAACAACGACACGGGATGCCAAATAACCATTTTATTAACACGAGATTCAAATATTTTTGGTTTTCGCTGCAAGACATGAGAAATTGGAATTGGAGGATGAGGAATTCATAGTCTTTATCATCATCTTACATAATCATATTGAAGTGTCAAAATAGAGGAGTAACTCTAGCTTAAGTGTCGGTTTTCGGAAAGTAAGAGCAAAAGCTAAAAACGACGTAAAACAGGCGGCTAAATTGATTGAAAACGCATTTTTGTGATATTTAACAGTAACAATTTCTTTCACTCTTGCTTTTACCGTAGCAACAGTTGAGACAGACGGCCCGTGTAGACTCTCACAAAGACTATATATAAGATATAATATTTTTTTAATGCCGTCTGATAAATTTATCTCGATTAATATTAATATAAAACCAAAAACATTGATCTAATTCCATTTATCGACTTAATTGATAATGATATCAGTCGGCTTGATTGATTGATTAAATCGGATATGAATCATAATCAATAATTTATTATGGGTTCGTCGGCTTAGAGAAAATATCGCGATTGCGCTCAAGGACTAGATTCAGTACGTAGTAATATAATAAATACACGGTGAGCGCTAAAACCACTTTAAAAATTATCTATTCCAATTTCACTTTTGTTTCATTGATCGAATGAATGCCACAGAATCTTGGGAGTGGAAATTAACCCACATCCCGACATCCAATCGAGCTGAAACTTGGCAGATAGACTCGTTGATTGGCAGAAGGCGAAGTACGTCTGAGTAAATCCTTACTAAGAATATGTCTAATGGCCGTTGCTTCCAATCCTACTTATCAACTAGCACAGGCATAAATTTTGGCTCAACCCTTCTCAAATGCACAAAAACGCTCTTCCCAAAGCAACTCTCCGACCAACAGGCAAATCGAGCGTTACTAAACAAATCACTTAGCTGATCGTAGACTCAGATTGATCGATTGTAACGATGGGAACAACAGTCGTTAGACATTTAAAGATGTACGTTAGTTTCCTCACTTTGTCTTCGAGCACGTTTATGTGTGTGTAGACTATTTTAGGTATTTGTCTAGTGCAATTCCTTGTATTTTATTTCAGTTTTGCTTTCTATCTCTAAACACAAGATTTTGCAATTATGGTTTTTTTTTAAATCAAAATGGTATATAAAACTTTTTTTTTTTAATTTAGTTTTAGTAAGTTTATGTCAAACCACTTTTTAAATTCATTGATAACTGTGTCCGCCATGTTATTTATTTCCGTCCATATATTTGTTTTTAATAGTTACAATGTTTCATTTGCGCAAAAGGTTATTTCTCTATATTTAGAAACATTGACGTATATGATAAATGATGAACTTCGCAATCGCATTTTGAGTGCTTGGGTTTTTTTTTAAGCCAAATTGATTATAATTTTGGTTTTTGTTACTAAATATTCTCAGATATTGTTTTTTTTCATTTTTTTCGTACAGCTGTGCTATGTTTGATAACGTAGAGCATACCATTTATTATTCACCACGAGCGTGTACACAGTGCCTCACTGCAAAACCAGGCTGGCCCAAAGGCACATTAATTGTATTGCCCCAAAATTGTTCAACTCCCCACCCAATTCTTTCAACACGTTGACAGGAATCTGAAGGTATATAAAAAAAAATGTTAAAATCTGGGTAAAAAATAATTTTGAAGTGAGTAACTTTTATCTATAATTCAAATTAACAGTTTCTAAACTACTAAAATATTCCATATTTATATATTCTACGTACGTGTGTATGTATAAGGGTGTAAATGTGTGTATAGGTACATATATATTTTTTAATTTTAGTTTAAAAAAAATAACTCTAGTAAAATCAATCATATTGATCTCTGTAGATACTATTGTATATATGTTTTTTTATGGTGTTTTATTTTAACCACCACTTTTATCCACATAATATAATAAACATTTTTTTGTTACTCATATTTAAAACTGTTTTATTGTGTATTTAATACTGTTTATAAATGTATAAAAACTTCGCTAATAAAAAACAAAAAAAATAAAATTTACAAAACGTACAAGATATCAAAAAATTGTCTTTGATTTTTCCTTTTTATTGTAATTTATCATACAGTTTCGAGCGCTCATTCCCAAACACAATCACCAGCTTACGTTAGGAAAGTATATAACATTGAACAAAATTATATAAAAAATACCACCTAATAAAGAAAAAAAAAATTGGTTTAAATTTAAACACGCTCAATCAATTCTCTTTAAAAAAACTTTTCCGGGTTCGAGTCAGTTTGTAAGTAATCAGAAAAAAGGTATGTTAATTTTGACGGTCAATTGTAGAGTTTATATGAAAAATAGTTTATCCTCCACTAAAAATCGTTTTAATAATAAAAAAAGCTGTTATAGGCTTAGAAAGCACACAGAAAATGAACTATTACGAAATTAGTATCACCTCTAGACATACATTCTGAAAAAATCTTTAAAAACCCCGAGATATTCACGAGAATATTTTAAGTTATATAAAATTTTGTCGCTTTTATGAGTTCTCAAAAATAACCGTTGAAAAGATCGCAATAAAGTATTGCATTCATTCGGACTATGAATTTGCCAAAAAGCTTTCTGCAAATTACACGCGCGATGAAAAAAGGATGTCTTAATCACCCATAAAATTTGATATTCGGCCATTTTCGCCCAGCGAATTGCTAAAAAACATTTTTATTATATAATATGTTGCCAGATATGTCACATTGTACGTGGAGGGCAACTCGATATAAAAAAACTTGAATGCGTAGAGAAACATTAGGTCGTCCATTCCTTTACGATTCGAGGCTATTTCCAGCAAATTTGTTACGTTTTTCTTTGAATTTCGTGACGAGACACATCTGCTCTGAATTCATTTACTTTTAGATGCAAACAAAAATATATTATTTCCGGCACCAATCTAAAAGACATCAATGAGGGTGCCAAATTTAATTTCTATGAATATGGGATTCGGTATGCGAATTTGTGAGTTGTACTCGCAAGCAGAAAAACGAAACAGCTGGTTTGAATTTATTACAATAATATTATTTCAATCTATTCACAAATTATTGCAAACTTTGCACGCAAATTAATGCTACGCCTGCAAATCACATTATTAAACTCTGCAGATGTACTAAAATCTGTAATATTCTATTCATCAGTCCACCGCAGCTTGTACGAAAAATTACTGAAATTAGTAAAATGTAATATAAAGGTTATAACAGCACGTACCCGAAGGATTTTTTCCAGCGACTCCGATAATATATTTTTTCAATTAAAATCTATAAAAATATTTTTCTACGAGAAGCAGTTTTTTTATAACTGAGGAGTCGGGTATAGCTTGTGGGTCACACGATAAGCACTCTGTCTCCTTCCAGCAGAACAGTAACACGAAATAGCGCGCGTATTACGTGATCCCGTCGCGACCTTTAGGAGTATGATTAGTGGCAAGTGTGATTGAAAAATATATTAGAATAAAAAAACACATAAATTTGTCGTAGACCACTTTTATTTTATTAACACTCTACCGGTTTCGGCAGCACACTTCCTTCGTCAGTAGAATATTGAATAGAATACTGACGAAGGAAGGGTGCTTCCGAAACCGGTAGAGTGTTAATACCGGTTTCAGAAGCACCCTTCCTTCGTCAGTATTCTATTCAATATTCTATTGAAGAAGGAAGGGTGCTTCCGAAACCGGTAGAGTGTTAATAAAATAAAAGTGGTCTACAACAAATTTATGTGTTTTTTATTGTAAATTATGGCGAGCCACAAAGTTAATGCTTTTTACAAATATGAAAAATATATTTCTTATTTTTATTAGAAAAAAATATCGGACAGCAAAATGACATTATTTTTTGTAATCCAAATATGCTCCGGAATCGATGGTTAAATCCTTCAAGTACATGCTATTATACCCGTCTGTAGAGTTTTAAAATAGGATTTCATGTACTTTTTTCGCTCTAATAATGAAAACAGCCTTAAAAATCCCACTCACAATAAAAGCATTCTTCTTTTGAAAAGTGCGGTCAAACGCCACAATTAGTTCAAATACGGAAAGAAAAAAGGAAAATAATATTTTTTAATTATTATAATACCTAATCTGTGTGGTGCATTATAATTTTAGAACCAATATACATTTTTATTGATTAGAAGAAAATGCCACCAGGTAATAATAATTCCATCTTCTTACAGCCGGTGAATAATTCAATAGATTATTAAATTTTTAAATAGCTGTTTCCATGTTGAATACTTCACAATACGACAGAGTAGTATTGAATGAATTAAATTTATTACCTCTATATTTAAATAATTGATCGTCAGCCATTTTTATAAAGCCACTTAATTCTGCAGATGGTGAACGTGTGTTTGATTAAGATGAATGACTGATGAATACTTCTAATATATAATAGATTAACTACGTCGCTACCGAAGAACCTTTTGAATAGTCTGATAGATAATAAATAATGATGCATAGAAAATGTGAATAAATAACAAACTTAACAATTCTCTCAATATCGCGTTTTGTTCGTATTTTTGTAATATTGTATTGACCTCTGGCTATTAGCCATTGGTATTCGAAGAAATAGTGCCAGCTTTCCAAATTTCTCGAAAAGCAACTTCTACCGTGGCCATCTATCTATGAAATAACTTCCGAACAACGTAATAACTTGTGTCATGGATATATTGATCACATATTCAAACATTACAAGATCAACCGAATAAAACACAATTTGCAATTATAATTGTTAGCAATAACTTAAGATTTTTAATTGGTTGTCGAATTGGAAATCAATTACAGGTATCTGGGGAGAATAGAACTATTTATATAACAAACAAACAATAAAAACGTAATTATGTATGCTCTATTTCAAAGCAGTACGAACAGAACAATAAGGTTAAAATATATCACTCGTTAAAAAAACAAGTTTCATTGAGGATTATCGTAAAGTAGGTTTCATCGCTATTTTTTGTTTCTAATAAATGAAAAAAAAGCCGAAACATGCAGATAGTGATCTCCTAATTTGATTTGAGATGTCATGCTATTTTCATAATAGAATTATAGGTTTAACATTATTACTTTGATTGAACCACTATATTTTTTATCAACCCTTTTGCATCAACCCTTTGGAATAACAAGGTTCCATCTGTTGCGGTAGAGTCCCATTTTCTCATAAACTTATTCCAAATTTATTTAAACAACATTTATTCCGAAGGTTCGATGTGCCAACCGATTTCGGAACAAATTCATTCCTCAGGGAAAAATATACAAACATGACATTACAAAACAATGGATGAACATAATATATTTCTATAAGTGTTGAAGAGGGCGTGACTAGGGATTAGTGAAGAGTGGGAGGAGATAAAACGGACGGTGAAAGGTGAAAGGGAAAATGTCTGGACTGAATACGATTGAATAAATGATGGGACTGAATACGATTTTTATATCTAAGACATCTAAGTCATTTTATATTTTTAATATAACTAATATTTATCACTTTTTTATGAAAATTTTCCCGGATCCCTCTCCCCATCCCTGCTTCCTATGTCATCTTAGGGATTCTGTATGGAGGGTTTTTTAATGAGAGGAAATAGGTAGGATATAGGTATGAGAAGTAAGCAGGAATTTGGGGGTCAATGTGTCCAGGAGTGACGGACGTATGAATCCATCCCTCCAACCTCCAACTGCGCTGCAAGGCGGTGGGTCGAGAGATTCTAGCTGGAGAGGATAAAAGAGCTCCCCCAACCAGTCTCTGTCGATCCTGCCCACCACGCAGCAGGTGGCCGCCAAGACCTGGACAAACGTCAACCCATGAACCGGGGCACCCCTGCTAAGTCACCAAACGTAGCAAACCACTTGGGGCGACCTATGGCAGGGATGTTGGTTATCCAATAAATGATTCCAGGGGCGGCGTTACCCGTACCCGCCGCCCAAATTCCGAGAAAGCGACCAATAAATATTAAACAGTTGTGATCTTTTAACCTTTTTAGGCTTTATTTACACTGGCAATGATATTCTCAACAAATATAATTTAATTTACAGGAAAGTGACATAGTGACAGACTTATTTATGCTGTTAAATGCTCTAATAACAGCTTAGGATCTATGTCACCTAATTATAGTAACAATTAATTAACATTTTAATGAAAATTCAGTAATCAGGCTTGTAAAAATATTTTTCATTTAAATTGGTCCACATCGCCATTTTAAAACGATACACAAATTGTCGCCTTAGTTTTTAATTGTCCAAACGACCAACAGAAAATTTTACAGGAGGAGAAGGTTATCTTTCATTATTTCAATGAAAAATTATGAAAGGTATTTAAAATAAAGCTATTTCCGTAAAGGCAAAGGTATTATTAGTTTAAATAATTCTTAGTTAGGTGATTAACTATCATTTTTAATACGTTATTTTTAATTTTAAAATGAAGATTGAACAAAAATTAAAATGGTCGTTTGGACAATGAACTAAGGCGACGAAATGTGTATTTTTAACGTTGTTTTTACGGGGATTCGTATTGGCGAACAAATGCTTTTTTTCAAATCTTTTACAATTGCACAGTAGATTTTTCACCTAGTTTTCAAATTTGTTGATGAATTTATGCGATCTGGAATGACGTCTTTGCATTCTTTTTATAGAATGCACCACGCGCGCCATGTCAAACGCAGTTTACAATTGAATTAATTTATTTAAAATAATATACACAAATTTCTGTAAAGTGGGAACTCGGAAGTCGCATCATTTTATTTGTTCTTCTTTATTTAAATAATAAAAAGTACTAAGAGTGTCTGTGATTGTAACTCTGGTTCAATGATCTCGAATTTTGCTTTGAATTTAAGTGTCATTTTTAAAATTAGAACTTTTTGAAGAATTCAGAAAAGTGATAAATTAAG
Organism: Glyphotaelius pellucidus; assembly: GCA_936435175.1. Lineage (NCBI taxonomy): Eukaryota > Metazoa > Arthropoda > Insecta > Trichoptera > Limnephilidae > Glyphotaelius > Glyphotaelius pellucidus. The sequence goes on along the minus strand of OW386545.1, from coordinate 38,701,305 downwards.
TATCTGCCAATAATATACATTTGCTCCACACAGGAGGCCCTGAGGAAAATAATTCCCCTCAGGGCCAATGTCATCTTTGGGGATGCGGTATGGAGGGTATTTTAGGAAAGGAAGGAGGGGAAGTTCTGGGAAGGAAACGGATATGAGGGGTGGGTAGGAATCTGGCGGTCAGTGTGTCCAGGAGTGACGGACGTATTAATCCATCCCTCCCACTGCAGTGCAAGGCGGTATTCCGAGAGTGTACGGCTAGAGAAGTCAAAAGATCTCTCACAACAGATTCTCCCCCGATCCGGTCTGCCATGCAGCTGGTGGGCAGACGTATCCGCCGCTAAGACCCGAACAAACCTCACTCCATGAACCCGGGCACCCCTGCTAAGTCACCGAACGTAGCGAATCACTTGGGGTGACCTATGGCAGAGGTGTTGGTTATCCAATAAATGGTTCCGGGAGCGGCGGTAATCTTTACAAATGAAGTCATATTTCTTTATTTTGAAGAGTCTGCACTTTTCAGCTAATACGCAATTATCAATCCTACAGTTATTATCCGTAATTTTTAATTTGTCATTAATATTTTTTCACTTGTTTTCTTTTTCTATGTTGAATTGTTGAATGTATTGAATTCAAAAACCTGCAAATACCTGCAAATCTTCTGGAATAAATAATTATTATTATTAACTAACAAGTCTAGTCTGTGTAAATCTAGAATCTAGAGGAACTAATTTGCCACTCGGTTGGCAATGTTGTGAGGAAGGTTAAGAAAGGGGCAACTTTAAGGAATTAATTAAATTAAGGAAGGGAGACCAATTTCGGTAGCTCTTTCTACATTCGAACTTTTTAATAAAAATACGAATTGTTCTCAAGCCTTCCAATATAAATGGAAGTTCGTATCCCACACGTGTTTCAAATTGTAAAATCTGTGAAACAGACACAAAATTTTCTTGTTTATTTTCAAGGGTGAAAAAACGATTATATAAAAATAAATATACCTCCGTATCTAGTACATAAAAATAATTCTGCAAATACTTTATTCGATACGATTCGAATCTTTATGTGGGTGAAGATATTCATCCAATCAATATTTCGGCACATTAAAATGTGTGAGTCAGGCGAGGTCTTTTTTATACACGCATTACAGATTACAACTTCTCTACAGAGTATATAAAGAACATAGAAATATAAACTGGTGGGAGGCAATTAGTTCTGGTCACAAGGAGAGCTATTACTAGAAAGTGATGTTACTGGGGATACTGTAAAACTTATTGGATTTTTAAATACTTTAATAATAAATCGATGCTTTTGTTTGGTTTGTGGAAATTAAAGTGGCTGTCGATAAATTGCAGACTCATATTAATAGATAATAGCTTTCTTATTGTAATGTTTTTATGTTAAAAATGTTTACGAACCGAGAACATGACTTAAAAGGACTTTAAAGTCAAATTTGCTCCGACTATTCGAGGAGTAGCAACGTCTAAAATTATGCATGGTTTCAAGGGCGTGTTGGCTCAGCACAGTATGACATGGAGTATGGTAGTGTAATATATCACCCCTCTTGGTATCTTCAACTAAAAGCGTTGTAGCTATAGCCTTTAAAGGGCGGGGGGGGGGGGGGTTACAATAGCTTATTGATATGTATTTTCCAGTAATGTAACCTACCAGTCTTATTCTATTTTTTTCTTAAGCAATATTGAGGCTAGTGGGGGGAAGGTTCAACTCCCCCTCCTCTTATATACTTCTTTGTCTCCAACATAAACCTAGAAGGCTTCAAGAGACATGTACATAACATATAATTATTGTAATTCTGATATTTTTATTTTTGATAATGACAATTTGTAGTGAAGTTTCATTATAATTAAATTATATATAATTATATTAAATTAAATATAAAACTTATTTCCAATTAATTATTTTTTAAGGCCATCTTCAGACTGGTAAAGGCACTGATTAACAGGTTGGTTATGGTTAAAAATAAATTAAAATTTTAATTTTGTAAAACGCATTTCAAACAATGTTCTGTTAAAATATTACATCTTGTTGATTGCATACCTGAATTTGTTAAAACAAAAACAGTTCTGATTGTGTAAATAATACTTAAATTTAAAACAAATCCGAGTTCTAACTAGAGTGCTTTGATTCGGACTTACAGACGCACAACAGTTTTTTTTTTAAATTTAACTCCACCCAGTCTTTAGGGAAGTAATTTCCCTTAGGGCCTGTGGGAATGATATCTGGATGGTCTTTTTGGGGAAAAGAAGAAGTCTTGAAGAGACCCATGTTATAGTAGGAGAGAGTAAACACAAGGGCAAGGGAGTAAACAAATCATAGAAGCGACTCGTTCTCACGGACAAAGAATGTCAGCTGTGTATGACAATTGATTTTTTATAACCAGCATATTTTAATCTTTGCACACTTTTATTACCCACACTTCTTCAAAAAGTAAATATTTTTGATTTGAGAAGTTTTTTAAGTGAATGTGTTATGGATAAGCACACAAAACATCTTTTTAAAAATATATTTCTCTTAGCGTGAAATAGTGTAAATGAATCGGTCAGTTTGATCAGACAGTGAAAAACTGTACGCAAATGTTTTCGCGAAAAGCTCAAAAATCTTTAACATATTTTAGTTTATATTCTGTATTTTAGTGGTGAATGTATTGATGTCGACAGGTGTAAGGTATACAATCGAGTCCCCTTGTCTTGTCTATATAACAGATGAGAATTGTTTTGTTATATTTCAGCTTAGAGAGACGCCTACTCTACGTGACGAATTAACGCTTTAGATCTTGTGTATATTTATAGGAAAATCTAAAATATACAAATGAAGGAGAAAATCTGTGCATCAAACAAGCAGTAATAACTTTGAAACTATGAATTCGGGCATCTTATTTCGTGTGATTTTTCTTGGTTAACGCACTTATTTTCGGGTCGCAATGTTATTTAAATCACGAGGTATGGAAGTTTTAAGAATATATTTTAGGGCTTCCGCTCACGGAGTAACTGAAAAGAAACCAGTTCTCAACGCAATTGCAATCAACCTCAACAAAACCGATATTTTTCTGATGAGTTTGTGAGCCGCTACCATGGTAACCTGACAACAATGCAACTGAAACTCCACTGCCGCGGCGACCAGCAGTGCTGGTTTTTCAGTTGCATTGTTGACAGGTTGCCATGGTAGCGGCTCACCAACTGTCAAGTTTTGACATGTCAGATCAGAAAAATATCGATTTTGTTAGTTTTGTTCTCCATGAGCGGAGACTGTGAAAAACAAAACAAGACGCCATATGGTTTGTTCCCTATTTTTCAACTGAATTGATCATTTTTTTTTGCCAGAATGTTAAAATCTTTCCACGTAATAATACTACAAGTAAAAAATGTATGTTTAATGAATTGTTATCATTAAAAGTACCAGTAAAGTAAACAGAAGTCACGGAAACGTTTTTGAAATAGAACAAAAATTTTATTCAGAACAAAATTCTTATTTCCTGGGATTGCATTTCCACGATATTAAACTTTCCTTGGAAAGTCTGACATAATAATTGAAAATATAAGATTTAACTTCGCACACAAAGTGGGTACAAAACCAAGTTTCTTTTATATTTAATTTGCGGTGAGACCGACGTTCATCACGGGGATATTACTACCGAAACGAAATTAGTTTAATAGCTGTTGTTTTGCTACGATTGAAGTTAAGTACTTACACTATAAATTTTGTATCCTAAACTATTTTTAAATAATATTTACTAAAATCAGACCAGAAATCGCGCAATTTTCGTAAACAATTTGTGAACCAAGGTGCACTATTTTTTCGTAGATTCGAGTAAACAAAGCATTTATTTTAAGATATTAAAGCTGGGAAACGTCGAAAAGATTCGAAGAATACAACGAAATTAGTACAGATAAAAATGCAATGTAAAATATCAATTTTCTAATTTATACCCGCTGCTGAGATTTCAATAGCCAAAACAATGAAAACAAACAAATCTTTTTCTGTCATTATATGACAGATTTTATAAACTCTATTTTGTATAAAGTGGTCTATTTTGTAAGGTAAAAATGAGGAAGTATTTGTTGTTCAGACATTTGAGTTACTGTTTCAGGATTTTCCTAAGATTTGGGTCGCAATAAAAGCAACGTTCGCTTTGCAATACAAACATTATTTTCCGCAATGTCTTTTAATTTATCGCTTGATATTTCTATGGACTAGTAAATAGTTCATTTCGAGGCGGTTCACATTATTTAATTAAAAATCTGTTTATGATTTAGCAAAACAGAAAAGATACTTTCGGACTTTGACAAAAAATCTTGGCCTTTTATCAAATCTCAAACTTATCACTGAGAGCTATAAAAATTCCGAGACGGAAAATCATAGTTTGTCAAACTTATTTCAGCTTTTATTAGATCAATCAACATTTTAATAACTTGCACAGTATCGTAATTCTTTCTCAATACCTTGTACTGAACCATATCCTGCAATCTAATTACGAAGAACTCTTCCTTCGTCAGGACGACACGTATACTAAAAGAAAACACTCATTCTGATGATGGAATGGTTCTTACGCAACCGACACACGTTGGTATCAATTGAATGGTTTGATACAATCCCTAGTCTAACTTTTTTTTATTTTTATATTAACTCCACCCAGGAGGCCTTGAGGAAAATAATTCCCCTCAGGGCCTATGTCATCTGGGATGCTTTGTGGAGGGTCTTTTTGAGGAGAGGAAGGAATGAACATTGGTCTTGAAGAGACCCATGTTGTAGGAGGGAGGAAACACAGATGCCGGCAAATCGTTCCATAGCCGAGCTGTTGAACTCAAGAACGAGTCGAAAAAACGACCCGTTCTCATGTGACAAATGTCAACCGTGTACATATGTTGGGCGCGCGTTTGGCGTGTCTCCCGACTATGCACCGGTGCTGAAGGGATCAATGACGCTAGTTCCTCAGAGCATCTCCCATTGAAATACCGGTAGAACATGGATAGCATTCCCACCCGACGCCTGTGCTCTAAAGATTGCAACCCGTTCGTTAAGATGGGGGAATCTATCAAACGGACCGCCTGTTTCTGCACAGAAACTAAGGTTAACTATGGTTAACCACAATGTAAGCTTTGATCAATTAATTGATGGTCGTTTTATTGTACTTAATATTAAATAATCGATTTGTGGAGTTCATTATGTATTTGTGTATTTCCAGTTTTATTTGGGTTACTCGTTTTTGTGAGCTTTTCTTGAAAGTGTGCTCACATTTCCCGTGTTCTAAATATTGGGAACATTGCAGCCGCTCTTTTGTTAAGTTCAGGCTCAGAGTCACCAATATTATTTTCGGATTGTGGCGGATATCGCCGATTTTTAGAAAAAACGTGCACACAATGTATTTCAAGTGAGAGAGTGGGATTATGATAGATGAAAAGTGACATTATTTAGTGCAAAGGACGGAAAATACTTGACTGAAGTTAATGACCACCGATGTTGGCAAGAGCCATTGCTGGCATTTTAATAAGATGTGCTTTAATTAATTTGATTTATGTTTCCCTTTCTTTGCATTTGCATCATGAATTAGCAATGATTACGGCTATTGAAGGATCCAAGTTGATATTATGTTCTCACCGTCTTCCTCGAAGAGCTCCATGATCCAAAAAACTCCGTCATTGTGATAAAGCACTTCTTCAATCCTTAAGAGAACAATAATAAAAGCACTGATGAAGGTTGGAACACGCTCTTCTGCCTTCACGCCCGTGAGAACTTCACTAACACCAACTGTGAACTCAGATCTAGCCGGCTTCTCGATTTCATTTTTCGAAAATTATCAGATCAAAATAAACTGATCCAGTTCACACCGCGACAGTGAAATGGACCGCTCCACTCGCGACAGGAAGATATTCCGCAATAATTGCACTGGATCGATGTTAATTGATCGGGTTTGTATCACTGATCTGATGTGTTGGGACGCTGTGCACTCTGGAGACACTTCTCACGAATGTCCGCAATATACCGGGAGACTATTTCCAACTGTTTCGCTCTTCGGCCGACCAATCACTGAGAGGTCTCCTCTTCGGAGAGTCCCACTGCTAGCCGCTCTCTCCCAAACCGAAATACACAGGAATATGTTTTATAAAGAGCCGACTTTGTCTATACGTCATATAAAGCAAGCTCTATGGAAGCTCGCCGGAGCGATGGAAAGATACCAGTTCAATAACGCATAAACATTCGCTTTGAATTATGGCGCCGTTACGCGGGCAAGGTTTTCCGAGCTTTATTCGGGAAGTGGGTCGGGTCGAACCTACGAACGCAATTACGAAAAACGTCACCGTTTTATAGTTATTGTTTGTGTGCCAATTACGGAAAATGATCCACGGGAAGACGACGTCAAGGAACCAAACGGCCGAAGGACTTTCCCAAAAATAACTGGATGATAAAATACAAAAATTTTATAAGCTCGTTTACTTCATAGATTATACCAAGGAAAACCCATAGTATGCCGAATGCTATCTGACATTATTTTCAATTTATAATGTATGATAAAATACGACAAATGTATGGCAAACTACAGGCAAGTTAATTATTCTCAAATTTGCTTCGAAATTTTTTAAATTAGAGCTGATGATATTTGAATTCAGACAAGAGATAATGTTGGTACCTACCTGTAATCATCAAATTATCTATTAGAAGTATTTTTTATGTTGATTGGTAAATTTCTGATGACTCTCTTATTGAGTATCGTGTCGTCCCATATGCAATATTTAACTTCATTTTTACCTGTCATTTTATAAATAAAATTCATCTCGATTCATTTCCGACCATGGACTCCTATATTTTCAATTTAACCTTTTGTCTTAAATTTATTCAACAAATTTGTTTTAGGATCATTTTGTCTATGCTTTCATGAGAAGCAAAAGTGTCAAGTCACAATAACTTTTGTAATCAATTATTTGCAAAAATTCAATCACTTCATTTCTAAAAGCCTTCCGGCCGGCATGACAGCCTCACTAAAAATATCGTGAAAATTTATTCAATTGATCAACGATCGTGCAAGTGAAAACATTACTAATTAAACAATGACAAAAAGAATAGTAATTGAGTTCAATTGCACTAATATAATAGGGATTGGTCATTACAGCGGAAATCATATTTATCTAAAATCATGTCACCTTTAGTGCAAGTTTATCTGAACTATTTATACGCAATTAACCACCATCAATTTAACACAAGTGTTTTATTACAAGTATAATCCCTACCATTACTGTGCGATGAACCCTTTATTTTGGAAAGAGAAAGAAGTCGTACAAGGAACTCGATTTACAGACAGACTGACTTCAGACTTCCAGAGACCTTCAAGAGACCATACATCTTTAATTTGCCAACAAAAAAGATATGCATACATATACATGGAGGTTAATGCTAGAAGTGCCTGTGTCAGTTTTTATGAATTTGATTTACCAGAATATGGTACCAGAAAGTACTCTATTTGAATGCTATGAATACCAACGTCAGGTGCTCCAGCTTGGTAAAATGGTGGCTTATTTAGTAAAAATATTTTTTGACGTTTTTCATGCCAGGAAATCGATAAACATTCTTCAACCCTATCCCTACAAATTACAAAGAAAATTGGAAATATTTGTTTTTGAAAGGCAATGTTCCTGTGGGAAATATTTTTAAAAAACTTTCAGCTTCACAAATCTTACAATTATTTATTTTGCACGGGAATCCGTAGATAAATAAATCATGCCGTATCTTAATCTCGGCAACTGGCATCGTTTTTCCCTATAATTTCCTAAATTTTACAATTTCCCCAGAGAATTGTGTTTTCTAAGTTCCACGTAATTTCTAACGTGAGGGTAATGTTAGTTTGTTATAGAAGCATATCGCGAGCTGATCCGAATCTGCTGGAGCTTTATAATTAAACTGAGAGAGAGCTTCATGTGAGACACAGCCGTGGGTAATACGGGCGTATGCGTATAAAGCTCCCAAATTATAAATCAAAGGAGAGGATTTACCAAAAAGATGAAATAAAGAAACGAAAATTTGGAAAAAATTACAGCAGATTTTTTTACAGAAAATTTGGAAAATATTACAGCAGATCTCTTAAACTCTGACAGCCTAACTAAAAATATCGTGAAAATTTATTCAATTGATCAACGATCGTGCAAGTGAAAACATAACTAATTAAAAAATGACAAAAATAATAGTAATTGAGTTCAATTGCACTAGTATAATAGGGATTGGTCATTACAGCGGAAATCATATTAAAAAACATCAACAGCTTTACTAAAAAACGTCGTGAAAATTTTATACAATTGACAAACGACCGTCGATGTGAAAATATTACTAATAAAAAAATTATAAAAAATTGTTCATGGAAAGGTATACACATTGCTTACATAGCCCGAAAGGGTTGTTTATCAATTGTATACGCTTGTTTTACTAATAATTTCTGAACGAATTTTGGAATGTATTTTAAATTTCTTATTTTTTATTTTGAAGATAATTATTATACGATAAAATTACCCTTTTGATTTTTTAATCTGAAATATACTTTCCAATTTAAAAATTGCAGTATTTTAAACTTCAAACATGAAAAAAGTCGAAAAATAACAGCTCACCGTAAACATATTCTATTAAATGGTCGAAAAATTTCGGAAAATTCAAAAAGAAAAGCCCTTTCATTTAACCAATTCTAAAGAACACTGTCACTTCACTTTTTTCTCGTTCGTACAATTAAAAATTTATAACAATTGTTCCAAGAGAGTAACTGAAAAAATTTGACAATTTGAATTCATTTTTGAACAATGTAAACTTGTAAACGTTGATACCTCGAATTTGGTATTATTTTCATACAAACAAGCCTTCTATGTTATTAAATTAAATTACTTTTATGGAAGTTTTATTAAACCTAAGCGGATAAAAAATGATTCATCCGAAATAACTTATATTTTTATGTTAACAAAATTAAAGTAACAACAGAGAGTTTTTAGATTTTCACGGCCAAAAGTATTTTCGTTATTTGTTTTTGGGGTGTTATGCCGTGTTGCGCTACCTCCTTCTTTAGCCAACGTTTCGGACAGCGTTACAGTGTCCATCATCAGGGCAGATGTGTAATTGTTAATTACTGTGTAATTATAATTGTTAATTACACATCGTATAATTACACACGTATAATTGTTACACATTACTGTGTAATTATAATGTGTAATTATAATTGTTAATTACACATCTGCCCTGATGATGGACACTGTAACGCTGCGAAACGTTGGCTAAAGAAGGAGGTAGCGCAACACGGCATAACACCCCCAAAACAAATAACGAAAATAACAACAGAGACATTATGAAAGCACTGAAACTGACAAAAATAGTGCAAATAATAGAAATTATGTTCAATTATACTAATATAATAGTGAATTGATCATTACAACGGAAATTCTGTTCAAAAACATTAAATCAGGGGCGCGTGAAATCTCATATGCCAAAACAGAAACTTTCCCGCGGAGGAATGAAAGACAATATGACCGTCGCGCTTGCGAAAATGTACCAAACATCAATGAAGCCAACGAAAAAATGTTAATATGTTATTAGTATTTATTAGTAACGTTACCGGAAAGCCGGTCAACGGCCACCTAACAGATATACCGTTCAACGCTCGTTAAGTATTGTTTTTTATTAGTAAGGCTGTAAATGAATTGCGCGTAAAATATCACATGTCACAACAGTAATTTTGCCGCGAATGAATGGAAAACATGATAGCTACGCATGCGCGAATCTACCGGAGTTCGATGCTGCCAACATAAAAACGTCATTATGTTATTGGTAAAGTTGCTGAAAATCAAAATGTAGTCTTTACACAGTGTGGAACAGGAACACCGTTTAATTTAGATTTCGAGAAAGGATTTTTTTAATTTTCGGGGGCCAATCCAGTCTTAAAACTAAAACTTGCTAAAAAGAGCAATTCTAAACAGGAAAGTAGTAATCGAATTTAAAAAATAAAATAATTTTGAACCTTTTAGAAACAAGCAAAAGAATTAATCTAAGAAATCGACGCTCTAAAAATCACTTTGACAGAATGAAAGCTTCATAAATAACCTCACCGAATGTTTATGATCTTTGTAATTATGTGGGATCAATGCAACACGTCATTTTGATTATTTGGGATGAATGTGACGCGTTTTTAATTATTTACGATCAATTTATCACAATTTTGATTACAATTAAAATAATTTTCTGGTAAAATATTACACTTGGTAAGGTTACCTACTTGTCTTTTCACACAATCGGTTCCAATTTTCAAATATAACTTGAATTCACAGAAATATGAGTTCATTGAACATGAAAAAAATTGAAGCGGGAATAATATACACCACAGAAAACCGAAATTGGTATGTTTTATTTGAAATTTTGTTTTAAGTAAACCCTGGTGAAGTAAGTATTGCTTACGAAAGATGTTGTGTATGTAAACATTAAAAATGGTTAAAATGATATTTTATGAATTTTGAATTTTTTTTTTTTTAAATATGTTTATTCAGTTTTAATTTTACAATATTTTATTTTACAAATCTTATGAAACTGATCAATCAGTTTGATTGTAAGAAATCTCTCATTTTTTTCTAATTATTTAATACAGTATACTTTTCAGTTTTACATAGTATATACTAAATATAATACTTAATATTAAAATACTAATTAAAACGGTTGGATGGATTGGGCAGACGCATCCGCCGTCAAGACCCGGAAAACCCCACCTCTTGAACCCGGGACACCAAAGTCACCAAACGTAGCGAACCACTTGAGGTGACCTACGGCAGAGGTGTTGGTTATCCAATAAATGGTTACCTATACCCGCCTCCCAAATTGCAAAATGTTTGATTGCTTATCAAACACAAACACGAGACCAAAACACATTAATTGTATATATTTATGATCAATATTATTTAACTCCTCGGGATCCACGATGTCACATTCTCGGGGATCAAAGTAACAACTCAATGTAATCCTTTAGATTAGGATCAATGTAACACATCATTGTAATTCTTTCAGCGTCGGTATAATGTAAAAAGAATGCGATGGTATCTATGTATCTATCGGTACAGAAATACGTGGTTGTTTAGCGTCTGGCCACGTGAGTGTCTCCGCCAGAGTCCTGAGCGGGGAGCGGAGCGGGGCGGGCAGCGGGGCGGGCGGTGACGGGAGACATTCATCAGAAGACTTTTTATTACGGGACAGAAGCGTAATGCTGTCGGCTGCACCGACACATTATTCAACGTCAACCAACATTAGGAACGGCACGGTTATACGAGGGTACATATATCGGAAAAACATTAGATACCTACCTTTACATTATAACGAATGTGCGTGTGCTTACGAATGGAATGGATGCATTATGCGGTGCATATGTACACGGTTGACATTTGTCGCATGAGAACGGGTCGTTTTTTGGACTCGTTCTTGAGTTCAAGAGTTCAGCTATGGAACGATTTGCCGGCCTCTGTGTTTCCTCCCTCCTACAACATGGGTCTCTTCAAGACCAATGTTCATTCCTTCCTCTCCTCAAAAAAACCCTCTACACAGCATCCCAGATGACATAGGCCCTGAGGGAAATTATTTTCCTGTGTAGAGTTAATGTAAAAAAAATTGGTATTTTTTGGAACATTTTTTTAAAGGGAAAACTTCTTTAGCACCGTTTTGATTTGAAACTGGATGAAACAAAAATATTGACACTAAAAAGAGACAAACACATACAACTATAGGATTTAGCCTGCGAGAGAATGAGACAGAATAATCGGTCTCCTCTTTGTGCAATGCTTCATAGCCTATCGGTCTCCACTTTGTGCGGTACTTTGTAGCCTCCCCGCTCTTGTCTACTTTAGTTTTCTGAAGGTTTCATTTCTACCGCGTGTGAACAGCATTTTTTTTTACTTTCACACAGTAGGTCTCTACGAGGAAAACATTTTCCCTCAGGGCCTATGTCATCTTTGAGGATGCTGTGTGGCGGTTTTTTTTATTAGAGGAAGGAGTGAAAAGGGGTCTTGAAGAGACCTATATGTTGTAGGGAAGAGAAAATACAGAGGCCAGCAAATCTTTCCACAGCCTAGCTCTTGTGATAAACTTCAACCGTGTGCATATGTTGGGCGCGCGTTTGGCGTGCTTCCCGACTACGCACCGGTGCCGAAGGATCAATGACGCTAGTTTCACAAAGCATCCTACATTGTAATACCGATAGAACGAGGAAAGCACACCGCCTTGACGCCTGTGCTCTGCACGTGTTCTTAAGCATGCAATCAATTCAATTTGGGAGGCGGGAATGGGTACCGCCGCCCTGGGAACCTTTATTGGATAACCAACACCTCTGGCATAGGTCACCCCAAGTGGTTTGCTACGTTTGGTGATTTAGCAGGGGTGCCCGGGCTCGTGGGGTGAGGTTTGCCTAGGTATTGGAGGCGGATGACAAGGACACACTGAACCCCAGATTCCTACTCACCCCTTAAACCCTTTTCCTTCCCAGAACTCTCCTCCCCCTCATTTCATTAAAAAAACCCTCTATACAGCATCCCCAAAGATGATATTCCCATACAGGAGGCCCTGAGGGAATTATTTTCCTCAGGGCCTCCTGTGTGGATCTCATGTAAAAAAAAATCGTTTGTTAAGTTATTTTTTAAACAGATAAAAGAAATGGCCAGTGAAGCTCTAAGTCTGGAGCAGCATGGATTCTTGACTGCGAAAAATATACCAGGCATTAAGAAATATTTAATCAATTTCACTATCAAATCAGACCGAGGAAAATTGAGTTAATCTCGGGCACATGGCATGGGACTCGCCCATAAAACACATAAAACGGTTTATCTCAACTGTGAATTTATCCATATTCTGTAATGACAAGAATTTTGATATATTCAGAACGGGTTGTTTCATTGAATTTGAATAATTCATCAAATTTCAATATTTTTAAGTCCTATTTAAATTCTGTTACTATCCAAGTGCTCTAAAACAACCGGCCCATGATGAAATAATAAAAAATGTAGAATTTTTAACTTTAAAATATGACGACTTTTTCATATTTTAATATAATCTAGTACGTGCAGTGGTTTATGCAAGTTTTTATTTAGTTGTTCAGCCTACATAACCTAAATTCTATTTCAATTTTAGATTTTTTTAAAATACACACTGGAATTCACTGAAAATATCTGCAAATGAAATCAGCGGTACTCGCACATATTATTCTACTACCGAAATAAATCGTACAATTCAAATAAGAAATTGTTTCTCGTACCTCGTATAAATGAAGATTCAAGCAATAAAATCTTTTTTCCGATTCATAGAGTAAATATTACGTGTGCATTTTCTACCATTTCAAATTAGAAAAGCAATAAAATTACCAACTATTAAGTAAATATTCTAATAAATTTTGTTTTCTAAGCCTCGCCTACGCAAATAAATAAGTAACCTGAATAATTCTTTTGTATGCCTAGGGTATAATATTATAAGCAAATAAATCTTTTTCTGTTTGTCACATGAAAAAATATCGTTTTGAAAAATCGAGCACTTTTCAGTTTTTTTTGCAGAGAAATGAACGATATTTTGTTTCTGACTTTTGATTTCAGCTGTTTAGATTTTAGCTCATAAATCATTAGGTTATTTAGTAAACACACATAGCGTATGCAAGATGCATAAATTAAAACTTTCTTAAATTTAGTTACAGTTCAGTGGAATTAGTGCAGTATTCTAAATTTTGGGAACATGAATGAATAACTCCCCACTCTATATTATTAGAGTTTTTTTATCGTTTTTTTGTTCATAATCATGTTTGGGACATTTAATTTTAAGACATACCGTGTTTTTAATAGCATATCGTCTCAGGAAAGCAATACTGCTGTACCTATAAAAATACTTTTTTTAAACCATTTTGCAGATTTCTTTTTTCTGCGTCGATCTATCTGGGTCCCGATAAATAAATACAACGATAAATAATAACTTAATAACTGTACGACTTGGAAAAACTAGCTGTTTTAATAATACGTGTTTTAACTGATGTACACACCTCAAAATCAACTATTGAACAATTTGGTTTTTGGTTGTTACAGCAGTATTGCTTTCTTGCGACGATATGTAATTATTTAAATCAGGGTAGCTTCCGTTTAAAGTTTTGTGTGATTTGTAACTAAAAGATATATATATATATATATTTTTTTTTTTTAATTTTAATTCAGACCTTTCCTTTACTAGGCACCACTAAATAAGATTCCCAAGTTAAAATTCTCATTTTTTTCCGATAAATCACCATAAACAAACAAATACCAACTTTTTTCGATCTGACAATCAGTGAATGCAGGAAAGTGAACTTATTATTAAGAGCAAATTAATAAAAGTAGATACCAACAGAAGTCTGATGGCTATTTAATTTATTCTAAAAAGTTCTGCCTGGACACCGACAAAAACAACGACTCAAGCAAATCATAATACACAAATAACAATACACAAACATCAAATTATGTACTTTTACGTTGGCGGGATTTGGGTATCCTTAGTTTCTGCTTTAGCCACATTATAATGGTTGCAGGAACTTTACGAGCGTTTTTGAAAGTATGGGTTTATTTTTTGTTAAATTTTTTTATGATATGTGAATACGGTAGGGTAGGCAGTGCTTATGTGCCTATATGGAATGCACGCCTCTCTATGTACATCATTTCCCAAATCTCATAGAAAACAGGAAACGGGAACAAATTGAGAACACGTTTATTGCCGCTATCTTAAATAAACATGTATTTGTTTTTGTTTAAAAGAATTATAAACACTGCGATCATAGACCTGCATTAATAATAAATCGTGCCTAATACTGCAACAGCAATATCAACGTTATAACGGCTGCGGGCGGCATGTAACGTGCATGGTAAATAATCTGATCCCTATTCTGGTCCACGTGGGATTATTTTTGTAATATGTTGCGAAAGGCGGGGCAGGGCGATTGATCTGTTCGCAAATCTAGACCATCTAATTTCATATAATCCCCGAGGATAGATGATATTTCGTCATGTCTCATGTCAATGGAGAATCTATCTTGAGTCGGGAGCTGCCAAAGTTTTGTTTAAAGCAAATATCTTTAAGGATACGCGCAAACCAACGACTGTTATAAAAATTGATTATTGTTTGAATAAATTTTAATGGAGAGTCATGCTAGGAATCTCCTTGCAAGATAGAAAGTTGAATGATTGTGTAAGGGGCGAGTCTGAGGTGGTCGACATCATCAAATCTCCAACCTCAAGAACTTACCTTATTTTTTAAATTTATATAATGCTTATTTTTACTTTTTGTCTATTATAGGTACGTTGAATATTAAAAATGAAGATGGTTTTTTGAAAATTACCATAACGTAATCCGTATGTCTCGCCCTAGTCAATAATACTATATTGTAATATAGATTGGACAATTGCACAGTACACTATTTTTAATAAACTCACCATGAAGTCCATTATAGCAAAATTTTTAATAAACTCACGTTAAATCCATTATAGCAATATTTTTAATAAACTCACATAAAGTCCATTATAGCAATATTTTCAATAAACTCACATAAAGTCCATTATAGCAATATTTTTAATAAACTCATATAAAGTCCATTAAGGCAATATTTTTAATAAACTCACATAAAGTCCATTATTGCAATATTTTTAATAAACTCATATAAAGTCCATTAAAGCAATATTTTTTCAAACATTTAACGAAATAAATATACAATAGTTATGTAAAACAACGATGTAGGGGCCAAAACAAAACACGTCCTTTTTTATTCCAAATCCATTTAAAAAGGCGACGAAAATACGACAATGAGAATCTATCAAACGGACCGCCCGTTTCTGCAATGTCGAGGGTTTTTCCAGGTATTTTAGCGCTCCAGACCAGAGATGGATCCCAAATTCAATCATGGGGCGTACTTATGTTTTGTATAGGGGTAGTAGAGTTTAACTAGAGGGAAACAACAGGAGCTCGACAGAAGTGGAACTCTCCAGGTGACGAATGTCTTAAAAAATATATTTGCGGAATTTTATTACAATATTTTGCAGTATAATACCACGAATCTACAAGTTATTAATACAAGTGACTTTAATCTAGTGGTTTTATTTGAATGCTGGGTTTCATAAATAATCTGATGTTCTTTTGAAGCCCTGTTTATATTGGTAATATTTTAATATATTATTATAGAACAATCAAGAATAAACATATTATTTTCAAGGTGGTTATTTTAGTAAAAAAATAAACTTCGAATCAAAAATAACACACGTTTTCTACAAAAAAAAATTTATAATATAATAAATTGATATTTTTGGAGCGTTTTATCAAGTAAAACATTATTTACATACGTGATATAAATGTTACTAAACCCATCGTATGTATAAGTTTTTATATTACAGCAACTTAAATATAAAGTAGAAATCTGTACAAATGGGGTCTTGAAATTATATGCTTATTTCTCCCTGAAATCGGTACCAATATCCGCCTCCCTGCTGTTTATTGGATAACCAACATCTCTGCCATAGGTTACCCCAAGTGGTTAGCTATGTTTAACAAGCAGGGGTGCCCAGAATCATGGGGTGAGGTTTGTCTAAGCGGAGGATGCGTTTGTCCACGCACTACTTGGCGGGCCGGATCAGGAGAAATTGGTTGAGGGAGTTCTTTTGACATTTCCAGCCGGACTATCTCTTTGCACAGCAGTAGTAGGAATGGATTCGTACGTTCGTCACTCCTGGACACCTGATCCCCAGATTCCTACACACGCCTCATGCCTTTTTGCTTTCCGGAAATTCCTCTCCTTCCCTTCCATAAAAAGACCCTCCACACAGCATCCCCAAAGGTGACACTGACCCTGAGAGATTTTTTCCTCCGGTCCTCCTGTCCAAGGCCTCTGACTAATGTTGAAAAAAATAGAGATTTGAAATATTATATATCAACGGTAAAAAACGAAAGTCACCATGAAGTTCAGTAAGAAGAATTCAGAAGAAATTAAAACCCGTACAAGAAAAATACTTTAACAAAGGGTAGAATAAGCACTTTAAATAATGCACTCAGCTATTTAAAGCTTTAGTTTAAATATAAGTTAATGTTGGTAAACGCCTTGGTTAAATACGCCTGCATTAGACTCATTAGAGTAATGTTTTGAAAGCAAAATGCGCCGGATCGTGGTTGATTTTTATTTTATTTTTCCCGCAGCCAAAGCGTCGCGCCGCGCCGCGACGCCCGTCAGAGTGCATCGGCCGCGCGGCCAAATAAACGGAACAAACTTTCAGGTATCATCCGGTCTATACGAGACATTATTTATGGAATTTCATCGACATTCTTACAATATAATTCTTTTATAATATAAATATTATATTATTTATTTATTTATTTATTTATAAATAAACGCCCTTTTTCGGGGCTTTTACATATGTAGCATAGAAAAAACATTTTATTGTACATAACTGAACTGCCTCAATAACAATATTTTAAATTTATTCAAAGATAAATTGAAGATGTCCACTGACTTGGTATAATTGTTTCCCTCCATTAGTATTCTGGGCAAAGAGGAATACATATGATAGTTAGTCCCAGAATTTCTGCACTGAAATAAATCCTGACTTCTAGTATTACGAAGTGGAATTCGGAAGCTTATCAATTCAAGTAATACCGGACTATCAACTAAATCATTTAGAATTTTATATAAAAATACCAAGTCAGTGAAAATTCTTCTGTCTGACAATTTAAGCATATTCATATCGTTTAAAAGTGTGTTGTAGTTTAACATATTTGCTGAAATACCCATTTTAAAATTTAGAAAACGTAAGAATTTGTTTTGTATTCTTTCAACAGCTTGTACGTGCATATTATAATGAGGATTCCAGACAGGAGAATTGTACTCAAGTTGGCTTCTAACATAAGCAAAATATAACATTTTAATACACTTTATATTGTTAAAGTTTCTAGTTAGCCTAGTTATAAACCCCAACATTTTTAAGCCCTTATTACAGATTTCTGTTATGTGGTTAACAAATGAAAGATTTGATTGAAAAGTGATGCCCAAGTCTTTAATTTGCATTAATGTCTGAAGAGCATTGTTATCAATGTTGTAATTAAATATCACTGGATTTTTTATTCTAGAAAATCTAACAATTTGACATTTTGAGATATTTAAATAAAGTCTATTTTCCATACACCAAATTAACAATTTGTTGATATTATCTTGAAGAATGTTGCAATGATAAATATTTTCAATAATTTTAAAAATTTTGAGGTCATCAGCAAAAAGAAAGATAGATATATATTTTATATTATATTTTATTACATTATAATATATGCGAATTAGACTGCTGTGAGCTCCTGCATCTCATCGACTTCAAAATAACAAATCAAGCAACTAGACAACGTACAGGGTGCGGCAGCACAATTTTTTTTAAATGCGCGCCATTCAGTCGGTTGATGTCGTAGCGGAGCCCTAGTGACCTAGTTCGAGAGGCGGAACTACAAAGCTTTGTCCCAACACAGCGTTGGAACAGTAAGGAGCGTACATTTGCCGTTGAGGCCTACTTTTTGAACGGATGTTCTGTGAACGCAACCCAGCGCCTAGGACGTCACCTACCTGATTTGATCTTCAAAAGCTAAGCAAAACAAAACTTTAGGCATGTGCCTACATAATAAAAAACAATTTAAAAAAATTCTGATTCATAAAATGGGTTTTATTAAGTTTTGAAAAAGGTTGTTATGCTGCCGCACCCTGAAGGCGCCAAAAAATAAATAAAAATCGAGTTAACGGCACATAAACACGCCCACAGTACACTTTCGTCGGTTTATGTTTTCAGTGCATGTCACAATAGGATTTTAAACTCTTTTAAATTCAAATCAAAGCGTTTGAGTGATCTGGTTTCCAGTTGTCAGGTCTATAAGCCAAAGTCTGTGGCTTGAGATAAATAGGATTTAACAATCATATCAATCTGTCTCCGTCAGATGTATTGTGAAACTGTCTCTGATTTATCACCGACAACTAGTGAGTGTGTGATCCCTGAGGAGTTTATTGTCCGGAAAGAAACCAATAAGACGCGATACCGACATTTATTTTGAGGAGAACAGAGGGGAATTCATGCATTTTCCACCGAGTGCACTGAACTTTTGATATGGACGCAGTTTTTACATCGAAGTCTGGGATTATTTCAAATATTTTACATATTTATGTAATATTTTCAAGTGAAAAAATGATATAGGTTTCATTCTATCTTATTAGGTTTCTTCTTATCTGGTAGCACTTAAAGTGTTTTCATTGACATTCCAAAACATCAAACGCCAAACAATTACGTAAAAATATGAATAAATTGGCAATTTTGAGTTGAAATACTAACATAAATATGCGTTGGCAGTCCGCATTTACTTTTTGACACTAAAAAGGAAGTAAATTAGTCAACTTAAATTAGGTTCTTTGCGGTAAACTTTTGATTTCCAAGCCCGGACCAATGTAGCGTCATTGGCCCGAACAGATTCAACTCACTGCGTGTACGATTTCTTTCAATTCTAAGATAAATTAATTAAGAAGAATTTCATCGTTAGTTCTACCCCAATCATTAATAAGCCAGTAATTTTGAATAACAAACGACATTATTCGAAAATATGTGTATATTGACTGTTAACCGAAACTTATATGATACTATGAAGGCCGCGCTAAAATTTATCAATTTATCGGTCGCCCGTGTTAGATCGGTGGCGATAAAATATCATTGCGAAAATATGTGTATATTGACTGTTAACCGAAACTTATATGATACTATGAAGGCCGCGCTAAAATTTATCAATTTATCGGTCGCCCGTGTTAGATCGGTGGCGATAAAATATCATTGCGAAAATATGTGTATATTGACTGTTAACCGAAACTTATATGATACTATGAAGGCCGCGCTAAAATTTATCAATTTATCGGTCGCCCGTGTTAGATCGGTGGCGATAAAATATCGGTCGCCCGTGTTAGATCGGTGGCGATAAAATATCATTGGAATTACTTAGTTCAATAAGCGAAGCAGTCACAGTAGGTGTCACATTAACATAAATGATTTAAAGCTCGTTCACACAGAGCTAATCTGCTAAAAGATATTTGTTGAACGGCGAGCGCTTATCTTTTGTACTTTCACACGACGCTATCAAATATTTTTTCCTGTGGTAGGAGAGGGGGTCAGTTGAATTAGGGAGCGGCAACGGAATGCACATTTTTTGTACTGAAATCTGTCCAACTTGACATCTGTCATTCACCGGTCTAGCCAGCTTCGTAATTACAATGACCCCCTCTCCTGTTTTCGTCGGAGAGGGGGAGGCTTATCTTTTGGTATATGGCCTCTGGAGCGGTTCCGTCGTAAGATGTGTATTGTCTATGATTGATCTGCGCTAAAAAACCGCTAGGTGTGAACGGTCTGAAGGAATTGTATGGAGAGCGTTATTTGGCGGGATCTTTTATATTTTATTTGATAGCTGTGTGAACCAGCTTTTAATCCTTTCACCATAGAGTCTCATTTCGCAATTATTTTTGAATTGTTCCATGTTGATCTACCTTCTTTTGTCAAAGTTTCGGACATCCTAGCAGCATCATCATCATCAAGGCACCCAAAATCAAATAATTGCACTTTATTGACATGGATTGAAACCCCGCGCACGGTTAATGAAGAGAGGGCGCCGCTCTAATAGTTCAATACTCTAATTATACCCATCTATTCTTGGTGGACAGTGTGGACTGTCGACTGTGGACAGCGGGATGCAGAGGAGTGAGGACCCCTAAACACTTCCTTGATGAGCGCGAACTGGGATGATTTACCGCGTCAGCTGACTTCCCAGAATTGTCGCGATTGCCTGTCGTACTGGACTGAGGAGGGACTCGACCGGCCCAACTAGTGATGCCATGTCCCAAAAATAAAAATAAAACATATTTTTTTATGTTTTGAAGGATAAAAAAATCCATACAGAAAATCTTGTTTTTCATAAGCTTTTGATTGAGAAATTAAATAAAAAAACAACGTAACCTAAGTGAATTATCTACAATGATAATCTTCTATCTTCTATATATATATATATATATATATATATATTTTATATATATATTTATATATTTATTTAATATTAATACGTGAATCAAAAACTTTGTACCCATTTTTACAAAAATTGCGCGGACGGAGGAGTATGAAATTTCGTACACTTATAGTTTATATAGAGATGGAGTGCAGAATGCTAATATTTTTTTTAAATTATGCATAAAAAATACATTAAATCAATAAAAAAAACATTACAATTATGGTCGAATTTCGACAATTGGGCGATCACTGGTATATATAAAAATAAATGTTTTTTTTTGTTTGTCGCTTATGCGTTCCTAAACCATTCATTCGATTGCGAGGAAACTTTGGGAATTGGATGTGCGCATGCCCGCAATGGTTTTTTTTATATAATAGTGAGTTCTGGCGATACGAAATTATTTTTCATCATGCTATTCATCCGATTGCGATAAAATTTTGGTGAATTGTTGTGCGCACGCTCGCAAAAGTTTCGAAAGGTTCCATACCAGTATAGCATATGCGAGGTATGCTATACTGGTACGGAGCTCTGGTGTTATAAAATTTGCATAAAAAAATTGCAATAGGTGGCGCGCTAGTTGTTTGAAAAATGGGTGTATTTTATTTAGTTTAGCTACGAGGAGGGGGAGGGCGGGAAGGTGGAGGGGAACGTGGGAAGGGGACGCGGGAGGGGAATGGGGATGAATGGGAAAGCATACGCAGGGAGAAACAATTTCTTAAGTGGCATTGCAGAGCTTGCCGGGAACTTGCTTGTGCTTTATTTTTTATTTTATTTTATTTATTAGCGTTATTAACAGTTTTTATAAATTCATATATGTCAGTGATAAGGATATTGATGTCATAGACCAATAAAATAACGACAAATTGAAATTTAGGACCATAATACAAAAATATACAACAAAACCTATACCTGATATGTATAAACAATTCTGGTAAAGTGCATCTTCTTACTAAAATCTATAAAAAGTGTTTAATGAAATTTTTCCAGGGTTTACATTTAAATTTTAATGGATATCAATAACATTTTAAAGGAATGATTTTATTCAAATTCGAACTGCTAAAAGTGAAGGAGGAAATGTGATGAACTAAAAATAATAATAAATAAATCAATGAAATATTAAGTTTTTAGTTAAACATGTGGCATTCGATTGAGTGTTATTTTTTTATGAATGCTGTGAATTGAGCAAGGTTCGTGTTAAGCACATCAATATATGGGCATAATCTATTAAATATGTTACAGCTTCTTCTTATAAATACATTTTCAAGGTAATTTGTATTGCTCTTAGGGAGTATTGCGTTATAAGAAAACAAAAATTTTTATAATTATCCCTTGAATAGTAGGAAAAATAATGTTTTTGAACAAACAAAAAAAACACCACACGAATAAAATCCCAAAAAGTTTTTGTTTCATCAAATTTCATTTGTAGAACTCCACTTAAAATTAAATAATTTCAATTTTTTCAAATCTGTGAGAAGAGAGAGAAGATATTCTCCAACAACTCCAATAATTTATTTTTTCTACATTTTTTAATGTACCTAATAATTAAAGTTGTCCGATATAATAAAGTTGTCAATCCATTGCCACATATGGAATACTAGCTCGGGGAAGTGCTACAAACTTAGCAATTGACCCAATTCAAAAAATACAAAAAGCAATAATTAAACTCATCCTGCAAGTACCATTTCACACAGATTCTAGCGAAATCTACAAAGCATTAGAAGTCATGTCAATAAGACAACTTTATGCCAAATCTGCTATAATATACCTTGTCCAAAACAAACAACATATTTCAATTCAACCAAAAACCATAACAAAAACCAGGTCCTCAACAAATAAAACAATGAACATACCGATAACCCACACCACACATGGACAAAGACACTTTCAGTATTATGCAACCAAACTTTTTAATTGCATGCCCATTACTTTGAAACAAATACTATCTGCAAATACATCTACAAACATTCATAAAAAAACATATCACTGACTGGATTAAAAATCAAGATATTAACTTTATACAAAACATTATTATTCCCAACCAAACATAACAAAAGTATAAATTTAAATAAACCTAAAAATTAAGTAGTTTTTCAAGTATCCAACAACTATACATACACTTACAATTTATACATGTGTGTACATATATGTATGTGTATGTGAATGTGTATGCGTATGTATACGTATGTATATATATATTTATACGCATGTGTGCAGGTACATGTATTTATATGGATGTGTATGTATGTGTATGTTTATAAATATATATATATATTTTTTTTTATATTCCTCTAATATATTTAAATACTTTTTTTTCTCTCCTAAATAACCAATGTTCAATAACTATTAAAATTTGAAAAAAAAAATACATATAAAACTTTCTATTACAACA
Source organism: Glyphotaelius pellucidus (assembly GCA_936435175.1). Taxonomy (NCBI): domain Eukaryota; kingdom Metazoa; phylum Arthropoda; class Insecta; order Trichoptera; family Limnephilidae; genus Glyphotaelius; species Glyphotaelius pellucidus. The sequence continues at coordinate 38,677,868 of OW386545.1, read as the reverse complement.
CATAAATACTTGTCATACATAAACATAAATAAACACGTAAACACCTCAGCACAGGTTCTCCTAGTGAGGTGTTCACGAAACATACAACAATACCTATCCACAGTTTCACCTTCACAAACCTACCTTACACCCAACATAATAAAATTACAATATATATTATGTAAAAATGTTTTTCAAAATTGATCTATAGGTAAATACTGTAATGCATAGAAATAAATAAATAATATTAATTTCACTTGTATTATTATTATTGATAAAGACGATAATTAGATAAAGAGACATTGTGAACTCATACTGAAGTTCTAAAACTACATTTCTCACTCAAAAATACATCCCTGACCCGTGTTTATTCGGCATGGTTTTTTTTCAAAAAATGATCGAAGTGTAAACACCATAAATGACCCAAAAAACCATGCAAGCATGGTAAAAACTGTGCACCTGGCAGCACTGGGCCCGATCGACACGAGTGCCAGGGGAACATCACGCGGGGAGGGACTCACGATGTTGCCAGATGCATAATTGGTGCTTAGCGCAAATTAACATAAATTAGTCGCGGCTAGAGTCACTCCGATGTCAAATATTTATCACGGCTTGGTTTTTTTTCAAAAGTTTAAAAAATGACTCCCCTTACGTTTTTCCTAACTAAAATTCCTGATAACAAAAAAAGATGAAAATTCGTACAAATTTTATTAGTATTGTTAACGTTATTGTCGCGTCACTTTTTTGTTTCAAGTAAAAATAATTAATAAAAAATTCCTAAAATTTCATAATCTTTTTTTCAATTTGCGGTCGGAAATCTTTGGTTTCATAAAGGTGTACATTTTAATTACTATGCGGTTATCTTTTAGATTTGAATATAAAGCACGGTCTTTTCTCTTTCCAACGCCGTATAGACCACATTTCTAACCATGATAGTAAGGGAGACACAACTATTTCTATGAAACCTTTATGAAATTGTTCCGAAAACCAATTGTGTATAATATGTTGCGGTTAAGTATTATTCGCATCGCTTTAATTTGCAGTAATTGCATTTTTCATTCCTCATTACAGAGAAAACTATTTCTTAATCAGTAATTGAGGTGTGGTGATACAATTGTATTATATATTATCTGATATATTTCTTTATTTACTTTGTTTCTGATTCTGCAAAGAAATTTTTTTGCAATCTTTTAATTGAATAATCTGCAGTTTTTGGAACGTTCAGCTTTGAGTATATAATGACACCGAGGTGTTCTAATTTTTGATGATTTCTTCATTAATGTAAACCTTTGGATCCTCTTGCGTATTTTTCTGCCTATATTCATTAACACAAATTTAAGATTTAGGCATCACTTTTCAATCAAATCTTTCATTTGTTAACCACTCTAATAAGGACTTGTAAATGTTGGGATTTGTATCTAGGTTAACTAGAAATTTCAACTATATTGAATGTTTTAAACTGTTTTATTTTTCTCTTGCTAGAACTCAACTTAGTACAACTCTTCCGGCTGGAATCCACATTATAATATTCTTGTACGCTTGTATTGTAAGATTACAAAATAAATTTTTATGTTTTCTAATTTTTGATAGTCTAGAATGCTTGCATTGATACGCTTTCGAATTCCACTATGTAATACTAGAAGTCGGATTTATTTAATTCTGAGACTAACTACCATATTTATTCCTCATTGCCCAGAGTACTAATGGAGTCAGTGGTTATCTTCAATTTATCACTAAGCAAATACAATTCCTCATTGCCCAGAGTACTAATGGAGTCAGTGGTTATCTTCAATTTATCACTAAGCAAATACAATTCCTCATTGCCCAGAGTACTAATGGAGTCAGTGGTTATCTTCAATTTATCACTAAGCAAATACAATTCCTCATTGCCCAGAGTACTAATGGAGTCAGTGGTTATCTTCAATTTATCACTAAGCAAATACAAAATGTTGTTACTGAGGCAGTTCAATTATGGATAATAAATTCTGTATAATTTTTAATATTCATCTGAAAGAGCTCATAAAAAGGGCATTAATAAATAATAAATAAATTAATTAATTACGCTTACACCAGCCTTGCATGGTTTTACCAATCATACGTCTCAGGGATATCATTTCTACAGCATTCCGTCTACCTTCAACCTTCCTCGCTGCCGTACATCAAGGTACTCCATTGTGGACTGCCAGCTTTGCTTCTTTGGACAATCTTTAATACAAAACTATGCAAAAATAAATCTCATCTGATCTAACATCTTTCCGGGAGGTTGGCTATCATCAGGGTAATCTGAAGTGTACATGTAATGTAAACAGCATTTGTACCTGTCACGTAAGTTTCGAAGCCATGAGGCGCGCCGTCTTCCGCGTCTATTTGTCAAAATAAATATCCTGAAAGTCACTCAACGTAAATAATTGTAATCAACAAAGTGTGTATCAATGTTCCGTGTAGTGCGGACTGTGGGTTGCGGGTTTGCGGCTGCGATCGGCGTCGTTCAACCGATTCATTTTCCGGCGTTAGTTTAATTATAGGTATCGAGTCTTGGAGGCAATGGTCCAAATCTAAGCACTCACTCCACCAGGGCCGGACTGAGAAAAAATGCCACCCTGCCAAATTTGAGTGATCCTGATATTATGTATCCACGAATAAGACAGCTGCAGCAAGATCGCAATAAGTATCACCCCAAGTGGTTCGCTACGTTTGGTGGTTTAGTAGAGGTGCCCGGGTTCATGGGGTGAGTTTTGTCTAGGTCTTGGAGGCGGATGACCAGGACACACTGAACCCCAGATTCCTACCCACCCCTTAAACCCTTTTCCTTCCCAGAACTCCCCTTTCCTTAAAAAAAACTCTCCACACAGTATTTCCAAAGATGACGTAGGCCCTGAGGGAAATTATTTTCCTCAGGGCCAATTTACCTCAGGGCATCCTATGTAGAGCTCATGTAAAGAATAATTAAGAAAATCAACGTGATTTTTACATTAGCTCCGCACATGAGGCCCCGATGAAAATAATTCTCATCAGGGCCTGTGCCATCTTTGGGAATGCTGATGAAGGTTTTTTTTTACTAAAATAAAGAGAAGAAGTTCTGCAAAGGAAAAGTGTTTGAAGGGTGGGTAGGAATTTGGGAGTCAATGTATCCAGGAGTGACGGACGAATTAAACTCTCCCTCCCACTACGGTGCAAGGTGAAGGTTCCGAGAAGGTTCTGCTGGAGAGGTCAAAAGGTCTCCCTCAACCAGACTTAACCCATTTAATGGGTAGATGCGTAAGTCTCCAAGACCCGGACAAATCTCACCAAATGTAGCGAACCACTTGGGGTGACCTATGGCAGAGGTTTTGGTTATCAAATAAATGGTTTCCGGGTGGCGGTACCCATAACCGCCTCCCAAATTAATGAATGAATTAAATTTAAACTCAACGTACATCATCACGATGCGAAAATACGATGAACGTCAGCAAATACATAATAATGGTCGGTGAAAACCTTGAAAAGTTTAATAACTAGATAATAATAATAGACCCAAAGATATATCTAGATGAAAATGCTTATTTTATTGAAAAAAAAATAGCTAAGTGAGTGTTTTTGCTTAGAAGAAGTAGGTAAAATTCGGTAAAAGAACAATTTTACTAATATATAAAACAATTACATATCTTCCCTGATGATGGACACTGTAACACTGTCCGGATTAGTTTTATTTCACAATTTATTGATAAATAATATGTATATATATAGTACATTTGCGGCCCGTTCCAGACTGGTAAATAATTTCATTATCGCCTTAGTAAAAAATCACCATTCGAAATCGAAATGTTGCTTGAAATGCCTTTAGCCGTGTTTGGTTACCAGATCTGAATAGCCAGACACTTGCCCACATTTAACTCCCCCATATACTTCCCGGTTCTATGCCAACTGAGAATAGAGTCAACTCAACACCTCCTTGAAAAGTCATTAAAAGCTACGAAAAAAATAATTTTAAATTAGCCGATAACCCTAACCTAACATAACATATTAAACCAATTTTAAATATATATTTTTTTATCACTCTAAATGACTTACCTAAGATGGTTCTGAGTTGGTTTCATTCCGAGTTGCCCGGTCACCATACTTCCCTTCCCCGCTATCTTCAGCGTCACAATATATACTAATTTGGGAGGCAAGAATGGGTACTGCCGTCCCGGGAAACTTTAGTAGGTCACCCCAAGTGGTTCGCTACATTTGGTGATTTAGCAGGGAATCCCGGGTTCATGAGGTTTGTCTAGGTCTTGGAGGCGGATGGCCAGGACACACTGAACCCCACTCCTTAAGTTCTTTTCCTTCCCAAAACTCTCTTTCCTTTCCTTAAAAAACCCTCCACATAGCTTCCCCAAAGATGACATAGGGCCTGAGGGAAATTATTTTCTTCAGGGCCTCCTGTGTGGAGCTCATGTAAAAAAAACAAAAACAAAAAAAAACGGGGATGCTATTGTCTTGACCAATCGAGACCGCTGTACAACAAAAACAAATTTTAAAATTCAGTTTTGTGCACACTACAAAAAACTCTATTGTCCGATAAATTGTCAGTGCAGAGGCGAATTCAAATTTCCGCCTTTTGGATTGGCCGCCCGAGTGCGCCGCATACATTGATTGCATGGATGCAGCGCTCCTGCACACTGCAAGAAGCAATATTCCACTATGTGCAGGACGTCAGATTGTATTAGAAATGCATCCGATCTAACGGCGTGATTCAGAGGCAGGATAAGCGAAGGGGAATATTATTCATTTCCGGCAACTGCAACAAATGTAAGGAGATTTATACGATGTACAGGACATCAATTCAATTCTGGCCAACGCAATTTCTTTCATCTGGCAAGATTGCAAAGTGTTGCAATTAATTACCAATAAATTTACTTGACATAATGTACGTGAGTTACCAATGTCAACAACATGATACTTATAATTCAACCAGGTAAATTGAACGCAATTTTATCGAAGGACAAATTGGAAATTGTCTGAAAGACAAGTGATAACTGACTATCAATCCCTTCAAAAGGTGAAGAAAAATTTCAAATAAGATTAAGTGGCTTTCCTATGACGTTATCGAATTTTGACATTTCTCTGGTTACAACAGAAAAATGAAAACTCATAATTATATGTTTTAGTATTTTTTTCTAAACAGGTAAAAACAGAAAATGCTAGAATAACTAACTTCCCGTTTCCCACAGGGGTAGGCAGAAAGGGCTGACCGCCAAACAACTCCGTCTTGGCATACATTCCTTGCCTCATTCACATTCATATACACTCTTCTATTATTCTGACTCTTGATCTGATTCATTTGACCGTGTCTTCCTCGGGCGTCCCCGACCTCTTCTACCATTCACATTTGCGTCATTCATCTTTGCACTCTTTTCTTCATTCGTTCTAACCTAACCTTACATAATTCCCCAAAATGTCTTAACTCTTATACAGTGTGTAACAGCACGTACCCGAAAGATTTTGAACAGCGATTCCTAAGCATAATCTGGAGAAATAAATATAGATATCATTTTGATGATATATATTTTTTTCAATTAAAAACAATAAAAAATATATTTTTACGTCAGGCATAGCCTAGCAAGTCACTTGGTAAGCACTCCGCCTCGTTCCAGCAGCACGGTAATATACGAAATAGCGCGCATACTACGTGATCCATTCGCGTCGTGTTGGAGTGTGATCAGTGGTGAAGTGTGATTGAAAATATTGTTTTCGTTTTAAACAGAAAAAAAACACAAAACATCGGACAGCAAAATGACATTTACTTTTCTACTCTAAATATGCTCAGGTATCCCAGGTTTAAATCCTTCAGGTAAGTGCTGTTATACCCTACATAGAAAGGTTTCGAACATTATTTACAGATTTTAAAACTATTCAAAAAAGTAGGCAATTATCTCTTATTTTAATACTTCTTTGATCTGTCCTCCCAAGGGTGATTTATATAAAGTATTTTTTTATGAAAAATCACTTCGAGTTATGACCTAGATCAAACAAATTGAACCTAATAAAACATCACAAAAGGATAGTAGGTAAACATCGTAAACAAAATAGATTGTTTACTTTAACGAAGCTAATTCAACAATCAATTAAACGTTTCAAAAATAAAATCTAGCCTTGAACTAAACTAATTGATCTTCTCATTAATCGTCTCGAAAGTGGGGTCTTTTAAATTGTTATTTTATGTATAAATAGGCAAACAGGTAAGTAATAAAATCGTCGTTAATAAATTATTTGGTTTTTTTAAATTCCCCTTGAGAAGATGTTTATCAAACAAAATTTATAAGAAGCCGAAGCAACGAAGAACCTTTAAAATTAGAACTATTTATACAATTATCTCCATACTCGCTGAAATACTCAAAGCATGTTCTACACTTACCCAACTTCCAAAATTAAATATCATGATGTATATATAGATCAACATTTTAAATGAAAATATAACACGTATATGTACTTGTCAAAAGAATTGGGAAATGTATTTATATACTCATAAGACTTTGAAATATTCTTAGACTAGAAACCCTAAAAAGAGTGTATATACCGTGCAATTGTTCAATCTAAATTATAATACGGTATTACAGGCTGGGGAGGAACATATGATGTTATTTAAATCCTGTCAAAATAATTAAGGTTATCCTGAAAAAAACATCTAAATTTTCCACTGAAAATAGATTTTCGATATTTAATGTACAAACATACAATAGACAAAATATATAAAAAAAATGTTCAACACCACACACTTCCAAAGAAATACCGCTAAATAGCTTACATTTCAATATATCAGCAAGATATCTGAATAATATTAAAATCCCAAAATTTAATACCAACCGCATTCAAAATACCTATTTTTATCTAGCTATAAACTTATTTCAACAACCTCCCGTTAAAACTAAAAATTATCGAAAATAATTATGAATTTCAACTTAAGTTGAAAAATTACCTGAAACTAGTGTAAGAGTTCATATCTCTTATTATTATTTCTTTTAAATCTTAAAATCTATTTATTGATTGTATCTTGAGTTGTTCTTACTTATTTTTTTGTTATTATTTGCAATATTTTATTATTTACTTACTTACATGATTACATATAATTGAACATGAATTCCCTTACGAAACCCAAGTGCATGTCTCTTTATTGGAAAGGCTATTTTTTATTATTTTACAGCACTGTACAATAAAAAAAGTCTGTAAAAAATCGATACTTATTGAAAAAAATACAAATATTAAATAAATAAAAAAATGAGTAGGCAGGCACTAACAAAAAAAGACGTAGTAGTGATCCCGCAGTAGACGTGGAGAGGAAAAACAACTACGGCTGCAGTCTACTCAAATTTTGTGTTTATAAACAACGAAAAGGATACAACAACTAACAACAGTAAACAAAGCCATAAAGTTGAACGTTTTTTCCAAGAAAAGCTGAGTCTTACAGTATTGGCAGCAGTGGCAAAAAGCTCAATGACTGCAGCATGACCTTCAACGATTCAAAGAATTTATTTAAAACATTTTGAAAATAAGAAACCTAAATGTGAAACAAAATTAGAAACATAAAATATGTCTTTTTGAACACCACTTTATTGATTTAGCGTTTACACAGATTTGTGTCATTTTCAGGACAATACAAAAAACAGATAATAAATTAAAAGTTAGAAAGTAGGTAAATTCTTCAGTTAATGTTTTTATATTGCTTTATTAATGACTGTATTTTTTTCTCCTTAAATAATTTTTGTAATTGATCTCTATCTTTTATTCAACTTATGTAAAAAAAATCATTATAACATTTTGTACCATCTTGACGGTCCAGTGGTAAGGCTCTTGATTCCGAAGGTCGCGGGATCGAATCCCGGCGTGGCAAATAAATTTTATTTGATTAATTTGTGTTATTTCACAATCTATTCATTTATTCATCTATTTATTTATTATTTATTTATTTATTTATTTATTATCGGGAAATCGACAGTTTACATTTTTTCAGTTTGTACATGTTTGTATAACCAAAATAAAACCTATTATGGATTTCCTCCTTGCGACTTTACCTCTGATCAAACAGCATAATAAAAAAAATTGAAATAATAAAATTTAGAATAAAGGAATATGAAACCAAAAATTATATAAAACAAAAGATTGTATATTTAAAATAATATATAGTATATTTGCGGCACGTTCCAGAGTGGAAGATACTCTCAGTATCGCCCTGGTGTAAGACCACCGTTCAGAATTGAAAGGTTGTTTGAAATGGCTTTAGCCGTGTTTGTTGACCAGATCGGAATAGCCGTACATAACATACCTCAATTGGGGATGCCATAGTCTCACCCGATCCAGACGGGAGCAGTTGGGACTCTTGTGCGGTATTCATATAAAAAAAATAGTAACAAAATTAAGTTTTGCCTATGAGGGTCCACTAACAGCTATTAAACGCAATGAGTGAATGTGCGAATTTCTTTATTTGTGTTTTTTTATAGGTGTTGAAACAGCCATCATAAGTTGTCAGGACGTGAAATAACTTCCATTCTTACAGATATAAACAATTTGGCTAAAGTTATGTTCAGTAAATATTTGCTTTGGGTTCTTGCTTTCAAAATTGCTGTCAGTAAATATGATAAAAGCTTGAGCATGTCCGCAAGGGCGCCAAAAAATAATTTATAACATGATTATCCTTGTATTCTGCAATAAATTAAGTAAAAGATGAAACGCGTTGATGGACAAAGATCCTCGCATAGCTTCCTAAGTATACTTGGCCATCCGAATCGAGGTGCGTCAATCGCCCCAGACCATAATTTTCAATGCGCAAAAACGCAGATCTGCAGCAGCAATAGTCGTGTTACACCTGTCAAATGAGATGCGCCCAGCGGCATCCATTCAACTTTTTATTGCCTGTTAAACCCAGAATCCGCGTGCACCTTACTAAATTATTTACGAAGTAATCTCACGGTCAGCGCGTGACGGCAGTGCGCGAGGAATACGATTCGGATTCTGCGCATCCATTCATCGTGCCGCCGAGAGATGGGCGATGGAACAGGTGAGAAGGAATGAAAACAACGGACTATTCCTGACGCGAGTTTGGCAAGTCCCCACACCTGAGATCAGCGGATCAGTGGACAGTGGGATCACTCGGGATAATGAGCACTTCTTGTCTGGGGAAGTTGTCTAACTCCCAACGAGACAACTGGAGGAAGCGATAAATCATGCTCATGCCACAAAGCTCGGTATCTTAAATCGATATTTTTTCTAGCTGCTTAGTTGAAATTACACAAACTTATTCCAATTCGTACACTAATTTTGCTTCGAGGAAGTTTACTTAATGGCACAACCTGACCCACATCACATAGTTCAACTATCTCGATAATCTAAATATGTTTATAAACATTTTTATAGTGTTCTATGTATATAGCCCAAGACATGTTACTTTTAACCAGCAGCAAATTCATAAGTCTTCACGATACTCTATTTTTAAACGACATACCTAAACTAATTCACTATTTACTTTATAGGCTATTATTTGATAAACTGAGATGCTTTCATGTTCTTCACTACTCTCGTGGCAACTAAAATCAGTACCTAAAATTTAGAGAAAAACAACATAAACGTATTTGTTTGTATCATAAGGACAAATGAGGTATGGAGGCACGCATTTTTCACGCTTGTGTTTTGGGTGATGAAGAATTAGATTTAGGGTTAAACCATCGAATAATTAAAACTCGTGATAAAATATACACGTTTTAAATGAATATTATAGAAATTAATCAGCTAAATCAACTCAGGTGCCAATTTTCTGCGCGCCACAGATGAAACTTTGACATTGAAAGCGAATTCAAAGAACAAGATAAAAGCTTTTGAAATGTGTCTAAAGAAGATGGTTGGAGATACCATAGACATTACGAGAAACAAGTATTGAATTAGGAGAAAGAGCGCCTGAAAATATTATTAAAAAAGGCTAACTTCTCGCAATTTTCGTACCCTGGTTGATGTAATTCTCAGAAATTATATTTTTTATATAATTGAAGACAATATTAGCAACCTTCAAACGCGAAATTAAAATTTCAAACAGAAAAATCAGAAAAAGGTCGCTTCTAGGAATTGAACCCAGGACCGTGGCCTTGCTGGGGCTCTGCTCTACCACTGAGCTAATTCGACTGAAAACTACAAGTATTATCTTCATTTTCTGAACGCATATGTACCTTTTTCTGTTGTTTCTCTTTTCAATTTGCACTAATATTGTCTTCATGATTAAATATTACAATTAGAGATTTTAATCATTAAGATATTAATTAAATAAATAAATTTTAAAAGGAAATATTTTCGTAGGCTAGTAGAAAAGTCAGCAGATGTCGCACGTAAAAATAAAAATTATATTTATCCAAGACACTATCCAGTTTGCATTTAGTTCGGGTAGAATCTTGCGATCATATATAAAGATAGCGGCCAATAAAAATATGCTTTAAGAAAATGAAGACAATATTCGTAGTTTATGATTATTGTATTCCTTGATGATATTGTATGTTTTTCTGATTTTTCTCTTATAAATATTCATTTGAGGGTCGCTAATATTGTCTTCTTTGTGTGATTTTATAATTACCGTGACGATTCACGGTTACGGCACCATGACGGTAAAAAGGCAGTAAACATACGTTCCTTATCACTATAATGCTGCAGCTCTTTCTTTCACATTAAATAATAGTGAGTCACACAAAATATGTGTGACTGTTTCCTCCAAAGTACTACCTTTTTGCGACGGGAATTGCGTCTCATTTCCTTACACGTGTGAGGAAGATGTACGATAATGAGTGTATGTTTCCTTTGCGGGGTGTAGACATAAATTCACTGTTTGTCTCATTTTCGACTGTTGTTATTTAGTGTTTAAGAAAGAGCTGCAGCATTATACGTGTAGGAACGAAGCAGAACCATTGATATTTGACGTTTTTGAATTTTTGGAATTCACTCACACTTCAATATTATCCTTGTATCTATATTTCATACTTTCAAAATTATCGTCACGGCAAGTAATATTGGTAGGTGTCTACGGAGACGTCACGGTGCGGTATGTGAGAGAAGTTCAAGAAAATGTTGATTTTTTTCTTTTGGAGGAAACAGACCGTCATTGTGTATCTCATCTTTTGAAAGAGCTGCAGCATTATTGTGTTAACTCGTCAAATACCAGGGAGAAAACCCGTAAATTTCGCAAAGTTTTGATTTTGACGTAATATTTTGAGGGTTTATTTTATGCCATCGTATATTATATTTACCGAAACACATTCCTTGAACAATAAACTTTGCATAAAAACAACATTACTTGCATTTATTTGACAAATTGATAGGTTATCGATGTTTTTCATGACCTACGACGCTCCCAGTTTGACAGCCTGGGGAAAATAAAGCGTCGAAGACATGGATAAATTTAATAAAATTTATTCCGCGTGGCTAGGTGTGTTTCGGATATCTGTTACGTCAAGAACAAGAATTTCCCAAGCGATTCTGACCTTGTTCTTCATACATTTTCTTTATACATAAAGATTAAAATCGCATTCTAAAAAAAAAATGAAATTTTTGTTCCGCGCGCGCCGGAGCGATTGCGGCACAGGAAGTCTAAGAATCGTATGTTTATTACCTTTTTTGCCGTCACGGTACCGTAACCGTGAATGTCCACGGTAATTATAAAAGCGCACAACGATTAAATATTATAATTTGAGGTTTTATTTACTAGGTTATTCCAAAAATAATTATTTTTGTATTAATTTGTAGAACAATAAAACTAGAATCATATTATGAGTAATATTCATAATATTATGACTGCGTTTTCGATTAGTTTGATACACATTTACGTTATTTTTCTCTGCATTTTATCAATACTTAATAATAACTGGTTGGACCTTGCGTTTATTTGGGTTATTGTTGGACCCGCTACGAGCTACAACATGTTGCTTTCTGGACTAATCTCAGATCGGAATAAACCTGTGTTTAGAATAGTGAGTCAGTCATATTACACATAAAATACAAGTTGGAAGTTAGAATATAATTTCAGCCGGCGGACTTCTAAAAATACATTCAATGTTCACGCTAGAGGAAGCATCTCGTCAAACGCATAAAGACGTGGATTTTTCTATTGGACTGTAATTATTACGAGATGCTAATTAGAATTCTGCTGTGGCTTGGCTCTTGGATCTTGGAGCTTGATGTAATTTGTTTATGGAAGCTACTCAGGATTTTATAAATTAGACTTTATTTATGTATTACTACGCAATAAATAGAATTTTCTTGTGGCTTTTTTCTGCGGATTGAAGAAATTAATTTTTGGATCATTGAAAATTCCAAGCTTTGACAAACTAAACAAAGGGTAAATATTTATAAAAAAAATCGTTTTATGGGTTTGACAAGAGTCATTATAATCTCATAAAGTTACGTGAATAGTTTTAAAATGTTTATATATGTTATAATAGATAAAATAACATTAGAATTCGTGTGAAGAGTCCCAATTATCAGGAGCCAGTCAGACTATGGAATCCCCAATTGGAGTATAATGTGAGGTATGTTTTTTTTTTTTTTTTACATGAGCTCCACACAGGAGGCCCTGAGGAATATAATTTCCCTCAGGGCCTATGTCATCTTTGGGGATGAAGTGTGGAGGGTTTTTTTAAGGGAAGGAGAGGAGAGTTCTGGGAAGGAAAAGGGTATAAGGGGTGGGTAGGAATCTGGGGTTCAGTGTGTCTTGGTCATCCAACTTCAAGACCTAGACAAACCTCACCCCATGAACCCGGGCACACCTGCTAAATCACCAATCGTAGCGAACCACTTGGGGTGACCTATGGCAGAGGTGTTGGTTATCCAATAAAGGTTCCCGGGACCCATTCCCGCCTCCCAAATTGAAAATTCAAATTGTGTTGCTAGTATGAATGAAATTAAATGGCAAATAGGAAGGTTGGGACGTACTTAGCTATTCAGATCTGGTAACCAAGCACAGCTACAGCCATTTCAAACAACTTTTCGTTTCGGGTGTTGTTCTTCACGTTTGTTCTGTGTCGTTCTTCACCAGGGCGATACTGATAATATCCACTCCTCTACAGACTCAAATGAAAAAGCAGAGCCTCGAAATTTTTTTTTTAAAATTCTTTTTAATTGCCAAAAAAATATCAGGACTAAGGCATCTGGATACTTGCTTGTACCTAGATTGCATGTAGTTAGCAATACTTTCTCAGAAGTAGTAGATGTGTTCAACTGAACAGAATATAGTTAGTATAAGAAGGCTGTAATAACAAAACTCAATAAATCAGTGTTATCATAATACCTATTTGTCTTCTGCATGGGTTCTATATAAATTAATTAGCAAATTTTACTTCATGATCACTGTTTTACAAATTATGTATATTATTTTATGTAGGTGTATAAAATTTAACCTAATTAGCTAGGACTCACACCTCTCCAGATAATTCGATTTATTGGTTTAGGTAAAGCTGATTTAATTAATAGAAAAAATTATCCATAGATGTCAGGAGGTGCAAATTTCCCTCTTACCAAGGAAGCATTATAAAAAGCTTATGTTTAGGTTTTTTTACTCACTTCTCGTCTCAACACCATACCTTCTTAACAAGTAAAACGTAAACTCCTTGGTTTGGGTTCGGTAGTTTGGAGCTCCTGAACATTCGCAATGTAATTGGGAATAGAGCAAATAAAAGTCACGAGTCCTTTTAAGTTTCCTGAAGATGCGTTATTATTTACAAAGTTCCTTCCTCCAAAATAAAACATTAGGTATATATCACAATGCCCGTATAGGGGTATAATTAATATACATAAATAAATAATATTTCGATAAATTTATATATTTATTTATTTATTTATGTTAACCTACAGCCCAGTATAACATTAATTACCGTGAGTTTAAGATTTACGATTAATTCAGATCAATAAAATTTCACAACGCGCCAAACAATGAAGAAAACTTCTCACTTCAACAAGTAAAATAATTGTCATAATTGGTATTCGGTACATTATTGTATAATTGTTCCAAGTTACGACATTGTAACATTCACGTAACACACTCATTGTTACTTTGTTATAAAGAATCCATTGTTTAATTGTTAAATACCTGATCGTGAAGCTCATTTTAGCATTGTACCATTATTCTGCGTTATTCCGGCTTTTATAAATTTTCTACAGAACAAAAAACGACGTGAAAAAACTTTAAATGCTATCAACAGTCAAAATTGTTAATGCTGAAAAACTGTTTGATATATGAAGCATTGCTGCTCTAAGGCGAGCTGCTTTATGAATTTTTTTAACTATCAATTTTTCTTTCTACAATTTTAAGGTCAAGACAAATATTTTATATTTGCAGCGTCGTCATTTGCGCCACTAGATTTTAAACCAACAAAAACCACAATTTTGATTGATCCAATGTTTCTTTTCTTTTGCGAGACCGGTTTATAAAACAGTTTACTCTTTGAGTCCTAGTGTTAATTCAAATGAACGTTAGGTAACTACCATTGCATCCAACACTGCTTACGATTTACAATTCAGAGGCCCTGGTAATGGACTGTAAATACTAAAAATGAAACTAGGCGAATTGTTGCTTGCTGGAATTGGGTGAAAATATGTGTAGAAAAAACAAGGTTTGCAAGGAAAGGGGATAACCAACCACTTACCACTGTATCTCTGCTAAGGAGCAACCACCGCTATACCTCGAGGAAATTATCGCTACAACAAAACCAATTAGTACAAAACGATATTATGAACTTTCGAGATGGTCAAATTCTATCCTTTTACTTAAAAACGAAATTGAGTACGTGAAAAACACCAACAACTTGCTTCCAAGATAGTCCCAATCCTTCTTCTGTTTTCAAAACAAATGCGCTCGAATTTGCACTAGTTTTCATGCCATTGTTCCAAATTTCAAATAATTTCCTAACAAGGTGATGAAGTAGGAACTGGATAAATGGCAACTCGGTAGGAACTGAAAGAATATTTTCATATCAAAACCAAACAACTACTACGAAAATGATTTTTTATGATAATTTGAACAATTTCGTAGATTTTACAACAAGCTATGAATATGTTTTTCCTGTAAATATAATATGTATTATGTTAAATTCAGGTAAGTATCAAAGGATATGGTATTATTGAATCTATAAAAAAATAGACTTAATAACAATAAATAAAGGGATATGGATTCATAAATTACATTGCTTTTCATTGTGATGTTGAATCTTCTACGATATAAATAATAAACGTTCCTGTCAAGGATATATTTATTAAATAAGTCTCGGTGCAGGACGAGTTCAGCTGCGTGCAGTGCCGGATTAAGACTACTTGATGCCCTAAGCAATCCACGCCTGTAGGCCCCCCTATCCATGAGAAAACTAGTATCGGTCTTTAAAAAAAATACCTTAAAATATGTATGAAGGACGAAAGAGATAAATGGAGTAGATATTACATACAATAAAAACCAAAGCATTTTTTATTTACTTATTGCAATGTGACTTGACTTTTTCGGGCATTAAATTCGCGGAAAAGAGTTTTTAAGTCCAACGTTTTTAGCATATATAATATATAATATTGATACTCTATATATAATATTGAAAAAGCATCGGATCTTTCCTGCAGCATCGTCGTTCTTTTTGTGTGTTAATTATTTTCAATTTCGAAAAAATCGTTCCGTTGTGCAGTTTAATATCATCAGTTCATCAGTTATAAAAATATACACAGGGCTTTGTCCACATTAGGGAACACTGATTCAGTTTTATCATCCTGTGTTATTTTGTACAATTGTGCGGAGTTTGATGTGAACTTGCGCGAGGCAAATCATTGGAACTTATTTTTTTTTATGACAAATGAAAGAAACTGTTGAATTTCAGTTCTTAAATCGGTATCAAGGTGGATATGTGTTTACTAAATTTCTACTAGATGCCCTAAGCAATTGCTTAATTTGCTTATGGGCTAATCCAGCACTGGCTGCGTGTGATATGCACTTATGGCATTTGAATGCACGCTGCACACGGTTTAGTAAAATGCGCTGCATCAATGCACATTCCTGCTTGTGTCACTCGAAGCCCTGGCTACTACGTGAAATCCGTAATTCTAAAACAACATTGATTAACTATCCTACACCTGCTGTGACTTTAGCAAAACGACTTGCTAATTATTAATGTACATGTTATCTCAATTGATATGCGCAATCGCGTTTACGGTGTTTGAGTGTTAGGTCGATTTAACAAAAAAAAACGGTTTGTTTGAAGTAAATATTATCATTCCTTAAATTAATCAGTAATCTCCACGACACAAGCTACATTTTCCGCTTACTGTGGTGGTAGTAGGAGATTTTCAAATATTGTCAGGTTATTCGTAAACCAGGAATATTTGTCTTTTTATAAAAAAAAACTTACATACGAAACCCTATAGCATATATATCAATAAACGATACAATCAACAACAATACAAATCTTAAGGTTTGTTCTGATATTGATGAAATTGTGAACACTTGACCTTCAAAACAAGAGGAACGTCATGTCTGTATAAGATTTCGAAAGACCATCACCACCATTCCTTTTTCCCAACCCTTAAACAGAATTTAGATACTTCTTGATGAAATTTTACACATTTGAAGTTATAGATAAATTACTCTAAATTTTTTATGCGAACACAGCACAAGAGTCCCAGCTGCTCGCAACCGCCTAGAGCCAATAAAACTATGGCATCCCCAATTGGGTGCGTTGTGAGGCTGAATGTAGTAGGGAGGGGAAAGAGATGGGAAAGAGGGAGGTGAAAAAGTGCCTGGCTATTCAGATCTGGTTACCAAACACGGCGAAAGCCATTTCAAGCAACGTTTCAATTCTGAAGTGTGATCTTACATACAGGGCGATACTGAGAATATTTTCCACTCTGGAAAGTGCCACAAATATACCTCATAGCATTTAAAATGAATAAATCGTGTAATAACACAATTCAATCAAAAAAAATTTACATGCTTAAGCCAAGATTCGAACTCTGCGTAAAGCCCGGGCAATGCCGGGGGCTTCAGCTAGTTATAAATAAATTTGTAAAAACAAAACTGAAAATTCAACGATTTTACTTTGTTTTCTTGGGAACTTTGAGTGAACTTTCTGGAAAACATTAACTGAAGCACATTCATTATGTAAGCGAGCATCACCTATATAAAATTTTATGCATTACAATGCGTACGTTGTAAAATTAGATAAAAAATAATGTAAATTCTAGGAGATGTTAAAGCAGCTAGAGACGGATGCAGGAGACTGCGAATTTTCCTCATAGAATTGTTTATTTTAAAAGCACTTGGCTCAGTGGCCGATCTAAAATAGGCCGCTGTTAGTTTGTCAGCGAATGGGTTTGTTCTCGGGAAACACATTGATGGAATCAAACGGATTTAATTTGTCTTTCCGACACTGATTGAGTAGGTCTTTGTCTACTAATTGTCACAATGGTGTTACGCTTTGAAATAAAGACAAGATATTGAGGCATTTTCTTGATTTGAAACACGATTAAATGGAAACGACACTAAAAAGCGACAAACACATACCCCTACAGGATTAAGCCCTGCGAGAAAATGAGATAGAATGAAACCTTACCGCATTGACCGCTTTGATTATGAGCTCACTTTTCAAGGCTCCTATTGGTTGAGATTTGGTTTATCATTATCTGTGCCACCCATTTGTGTCAAAACAGCACTGTTATTGTTAATTTTGTTATCTTGGCATTGCTTTGCATATACTGTATATTCTTTGTTACATATTATTTGATCAAAATTTTGTGATTAATCGTAAGGAACACTATAAGATTACTTTTAAGTTTATTATAGTTAAGCGCACTTGAAGTGAAAAAACACAAAACTGGGCTATTCAAATATTACGTTATTATTATTATTATTTGTGCGGTGCTTCGTAGCCTCCCTGCTCTTGTCTACTTTAGTTTTCAGAAAGTTTCACTTCTACCGCGTGTGAATTGCACACTCTGAATTTTCTTGTTTCTTCGTTTATATTTCTTTTAAAAATTATTTTATTTAACCGCCATTTAATTTGCTAATCATAGTTCATGACAATACATCTGAAAAAGTTTTTCATTACAAAAACTCATGGAAAACGGTCGAAAATGTCACAATTCGAGAAAGACTTTTTGCAAAATAATGATTGTTCAATCAAAATTCAACTTTCGAAAGTCTTTAAATTAATGAATTTATTTGAAGTACTCACGTATGAATCGAATCAAGAATTATAGACATTTTAAATAGGTTAAAAACCTATATTAGGTACCAAATTTTATTGATCGATTTTCGAATAAACTCTTTATCAAGTTTCAAATCATAATGGTGCTAAAGAAGTTTTCACTTCAAAAACACTTTGATAGAATGGCATTGCAACGCATGCCGGGTACTCGCTAGTTTAATAATTACGTTTGAAAGCGTACATCATCATCTCTCAAAAACAGTTTTTAGTTTTCGGATACAATCAGAAATATTTCATTTATTTGGATTTTATTGCAAAGTGCAAATTTTCCTACCCTCCATACGCCGCGGTCTGAGGGGATAGGTTAAAAAAGCTAAATTGATTTTCAAAACTCCATTGCTCATGATAGTCTTGAGGTTGCAAACTAAAAATAGTTGTGTCAGCCGATAATCTGATAAGAAATTTAAACAGAAAAAAGCTGTGCTATTTTCATGACGCCAGAACTAACAACTGTTCAAGAGTTTTTGATGTTTGTTGGGAATGACGTTTTGAAATCGCAATGATTGAAGTACCCACTGGTGAACTCCTCAGTTGGCAGGACCACCGATGAATATTTTCGGAGACAACTTGGAGATTTCCTTTGCCAAGAATTGTTTCAGATAATTTATAACAATATTATAACGCGAGATATTTCATTTGTTCAATTATGAATTTATATTATTCCTTGTGAACATTATTTCATTTTGATTATTTACATGCATTACTTAATTGTATTTACTAGCAATTACTTAAATGCTGTTAAATTTATAGCTCTAGTAACAAATCTATACTGAAAATCGAAACGTTACTTGGAATAACTTTATCTGTGTTAAATCTGAATGGATAGGTACATCTTAACCCGCATTATCCTCTACGGCACTCTACGCACTTCTTTCAGTCTCACAATATTTATTGAACATTTTCAATATCACTCTGTAACTAACTCGGAAATTGATATCTAGTTAGTTGGAACTTGTATTGAAATCATATAAAAAGAAATAAAGAAAAGTTAGAAATTATGGAAAATTTAGAAAATAAAAACGAATTTTGCACTTCTCGACATAGAGTATGGTAATTATGTTTCAATTTAATTATTACAAGAAAAAAATATTTACGTGCAGAAAATAGGTTATTAATTTGGATTTTTAAAAATAATTTGTTCATATCTATAACTAAATAAAATATCCTAAGAGAGGACATGGCATACCAATAAAACATTCTGTCCAAATGGTTATACAAAAATGGCGGCCTTGATGGAACCAATATTTATTACTTATCATATAAACTGAATAATATTGGAAACCACCGCGCATTTTGGTTTAACCGTTTGGACAGAATGTTCGGTATTGTATTTGGATAGGTGTGCCAAATCCTTCTCTTGGGTGTTTTGTTTAGTCATCTATTTAGACAAACAAAACTTTTACAAACATCACTTCAGACAAAAAAATCCAAAACGGCGACACTATTTCGTTTTATAAGGGTAATTTTGAACTTTGAAAGAATAAAAAAGCAGTTTTTACCAACTCTCCCGACCTAAATAGTTGTTTATTGTAATAAGAGGGTATTTAACCATCCTCCTGATAGCTTAACCAAACGATAACGAATATTAATAAATAAACAAATAAATACTCGCAACAGATAAAACTCGGCTAACTTATCTTATATATAAGCCACTATTCAAGTACCGAATAGTAAACTCGGATTTTTTTAATCGTGCTTAATCAATCTTTTAGGAGAATGGTGAAAAACCCTCAAAATAAATTAAAGTGAAGGGTAAATTCGTTGATTGTCGCCTATTAAGAGAGTGCGAATAAATCATTAAAAAAAGAAATAAACGAATTTAATATGTAAACTACATTCTCTGCATATCCCTTATAAAAAAATATTTTTTAAACAAGAGACGAATGAAACTTTCGCCATTAAGACATCGTGTTGGAATAATACGATCCCGTGCCAACAAAAAATCAGTTGTGCGTGTGATTTGGTACAGCCTAATTATTCTTTTCCAAAATATGTCAATGTTTGTATTTTCCTGAGCTAGATATAAGCGCATTGAATAACCCACTTATTCCCTGGATAAAATCACGCTCTATTTAATGCCACACGTTTTTTTTTTAATTTGACAAACAAAAAATGCCGACAACTAACTCTCATTTAAATATACACGAAGCTAATTTAAAACGGCACCATCATAAAAAATGTCACACTTAGCGTAAGTAGAAAATATTAAAATCACATTACTTGAAATCGTGTGAACATTTTATGAATAAAGCGCTACCACTCAGAGACCCGTTATTGACTCTTATTTTAATAAAAGCAAACGGTCTTTAACGTTCTAAAATTGAGTTATTACGATGATTGATAATTGTTTCGCCTTCCATTGTGGAAAGTGCATTGTGAAACAGAATTTAGCCGCCATTGTAAAATCTACATTTGAATCTGAAAATTAATCTTAATTAATCTTAAAATTAATCTGAAAACTATAAAGTTCTAGGAAGAAATATTGTTGTAAAATAAATAACATTGCTTTACCTACGTAATTATCATAATATTCAGCGTAGCGTTGTGTAGAATTTATTCTAATAACACCGAACATTGAGATATAACGTTATTGCGACGATTTCGCAATCTTTAACACGAACTGAATAAATTTTATAATAACTTTTTCAAAATTTAATTCAGTTTCGCCAAAAGTATCGAATTAATTAATGAATTTATGTGTTTGACAGGTTTTTAGGAATTTCGTCGGCTTGTACAATTTCATATTACTCTGAAAGCATTTTCCAGAAAGAAATCTGCTCGATGAGATATTTCGTGGAACTAAAATTTTCCTAGCATTTTAGTTCCGGCCGTGGCCGCCAGGCGGGGCTAGCTCACAAATCGGAAAATGTTCGTGGGCTTTTACGAAAGTAGATTTTGCATGTTTTATTTTCACGAACGTTTTAAATTTTCGAATGTTTTGTATTATCATTAGTTTTAATTTAACATTTTAAATTCTGCCTAATTCTTCAAATTATTTCAACTGCGTTATAAATCAAAGTACCTACGCGAAATACATTTTTTAAATAGTGCAGTCTCTTGCTTTTAAATAGTTTCACAAATTAGCGGCTTATAAATTGAAACTATTCCGAGCACTGCACCTAGCTTATCCACTCGCGAAAATGGGTCAAGCAGAAATACAAAAGGTTCACTGATGATTGAATGAAATAAACTCGTATTTATTTTGTTTTGTTGCATTTATGGTTTCGCCGCTGAGAGCTCTGCCGTAAACTCTGTTTCTGTTACGCGGCTTGTCGTTTTATGAGAAGGTGGTAGGATTGCAATGAAAATATCAGCTGTATAATTTGCTAGTATCCAAAATGCGAGGTTATGTGATTCGAGATCCCGACTGTAATAGTTGTTATCTTAGTGTGGAAAGTTATCAACCAACCGTTGCTGATTACTTCACTCATTACCAACAGTTACATTGTTCATGTTTCCAGTTTCTTTCCATTTATCATAGTAAGGCTTGTGCAAATTGCCAATTCTAAGCATACATTAGATTGCTGGAGAATTTCCTTAACCTGGCCATTGTTAATATTTTTTCTTTACGAATGCTTTCCATGTGGAATCACGTATTTAATACCTAACTTTTTGCTTGTTTATTATTCTTTATTAGTCTTATTATTATATTAGAAAGATTAGAAGGGTTCATAGTTAAAAAGGAAACCCTCTCAAGGTTTAATTTCTGCTTCAAAACCCTTGTATTAACCTATTAGAGCTTATGAAACCTTATGAGCTAAGGAAACCCTCTCAAGGTTCAATTTCTACTTCAAAACCCTTGTAATAATAAATTAGAGCATCTATATGTATATTTTTGATAGAGTTCCCCTCGAAGTTTGATTTAATTCCCAGGTAAATTTTAGATAAACTGTTGTTCCGTCAATGGTGTGGTAGTTTACAAAAATGTAACAAAAAGAAAATTCTTCAATAAAACTAGTTAAAATAACAAATTCCTCACATATTTAACCAGCAGCATAAATAGAAATTGGAAATTTTTTGTAATTCCACAGAAGGCGGATTCCCGTAGCTATTTGATATTTTTCACTACAATATATAATTAGTATAATATTTTTAACTAAGGATAAATAAATAAGGATAATAACCTAAGCTAAGGATAAATAATAATGATAATATCCTTAGCTAAGAATAAATAACAAGGATTTATAATAAGGATAATATCTTTATCTAAGGATAAATAATAAGGATATTATCCTTCGGCTAAGGATAAATAAATATGAATAATATCCTTAGCTAAGGATAAAGAACGGGAATCCGCCTTATGATTCACTAACAATGATGGATTTTATCCGAAATATATGAAGAAAAACCTACGGACGAAGACGTTGGAATCATTAAACCTGAGATATTTAACTCGCTGCCAAATAATATAATACTGTCAATAAGGTTAAATATATTATTTTATGTTGAAAAAATGGCTATCAGAGTATTGATAATGTAAAAAACGCTGACGTAAGTTTGAACGATGATTAAATGGGAGATATCGAAATGTATGAATGAGTAATGATAGAAATTGTGAACATATTAAGATGAATAATATAGATATAAAAGCATATATACGCAAATAATAATTTGTAGGCACTTGCTGACAAGCCATATGTTTGGCTTAGCATGACCTTACGAAGTATCAGAATCATTAATTTTAAATTAAAAAGTATAACAGATGATGATCAATGATCAATTCAAGTAGGAAAAGATCTGTTATGCTGTGTTCGTCTGCAAAAGCATTCTGTGTAAACATTAAATACGACAATTTACGGCAAGATACACAAATATACCAGTTTCTCGTTAGGAAGCTATAAGGTCAAGCAATGACTTTATATATCAGGGCAATGAAGTATTTTAACGATCCATATCCTCATATGATTGAATTTCCGCAAGCGCAACTCAAATCACATTATTACCAACTTATCTGGCAAGTATCACGGTGTCTAATTCAGTGATGCCCAACCCACAATCCGCGACCCAATTAAACATTTATTGCGGCCAAATTGCTAAGAAAACATTTGAAAGTGTGCATTTTGCTATTGGTCAATATGGTTCCATGCCAACTGAGAATAAAGTCAACTCAACACCTCCTCGAAAAGCCATTAAAAGCTATGAAAAATATAATTCGAAATTAGCCGACAATCTTAACCTAACGTAACCTATTTAGCCATTTTTTTTAAATATATTTTTAATCACTCTAAATGACTTATCTGAGATGGTTCTGAGTTGGTTTCATTCCGAGTTGTCCGGTCACCGGTCAATATATTCTCAAAAACGAAATAAAACTGGCAACTTATATTGTCGTGATTAATTTTTAAGTTTTTGTGCCGTGTTGCGCTTCATCCTTCTTTAGCCAACGGAAGGCCTTACATTGTCCATCAACGGGGGATATTTCTATTGCTCCACACAGGAGGCCCAGGGGATTTCCTTCAGGGTATATGTCATCTTTGGGGTTGCTGTGTGGAGGGTTTTTTAAAGAAAGAAGAGGTTCTTGGAAGGGAGAATGTGTGAGGGGTCTGTGGGTCAGTGGGTTCAAGAGTGGGTCGAGTGAGTCCTGCGAAGGTAAGGCAAAATAATCTCCCTCAATAAATCTCTCCTGATCCGGCCTACCATGCAGTAAGAGGGTCACCAAGACCCAGACAAATCTAACCTCACAAACCCGGGCACCCCTAAAAAGTAAATAACAATTTACTCCAGAGTGTACTCAGGGGTAGTGCAATGCAATGCATCCCACATATTTCGAAACAATACAAAAATCACTTGAACAATATATAGAATAAAAACAGAAAAGAATTGAATATTCCTTGAGAAAATTAATCACGATAATAATTTTGGTTGGCAAATGCGCTGACCACTGCGCAGTGGTCAGCGCATTTGCCCGGAAAGCGAAAGGTTCTGGGTTCGAGTCCCAGAGGTGCAAAGATATTTTACTGATTTTTCTGTTTCCAGATTTCCGATTGAGTTTCGCTTATATTGTCTTCATTCAATTAACTATTTAATTAATTGCAATTATAACCGTCAAAACATAAACCACGACAACGAAAAATTGAAAAGTTTTGCAACATTTTAAAATGTTGTGAATCTCTGTTTTCATTGGATATTTCTAGTTCTCATATGATTGGTAAATTATTAATTATAAACGCATGCATGTCGCATCAAGGTAAATAATTTTCTTCATGCAGAACTTGTTTCAATGCCGTCGAGAAAATGAAGATATTATGAATTTCTGCATCACTAAAAAACTCGTAAATTTAGAAGTGATTAAAGTTATATTTTAAAGGATGACGTTTAGGAGATAATTGCTGTACAAATTAACGATACGAATGCTGATATCAATTAATTATAATAACATTTGAATGATGTCCAAAATTTTGAGTATGATTTAAAACGGCCAGAGTTGGACCAATTCAAAATTATAAATTAAATCGTTTAAAATTTTTGAAGACGGGTTTTTACATTTTCATATTCTTGAAAAGAAAATGCAATGCCGTACTTAGCTAAAGTAAAAAAAATATTTCGTATGTCGATTTTTCGATTTCAAAAAAGATCCTTCCCCTTCTAAGGACAAAAATTCAATGAATACCAAATATGTATATTAATTTATTTTTGTAATGTATCGTAAAGCTTCTGCCTTGTAGATACAGATGGCGATAACATCAGCTATCGGTAGAATCCGCTAGATGGCAAGCCGTAGTGCTTGAGTTCTCCGACGGGAGGTCAGGACAGCTGAGAGGCTGTGTTTTTAATGTTCACACAGCACACAGCAGAACCATTTTAGCCAGCTCAGTTAGGTTGACTAACGTAGTCTCAAACTGTATACGCGAAGTGTAAATAAAACCAGATAAAAAACCAGATTCTTTTATTGAACGAAGTAATCTCCATCCAAGGGAGTTGGAGAATCTGACTGTGTGTCTGCAAATTAGCAGAACATTACAATTTTAAATACAAGTAATCAGATATTAATTTAAAGAGAAACACAGGTTTAAAATTGTATTGCTTGGGATTGTATGCAATACGTGAAGTTTAACTTTTTGGTTTTCTTTTGTACTTTTTTAAAATTAGCTCCACACACGAGGCATCTTTGGGGATGGTTTTCTTTGAGAAGAGGAAGTTCTAGGAAGGAAAAGAGTATCAAAAGGTGGATAGGAATCTGGGGGTCTGTGTCTCCAGGAGTGGCGGAAGTATCAATCCATCCCTCCCACGTTTCGAGAGAGTCCTGCTGGAGAGGTCAAAAGGTCTCCCTCAACCATTCTCTCCCGATCCGGCCTGCCACGCAGCTGGTGGCAGATGCATCCACCGCCAAGACCCGGACAAACTTCATGAACCCTGGAACCTCTGCTAAGACACTAAACGTAGCGAACCACTTGGGGTGACATTTGACAGAGACAGTTGGTTATCCAATAAATAATAAATAAATAAAAAGTTCCCGGAGCAGCGGTACTATTTCCGATAAACCAATGAAGTATTTCTTTAAATCTATCAATTTATATATTTGGTTCATAATATACTCAGTAACTTTCAAAGGGGCTTAGATATCAATAGCTCATTGTAGAAAAAATGTTAAATGTAAGGTTCAATGATTTTTATAAGTATCTACACGCCTATATCGATGTTATCCACCACTTTGTGTAGTAAGTAATTCCATCTGACCTCTGTGATCCCAGAACACAATAGCTAGACAATAGTCGTGAGGTAAATAAAGATAGGGTTAGTTAAGTATAGATAAGTTGAACTTAGTTAAATTACAGTTAACGGAATAAGTAAAATAGCGTTTTCCAACATTTCGTGGGAGAAATCTTTTAAGACTTGTGTTATCAATTATGCGACAGATACGATAGAGTTTTGAATGTAGGTTAAGTGTAAGATAATGATCGTGTATGACATTTTTCTTTTAAATTCTAGAACTTACTTATGTTGGCTTCTGAGAGAAAGTTCATGGCGTGTGTCGTAAACCGTTGTCTTACCTGTAATTAGATAAAACAAAAAATAGATTAGTTTTTGTGGTGTGGTTTTATTAATTTTCACTCTGTCCATTTAGTTGTGGTTTCTTTATGGATTTAAGAAATAATTTACTTTCTTTTATTTGTGTTCTCAATAAAATACGTTATTTTTTATGGACGTTATTAATTCATTCACAATTTTATTACCATGAATAATCATAACCATCAACCACGCCACTATTGGAATTCAAATATATTTTGTAATAAAAATGTTATAATGGAAGTCCATTGATTTATATTTTTTAAACAAAGGAAGGAACATTTTTTCGTGTTCGGGTGCGTGAAATTTATTCCACATTAAGAAATATTTAAGAAATATTTTTTTATGGTTGGCTGTGCAAAGTTGGCGTGAAGCTAACAAATAAAATATACAGAGATGCAATTATTACAAATAATGGTTAATTTTTATTACATGAAAATATGTTTATAAAATTCCGCTTACTTAATAATTAAGTTATCTTAGGAGGTATCTTAACTATGAACAGAAAATGGACTGTTTATCAGAAGCAACAGAAAAAACTTTAGAACGAAGAGTTCTGGTTAAATTAAGCAGCTTTTTCGGTCTATAAAAAAATATATTTTCTACTACGGTAAATGAATTCAGATATTTTTTTAATTTTTTTTTTTAATGTGAATACCTCACGTCCTAGTCCTAGTCCCGCCTGGAACCAGTGAGACTATGGCATCCCCAATTGGGGTAAATTGTGAAGGTAGTGGGAGAGGAAGGAGACTGGAAAGAGGAAGTTGCTAGTCAAGAGCCACTTAACCACATATGTCCATATAATATATCAAGCCTTACCTCGGATACTGTTGAGTGCTTAAATTGGAAATATAAAATTAACTTAATGGAGTATTTCATTATCCTCTTAATAGCTTATCCATAGGATAACAATCATATTAGATTATAAAAATAAATAATTCCATTCGCAATAGGTATATTATAATCGGCTAACTTTTCCGACATGTAGCCACTATTCATAAGTTCGAGTACCGAATAGTAAACTCGGACTTTATAAAATCGAAAAGATGCTCTTATGTATAAGGTATCAAGAGAATCCCTCTAAACACGACAACTACAAAATAAATTTAATCGAACGCAATATTGCATTAAGGTTATGTTTGATACTCACTGCGGGTAGGTACCATTTCGTAACATTTCAGAAAACTTAATTATTAGGAGAAATATCTGTAGGTAAACACTATAAATATTTCTTATAGCTTTATAAAATATTGTTAAAGCCTTTCAAACAAACAAAAAAATACAAATTATAATTCCTGAGTACAATCGTTTGGTGCATTTTAAGTAGCTACATTTAATTTTTGACCTTGCACAGATCAGCTGGGTCGCTTCCAACAGGTCATGTACTGCTCTTTGATATCACTTGACGGGTAACTTATGCTCTGTGTTCTGTGTTATGCTAAACTAAATGCACATAACATAATAAAGTACATAAATGTAGAGCTTGTTAGTGCCAAAGCTTCATCTGATAATCGTATGTCTTGTAATGTGGAGCGATCAATAGATGTGCGGTACAAACTCGATTTAATTGCTAAGCAAACTGGTTGAGAAATCTGTAATTGATTGGACAGATAAAAACGTATTGCATTTTGCAAATTCAATTAAATTGCAGTTTAAAATTTATTAATCCACTTTTAATTATTTTGTAAGAGAAATAATGGATATTATTGTTTACCCCTCAGCTTGTTTACCTTGGCGTTTTCTATCATAAAGTCAAAATATTTCCGCTTTTTAATAAAATTAACCTTCTGAACGCATCCGAAAACTAAAAACTGTTTTTAAAAGAAGATAAAATACACTCTAAAAATTTTATTATTCAAAATAAACATATAATTTTCAAAATGTTGATGCAAGCATAAAACGTAAAAAATGGCTCATCTTACGTTTTTTTCTGATAGCGAAAAACAAGTAAAATTACTGACTGATAACGAAAAAACACATATATTTTATTAGATTATAAATTATCACCTCACTTTATTGTCGTTTCATGTAAAAATATATTTTTTTAATTACCCAAGTTTTGCAAATTTGTTTTCAAAATGTGGCCCGTAACTTTGGATTCGTGAAGACATTTTACATTATAATTGTTTTATGGTTAATTTTTTATTGTTAAGCGTGGCGTTTTCTCTTTCTAACACCGTTTAGATCATATTTCTCATAGCAAGGACAGCAAGGGAGATACAACGATTTCTATGAGACCTATGTGAGCTGTTCCCAAAAGCGAACAAATTAGCCTGGGGGGTTAATAAAGTCAGCATTAAGGATGTAGTCTCTCAACCGTTGTCTTTCTTTAGTGTGTTTTTTTTGTTTGTTTGAAGCAGAAAAATTACTCCCATCGTTAAGCTCTGGCGTTATCATTAAATTTGTATAAATATTTCTGTCTAGAATTCTTAGGTCAACGCATGTCATCCAATCAGCTGCTGTAAGCTTGGAAAGTGAGTTCTGTCACGCGCTATAAACCTATGGAAAATAGACATGACATAAAATTGTTAGTTCCTTTTATATCAATGAGAAATAGAATTGATTTTCTGTCGAAGACGGTAGTGAATTAGTAACTACGAGTACTATGAACATATTATATCTAATAAATTGTGCAGATCCCAGAGTTTAATGCCACAAAATACTCTTTTTTTAATTCCGTATAAAAGTGCCACAATGCAAGGGACCGATGATTTTTATGATTTCCCGATCGGTCTCGTGACTTTTGAAGATGCACCGTTCCGGAACCTAAACCAATATAACTTCCAATGTTCCCAGTTCAAGATAATACCGCAAAATTACAATACAATATCTACTTACATATTTACGAGACACGCTAATATGCATCTATAGATTTCCAATAATACTGTGAGATGTTTCAAATCTTGCACGGATTATAGCAAAGGTATAACTCAGTATCCCTTTGTAGAAAATATTGAATGGTTTTGAAGGTGCTTTTTTACTCAGTGTTGATGCTTGTCTGGTGCAGTTCCGGTTGGTGGAACTTGAAAGTTCCGTTGAAACTGCAGCGAGTGTAACGGTATTCTCTGCAACATTACAGTAGGGTTTTTCGTTACCAAATTCCCTGCGGCAAACAAAACATGTTTCTTTTATCTTCATTGGAATTATATTATGCGAAGTTATCGATAACGAGTAAGCGACCTGCTTAAAAGAAGGGCAAAAGAGAAAAATATCTTTAAAACTTTGGAATGGAGGAGTACCTACCTATGATTAAATGATAGTATGCTTCTTTTTAAAAGAAAGACAAACATTCCCATAACAACTAACCATTACGTTTTTAAGGCAGAGAGAAAGGGCTGCCAAACAAGTCGGTCTTAGTACAAACTCCTTACCTCATTCACATTCATACACTGTCTCATAATCTCTTCTGTTATTCTGACTCTTGACATGACCCGACTCAAGTATTTGATTCCTTGATCACGCCACGTCTTCCTCAGCTGTCCCCGACTTCTTCTACCATCACACTCGCGTCGTATATTCTACTTACACTCCTTTATTCGTTCATTCGCTCTACACGCCCAAACCATCTTTATTCTCATTTCGCTAACATCAGCCTTGCATTCTTTGCAGTCCCCACATTTCTCACACAATCATTTACGGTTTTACCACTCATATGCCTCAGAGATCTCATTTATAAAGCGTTCAGTCTACTTAGTCATTTGTCTGATGGCTCCAAGCTTCACTATTGTTGACTGCCAGCTTCGCTTCTTTGACTTACGAATAACCTGATAATATTTTGAAAACTCCTACCACAATCATTATAAACGGGAAAGGTTGCCTGTGCAATGACGGGGGATTAGTTATCAGAAAAATTGAACACAACACTTGAATGGGAAGCCGACGCGTTAACCGGTCAATTCAAACGAAAAGAAAATTTGTAATCTGTAAATGAATATTATTTAATTTTCGACACACAAACTATCGCTAATCTAATTCAGTCTTAACTCTATGTCATAATAAAAAGCTAAGTTTAATAAATCTAGACACTAAGGCCCAGTTGTCACGCAGAAACTCACATGTGACATAGTCATCAAAAATTCATTCAGCGCCATTTTTGTTTTGACAGTTGAAAGGTTTCCGTCAACTTTTGAACAAATTGTGATAATCAGAAGAGGACAATCATGTCGTTAAGCTTGTCAGCTAAATACAATTCAACAGAAAGCTGAAACTTACCTAGAATCTGCGTTTAACGGCTACCTTTCAAATATAAGTAAAACAAAAATGGCCAATTTGAAGACAATGTTATTTTTGAATTTCTGCGAAACAAGTGGGTCGAAGACTGGATGCATTTAATGCATGTCAGTATATCATTGTTCGTCAGTCGACTGTATACGTTTATCACTTCTTCTGCATTTAAACAATAAGATCTAAACGATGCGAAAATTCAGTTTTAAATGCATCCATTTCACAAAGGGGAAAGCATGGGAAGTTAATACTGAAACCGCAAGTCGTATCAAGACAATGGGGAATTAAAAACCCCTATAATTAAACAATCCAGAACACAATCTAGTAGCAGATACAATAGTTCTTTCAATGTATAAAAGTGAAAAGCATTGAAGGTTCAAATGGATATAATAACGGTGCATGTTGAGAAAATTGTTCTTACTAACCTAATTATCGAACCAGTAAATTACAACTGAACGGTGTAGGTACTGATTTATCTAATAGCAGCTGTAAAAAGGCAGGTGTCGAAAATATTAATCATCTATAGCAAGTAGGGAAGTGCCTATTTATTCTACGTTCTATTTTCACAAAGTCAAATTTATAATTTATTTATTTGTTACACGCCCTTATAGGCTTTTATTAGTTTATAGGTGTTTGTAACACTGTTTTTGTAAATTCATCAAAATTAAAACAATAAAGAAAATATAATATAATGAAAGAATGTAACAAAAGCATTTTTTTAAATGAGCTCCACACAGGAGGCCCTGAGAAATATAATTTCCCTCAAGGGCCTATGTCATCTTTGGGGATGCTGTGTGGAGGGTATTTTAAGGAAAGGAAGGAGAGTTTTGGGAAGGAAAAGGATATAAAGGGTGGGTAGGAATCTGGGGTTCAGTGTATCTGGTCATCCACCTTCAAGACCTAGACAAACCTCACCCCATGAACCCGGGCACCCGTGCTAAATCACCAAACGTAACGAACCACTTGGGGTGACCTATGGCAGAGGTGTTGGTTATCCAATAAAGGTTCCCGGGACGGCAGTACCCATTCCCGCCTCCCAAATTGTTATTATAGCATAAAATACATTAGTAAAAATGTGAACAGAGACTAATAGCCGTTTCACACCATCTCTTTTTTCAAGACAAAAATTTTCGCTTTACACGATAGTTATTTTTAACCCCCGACGCAAGGAGCGGTGTTATAAGTTTGACGTGTCTGTGTGTCTGTCTGTGGCATCGTAGCTCCTAAACGAATGGACCGATTGTGATGCAATTTTTTTTTGTTTGAAAGCTGACATAATAGAGATAATACAATAATAAGATACTTAGCTACAATTCATGAAAACCTGTTTAGGCGTTTCAAGGTTATCAGCCTTTTTTGTGTCGGGGGTTTCTTAAAATTTTGTAAATTTTACTTATCACAGCTACGATTTCAGTAGGCATCACTACAAACAACGTGGTCCAAGTATTGTTTGCAGTGATGCTTACTAAAATCGTAGCTATGAAAATATAGGTGAAAATAGCGATCGTGTAAAGCGAAATTTTTTTTCTTTGGTCTCTCTAGGGGTATCGGGCTGGAAAAAGAGATGGTGTATGCAGTTACTTAATGAGGTTTAGGTTAGCAGTCAGTTATCTTGAACTTTAATACCTTTATCGTTAATGAATGAATAATTATTCCCTTTATTGCTAAATCATTCCATGAGCTGTTCAATGACTCTCAAATCAACGTCTATTAGTGAGTTTTATTATTTATTAGTAATTTTTGAAAAGAAATGTCTAATTATTGTGGGCCAGTAACTGTACAATTGTACAAACCAAGTAATTTATGCTAATCCTATTATGGCAGGTAAGTACTACTTTGGGAAGAAGCCTTGCAACTAATAACCTACTTTCTATTGAATAATCGGCACATAATCAGATTTATTAAGTGAACATTTACCCCAAATTGTATTAAGTACTTACGAAATAGTTTGAGGCACGTTGTGTTTTTTTTTTAAATTATAGTAGGCTTATAGAAGGTATGTGTGGTGTACTTTCAATGATAAATCGTTAGACAGGTTACGAGTTAAGTTTATTATAGTCTTTGAGTTGAGTTTATTGTTGATTGTTTATTGAGTTTATTGTTGCCGCAGTAGAACTGCTCATTTGCTAGTCTAGAAGCATGAATAATTATAGGTATTATTTTTTCAGGTGCAATAAAAAAACCAATAATATTTTTACAAGCCATTATTTTACCAAATATGTATTAAAAATTAAAGAATACAAAAAAAAAATCAAACGAAAAAATTCAAAATTCAAAAAGTTACAAGGTGTTGAAGTGGGGGGTCTCAAAAAAATAGGGCGCCCTTGTTGACACGATTGCAACTCTCTTAGTAATCTAAAAAAAAATAAAAAATCCTTAATCCAAACAAATGCTGCTATGTCATGAACCTCGGACAAGTAAAAAAAATTTTTTTTCGCAAAATGGCGGCTGACTGAAATAAAAAAAAAAATTCAGTTTTTTTGACTTTTTGAATTTTTTAAAAATAGTTCAAATTGAAAATTTTTTAATGCTTTTGGTTCATGCAATAGAGTAACGTATAGAAAGGACATCGAGAGAATTTCATATAATTTGGGTTTCAGCGTGGGGATTGTATAGATATTATCTTCATAAATAATATATATTTTTTTAAGAGCTTAAAAACTTCAAATGTTCAAGGGAGATATGTAAGAAATCGGTAAAATTTTGGATAGCGGCGGCTTAACAACGTCCCGTGGTTTGTCAATGAATTTTGCTTCTGTTGACGAATAACTAAAATCAAAGTTTTGATTACCTAAAACATAAATCTACAATAGGAAATTGTATATAATAACGCCTAAGTCCGATTTAGTTGTTCAATGTAAACTCTATACACACGTAGGTAAGTTCTAAACCGTGTGAATAATGTTCCATTTCAAAGATAACTTTCTAATTTACTACAAAATAGTTAAATGTTCTGAAAGTCCACATAAACAAATATTAAATAACATTTCACTACGAATTGTAACATAATGTTCACTCGCAGTTAGCACTTACCAGTCAGTGTTCAAAACAGTGCAGTTAGGTAGAAGAAGTGGTGCATAAAATGAACAATTTATTTCTCAAGCAATCTGTGTACAAATGTACTGCTGCAGTCTTAAACATATCAAAGATAAGAATCTAACTCTCAAATGCAGTTCATAATAAGTTCATTAAATAATTATTAGTTTGCATAAATATTGTAAAGTTAATAATTTATTACATTTTTCTACGCCCGCATTGACGCATCCGCAGGCGTTTTTTTAATGAATGTATGAAGCTGTAAGCATATTCGCTAGAAAATGGAATGATGATTAACGATCCGAAAGTCGTAACCGTAGTCATAGTCATAGCAATAACAAAAATCAATATTGAATGCCGTTATTAAATTCTAATACTATTAACGTACTACACTTTTACTTGATAAAGTTGAGCGATTATCCTCAAAGAAAACATTACTATGAATTATTTATTGTAGATAGCTAGTTCCCGTAATGCAGTTCTATGCCAATCAATAAAGAAATTGTTTCTCCATGCGTGTCCTTTCCCATTCATCCCATTCCCCTTCCGCCTCCCCTCCTCTCCCGCATTCCCTCCCCCTCACGTGTTCCCACTCCACTTTCTCCGCCTTCCCTCTCCCCATCCCCCCTCCCGCATTCCATACATTCAGTCCCGGTACATTTAATTTTTAAACAGCTCCCGTGTATATTGCTCACCAGTATATGTAGAAACCTTCGCGGTCATGCTCACAACAACTCACCAAAGTTTCAGTCGGATTAACGGTTTAGCAACGCATAATTTCATGATGCCAGAACTCACAATTATATATAGAGCAGGCATGCGCACATCAAATCCCCAAAGTTTCATCGGAATCGGATGAATGGTTAGCAACGCACAATTTCATGACACCAGAGCTCACCATTGTATATTGAAACCATCGTAGGCATGCGCACATCAAATCCCCAAAGTTTCATCGGAATCGGATGAATGGTTAGCAATGCACAATTTCATGACACCAGAGCTCACCATTGTATATTGAAACCATCGTAGGCATGCGCACATCAAATCCCCAAAGTTTCATCGGAATCGGATGAATGGTTAGCAACGCACAATTTCATGACACCAGAGCTCACCATTGTATATTGAAACCATCGTAGGCATGCGCACATCAAATCCCCAAAGTTTCATCGGAATCGGATGAATGGTTAGCAACGCACAATTTCATGACACCAGAGCTCACCATTGTATATTGAAACCATCGTAGGCATGCGCTTATCAAATCCCCAAAGTTTCGTCACAATCGGATGAATGGTTTAGCAACGCATAGACATCTCATTTATCCATCCCAAGCAAGCGCATTTTGATTTTTATATTATATAGATACCAAGAGGATTGAAAAAATGGAAACTTTTAATTTTGTTATTTTAATTGCTTTTTTATCTTATTATTTCTGTCACCACGGAATTTCTATAGCATACGGAGTGATATGCATTTCTTTCTACGTATTTCAAAAAATATTACCTAATGTGAAGAAGTTACCAATATTCAAATTAACTTTGAGAACAATGAGCAATTTTAGTGGATAAAATTATTAACGGGAATCGCAGTTATCACAAAATATGTTATCGAATCAACGAACTATGAAATTATCGGTTTAGTTTTATAATTTGGTTTACAGTCAAAGAATTACTGTTATGTAGTTATCTACAACGTCAAATAAAACACGAAACTGTATAAAACTTATTGTAAAAATAAAACAGTATTCGACATTATAGTTGTGGTTTTAACGGAATTTTATCGAGTTGTGTCACGTTCCGTTTTGTGTTGTCAATTATTGTAATATCGAAAAGCTCGCTCAAAAAAATCTATTTGTTGAAAACCGCATTTTGAAAAACTGTCTTTGAAACACCACAAATTTTCGTGATAATATATATCCATAATGATGATTTTATAAATATTAAGAGTGTTAAAATGATTAGGAATTTCCAACATTCAATTGCTGATTTGCTTTATCAAGTACAAATTATTATAGGAGTCAGTCGAACAGCAACGACGCAAAGAATTTTGTTGGGTTTCCTGAAAACTGAAAACTACGCCACCGGCTGACTTCAGTGCCGTGTAGTTTGCCTACTAATAGGCGCGCTTACGCTACCAAAAGCTCTAGACAAAATAACAAAATAATATTGAACCTAAATTTATGATCTATTTTGTATCATTAATTTTCTTAACGCGTGCAACACTTTA
The DNA here is from genome assembly GCA_936435175.1 of Glyphotaelius pellucidus. NCBI lineage: Eukaryota > Metazoa > Arthropoda > Insecta > Trichoptera > Limnephilidae > Glyphotaelius > Glyphotaelius pellucidus. Next base: position 38,642,178 of record OW386545.1, on the reverse strand, counting down.
TGAGATCAAAATTAATTAGCTGTTGAGAGAAGGTATTTAATTATATAATAAACATGATTTCGGAGTCATAGTTAGCATTAATAATTAAACCATTACGATTATATAATAAATTTCAAAGTATAATATCATTCTTGCTTATAAACATGTTCTTACTTCAATTCTGGTATTGATACTATTTGTGGGATTGTACTAACCTCCCCATATTCTATATAAGATCATTATTATTATAAAAATTTATTAGAACAACTACTCTCTTTTTATAAATTTTCAAGGTTATTCCCATCAATGTAATATATAATATATAGGTTCTAGGTTCGAGTTCCAGTTACGACCGTTTTCTTTTTATTTTACTGTGTCTTGTTTTCTTTCATATTTTCGTTTAGATTATTAATGTTATCTTCTCATTTAATGATATATTACATTGATGGGAATAACCTTCAAAAGTTATAAAAAGGGAGAGTTGTTCTCATAAAAATTGAATATTCATTAAGTCTTTTACAAAAAGGTCAATAGGTGTTCCATATAAATAAAATCGGATGTATTTATCCGAGACACTATCTAGGTTACAAACCAGTTCTTAGAACACTTGTTCCCAATGAAAAAGGTAGTTGCCAATAATATGGAAAAGAAATTAGTCGAAGAAAATATTGTTAATTCAAAATTTGGAATTTGAAATTGACAAATGGGACGTTCAAATAAGAGGTGGCACTAGCCGAATTGGTAAGGCATTTGTTCCGGTAAGATGAGAGGTTCTGGGTTCGAGTCCCAGTTGCAACCGTTACCTTTTTCAAACACAGCAAACCTATTTTGTGGCACCATTTTTTTACCACTTTTATTGTTTACAAAACCTACATGTTTCGTGAGCTAAGCTCACTTCTTCAGGGTTTACTAACTAATTATAAATAATAAATAAAAACAATGGTCGTAGACATAGACAACATAATTATAAATAATAGACATAGTCAATGAAAAGGCAAGAATGGGTAAAAGTTATTAATAACAAAAAATTGTTTTTAAATGACCCAATATTAAACCTGTTTCCTTTGTAAATTGTTCCCTATTGCCCCTCTTCCCTCTACCCATTCTCACCTTTCCATTGACTATGTCTTTATTTATAATTATGTTGTCTACGTCTATGACCAGTTTTTTTTTATCTATTATTTATAATTAGTTAGTAAACCCTGAAGAAGTGAGCTTAGCTCACGAAACATGTAGGTTTTGTAAACAATAAATGTGGTAAAAACTAAGTTTATTATTAATTTTGAGTTATCTTTTTATTTTTCTCTGTCTTGTTCTCTTTCATATTTTCGTTTAGATTATTAATGTTATGTTTTTCGTCGGTGAAATATTATTATTATTATTACTATTATCAAACAATATTCCCGGAATGGAGGTTCAAATAAACTAGATTTGAAAAATGTGGAAAATTTGACTAGATTTTTATAGTCAAATGTGAATTTCTGACCAAAGCCGTGGATATGTCAAAGCTAGGTCAAAAAATTTGATCTAGAAAATCAATGCAGAACTTTTTTTTTAATTTCATAATATCAGAGCTCATCACAAGAGAGCTTTCAACACTATAATTAAAATTAAACACTTATGCAAACATCATACCTTAATTTATCTTTATAAATCTTACAAAATATTGAAAAACAAAATTTATTTATAATTTTTATTAAGATTTGAGATTTTCACGGCCAAAAGTATTATTGCGATTTACTACTGCCTTCATGACACATCTGCTGACGGACTCTGTAATGCTGTCCAAAACCTTGGCTAAATATGGAGAAATCGCAACACAGCATAATACCCCAAAAATATATCAGGATAATTTTTGATTAATGTTAAATACTTCCAGAAATTCAATAAAAAAATTGTAAGCTCAGACTCTTACGCAATATACTTCACCGTTTAATTTTATTATGGCACTAAACTAGACATAAAACGCCAATAAACATACGTGTTCTAAATCTAACAAAGTTTCCAAAGACATGACATTTTAGTTTACTGGGATATACATTCACTCGTGAAGGTTAAATCGCACATAACCGTTGGTTGACTGAACTCACGAATTAATAACATCTGATTGTGAAATAGGTGTTATTTTAATCCGAGACCCTTGAAACCCAATAATCATTCCACAGCCATTTTGCATTTTCCCACGTGGGCTCTCAAAGGAATATTTTCGCGATATTATTAGTCACCGTAAATACACTTGTCTGTTGTGTTGCGAAAACTAAAATATGAATGCTGGTTTGCCAGTGAGAAAAATGACCACACGACTTAACGCAGAGTACTTTGTAATCAGCAATGCATAATATTAGATTACCACAGCTGAAATATTTATGCCAAGATTTATTAAATGATCATTTATCAAGCATTTTGTTGGGTGCATTATTTGACGACAAAAAATACACAACGTGATTCTTAAAAGAATTCATAATTTACTCTTTTGTCAAATGTTGTTGATTTGTTGATCGTATCCTTGCAAAGGTACAGGGTGGTTACGATGAGAAAGATTAATTATTCTCCTTACCAGCATTTTAACTCAATTTCGATTTTATTTCATTCCAAATTTGCTTCGATAAATATCCACATTCAAAAATGTTCAAACTCGTGATGATAAAACAATTAAATTTATGTACTTTTTGTAATTATTTTTTGATCATAAGTTTTTATAATTTTTCAATAATGTCTAAGCAAAATAAAAATGTAATTTAATTTTTATATATATTAAATACGCGAGACCGCAAATAAATAGACAAACCGAAGTATTTTCTTCACAAAACAAGGGCGCGGATCTTTTTGTTGTGATTTTATTTGAACTAAAATTAAAATTCTGAAAAGTAGCTTTCCGAAATAATTTATTGATTTATTTTACTGCATGATTATATGATTTGAAATGTATTTTGTATAATACAAAATTTGGTTCGAAAATTTAACAAATCTGCCAACGACCTACGGTAAAACCTTATCGTACTAAAAATAAACATATTTTCTCAAAATTTTAAACATAGCTTTACTAGATAAAAGAACAGTCTTTCGAAAAAAAAAAAATTCTGTTGTGGAAAAGAGTCAATACATCTAAAATTTGATTTAAAAATGACATATTTCCGGTTTAGTTTGGTTATTCCCTCTTCATGATTATTACGATATCATCGATCATATATTTTATGATACGGCTGTGTTTTGACAGATACGGATGAATTCTTTGAATCTCAGCTAACTAACAAACCATTACGCTTGCGTCATTCACATGCATACATCGTCTCATATATACACTCTGACTATTGATATGGCCGGGCTCATTCGGTTCACTTGATCGTACCATTTTTTCCTCGAAAGTCCCCGACTTCTTTATTTACACTACTGTCACATTTTTTTGAATTGCCGGCAACCCGGGCGTTTATTAAAACAAAATAATCTTAAACAAGCAAATAAGTTACACGCCTCACTAGACGAAGCCTGTTCTGAGACGGATGATAATAAAGTGAAAAGAGAATAACACAAAATAAATCAAATTATATCTTGAATAGTGCACTTCAAAATAACTTTGTAATTTAATAAAATGTTTAAATGAATTAATTAATTGTGTGAGAAAGAGTCAGCAAAAAGGTCTACGCGTGTTGTGTATGCCTCATTAAACAGATATTCCGGGATTGAGCTAATTAACGTGTTTTCTTATGATAATTAAAATTTTCCGGTATGTCGGGGAGTCAGGAGTCAGGAGTCAGGCGTTGGGACCGCAAATTGATTGATATCGTTGATATCTGGAGCACGAACATGCGTTTGCAAAACAGGCACAGTCGTGTAGTTACAACCAATGTTCCTTGAACTTGTTGAAAAGTGTTTCGCGACATTGTTAATTGTAAAAGCTTTGGAAATTTAGCTACAAGTTTTTTTTGATGAAAGAAATTGTTCACCCTGCTTACAGCCCCCATATTTGAACACGTCTGATTATTATGTTTTCCAATTTGAAAAAAAACACACACAAATACCCAGGGGGTAGATTTACAGATAAAGAACACATGAAGGATCTATTTTTGTGTTTTGATGTCGAGACCTATTTTTGTAGCAAATCCATCCATCCATGGCCATGTGAAAGACCACCATTAAAGCTGAATTAACATTACACAACTAGTTGCACACAAGTTGTTTCCTGACTTTAGTTGCGCTGCTATTTACACGTGTAAACGGATAGTTTTATCATGCATGCATTTGTTTGTGTGCCACAAAATTAAAACCGTGCTAGCGCGAAAATATGGTATCAATAGTAGTATGCAACTAGTGTCGCGAAACCATTTCAGCCGAGATGTGTGTTCCTTGTTACTGCATGAGAGTAGTATTCAACAACAATGCGCATTGCGGAAAAAAACTTTGATGTTGATGTATGCCGTGGTTGCTGTGATACTGAAGGTTGCACGGCACAAAATTTGCCCAGTTTACAAAAAAAAAATTGTGTCGTGCAATTATTTGGATCATGCATACCGATTCGAACATGAAATTTAAATTCGGCTTTAGTATCGGCATGTTGCTTCGCTTAAGATGAAGCTATATGTGAAATCCTATCTAGATTAATCTTTACGACGAATCGGTTTACATTATGAATATCAAAAAATATGCTACAGATAAATTGAAGCTTTTTCTAGCTTTTCAATATATTGGAATTACAATAAAATTATTATTTATACAACAAAAAATACAAGCGTAAACCAGAAAAATAATGCTTTTGCATGACTTAACTATGAAGTAATATAAGAGACAATTTTTTAAAAATTCCCCTTTATGGCTATGTCTATGTTTGATGTTTTGTATGATCTAACTTTTTTTCATAAAAAACACAAAATAAATAAAAACCATTTGGTGCTTACTTCCTCTTGCAAATAAGACGCTCGATTTTAAATTTTGAAGGCGTTAGTATCGTAATATTTCTGGCGTTTATATTCCTCTTAAGATATATTCAATTTCCAGATCTGATTAGTCAGGTATAAGCCAACCCCACTATATATCTCTTCTCTTTTCCCTTCCCCATTTCTTTCAGCCTTACAAAATTCTCCAAACGGAGATGCCAGAGTTCCCCTGAATTCGGGGCAAATGAAACATTCGTGTGTTCATACAGATTAAGAACCACTGAGAGAATAAGGAGTATTTTCCGTCCACAGCGGCGAGCTTTAAGTATAGCTATGTGCTCTGAATTGAGCGCCGAAAGAAAACATTTGCGGGCGTATTTTGGCGCCAACACAAGCAACCTTGTGACGACACAAGGCGCGGAATGCTAAGTGTTGATTTCTTCTGATGATTATACAACCAACCCTGTGTTGTGTTCATATCTATATATCGATCTTATCGCATTGGAGACGATTCTGTTACTAGGGAGGTCGCCATTGACCAATGAATGAGAATTAATTCGTTATTTATCGATTGTGCATTCGGTCCAAATGCCTCCGATTCGGATCAATGTCACGAAAGCAAAAGTGCATTGATTCGGTACATTTGAACTTTGCAGTAATGCGTGTCAGATGTTGTCAATCGACGGCCAGCTATATTTCAATCGGTATGCGCTCGAGCTATATTTGTAAGTTGTACTAGCGGTTTGTACAAATTACTATGAATGGGTGTTTATGTTTGATGAAGTTTACGAGGTGTAAGTTTGATGGAGAAGCTTAATGAAAATATTTGTATCTTTTTTTAGCGCTGTTTTTGTGAGAAATCACCTCAAGGTCGCTTTACAGTGAATAAAGGGATTAAAGAAGTTAAGGTTGTACGTTTTTTAATGTATTTTTCGCCCTCTGTGTTATGGGGGACGAAGAAAAGAGACCTTGTTATCATAAAAAGGGACCCGTAGATGGCCTGAAGGGGAATCTATTTTTATTATTTATTTATGAGACACCTCACAATAAGACCACTGTCTGTACAGTGAAAAGACAGGGGAACTATGTCGCCACCCGGCAGGACAGCAAGTGAGGTGGATTAAGGTAGGGTGTGTAGAAAGGGATTTATTAATGCAGGTCTTGAAGAGGCCCGCATTAATTCTCATCACCTGAAATACCTGTAGAACAGACTCAGCGTGCCTATACGACTGTGAATTAGACTTGGAAATCGGTCTATTAACAAAAGATTGAAAATCAAGAAGGTTTATCAAGTATATTGGGCTCCAGCCTAGAAGTGGCTCCAAAATTCTACGGACCAACTCAAGTATCTGATTCACTTGATCGTGCCATGTCTTCCTCGGGCGTCCTCGACTTCTTACACCATTCTCAATTATTCAGTAGCGCTCAGTCTACTCTCATCCTTCCTCTGCCAGTTCCACGCCTCGCTGCTGTATATCAGTTAAGGTTAGGTTAGGTTAGGTTCATTGTGGATTGCTAGCATAGCTTCTTCGGATAATACTGAAACAGGTTCTTATTTCAATATTTTATTTTATTGTGAATCTCATTCTGTCTACTAAATTAACATAATAATAATATTGATTCTATTTTAGAAGCAGTTTCCTGTTGGTAGTTAGTTCCCTACAACGACCTTGTTAGTTGACATAAATATTAACGACAAATTAGGTATCCACTACTTGTTAACACAACATTTGACAGTCGGAAAATTAATATTATATTCATGATAATATAATTATTGGCAATTTACGTAGAGTTTAAAGTATTACACTTTGAAATATGCGAAAAGTCCTTTGACAAAAATATACTCTAAAGTTAAAGGTCACATAAATTAGTGTGAAGCGGTCCGATAACCCGAAAACGAATTCATTGACGTCACTCTGTGACGTGCTCCGGGAAATTTTACGATTTTCTGTTACGGGCGATCACGTATTTTCTTTTACGACCCTTATAAAATCACAGACTTGAAAAAAATTTGACAGTTTTTTTAAAAGTGTGGGCGTAACAAATACACTTGTGAAAACGTAAATTATATACATATCACATAATTTTGGGTTCATGTACATAGGTTCGCACGTTTTCTTAATAATTAAGCATGACGGCCGGCGTAGTGCAGCGGTAAGGCTCTTGACTCGCATTCCGAAGGTCGCGGGATCGAATCCCGGAGTGGCAAATAAATTTTATTTGATTAATTTGTGTTATTTCACAATTTATTCATTTAAAATAATATATAGTATATTTGCGGCACGTTCCAGAGTGGAAGATACTCTCAATATCGCCCTGGTGTAAGACCACCGTTCAGAATTGAAACGTTGCTTGAAAAGGCTTTAGCCGTGTTTGGTGACCAGATCTAAAAGCCAGGTTCTTCCCACCTTCCTCTTCACAATCTCCTTCACCTCCCCACTACCTTCAGCCTCACAACATACCCTAATTGGGGATGCCTTAGTCTCACTGGCTCCAGACGGGAGCAGTTGGGACTCTTGTGCGGTATTCATGTAAAAAAAAATAAAAAATGTTTAATTAGAGCATAAAGCAAGATAAACTCTGGAGCGTCGAGCTCCTGCGTCACGAAACTTGCACAGCATTTTCTTTGTTGAATTTCTAGGACAAGGTATTTACGAGTATATTCAGCTGGCAATGTTATTCCCGTAAATGAGTTTATTTCATGTTTTCAACTGTTCTGTAAGAAAAAAGATTTTGATAAAAAATGTTGGAAGTCGGGCGAAGCCGGGTACTAAACAGATCGTTTTTTTTGCCGGACTCGCAGTGCTGTATAGCTTATAATGAATGTTTGTACATGCACCGGTATAGACCGATATGGACCGGTATCCTATGTCAAATAATTTCCCTCTGGGCCCGTGTCATTTTTGGGATGCTGGGTGGGGGGTCTTTTTGTGAAAAGATGGAGACGACGTTCTGGGAAAGGAAAAAGGTACGAAGGGTGGGTAGGAATCTGAGTGTATCCAGGAGTGACGGACGAATGAATCCATTCCTCCCACTGAGATGCAAGGCGATGTTCCGAGAGAGCCTTGCTGGAGAGGTCAAAATGTCTCCCTCAACCAGTCTCTCTCGAGTGAGCCTGCCGCGCTATTGGTTGGCAGACGCTTCCCCCCCCCCTAGACCCGGACAAACCTCACCCCAAGAACCCTGGGACCCTGCTAAGTCCTCAAAAACATAACTTTACAACATTTTCACAATATGATACTTTCAATATCATTATTAAAAAATTTCTTTGATTTGGGTTTACCTATACAATTTAATTAATATAATTTTTATCAATAACAATTTTGGTTATAACTGCAACAAGAAGGATCTATGAAAATTGGAAGTCTTATGTCTAAATTAACCAAAGTAATTATATATAATTAAAATTAATAATTATATAAGAAGACAACATAAATTGAAACGATCTTGAACTTTTATAGTCAACTGTAATCGATTCATATAATACCAAACAATAGCCAAATAAATTGCAACAGACCATAAAATTAACAAGATTCTTGGCAGGAGAATATTATCTCAGGTATGTTTCAGGTAAACGGACTTTCATTTTCATTACCGGCTGCAAAAATACATACAAATGAATACGGTTTTATTATAACACCGCTAGAAGAATAGTACTTACTGTGTACGTTACAATGATCCATTGATTGAACATTACAATGTTCCCTTACGTCTGTTCGAAATTTGACAATTAATTAATACGGTTTTATTAAGGTGTCGCTAAAAATGCGTAATGTTCCGTAATGTCCATATAAGTGGCCAGCTCAGGTATGGGGGCTCCATCAAAGCCAGAGTTAAATTGCCTCCCAAAACTAGGTGTACTGTACAGGGCCCGCAGATACTTTAATAGTACACAACTGCTAACCTTGTACAAATCGCAGGTGCGTCCCACGGTTGAATTTGTCAGCCACCTCTGGTCTGGAGCTCCAAAATACCTGAAAAATACCCTCGACTCTGTGCAGAAACGGGCGGTCCGTTTGATAGATTCTCCCACCTTAACGAACGGATTGCAATCTTTAGAGCACAGGCGTCGGATGGGAATGCTATTCCTGTTCTACCGGTATTTCAATGGAAGATGCTCTGAGGAACTAGCGTCATTGATCCCTTCGGCACCGGTGCATAGTCGGGAGACACGCCAAACGCGCGCCCAACATGTGTACACGGTTGACATTTGTCACACGAGAACGGGTCGTTTTTTTCGACTCGTTCTTGAGTTTAACAGCTCGGTTACGGAACGATTCGCCGGCCTCTGTGTTTCCTCCCTCCTACATCACGGGTCTCTTCAAGACCAATGCCTTCATGCCTTCCTCTCCTCAAAAAGACCCTCCACACAGCATCAGCAGATGACATGGGCCCTGAGGGAAATTGTTTTCCTCAGGGCCTCCTGCGTGGAGTTAATTAAAAAATATTAAATAAAAATATCACGGTTGTGTTCGAAATTTCACATTCAAAATAAAACTTTTTTATTATTACATTGCTAGAAAAACAGCAATGAGTAATGTTGCGTTGCTTTACTGATAAATTCGAAATATGAAATTCAAATTAATGCAGTATTATTATTACACTGCTAGAAAAATAGTAATGTGTAATGTTCCCTTCCATCGCCGATTCGTTCGAAATATGAAATTTAAATTATTACGGTTTTTTTATTACACCGCTAGAAAAATAGTAATGTGTAATGTTCCCTTGCATCACTGTTACGTTCGAAGTTCAAATGAATATTTTTAAATGTGGACGTTCCGGCCTTTAGACACGTTGTGGAATTTTTCCGCGTCCAAGGTTTATCCGTCGGTCATGGAAACATTGGAACGTTGGAACGCTGAACGATGCAGTAAATTCATAATTCGCAGTTCTTAAAGAAATTCACGTGAGCTTTTTAAATAATATTACGTAGCCGAGGAATTATTTTTGTAACCACATTATTATTTATGTAATACAGGGTGCGGCAGTATAACTTACTTTTCTTAAATGCGCGCCATTCAGTCGGTTGATGTCATAGCGGAGCGCTAGTGATTTCGTTCGAGAGACGAGACCATAAAGTTTTGTCCCGACACAGTTTAGTCGCCATCATGCGTTGGAACAGTAAGGAGCGTGCGTTTGCCGTTGAGGCCTATTTTTCGAACGGATGCCTTTCGAACGAGATCACTTCGCTCCGCTACGACATCAACCAACTGAATGGGCGCATTTAAAAAAATGAAGTTTTGCTGCCGCACCCTGTATATCTATCTAATTCTGTGATTTTTTTCCGATGTTTAAGCTATCTTGCCGAAAATCTGTTAGACCGACAAGTTTGCGTATCAAGCATATCATAAAATTTGCATTTTTAGCTCGTAATATTATTTCCATCATACGTTGTGCCAGTCCCTATACTAGTCCCAGCGAGAGATCGTATGTGACGTCATCTTTCTAGTATATTCTATCTTTTTTTGTTTTCAAGTAGAGGACGAACGTCGATGACGTCCATACAAGCTAGGACTAGTTTTTACACCCCAAGTACTAGTATATCACATGTTACTGAAATCAAAAAGTAAATTTTTATTATTCATTGATAAAAATGGCGATAGAGCCGATATCTGCTTGTTTTCGAGTAACAGCAAATACCAGTGAATGGTGAGTTCTGGCGAGATGAAATTTGAACATATTTTTTTCTGTCTTGAATATGTAGGTCAGCGCAACAACTTTCAGCTCACAGTGCTACGAAGCTATGGAGCTTTGAAATGTAGGTACATCTAACTCTCACGATATTTCAATTTAGGAGGCAGGTATGGGTACATAGGGTACAGCCCCTTCAGGAATCATTCACTGGATAACCGACTTAGCAGGAGTACTCGAGTACAAGGGGTGAGGTTTGTCCGGGTCTTGATAGCGGTTGCGTCTACCCATCAGCTGCATTACGGGCCAAATCCGAGGAGTGCGGTTGATTGAGATCCTTTGGCCTCTCCAGCCTGAGTGTACAAATAGAAAGAACGCGGGTTTCGGCTTTCTGATTAGTCGGCGCATAATATAGAAAAATAGTTCATACCTTCAGTACCTAACCACAATCAATCTATTCTGATGCACAATATCCGAACAGGTACCAATAATAGTTAGTCATTTTTTCGTAAGAAGCAATTACTTTGTGGTTAGACATTATATTTAAAAGAATTAGAACAAACACTTTAGTTACTATTATATCCGAGTTATTATTATATCCTGATGAAACTTCGTCGAAGCGAAACCGGTTTAAATACAATTTTTTTGTTTAAATTCTTTTAAATAGTAATTTGAATTTATATGTATGTAAACGTACGAAACCGCCAACATATGTATGTATGTAAATGTAAGAAGCCAGGTCCAGATATCCACAACTCGGTGCAAACTGCCGCCGGCGGCGGGCTCCGGCACGGAGCCCGGTAATCTGAAAGCCGAAATTTGCGTCCTATCTGTTCGTAAACGAACTCGTTCGTGCATGGCAGTTGGATTGGTTCATGTCACTCCCGGACACCTGACCCTCAGATTCCTGTTCAACCGTCATATTTTTTAACTTTCCGGAACTTAATCCCCTACATTTACTTAAAATGATAGTAAGTACAGATGACATAGGCCCTGGGGGAAATTATTATTACAGCAGGTAATATTAAAAAAAAAATCACAAAAATAATTTGAATTGTTTGCTTCTTATTTTTCAGCTGATGACATGAAAAAAAATGTGCATAAAGTCCAAAAATAAAAGTTCAATTAATTAACATCGAAGTAGGTACTCGTAAAATCAACTCTAATGTAGGTTTATACCATCTCTTTTTTCAGCCCGATTTCCTTATAGAGAACAAAGACAAAAATTTTCGCTTTACGCGATCACTATTTTCATCTCAATTTTCATATCTATGATTTCAGTTGGCATCACAACAAACAACGTGGTTCACATGTTCTTCGCAGTGACGTCAATTGTAATCGTATATATATTTTTTCCGATACCTCTATATGAGAGAGTTCGGTTTTTACCCATGGCTGTTTCCAACAGCATTTATCTCGGGAATGCTGGGTATCTGCAGCCTTAGTTCCAGAAGAGATGTCGCATTACTGCTGATGGCATATAAGCTTCTAAATGGTTTTATATCGGTACCAGATATTCTGTCGCCATCACAGGCTTTTGATTCTTCCCGGGTGCAGAACTAACTTACCAATGGTGATGCCCCTGGGAAGACTTACTAGGTTAATTAACTGCCTTGCAGGAAATGTGGATATTTTCCACATTTCCTGCAATGATTTTAAGCGTGAAATAGCACTTATTAAATAAATGTTTTAACTGTAAACGTAATTAATGATTATTATCTTGTACAACCGTCTTTGCAATATATTGGTGTAATGCTGTTTTGTAAAACCTACAGAAGGACGGGTTGTTTCAAAAAATTTAAAAAATTCTTTATGTTCATTTTCATGTTCTGTGAAAGTTTTATTCTAGTTCTGTTATTATATCATTACTAGCTTTTCCCCGTGGCTTCGCTCGCACGGTATTACGGGAAATTACTGTAGCGCTTGCACTTATCAATTATCTCCCCCCACCCCACCCCACCCCCATTCCCTCCCGCATTCCATATATTCATTCCCTTACATTCAGTTTTCAAACATCTCGCCTACCACCTAAATTTCACAATGCTATAGCTCAAAGAAAAAAAGAATTACTTATCCAATTTTGTTAATTCGTTCGGAATTTATGCGCTTACAAACATTTCGGATGTTTATTTTTATTTAAATATTTGGAAGTTCGTTAATATAATAAAAAAATACTCTATTTATCATTCAGTCTTTATAATCATTACGAATTATATTTTTAATATAGGAACTCAAATCTGACATTTATTCCAAGCTTGTCCAAAAAAAAAACGAATTCTAATATTTAAATTTTCTGCAGTAGTAGCTGACCAGTAGACTGAGTGCCTACCAGCATAGAGCCCAAAAATATATCAACATTGTTTCCATGGAAAAGATTTTTTTCTGACGTTAGCAAAAACTCGCTTTTGTTAGCGACAGAAAACGTATAACAAATATAACATATTAATATTTATAATTTCATAACGCCAGAGCTTACCATCATACACAACCTGTAGTCTGCGCTAATTTAGCTTTATATTAGTGAAAGAATTATTAAAGTCTTTATATTGTGTTATGCGTGAAAAGGTCATAAACAAACTCGAGCAGTTTCGCATTTATAATATTAGTATGGATAGGTCAGTTGCTTCATAAACCTGAAGTAGTCACAGAACTTGATTAGAACTTTCACAGAACGTGAAAATTAACTTTTATTTTTTTTTAAACAATGGGTTGTTTCATAGTGAAGTGTAAATGATAAGATGCTTGATGATGATTCTGATTTCTACAAAACGGTTTCATTAATTCCTAAAATACTATAAAACTGTAATCGTCCCAATAATAATAAATGACCAACAAGCTTATCCTCGCGCCAGAATTAGATATTTTATTATGATAGAGGTTATTATTTCATCTATTGCAGATGTTAAATGTTTTATGAGAGCAGACGGAGACGGGGACGGGAGGTTGTGAAATTCAGGCCGCGGGACCATCAAACATCATCAATAATAAATATGTAAAAATAACCAATAAGTGATTGTTCTAAATATTATTTGCGTCTGCTTAAAAATAGATAATGCCGACGTCAGTTAACGAAAATCTGAAAGAAATAGGGTAAACCGGACTATGATTGCCCACAACTAGTGATTGCCCACTCTCATTTTGATTAACCTTTTCTGACTAACGTATCTACTTACATATTTAATTAAAATTTCAAATCACGGCATTCCGAATTTTAATATTTCTCTTAAACACTTTAAGTTTTTAAGTTTCTAAAAAATATATGTGTTATCTTTTAAGATAATATCTATACATTTTCCATGCCAAAACGGTAATTATATGAAATTCCCTCGATAGAAAAAAACACTAAGTGTGCTTCGATAATTATTGTACACACGTTTTTCTGTTATTTCAAAAAAAATGTGCCTTTAAATGCTATTTAAGACATTTCCCACGAGATTTTTGCTCTATTTTAAACGAGTCATGTATTATTATATTTTCACAATTTTCGCTTAATTATTATCGTTTTAATATAAGCGCGCTCCCTCTAACATTCATTTTTACATATCTCTCCTTCTTCTTCTTTTTAAGTGCTTACAACCGGGCCTTAATGATACTGACATACGTGCTCATGAATGAGCATGCTCATTACCCCTTCCACCCGCGAATCAATGAGCATGCTCATAAATCAAAAGCCGTTTGATTTGTGAGCACGCGTGACACACATGCTACTAGGTATCATTTGCTCTTTAGTAGCAAGAGAGCATGCGACTAATGAGCATGTGTGCCCGTAGATTGACAGATGTATCTATTAGTCCAATGTGAATCAAAAACTGCCATTTATATTATTATCTATATACTAGATATAAGATGAAATTTCTTTAACTTAATAAAATATACTTACATAAAAACTATCGGCAGAAACAGCCACGTTGTTGAAAAGTGAAGTCTGACTTAGTGAAGTGCGTCGATTTTTTTTCAATTTTGCACGTGTTTCTTGTTTCACATTTTTTACATAACAAAACTAAACAAATAAGTGTGTATCGTCTCGGGTTGTTTTATTAAATATATAAGTGGGCAACACTTAAGTGATTCGATATTACCATTATTGTGGGAATCACCATAAACAAGTGGGCAATCAATGTATCAATCGTTTTACTGTAGTGTAATATAATAAATGAAAGGATTTGATAGGCAATTAATTCCCCACCTTCGACTACTTTCAGCCTCACACTTTCGACTACCTTCAGTCTCACAACATACGCCAATTGGGGATGCTGTAGTCTCACTGGCTCCAGGCAGTTGGGAGCAGTCGTCAGAAACGAAAACGATGGAACGCAAAAAGTAATTTTTTTTTTTGAAAGAAAGACAAACATTCCCAGGTTACGAATAACCCAACAATGTTTGAAAATCTCCTACTACCACCACAGAAAGCCGAAAATGTTGCTTGTGTTGTGATGGAGGACTTAGCCAGTCGAGGAATCGAACACGGGACGCCCGGGTGGGACCCAAACGCGATGCCCACTCAACCACTGACCAGTCATTATTGCGTCATTCCCAATCTCCCTTTCTGTGATTTCGAAACTTATGATTTATGCAATTGATTCACTTGATCATACCTTGCTATTTCATCCACCAGCGCATAATATATTCTGCTTATCAATATCGTAAAACCGCGCTGTCTAAAAACACTAAAATACGCGTAATATGCATTTTTTAAATTTCATTCAAGCACCAGCAGTCAACAATATTACATAAGCGCAACACACGCGCATCTATGCCAGAAAAACAGTCAATAAAAATAATTTGGTAAATATTTTTGTACCTATCATTAATTATAAACAAATAATATCTATATGAATTTTGTTAATGTGCCTGTTGTTGTTTGGTGCACTATCTCAGCAGGTACCGTTACGCCGACTTTGTGAAATTGCTTATTCGAGTTATTTGAGGTATAAAAATAAATCATTGCAATGTAATGTCAAGTGCTTCATTGTGAGCAAGAATATCACGTAGAGGTGGGCAAAATGAGCTATTTTCCGACTGTTTCGGTCTCTGGGACACGCAGCACGCTGAGACAGAGCTGTTTTCGCGTCAAGTCTCAGGAACACTCTTGACATTGTCAGTCTGGGGGACTATTTACAGTATTTACGTGGACACATTTAAATATACGAGTTACTTCATAAGTTACGGACGCAGAAATTACAGGTGAATTATCACGCGGTGGTAAACAGGTTGGAATAAGCATTGGGGCTCGTGACGGTCATTCGGAAGTGAATAGCAACGTGGCATGTGCAATTTAATGAGGTTAGTTATTTTAGAAGGAACGTTCTGTTTTTTTTTTCTTTTTCTACAACTGAGAAGCATTTTTGTTTTGGTTTCTTGAAACATAACGACTCAAGTACTTTTAAATTACTTAAGAAGCTTTTCAAAGGACTAAAAGCACTTTTTACGACGTATTTTCAACTTGTCATTTCAATAAATTAATCTTCTTTCACATAATATGTGCTGTGTGCTGCGTTTTTAATGAATAAATAATACCTATTAGATATATATCTGAACGCTAAATGTAGATAGGTTTGTCTAAACAGAACTCCTTGTAAAAATCAAAATAATCAAATTGTCAAATAATCAAAAATTACTGTTTTCATGCAGCCAAAAAAATTTGAGACACCAAACAACAAGAAAAGCGGTCAATGAAATTACTACTTTCGATTAATATTTAATAAAAATCGGTTTACATTATAAATACCAAAAAATACGTTTTGATTAAATTGATGCTTTTTCTATAGTTTCGATGAGTAAAATAAAAATAAAAATGTTGATTATTTTATAAAAAATATATGCGTAAACTACTAAATAATAGTGTATTTTTTCAGTAAAAAATTATAAACGCGGATAAGAAACAACTTTAAAAATATATTATTTTATGGCTAAGATTATTTATGACTTATGACAGTTTCCCTTGATTACATTTTTTAATTTTTTTCGAAATTATTCACATCATAAACAAAATGAAGCTGTATGTGAAATCCTATTTTTATTCATTTTATTTATTTATTTATTTGAACAAAAAATACATACACATTATAAGAAAACTTTGACTGTCCAACTAAGAGATTTCCCGTTTTAGGACAGTCAAATTGCCTGGTTTAGTTCACATTAGGTAGTTACGTTCTTTTTTGTAGAACTTAAAATACTAGTAAATGAATGAGGACATAAGTGCTGATTACATTTGTATTTGTTAAATCTACAGTCAAGTGCAAGATTAAAAGTAATAAAGCAATTAAATTTAATATTAATAGTAAAAAGCTACTGAGAAGAGTTACCAAGTACAAAAAATTTGAATGATAATATATTAAAGCTACAAAGAAAAAAAAAAATATGAACTCATTGGTTTGTGAAACAGAAAAATAAAAACTAAATCTTTCTTCGATGTATTCCTATCCGAAATTTAGATTAATCTTTACGATGAATCGGTTTATATTATGAACATCAAAAAATGTGCTATGGATAAATTGAAGCTTTGACTAGCTTTTCTATGTTTTGGAATTACAATAAAATTATAAAGTATTTACATAACAAAAAAATATAAGCGAACACCATAAAAAAATATTTTTTCATGACTTAACTATGAAGTAATACAAGAAACATATTTTTAAAAACACCTCTTTGTGGCTAAGACTATTTTTGAGGTTTTATATGTTCTAACTTTTTTCATTCTTATAATTATACATAAAATAAATAAAAACCACTTTTTCGTGCAAATTAGACGCTCAATTTTGAAATATTGAAGGCGTGAGGATCGAAATATTTCTAGCGTTTATATTCCTCTTAAATCGACCTCTTCAAGACTCCGTTTTCCGAGCGATTTTTATGCCAATTACCTACATTTGTGGTGATGTAAGACCCAATCACAAAGAATAGACATTTTTGACTTGTGTGTATTCCTCTTAAATGCAATGGAGAGTTTTATTGTATAATTTTAGCTATACAAGTAGGTAGTATAACGATCATTTTAATGATTGCATTTCGATTTGCAGATCTGAAGTCTTAATGAAATAATGATGCGGATGTTGGAGATGAAGATGAAGTACTTGTGAGGGAATTAAAAGCAGGAACTGACGAGTCAGTGAAAGTCAGAACCGCGAGGAATGGAAATTTTCCGAGAAGGGGTGAATGAACTTGGAGCGCTAGGAAATTCAACTTCGTTCAAATGCGTTTAACTTTATAGGTGGCGAGATTGTTCTCATGATACCACTGGAGCGACCACGCGAAATAAAAAAAATTGCCCTGATTGATCGAGATTTCCAGAAGATCATTTTTAAAAATTTTCGCCAACATTAAAAAAATCATACCTTCCAATTTTAAATTGGAGACAAACACTTTTTATGGTACTTTTTACCGTTTGTCTCACATTTGTAGAATTTATAAAAAATATATTTATAAATCGTCAAGTTTAAAACCGCGCGAATCGTGCGTGTTTGTTACTTTAAAACTCCGTGAGAGGTACTTATTCGAGTCAACATTGAATATTTTCGATTTCTGTATGTTGTCTGTGGTATACTTGATAATGAAAGGTGCATAACTATGGAAAAGGGACTTAATTTTAATTGTAAACAGCTGATCAGACATTCTGCGTGAAAAAAATATTTTAAAAATTTATTTTTAACATCGTTCTAAAATAGTCTACGAAGTTCAGATTTTTGACATCTATGGTCATAATAGATAAAGCATTTCAATAGCTTCGTTTTAAAATAAATGACTGGCCGTGGAAATGTTTTAAATAATAACGATAAATATTTTACGAATGGTAGGAAAATGTGCTCCAATTTTGAACCGCTATCAATCGTAGAAAAATAAAAGTGGTCCATTTTTGGACCATAATCGCTACAGTGATTGCGGAATATTGATGGCCTCCGTGTCGGAGAGGTAAAGCTCTCTGAAGGTCGCGGGTTACAATTTAATCATTTAAAAAATAATATAAGGTACCTATATTTACGGCACTTTCCAAAGTGGAAGATATTTTCATTATCGCCCTGATGTAAAACGGTGACCAGCCAACTCGGAATGAAACCAACTCAGAACCATCTCAGATAAGTCATTTATAGTGATCAAAATATATATATAAAAATTGGTTAAATAGGTTATTTTAGGTTAGGGTTATCGGCTAATTTAAAAATATTTTTTTCATAGATTTTAATGACTTTTCAAGGAGGTGTTGAGTTGACATTATTCCCAGTTGGCATGGAACCATGTAAAACCACCATTCAGAATTGAATCATTTTTTGAAATGGCTTTAGCTGTGTTTGGTGACCAGATCTTAACAGCCAGGTACTTCCCCATCAACCTCTTCCCCATTGTTTTCTTTGTGTCTAAATTTCTTTGTCCTTATTCCCATATCCTTATTTAGTAACTCCTGGTCCCAATATTTGGAGTCATCATTCGCACTTCAGCAATGACTTTCAGAGTGAGTCATTACAGTCTGGTGTGTTTGCTTTAATATGGCGCTGTTAATTGTCAGTCGTGGGACTGTGCCAAAAAGATGGCTAATATCGGTAGCTACATAGGACAACGTCAACATAGAAGTATCAACGGAAATTTAATTAAATTAAAATAACCGGAGACCTTGTGGAGAACGTTTTAAATTGACCCTCATCCTCAACTAGAGTGCCCCTGTCTATATACAGTGTAAAGATAGGGGAACTTTTGGGAACACCCGTTTGGGCAGTGTTATCAGGCGGGTTTAAATAGGGACTCAAGGAAGGGATTTATTAATCCGAGTTATATGAAGGAAGAAAAACAGAGGCGGGTAGCTCGTCCCACATACGAGCTGACTTACACAAAAACGAGTCGAAGAAACAACCCGTTCTCATGAAGCCAAAATCAACTCACGCGCATTGGTGTACCGGGGATCAATGCTGCCAGCTCCTTAGAGCAGGCTCCATTAAAATACCTGTATAATAGCCTCATCGTGCCTATATTACGTCTGTGCATTAGAGATGGCAATCATTCTGTTAACAACAGATAGTCAATCAGACGGACCGCCCTCCTCTGCACAGAATCAAGTAGTATTATGGTGCTCCAGCCCAGAGATAGCTCCCAAATTCAAAAGATGGGCGTTCATGAGATTTGTACTAGCCATATACAAGACGCAAATGGACTTGATGCTTTTCAGTGTACTCATTGGCTCAGTGATTTTCTAAATGCTACCCATCAATTTATTTGATAACTATGGAGCTATTTTTGTAAACATTATCAAAGACAAACAATAACCAGATCTAGAAGTGCCCATATTAGGTTTATTAAATGATTTTAAAAACATGATATTGCAATATTGTGCGCTAGGCGGTAATCGAACCTGCAACCTACCAATAAATTAAGCAATAGAACACTCAACTAACTACATTATTTTTCCCAGACATTTTAAAAGATCCGCTATTGTATGTAGATTTATATATTGCATAATACATGTATGTGGCTATAATAAAGTGAAGAAAGGTTTTTTTTTTTGTTATTGTTTTTGGGGTGTTATGCCGTGTTTCGCTATCTCCTTCTTTAGCCAACGTTTCGGACAGCGTTACAGTGTCCATCATCAGGGCAGATGAGTCATCTGCCCTGATGATGGACACTGTAACGCTGTCCGAAACGTTGGCTAAAGAAGGAGATAGCGAAACACGGCATAACACCCCAAAAACAATAACAAAAATACTTTTTGGCCGTGAAAACCTTAAAACATACCTGAAGAAACGCTGTTTTTCCTAAAACATCTTCTCCAATTCTATTCCTAATTGGTATTCCCAAGATATTCCGACAAACATTTCAAGTAACAAAGGACAATAGTTATGTGTTTACTACATTGGCAAAAGCTCTCCAATCAGTTAATGTATTTGGCACGAGGAAGCGTTAAGCGTTTTGCTTGATTATTCCGTTATTACTTTCACGGTGAATTTATTTCATTAAAGAGATCCAAGTTGATTCGTTATCTGTTAATTTATCAAATGGTTGCCAAGTCGAGCTGAAGCATCCCAAGAATTTCTAGTAAAAAAATCAACAGTTAAGTTTGACAATAGCAAATAAATAAATACAGAAGTTTTTTGGAATTTTAACAGTTGGTACATCTGTTTTAATAGTGCTTTTGCGCATCAAGATTATTGAGATGGTACCAGGAGCCTAACAGAAGTAAAAATAATATCAAGAATAGCCGTAGACTTTTAAGAGGTAAATTAATTCAGATTCAACTAAGCAATTTAAGCGTTTTTATTTTATACGGTGTGAAAAACGGTGTTTTGCTAAGTCATACATTGTCATAGCGGCAGAAGTGTAAAAAAAATTAAAAAAAAAAACAGTTTCAACACTTGATTTTAATTGGTTTGGCATACTTTTAGGTACTTTTCCTTAGAAAAGAACACTTCAAATTGATCCCTAAATAATTTGTTTCAATTTAGCTTAGTGAATAATTACAGTTTCTTCTAACCTAGATGTGTAATGAGATGTGTGATGTTAATAGATTAACGAGAGCATTGAAAAGTACATACAAAGAGAGGAATGAACACACGAACAATAATCATCTTGTAAATAGAAACAAGAATTTGGTCGTCTGTTTCCAAAAGTCATTAACGGAGCAATAAAGCTCAATCGGTCGTCACTGAAAGCAACTAATTCAAGAAAAACAGACCAATTTCACAACATTAAATAGGTGCTACGTAAAACCGAAGCCAATATTAGAATGTTTCAATGAAATGTTTTGATGGAGCCCCAAATTTAAACAAATGAGCACTCTAAATTAAGACTTGAATCTCTTTGCACTGCAAAATACTGCATGAAATATTATAAGATATAGCATCTTAGTGAAGTTCCCAACTACGTGAGAACTTGTTCATAATCATTCCATGACAGTTGACCCCCGAAAGTTGATTCCCCGGACAGATGATCTCTCTGCCAATTGATCCCTCGGACATTTGATCTCTTAAGAGGAATATGAACGCAAGAAATATTTCGATTCTCATGCCTACAAAATTTTAAATCGCGCGTCTTATTTACACGAGGCAAGTAAGCGAAAAAGTGGTTTTTATTTATTTTGTGCATTTATAAGAATGAAAAAAGTTAGAACATACAACCTCAAAAATAGTCTTAGCCATAAAGGGGTATTTAAAAAAAATTGTTTTTATATTACTTCATAGTTAAGTCATGAAAAAACATTTTTCTTAATGGTTCACGATTAAAGTTTTTGTTATGTAAATATTAATTTTATTTTAATTCCTATACATAGAAAAGCTAGTAAAAGCTTCAATTTATCCGTAGCATATTTTTTGATGTTCATACTGTAAACCGATTCGTCGTAAAGATGAATCTAAAAAGTACCTAAATAAGATTTCACGTATAACTTCATCTTAAAGATTATTTCTGCTGTATGTCCTCATTCGTAAAGTACCTAAGTGTGCAGAAAGGAATTACGGCCGTACAACACAAAGTCGATATACTTATTGGGTGAAAATCCCCTGCGCAAAAATATGTTTAATAACAATAACTTCGTGTCTCCAAAGGAGTATGCAGTGAGGGTATACGGCCGAATAATAAAAAAACTACATACTTACATATGCAGTATGTTTAGGGAAGCTATATCCATGTATACTGAAAGTACCCATTAGAACGCCTTCATTTGAAATTTTCAATAGCTTTGACGTACCAAATGAACAACAAATATATGCCAAAAATATATTATTGAAGCTATTCAAAAATACTGAATCCTCTACTAGACCGTGTATGCATAACACTAGATCAATTAAAAATGACAAAAAATATTCCAAATTATAAAACCACATTCGAACAAAGAAACATACTTTGCAACAAAACTCCATAACATCCTTCCCCAAGACATAAAACTTATAAAAACTTATAATGAGCACAAATGAAGAATAAAAATATGGCTGAAAGAGGTCAATGAAGAAACCCTAATGAAGACACTAAAAATGACAGAAGTCAAATAAACTACATTTAAATAACTTTCACCTCGGCACGGTCCACCTCGGCACAGGACTCCCTAGTGAGGAGGACTAAGAAATACAATATTACTTACATACTTAAATTCACTATTTTATTTTTTTTTATCCAATTATTTTATATTATAGTTGCTAAAATTTTAAAAATTAAATATATAATATAATATCTGTGTAGTCGGCGGACCTACTATTGGGGGGCCAATTGTTGGAGGATCAATGTCGGGTTACCGTTCAAAATATCGGTGCATTTAACATAACTAAAGTCACGTTTTCGATTTCGCAGTTCATGCCACATGACTTGATAATAAACAGTACTGTTTTCCTTTAGCTGTTGTTGCTGCTCTGCAAACTACTGTTATTTTTATTTTCGATTTGGTTGGTTGAGTTTACTCTTGTTTCCAATCTTCACCTAATATTAGATCTGGTAAACACATAAAACGGGAGAAAATCTACAAACATTGTTTGTTTTGGAAGTTTGTTTTAAATTGCACCATTGAAGATTCGCTTAAAATTGAATCGACAAATAGGTACCTAATAATAAAATAACTTCATCGTTTTCATAACCACGAGCGAAATATATCAAACTTTATCGTGGTAATATGTTGCTATTAATTATCTATCTTCATTTTTTATTTGAAATCCAAATTTGAGGTTTTCTGCGGGATAAATGTTGACTCTTGAGATGATGTGCGATGAGCTCTGAGATGAGATCTGGATCTTTCCATCTGGAACCCATTTTGTAGAAAAAAATAGACGATACAAAATCTGAGAGATTCCTCCGCAACCGAGAACTTTACAATAATTACGAGGTGTATAAACATCCAGTTCTCATGCAACATACGACAACTGAATACGGATGGTGTTGAACACGCGTTTATCGAATCTCCCATCTCCAGACTGCTCAGCGAGCCTCCTCAGAATACCCTAAATATATTGAAATATTGATAACACGGACACTATTCCTTCAAATCGTTTGTACTTCAATCATTGCAAGGCAATTTAGAAGGCGGGAATGGGTATGGGTAATGGGTACCGCCGCCCCGGGAACCTTTATTGGATAACCAACACCTCAGCCATAGTGGCTCCTACATTTGGTGATTTCAGGGGTGCCCGGGTTCATGGGATAAGGTTTGTCTAGGTCTTGGAGGTGGATGACCAGGACAACTGAACCCCAGATTCCTACCCACCCTTTAAACCCTTTTCCTTCCCAGAACTCCTCCCCTTCCTTTCCTTAAAAAAACCCTCCACACAGCATCCCCAAAGATGACATAGGCTCTGAGGGAAATTATTTTCCTCAGGGCCTCCTGTGTGGAGCTCATATAAAAAAAGCATTCTATTTTAATAGTTCAGAATCCGATGGAGTCCATTTGATGATTTTCCTGTACCGATCTTCAACGGTATTCATCACAGTCAACAAGCAGTTGCGACGTAGAAAATTCTATTTGTCAAACTGTCTCATTCAGTCAGAGCTCAATGGTTTTAAATGTCAACTCAGCAGCTATTCTACATAAAAAAGCGACCTGAAAAGAAGATGAAAACAAAACAGCTCGTAAAACAGTAATAGTTTCGTAAACAAATTAGCTAGCAAATTATTAACTCGATTTTTCTTATCTTAAACTCGACCGACTGTGACGGACAGTTATTTAAAGGTAATGAAAACATTTTTCTTGCATTTTCTTCTGTGACCAGGCGACAAATTCTGTCAAAATCTAAAACGAAATCAATCTGCCGATTAGGATAAAAGAATTCAACCCTGCCTATCATAAAAGAGACCATCAACTCTACCATTAACCCACCGAGTCACGGTTTTACTGCGATTTCAATTGGTATTGAAACAAGAAACGATTAGAGATAAATTTGCGGTCCATTTAGTTTATAAATACCGAGTGAAATATTATTATTTGACAGGCCCGCGTCCTTACAAGTGTTAGTAAACTTCAAAGATACTTTACGGTGATTTACGAGCTTATAGACAAACATACTGCTCTATGGTGAAGTGCATTTTGCGCAGTATATGAATGAATTTGTTTTGCCAACTGCACTTTACTAGTTCTAGTCCTATAAATAAATCTGAAATCAATAATAATAAAATGGTTTAAGGTCTCATTAGTGAGACCATAGAAATCTTCGGAAATATTTATACAATTGAAAATGTCATTTAATTTGACTTCTGAGTGAGAAATTCCTATTGGGACTGGTCATAATTGATTTAATAAGCCTCAGAAGAAGAATAAACACCCATTATTTAATAAAGAAAAAGCTTTTTGTAATCGAATGGTGGATAAACAAAACATCAAACATTGGTTTGAATACTTTTTTATTATTTGCTAGCTTGGCAGTACAGTCCATGATAGCTTTTTGTTTGATAAGCCCCCAAATGGATGCGCAACTCGAAGAGCTTTGAAGCAGAGAATGAACAGTTACCTCGAGAAGGTCTGCTCTTGGGGTAAGTATAACCTAGTCGAATTAAATGTTTTAAAGACCCAATCATCCTGATTAAATGACAATCTAATCTCCTTCAACGAAACCAATCTTCCCAATAAACCATCAATTTAGGAGTCAATTTAGCCTCTCAGTACTTTACAAGGCCCGTAGATACTAATAGTACACAACTGCTGACCTACAAATCGCAAGTGCGCTCTACTGTTGAATTTTGCAGCCACATCTGATCTGGAGCCCCAAAATACTTGAAAAAACCCTATGACCCTATGTAGAAACGATCAGTCCGTTTGGTAGAATCTCCTATCATTACAAATGGATTGCAATCTTCAGGCGTCATATAGGAAAGCTGTCCTTATTCTACCGGTATTACAATGGAAATTGCTCCGAGAAACTAAAGTCATTGATCCTTTCGGCACCCGTACATAGTCTGGAAACAAGACAAACGCGCGCCCAACATTTGTACAAGATCGACATTTGTCACAAGAGAAGGGGTCGTTTCTGCAACTCGTTCTTGAGTTGTAGAAACGAACAGCTCAGCCTCCTACAAAATTGGTCTCTACCAGACCCATGTTCACTAATTCGTCTCCTCAAAAAGTGCCTCCACACAAATACCCAAAAAATATGATATAGGCCGTGAGGTAATTTATTTTCCTCAGTGCCTCCTGCTCGAATTAATGCAAAAAGCTTTCATTTTAAAATTCAATTGAACGAATAAGCGTCTTGTTTGATTTTCTGACAGTTAAATGAATTTTTCAAAGCTCTGCAGCTCATTGTGTTTAATATTCAGAGATGAAAATAGTTCTGGCAAAACAGAAAATCATAATTTAGTTTAAATTCAATGATATAATATACAAATAACGAGCTCTTTTGTAAAGCGCTTTTCTTTGATATTTCATGATAACTACAAATTTACGAAGAATCAAACTGTGGAAACACTTAATTTACTGACACGCACAATATTGGCTCCATAGATTTCCCGTTACGAAAACAAACTTCGGTCGAATCCTGACCTTTCTTCCCGGATTTTCTTACAACTTGCTGATTAATACAAACAAATATATCGCCGACTGGCAAATAGCTTCGAATACCGTGGATTCGGAATTAATCTAAAACAGCGGCCACTTTTGATGAATGATAAACGTCATTTTGTAGAGCAAACAAACATGGCGTCCCGCTGTCGCGCGGGAAACGGCTTTGCGCGGGAAGAAGTCTGCAGCTGCCAGAGACTAATAATTTTAAATTTTCCGTATATTATATTATATTATATTCCTACTGGATATTGGATCATGACGTCAGTTACAAATGCATCTCAGTGTTTTCCGCCATTTATTATTTCTGTTTCAAATCCGCAAAACGCGTTTTGTGATCATTTAAATGCATAATGAGAGGTGAAGGATAAATAATAACGTAATTCACATAAATAATTTTCCTACGTACATCCTTTTGCGTAGCTTCTAATAATATGAGAAATTCGCATAGAAAATAGACTACAAAATCTTTCCACCATAGAGAAAACGGTTCCATGCCAACTGAGAATAAAGTCAACTCAACAACTCCTTGAAAAGTCATTAAAAGCTATGAAAAAAATAATTTTAAATTAGCCGATAACCCTACCCTAACGTAACCCATCCATTGTTTCCAAAATATTTTTTTATCACTCTAAATGACTTATCTGAGATTTTATCTGAGATTCTTATCTGACTTTTTGGCCGTGAAAACCTAAAAACATACCTATCTGAGATGGTTCTGAGTTGGTTTCATTCCGAGTTGTCCGGTCACCAGAGACAACAATAGTATCTGTGTTTACAAAATATATAAATTTATTACGAAATTATTTAGATAGAATGACAATGAAAGCGTCTTTTCATCGTTATAAAGTTTTGATAAAGTATTGAAATCACCAGTCAATACTTCGCTTAATATGAATAGTTTTTAGAAAAAAACCCTTAGATTAACCTTAATTACTATTTAAAATACAATTACAATTACAATTAATTAATTACAAATACAATTATACTACAAACAAAATACGCAAATCTAAATACTTTTTCAAACAAACACGCAATTTCCTTAACTTAAAACTTTTGAAAACAGTGTACTTCTCACTGTGCCAACCTCACATCGAATACGGAATTTTAGCATGAGGTAATGCTTATTCCAGTGCCCACGACCCCCTCATTAAGGGTCTACTATTCGTATTTCGACCGATTTCTTACATATCTCCCTTAAACATTTGAAGTTTTTAAGCTCTTAAAAAAATATATGTTATTTTTGAAGATAATACCTAGATATGTTCCACGCCGAAACGCAAATTATATGAAATTCC
Organism: Glyphotaelius pellucidus; assembly: GCA_936435175.1. Classification (NCBI taxonomy): domain Eukaryota; kingdom Metazoa; phylum Arthropoda; class Insecta; order Trichoptera; family Limnephilidae; genus Glyphotaelius; species Glyphotaelius pellucidus. Next base: position 38,614,951 of record OW386545.1, on the reverse strand, counting down.
CTCGATAGAAAAAAATCGCAAAGTATGCTCCGAAAATTATTTTAAACAAGTCTATTTCTTTTATTTTACAAGTTATATTTGTGAAAAAATTCACAATGTTTCTTTAAATGATACTTAAGATACGTTCCACGAGATTTTTGCTCTATTTTAAACGAGTCATGGTTTATTTTTATTTAAGTCAAGCTTTTTCGCAATTTTCGCTGCTATTCTACGACTAAACATATTAGCGCGCTCTGTCCAACACTCGTAATTACATATCTCTCCATCTTCTTCTTTTTCAGCGCTGTGCGTTTCAAGAGTGCGGCCTTAAAGCACAAAAACTAATCATAAAAATAATTCTTAAACTACCTCTTACTACCAGCACTGATACAATCTTCATTACTTTCAACGTTATGGACATAAAACAACTCTACGCAAGATCCATATTGGTTAATTTACAAAAAATGTTATGGGGTGTTATGCCGTGTTTCGCTACCTCCTTCTTTAGCCAACTTTTCGGACAGCGTTACAGTATCCATCATCAGGGCAGATGACATGACATCATTGGTCATCTGCCCTGATGATGGACACTGTAACGCTGTTCGAAACGTTGGCTAAAGAAGGAGGTAGCGAAACACGGCATAACACCCCAAAAACAATAACAAAAATACTTTTTGAAAACCTAAAAACATACCAAATAAATTATTTGCTTTCAGGGTGATGGAAAATATTCATGATTTTACTGCAATTGCATTCGTCGTTCGAGATATCAGCCATTTACAATAATTTCTGTCATTTTGTTGTGCTGGTACTCCTGGTACTATTTTACTAATAAAGGTGAATCAAAAGATTTTTCTAAAATATCTTATTAAGCGTGTCCATTGATTTTGAAAGTTAACCAAAGCTTGTTTTGTGAATTTCTATTAGTATATTCCGAAGTCCAATAAAACTAATCGAGCAAATCTATCAAAATAAGAAGATAACTTGAATGTGGTTTGTTGGTCTGGTGACTTTATAGTACAAGAATGCAGTCGTTCGTCTTTAATGTTCCAAACAACCACCTATAAATAAAATTACTTGTTATGAAGCGATTGTATTTATCGTAAGTTAGGTACTATTTTTTTTAAATGCATTTTAATTGGTTAGGTTGGCAAACCTAGGGGAGTTTCGTTCAACGTGTCGGTAGGCGGCGGTTTTTTTTGGGTTTGGTTTCCGGATCCGGACTCTGGTTTTGACGGCGAGATGTGCGGTACGCCGTGAAAACAACGGTGAATTAATCTTAAGTTTCCAATACGATGTGATTGAAATCCAAGTTTTGGGCATCTGCATTCGGGGGACGGAAACACGTTGTGTTTTTTTAAATATAAAAATCAAAGATTTATTCGCGTAAAATGCGAGTTTTCGCGCGGGTCCCAAAAGTGACCACGAGTTTAATGGCGATGTACGTGTGTTACGATCAATGTACCTCTTTATCCGAGACATCGGTGTATATAATAACCCGTCACGCTTATCATGGTGCGCGGTGCAACTTACCGAAGATTTATTCACGTAAAATGTGAGTTTCGCGAGGGTCCCAGTGACCACGAGTGAATTGGCAATGTCCGAGTGGAAAGACTATTGTACCCCATTATCCGAGTCATCGGATTAAATAATAACTCGCTGCGCCCGTGATTATATGCAGGCCAACTATCGAATTCCCCCCGAGGGTTTATTTATGGAACAAACCCGAGATACCGCAGTGTTGAACGATTCTTCGCCTCGAATTGCTGACGGGCCTTCCTTTACAATTTGGAGTAGAGTCTGGGTACTCCTTCCTTCTCCTGAGGGTCCAGGTCTAACATCACTTCCATGCGACTGCTGAGGAGGTCGCAGGGCCAAGCTGAGCCGCAGAGGTTGGGACCACCCTTGCCACCAGGAGGTGGGGTTGGTTCTCCCGACATCGGGAGTTCGGTGGCAGTAAATTTAATTAGGGTAGCTAGGAATAGCATAAAATTACGATATTGGTCCCGGGGGTGAGTCCATACCATTTATTTTATTATGTCTTACGAAATCAATACAGTGAACCAATTCTATACTATACATTTTGTTTTATTATGTAGATTCCTTGTGCAGCCTTTTCAGGAATGCTATGAAAACTATGGCCCACACTCTGAGAATTGAGTACCGTGTTCTCCGCTGGTTGACATACCCAGACATTAGACTGGGTTTGGCGTCCAAGGTTTCCTGTGAGGAAATCAAAGTTGACTAGCAGATTACACCCGAGCCCGACAAAGGCTCATTATTACATCTCCCTTTAATCTTATAACACAAACACATAACGATATGTCATTACACTTTAAGGGTAACAATATGGCGCTCCATACGCTGTCTGGTCCCGATTTATAGCATTCCTGAAAATGTTTTCTTCGCCCTGTAATGTATAATGCCCAAAAATTATTTTTCATCTGTTCAGTGGAGGTCTTAATTTAGTTTGTATTTATTAAACTTGGTCGCGGTCATAACCTATGATTGCAGTGACGGTGATTGGAAATAACAACAAATGTCATTATTTCAATTCACTGGCACTATTACCGGCGGGAATTCGTAAAGGGATACTATGCGTAATTATATTGTGGGCACCTTATAAATGATTAATCTCGTATTTATTGTTTTTCCAATACCACACAGTTATGCATAGGACCTGAAATCCTTACCTTCTGTAACCTAAAATGAATTGTCATTTTCATTGTTATTGTTTGAAAGCATAGAAATCGGTCATAGACTATGGACAATGTGCTAAGTAGAGCTCTATAATTTTTTTTTCTGTCCGGAACCAATCAATGCTAGCTGTTCTAAGAATACCTCGGATTGTCTATGACGGTTTCTCGTTACATTTTATCTATGACTTCGGCATACGTCAAAACACTGTTGTGTTTTCAATCAATTTATTATGTGTTTAAATAGGAATGGAGGATAATTATTAAAGATTATTCAAATATTTAAGATATTTACTGAGATTTTAATGACAATGCGGGTAATTCGTTTTTGCTTCGAGTGGAAAATTTGTATAAAGCTCTGTCAAAACCTACTATAAATTATACTTGTAAATTGTTTATTTACTAATGTCTGACTGACGTTTTAAATTTTCATTTAAATGAGCTACTTACATATTAATTTAATTTTTTTTATTTCAATGGGCTACTTACATATTGATTTGAATAAACTAAAAAATATTCATTTAAATGGGCAACATACACATTAAAAAATATATATATATATATATAGCAATAACAACAACAACGTACAACTACAACGTACAATAACAGCAATAACAATAACAACAACATCAAAAACAAAGAATAAATTATATTTATTTTATTTTCTTCTCTTTCTTTTCAATTCTGCTTTCGTGTCAAGCTTATCACATTACAGTTACAATGTCTACTCCGATTCCAAATGTAAATAATGCATCCAAGGATGAACTTATAAAGGAATTAACTTCACGATCCATCGAACCGGAGGGCACCGCCCAAGCGTTGCGTTCGCAAGCGCGCGCCTTTAACAAAACTATGAAGAAATCATTAGATGTGGTTATGGAGGAAAGTGATTCGGATCTAGATTCTGACAATGAAACAGAGGAGAAGGTCACGGTTATTAAACATACCAAGGTTATTTATAAAGACTCATCATCGCGGGGGCTTACAAATTGGGATGTCAAGTACGATGGTAAAAGCTGCGTAAGAGATTTTCTGCTTTTGGTCGAAGAGCGTTGTAGGACACGCAACATTTCTCATAAAGACTTAGTTAAATGTTTCAGTGAAATTTTAGACGGGTTAGCACTTCTATGGTATAGGTCAATTTATAGTCCAGACTTAAAATGGGATGACCTATCCAGCCTATTAATAAAACAATTCGAGGGACAGGATAGGCAATTAGATCTGGAAAATGAGATTCTAAATTATAAACAGCCAAAGGGAATGTCAGTTTTGGAATTCACTTTGAGACTTAAAGCACTTAACAATAAATTGGATTGCAAAATTCCAGAGGTTAAACTTTTGCGGGTAGCCATGAAAGCATTGTTGCCTATGTATGCTAATTTGATGTCATCCAGAGACTTTTGTTCGTTTGAGGAACTTACGAGGTGCGCTGCTAAACTCGAGTCGTACACTGAAGCCTCAACATCCACAGCAATTCCAAAATTAGTTGACACTCAAAATAAGCCCAGTAACTTTAAAAAAATTAATTCGTTCCCCAATAGTTACAATAAGCCTTTCACTAATACAAACAATTACAGGTCATTCAATAATAATAACAATAATAATAATTTTAACCCTTCTAGGAATTCAAGACCTATGGGGAATAACACGAATAATTTTGCTAAACAGGATATATCAAATCAACAAAATAAATCTCTTGTTTGTACTTATTGCAAGATCAAAGGTCATTCGTTAACAAATTGTTGGAAAAAAGATAGTGACAATAGGAAACCGCATGTTAGTAGTATTAACAATAAGAAACATACCAATGATCCAAAAAACTAGAAACGAGTCAATCTTACCGCGCCCCTTCTTGTGCACAAAGAAAGAGGGAGTGGGAGCGTTGGCTCCGCCTAGTGCAACAATTCCTTTCTAGCCCGTCTCCTCAAGCGGTGGACGCACTGCCACAGGAGAAGGATAGTACAGAGGATGAGCGTCCTTATGCCGACATTTTTGTTCTAAATAATAGTTATAAAGCACTGCTAGACAGTGGTGCTTCCTTGTCTTGTTTAGGGGGGGATAGTTATAAGATTTTTTTAGAGTTAGGAGTAGAATTAGTAAAAACAGATTTTAGCGTTACGACTGCAGACGGTACCAGCCAGCCTGTTTTAGGGTATTTAACTTTGCCGGTGACGTACAATTCAACCACAAGAGAAGTTATCTTTTACGTCATTCCAACGTTGACACCTAATTTCGTATTGGGGGTGAACTTCTGGAAACAGTTTTGGATCGCGCCGGAACTGTTCTCAAAAGTTCGCGTACCTCAACAAAAAGGTCAAATCAATGAGGTGAGAGCAATTCGGCCTGCCTCTTCTCTAACAAATTCGGAAAACAAAGTCCTTTCGGACATTGTCAAAAAATTCGAATCCATTTCTTACGAAAAGAAGGGATTAGGATTGACTCATCTAGTCCAACACAAAATACATACAACAGGTCCGCCTATTAAACAACGTTATTTCCCACTGTCTCCGGCAAGACAACGTCAACTTGACGCAGAAGTAGATGAGATGTTAAAACTTGGAGTCATCCGTCCTTCGCGATCTCCATGGTCGAGTCCAGTGCTCATAGTACAAAAAAAAAGACGGAACGGGTCGTTTTTGTCTAGACTCCAGGAAAATTAACAATGTTACAACACGCGATTCCTATCCATTACCATACATAACAAGGATCCTAGACAAGCTAGGCGGTGCCCGATACATCTCGTCTATAGACTTATCTAAAGCCTTTTGGCAAATTGCATTAGATAATGACTCCTGTCAGAAGACAGCGTTCGTTGTACCCGGTCGTGGATTGTTTGAATTCACCCGGATGCCCTTCGGACTTAAAAACGCACCGAGTGAGCTGCAAAGACTGGCCGACGCTTTGTTCGGTCCAGAATTTGACGACAATGCCTTCTGTTATTTAGACGATCTGATCTTGGTATCAGAAGACTTAGAATCACATCTTTGTTTATTGAACCGTGTCTATGAACGACTACGAGACGCAGGTCTAACCATAAATCTAAAAAAATCGGAGTTCTGCAAAGCCGAGCTCAAATACCTCGGGTACATGGTTGACTCGCAAGGTCTTCGTACAGACCCCATAAAGATAGACAGTATAAAAAACTTCCCGGTACCCAAGAACGCAAAGCAAATCCGAGCCTTCATTGGATTATGTGGGTACTTCAGAAGATTCATAAAGGGTTTTTCGAGCATTGCCGCCCCTCTTACAAGACTCACTGGTTCGAAAAAAGGAATCAGCAACTTTGCTTGGTCTCCAGAGGCCGAGACAGCTTTTAACGTGTTGAAAGAAGCATTGACATCAGCTCCGGTTTTAAGTTGCCCGGATTTCTCAAAACCCTTCGCGATACACTGCGACGCCAGCTCCGGTGGAATAGGCGGAGTTTTAATTCAGACCATTGATGGGCTGGAGCACCAGATTGCATATTATTCAAGGTGTTTAAATACTCACGAACGCAACTACGGAATTACAGAGCGTGAACTATTAGCAGTATTGGATTCAGTAACGCACTTTAGACCTTACATTGAAGGAGCGCGTTTCACAGTTGTTACTGATCATTCAAGTTTAAAGTGGTTAGGTTCGTTATCTAATCCTAGTGGCCGTCTTGCACGATGGAGCTCACGGTTATCGCAATTTTCCTTTGATGTTGTTCACCGTAAGGGAACTCAACATATTGTACCGGACGTCCTTTCGCGTATGGAGGTAGCTCTTATATCGGGATCTAACCTTAGTGATACCACTGATAAATGGTATTTAAATGCTTGGAAAGGTTGTCAGGAATTCCCTCAACGATTTCAGAACTTTCAAATTAAAGACAACGAGTTGTATCGTCATACGAAAACCCGTTTGGCCTTATGTGAGGATACCGCTTGGAAAAGGGTCATTCCTCAAGAGGATAGGAAAAATATTATTTCAGACTCCCATGACTCCGCACGCGCCTGTCACCCAGGGGTCTTCAAAACCTATAAAAAGCTTCAACTTAGGTATTACTGGCCAAACATGTATAAAGATGTCAAAGAATTTGTAAATCGTTGCCAAACTTGTAAAGCCCATAAGATAAGTACAGCCCCACCTAACGGAATCTCCTCAAACCCAAAAAAGGTCACAAGACCCATGCAAATGTTGTCGATAGATTTAGTAGGTCCTTTACCTAGGAGTTACTCAGGTTTTACCGTAATCTTATCATGTGTAGACGTTTTTTCTAAATTTACATGGCTATTTCCGCTGCGCAATGGCACCGCGAGAAGCATAATAAAAATCTTAGAAGAAAACATCTTTCTTGTTCACGGCGTACCACGAACTATCGTCTGTGATAATGGTCGTCAATTTGTTTCGAAAGAATTTAAAGAATTGCTTAATAGTTATAACATGCCGCCACCATTTTACAATTCATCTTATACGCCTCAAAACAACGTAGTCGAACGTTATAATCAAACCCTGGGCACGGCGTTATCCATCTTAGTTGAATCAGACCACCGAAACTGGTCTAAATTTCTTCCGCAAGTTCAATCAGCGATGAATAACACGGTAAACTGCGCTACAGGTTATACACCTTATTTTCTGATGCATGGTCGAGAGCAGATACTAGACGGTGATCTGCACCGTAATCCAATCGCGGATGAGGAAACCAGTTCGCAAATTGGTGCTCAACCTAAAGTTTATGCACAGAAATTAGAAGAGTTGTCGTCGGTTTATGAGCAAGTCTCGAATGCTCTTCTTAAAGCTTTTCAAAAAGGAGCTGACCATTACAACCTGCGCAGAAAACACATTACCTATCAGGTTGGTGATGTGGTGTGGCGGAGGAATTTTGCGCAATCTAACGCATTGAATTATTTCGCACAAAAATTGGCACCCCGGTTTGTTCAGAACGTGGTAGTAAAGAAAAAATCAAACTTAATTTATACACTTGCAGACTTAAACGGAAAAGTTGCGGGTGATTTTCATGTGAAAGATATAGTAAAATCAAATAATATACCGGTATAGTCTTATTGTGGCAATACTTCGGAGGGTCTGGCCATCCCTACCGAGTACTGCAAATTATCATATCTGTTAGTTAATATTTGATGCTTGGGAGTTTTAACCCGGCCTGATCAACCGAGTTGAAACGACCCGACATTCTGACAGTCATTAGTCCTGTCTTTAGATTCATTTTTAAGGAATTGGGTTATTTACTTGGCGGGGGGTGTTTTGTAAGATTGATGATGAGGGTGGTTTGTTTCATTACAATAACAACCTCAACTCTAGTGGCAATGCTCGAGTTGAGAATATATTTAAAAATACATATGTGCATGTATAAGTATAAATTTATCGATAGTATTAACGCTAAAACAGACGTAAATTTGGACGTCGGCTGAACAGATGATTAAGTAGGATTATTAGTTGTAAGTCTTGTATCCTGAAATACGCGGACATAACCGCACACTATCTCTGCGTGTTTCAGACATATTTTTTTTTTTTGGGTTATGTTCATGCTTTTGATAATGTCATTATTTGTTGTTCCAGATTACATAGAAAACACAGAGACGCAGGGATTGTATCTCTTTGTTTTCTAAGTGATTTTAAATGAAGAATTAATGTTATTCACCTTCAGTGCATTGACATTATTAGACCCTATTTTGTCAGGTTACAGAAGTAATTGCTAAAATTCAAAGTATTTTTTTTCTCTTTCTCTCACTCTTCTTCTGTTTTATTGGTAAATTTATTTCGTATAATATTGTCAAAATATTGTTTTAATCTATAAACATAGGCTGCGTCAGATAAGCCTCAGCTTTTGGAAAAGCGTTTTAATTTTGTTTTTATTAGTTACAGAAAATGTTTTGTAATGTCCACCTTGTTTATAAGATTTTTTTTTTGAGATCTTATAATGTGGCACGATATGGTATCACATATCCTTCCACATTTTAAGCCAACATAGGAAGTAGAATCATTTATATTTGTATAAGATTTTGGATGTATTCTGTTATTATTGTCCTGAGAGACTTATAATATTGTTATTATGTACTATATGGTTGAACAACGGTTTACAGTGAAAACCTTACAATTTGTTCTTTACTTACCGATTACGCCTTCTATAGAGTTGGACGTATACTTATGGCTGCACTAAATTATAGCTACACATCTTATTAACAAATGACACCTTCTAAAACAGTTGGTTGTTTTTTTATTTCTTTGGCACCATCCGATGCGTTGGTTGTATACTATTAAAAAATTATTTGGCACCATCCGATGCGTTGGTTGTATACTATTAAAAAAATTATTTGGCACCATCCGATGCGTTGGTTGTATACTATTAAAAAATTATTTGGCACCATCCGATGCGTTGGTTGTATACTATTAAAAAATTATTTGGCACCATCCGATGCGTTGGTTGTATACTATTAAAAAATTATTTGGCACCATCCGATGCGTTGGTTGTATACTATTAAAAAATTATTTGGCACCATCCGATGCGGTGGTTGTACACTATTAAAATTACCTTTACAATGTATAATTGTTGTTGGTTAAATATTATTCACCCAAGGACCAGAATAGGAGGTTAGTTAGGAATACTCTCCCAAAAGAGGGTTAGTTTTATCCTAAAGGATATAAATTCAGTGAAGAGTAGATGGTAAACCCATCAAATATTTTCGGCCTAAGAGAGGCTATATAAATTCAGTGATAGTGTTTGGAACAGTGATGCCTAATGCATAGAATTTAACTTGACGTATTTGGAGGAGTGATTTAATCATAAAAATGTATGTTTCTTAATTTTAAGACTTATCTTTTAAGTTAGTTTATGTGTTCTGTTCCAGATGATACGTCAATGGTAGTGCTCGGTAAGAGTCAATATTACAACCACCCAGAATTTTTTTTTCCAGTGCTGAGGGTGCTTGTTGTCCATTCACGTATCATCTTACAAGAAGTTGTTCTTAGGTTATATTGGTTTACTAGTTTTTAAGTTCGAGAATGGTTGCATCGTAAACCTACTATCCGGCCTACACGCAGGATAGGCGCGATTGGGGTTACGATGCACTCATTCGTCATAAGAGTACTATTTAAGGATTTTTTCTTTTCTTTTTCATTTCTAATAATTGTATTTTGTATTTCACATTTAGTGTTTGTTTATTTTTTTTACCAGGTACTCCTTGGGACCAACGTAGATAGTTCAGGGCATGTTTAGATTTTTGGTAGTTTTGTTTGAGGGCAAACATTTTTGTGGAAAGGGGGGTAATGTTATGAAGCGATTGTATTTATCGTAAGTTAGGTACTATTTTTTTTAAATGCATTTTAATTGGTTAGGTTGGCAAACCTAGGGGAGTTTCGTTCAACGTGTCGGTAGGCGGCGGTTTTTTTTGGGTTTGGTTTCCGGATCCGGACTCTGGTTTTGACGGCGAGATGTGCGGTACGCCGTGAAAACAACGGTGAATTAATCTTAAGTTTCCAATACGATGTGATTGAAATCCAAGTTTTGGGCATCTGCATTCGGGGGACGGAAACACGTTGTGTTTTTTTAAATATAAAAATCAAAGATTTATTCGCGTAAAATGCGAGTTTTCGCGCGGGTCCCAAAAGTGACCACGAGTTTAATGGCGATGTACGTGTGTTACGATCAATGTACCTCTTTATCCGAGACATCGGTGTATATAATAACCCGTCACGCTTATCATGGTGCGCGGTGCAACTTACCGAAGATTTATTCACGTAAAATGTGAGTTTCGCGAGGGTCCCAGTGACCACGAGTGAATTGGCAATGTCCGAGTGGAAAGACTATTGTACCCCATTATCCGAGTCATCGGATTAAATAATAACTCGCTGCGCCCGTGATTATATGCAGGCCAACTATCGAATTCCCCCCGAGGGTTTATTTATGGAACAAACCCGAGATACCGCAGTGTTGAACGATTCTTCGCCTCGAATTGCTGACGGGCCTTCCTTTACAATTTGGAGTAGAGTCTGGGTACTCCTTCCTTCTCCTGAGGGTCCAGGTCTAACATCACTTCCATGCGACTGCTGAGGAGGTCGCAGGGCCAAGCTGAGCCGCAGAGGTTGGGACCACCCTTGCCACCAGGAGGTGGGGTTGGTTCGGGAGTTCGGTGGCAGTAAATTTAATTAGGGTAGCTAGGAATAGCATAAAATTACGATATTGGTCCCGGGGGTGAGTCCATACCATTTATTTTATTATGTCTTACGAAATCAATACAGTGAACCAATTCTATACTATACATTTTGTTTTATTATGTAGATTCCTTGTGCAGCCTTTTCAGGAATGCTATGAAAACTACGGCCCACACTCTGAGAATTGAGTACCGTGTTCTCCGCTGGTTGACATACCCAGACATTAGACTGGGTTTGGCGTCCAAGGTTTCCTGTGAGGAAATCAAAGTTGACTAGCAGATTACACCCGAGCCCGACAAAGGCTCATTATTACATCTCCCTTTAATCTTATAACACAAACACATAACGATATGTCATTACACTTTAAGGGTAACATACTGTCTATGAATTTCAAGCAATTTCCGGTGGTTCGGTACAAAAAATCGGAACGGTTGCGCGACCTTTTTCACACCAAACTTAAATATACAACCAAACAGAATATTTTTTTGTAATCAAAAGGTTTAGTAAATATCTAGTACGAATATGTGCTATTTAATTGATTTTTCTTTTAAATCATGATTTATTGGACACTAGCTAGGTTACCCGGCTTCGCTCAGGACAACATTCGAGAGTGTTCTGGAATGTTCCACAATGATGTTTCCGATTCCCTACTCCCGAACGTTCAACGACATACTCCGCCACTCCTTCCAGAACTTTCTAGAGTTCTTATGGAACCTTCTAGAATTTTCCGGAAGACTGTTCTAGAAATTTCAAGAGGGCGAAACTTCCAGCCCTTATATCTTCAAAAGCACGCCCTTTGGGTAAGAACGGGAACCGTCATCCTGGAGGTGGGGTAGAGATCTACCACGCCATATAATTCCCTTGATCGTACCGAGATTCGTTTCTGAGTTTTTGCGAGCCGCACGTTTTTTTGGACTTTGTTTTATAATATAATATTGATTGAAGAATTCTATTTTGAATGATTTTAGAGGCAAATTTGGCATTTTTTTGTGAGATAATTATGATAACCAAAAATATAATCTTTCCCTACCTACTGAATAAATACAATGAAAAATAATTATAAAAAATAATAAACATAAAAAAGGCATTTTTTTGGGTAAAAAATCTTCATTTATGTAAGACAAATTTGTGTTAACCAAGTAAATCGGCCATTTTTCAATTTTAATTTACGCAGCTCAAAGTGCTGTTTTTATTCTTATTTTATATTTCATCACGTTTATATAGTTAAAGCAAAATTATTATTAAGGAATATTTGTTAATTCATAAATAATTGTCAAAGTTGCCTCTAAAATCATAAAAATTGAATTCTTTAAATATCTATATTTTATAATTGAAATCACAAATAAATAAAATAACAAATTTCCGTACTAGATATTTGCTGTACCTTTTGATTAAAAATATAATTATTCAGTACTTTAACCCCGAATTCAAATTTAAGTTTTGTCTGAAAATGGCTACGCAGCCGTTCTTCTTAATAAACTGTAAGATATCTAAATAAGTCAACTTCTTGGTATAATTGAATATTACCCATAAAAACCTATCTATAATCTGTCGCAGGACAAACTAATGTAATATTGACTTATTTAATGGTTGGAAAAAAAATTTATGTTCATCACAAAGAGAGTATTATCAAGTAACAAAACTGGGTGCATATGCGGGTGTTATCATTTGTGATAGAGATGCCGGGATTATAGACAGTTTATAAATCTGGAATTTGCGATGTTGTTGAGCAAAGGTTCTATTTAATCTTGAAGTTAATGATGAGATGATATATTCACACGTTTGTAAAAGTTCGTACAGGCGTATAATAATGTAAATGAATAATAATTCGAGGATCGCGAAAAGGACAACTGAAAGATATCCACTCTCCAGACTTTTTATTAACATGTTAATGAAAAAGTGTAAAGGGAGTTACCGGTCACCATAGACAACGTGCAAAACATTTCGTTTTTTTTTGTAAATCCTTAGTTTACTCCTTGAGCCAAAATATTTGTAATAAATCTATTTCAATTCATCTTTGATCATTAAATGACTTAAAAATATAATAAATCATACGTGACAGCAATGTCACATTCTAAATGTTTATTTATTTATTTAACTTCTCACCATACATTCAAAATGTGTTTTTCTAAAACGGGACATTTAGTAAGAACCAACATTACGGATTTATAAATTGCCCTAATTAATTGCGGTTCAAAATTTTAAAGAGAAAACTGTTATACTCATTGAAAACAAAAATTACTTTTACTGAAGATTACATAATAAATATTTACTAATTTTATCGCAAAGTTTATCCAAAGTTTAACGAAAGCTCATTTTTTAGGTTAACTTTAAAATTATAGGGCAGTCTGCGTGGGTTCCCATTTCTTAAAATTAATATTTAAACACGTATTTAAAAAAAAATGTTTTTTTTTAGTCCCCGGTGTTGTACGTGCTTTGAGCAGAGTTTTTCAAAATCTGACGCAAACAATATTTTTCCTGTTACTTTAAACGTCAAGTTAGTTAGAGTATCAAAATTCTGTTTTAAGAGTGGGGTGGTTTTTCGAAAGCTCATGTAGACAGTGACCTTCCTCTTGTTTTTTTTTTTGGAGGCAACTCTTGCATTTTTTGTGAGTTAATAATATTTATTTATTTATTTATTGTTGTTATACGCCCATAGGGGCTTTTTTGAAGATCAAGTATGCAAAATTTCACAAATCTCGGAAGAAAACTGTAGATTTGTACGAAAAACAATACCATACCACCACCGACACAAGACATAAGATTAAGAAATAAATAAATAAAAAAGCAAAATGTGCAATTCACACGCGGTAGAAGTGAAACCTTCAGAAAACTAAAATAGACAAGAGTGGGGAGACTACGAAGCACCGAACAAAGACGAGAACGATTATACTATCTCATTCTTTCGCAGGCTATATCCTATAGATGTGTATGTTTTATCTGTTTAGTGTCGCTATTTCATTGAGTTTCAAATCACAACGGTGCTAAAGGAGTTTTCACTTCAAAAAACAGAGTGTGCAATTCACACGAAACCTTCAGAAAACTAAAGTAGACAAGAGTGGGGAGACTACGAAGCACCTAACAAAGACGAAACCGATTATACTATCTCATTCTTTCGCAGGCTAAATCCTATAGATGTGTATGTTTTATCTTTTTAGTGTCGCTATTTCATTGAGTTTCAAATCACAACGGTGCTGAAGAAGTTTTTTCTTTAAAAAACAGAGTGTGCAATTCACACGCGGTAGAAGTGAAACCTTCAGAAAACTAAAGTAGACAAAAGAGGGAAGGCTACGAAACACCTCACAAAGAGGAGACCGATATGCTACGAAGCACCGCACAAAGAGGAGACCGATTATACTACGTTATTCTCTCGCAGGCTAAATCCTATTGATGTGTATGTTTTCCTCTTTTAGTTTAGCTATTTCATCGATTTTCAAATCACAACGGTGCTAAAGAAGTTTTCACTTCAAAAATAAAATTCGTCTAATTTTCGAAAAACGTAAGAATTTTAACAAATTTCATAATTCTTACAATAACATTTCTCGTAGCCACCTGGCCGAATAATTTAATTCGAGTAGGTGAGAGTAATTCTGGAAACAACAATAACACCGGAAGTTATCGAACTATATTGTACATCGTAAAGCTTCCAACAAAATAATAATCGAGCTACCGCCGATCTTGCTCTCGCCAGCAGGTGTGAGAGACCACCACTAACGGAAGCCAATAAAACTTCAACTGTCTGTCCGAAGATTTAACGCCTCCGTACAGTGTACCCTTTCGTTGTATAAAGTTAGTAATTACCTTCCCAGATGTACTGAATATCTACTTCGTATGAAAGCACTGAACTGTCTGAAGTCTGAACACTGACCCCGAGTCCATTCCGTGGCCACTTGACCTTACCGTAATTACTTCAATGTGTTGCGTTTGGGGTTATCCTAAGCCCATTACTCGTGAAATATATCAATGATATTTGTATTATGTACTTCTGCATGTATTTCTCACATTATATTCAAATAATAATACTTGCATATGGATGTGAGGCGCTGACACTGACGGTAAAGATGGCTGAAATGCTAGGATACTTTTTAAAGAAAAGTTCTGAGAAGAATATGTGGACCCGTGAAAGAGGGTGAAATGTGGCGCATCCGGCACAACAAAGAACTGTACGATATATATCAGGCCCCTAGCATCTCAGCCCACATGAGACTCCTCAGGTTGAGGTGGGCTGGACATGTACAAAGAATGCCGGGTACACGCGTCCCATAAAGAATTTTGACTGGACACCTAGGTGGAAAGAGAATAGTGGGAAGACCCAGACCGAGGTGGGAAGACGAGGTAAGAGGGGTTGCAGCACAGCTTCTCCAGGTAACAAACTGGAAGTCAGCCGCTGAGGACAGGAGGAGTTGGAGGCGAATGTTGCGGGAGGCCGAGGCTCGATATAGGCTGTAGCACCATCGGAGAGAGAGAGAATCATAATACTTGGATGATTTATACAGCTTTGTTTTTGTGAAAAAAACACATCAAGGGCGATGTACAAATAAAACTATGTATAATGCTCTTATCATTAACCATAAATTAGACAAACAATTGTAAAGATTGCATCCACCAGTTCAAGGAAAAGCAAATTTTATAATGGGTGGTACAATAGTACAAGGATTTGATTAGAATCTATCTTTCTAAATGTGATTCGTCGCTCGGTAAGAGACAGATTGAGGCATAAGGTTTCTAATAATGTTAACCAACAAGAAAAGTGTCATTAAGAAATATTATTATAGGGCTGGGCGCATACATCCGATTTTTCCATCCGATTGTCTGATCAGACAACCGGAAAGCCTTCACGCCATACATTTCTTATGAAGACCCGCACACATCCGATTCGAAAACCTGATCGATAATAAAAATAGGCCTGAAAAAGGGCGTGGCCCCGGCCGTATTACCTACCCGGTTTTCGAATCGGATGTGTGCGGTGTTAATCCAATCCGATTGTCTGATCAGACAATCGGAAAGCAAAATCGAATGTATGCACCCAGCCTAAGTAATACAAAAATGAAACTCTCAGAATGGTATTTTCAATTTAAGGGTACGAGAGTCCGAAAAGGTTATTTTTAGTCCAGACCTAAATTCTGTTGGGCTTGTTATGCATCTAAAGGCCTCCGCTCATGGAGAAACTGAAAAAAAAAACAATTCACAACGCAATTGCAATCAACCTCCTTAACAAAATCGATATTTTTCTGATCTGACATGTCCAAACTTGACAGTTCGTGAACTGAAAACAATGCAATTGAAAAACCAGCACTGCTGGTCGCCGCGGCAGTGGAGTTTCATTTGCATTGTTGACAGGTTGCCTTGGTAGCGGCTCACGAACTGTCAAGTTTCGACATGTCAGATCAGAAAAATATCGATTTTGTTTAGGAGTTTGATTGCAATTATGTTGATAACTGGTTTTTTTCAGTTTCTCCATGAGCGGAGGCCTTTAATTTTGCTCGGATACTACGAAAGCATCAATTGATCCGAAGCAAAAAAATGTATCTATGTTTCTATTATTTTCAATCTACACTAAAAGAAATTTACTAACCTCTGTTTGTATAATTAAAATTCTCTGAACGAATCTATCGTTCTTGAATGCATTTTATCAGACTTTCGTTCCGATTCCAACGGAAAATAGGTCAGAAATAAGAGACGGAAAATACATAACTTACTCTAGGAATTTTTATGCGACCATTAGTATGACGTCAAGGCTGTGACAGTAGATACTAACATAAATTGGGAGTGTTTTAATATCCTGATCTTTGACATTTGTAAAGTATTAATATAAACGTCTACACGTGCTTCTCTTCTTGAATTGAATTCAACGTTGTAAAGTGATTATTAAAATAATGCACTATTTCAACAATGTCCACAATTATTATTCTTTATTTTGGGTGCAATCAATTTGCAAGTAGAACAAGCATATACAAATTTATAGCAGTTCAACAATAGTAACAAACTTTAAGGCGGTCCTTCACAACCCTAATAATTTTTGTTTGCTCAAAACTCACATTTTAATCATTTCCGGTGAATTGGTAACTATATTAACTTTTTTATTCCAACAGACTTCTGGGGATGTAAGTTTTTTTATATTTAAGATCAATGAAAACAATACCTTACCATTAATTTATTTTACGTACAACTATTTTAAAACTTTATAACCGTTTTTCAACTATAAAGTTAGCGGTAAGCACCAGATTTTATTTTTCTGGACAATGAATTAATAACTTCGGAAGGTACTCATTTAGAAACATCTTAAATATTAGTAACACGTTCTTCAGAATTAATTAAAATGAACCCGGCGGAGAGGTCGAATCTCCAGGCCTGCAAGGGCGAATTCGACCGTACGTCCGTCCAATAGGCCGTGCCGCGGGCGTACACGCTTTACACGCTTTCTTCACTTACGCCGTTAAGATTCCCACATTATTTGTCTTCTTCTTTTCTGATAGGGCAAATTCAAGTAGATCCGTCTGATACACGGGTCGCGAGTCGCAATTTGTATACACGGCTTCTTTACTTACGTCGTTAAGATTCTGAATATATTTTAGGGTATTGTGTCATCTTAAGTGCAATAAACATTAACTTAGTAACTTTTATGAGTTCACTGAGAAACAGTGTGTCGGTCTGTGTCGGTCCTCCTAAAGGAAAAGTAACTGTTCCCTTAACCCTTTGTATTACCAAAAGGGTTTCAACGAGTATTTTCTCCCACTGGGTTAGTTGAACTCCGAAACTGACAGCTTACGAAGCGTCTCTTGGGTCAGTCCTGCCAGAGGCTCACTTGACGTAGCGCGGTAGGCACCGAGAAGCAACTTGCTCTCTAACACTAAAACATGACCTTTTATCAGTCATCACAGCTGTGACATCCATTTCAGGGATCACATCTGTAAGCCTGAGCGGCGGATGAAAAACTACACAACAGCATCCCTCGCCTTAGTTAGCAAGAGACGTAGCGATGTGGGAATGGGAAAATATCTGAGATTGAAGAACTAATCAACATACGCACGGAAATCTGAACAATAATTAGATATTTATTTTTATTTTTAACTTAATTAGTAAAAACTCAAGTGAAATATTTAATAAATGAACATAATATTAGCGAACTCAATCGAAAATCTTAAACAGAAAAATCAGAAAAAGTAATGGTCACATCTAGGACTCGAACCCAAGATCTTCGGCTTTCCGGGCGGCAACTCCACCAACCGAGCAAATGTGTTTCTAACCGATTCGGTCATTTTTACTGTATATTTTTCGAAGTAAGCTCTATTCTTAGTCAAAGTATGATACAGTTAAAAATGACCAATTCGGATAGGAACACATTAGCTCAATTGGTAGAGTTGAGGCCTGGAAAGTCGAAGGTCCTGAGTTCGAGTCCCAGATGAGCCCGTATCTTTTTCTGATTTTTTTGTTTCCAGATTTTCGATTGAGTTTCGTTAATTTTTTCTTCATTATAATTTTAATTATGCAATTATTAATGTTCCCCAAAATGACCTTGAAAGAATCTCATCCTTGCGATCTCTCGAAAGAAACCATTCATTTGTTCTGAATGTAATTATTAATGTTCTCCAAAATGACCTTGAAAGAGTCACACCTTTGCGATACTTTCAAGGACATAAAGAAACCATTCCTTCGTTCCGAATGCAATTATTAATATTCTCAAAGGTTATCTTCATAGAATCTCACTCTTGTGATTCCTTGAACGTAAACACTCCTTTGTTAAGAATATTATAAACTAAATGTGCAATTTGGCTGTCCTGAAACGGGAAAGCTTCCCAGTTGGACAAACAAAGCATCATTTTATATTGCAATAAATATATATAAATAAATACATATATTTAATTAAATAATTATATTATTTGTTACAAGGTGAATTCTCCACTCAGCAACCATTTTTTAAGAGCATTAATTTTGTGAAGATATTAGTAGTCTAGACTTTCCAGAACACAAAGGTAAATGCTTTCTTTAACGCGAGAAAATTTAGTCAGAATCTAGACAAAAGACAGAGGCTAAAAGCTATAAACAAAAAATTACAGCCGAAAATGAAACTCTTCCAAAAACTGACTTCATTAAAATATTGTATGTATAAATTCATGGACGTCACAATACTGTGATGATGCATTTTCGTGATTCATGAGAGGAAGCTTTAATATAATGAAGGTTCTCTTTATCTCAGAATATTTAGTAGATAAAATCTGTATATTTCTTTTATTAACTCGCTTCGGGAGTAAACAAAGATCTTCTTCTTCGCTGTCCCGTGCGACCTCTAAGGAAAAAGAGGTCAAATACCCCAGAACTGTATACTGCACTGTATTGTACTTTACGAGTATTGTGCATTGCTCGTGAGAGGAAAATAATCTGAATGAATATTTGGCTCAATTGGATCATAATTGGAAGTTTATTAAAACTGTTCTGAGTATTTGGGCTGCGAAATGCTGAAATATAAACATTAATGTTCAAAATAAATAATAAACTTAGTTTTTACCACTTTTATTGTTTAAAAAACCAACACGTTTCGTGACCCAAGCTCACTTCTTCAGGGTTTGCTAACTAATTTTACTAATTTTATTTTGAATTAAAATGGTGCCACAAAATAAGTTTGCTGCGTTTGAAGAAGAAACATAAATGTGTTTTTAATGCTTCTATTTTGTTTTTCCTCCCACCTACAAAGAGTATCTTCAACGTTCACTCCTTCCTCTCCCCAAAAAAGCCCCCACAGAGCATCCCAAAAGATGACACAGGCCCTAAGGGAAATTATTTTTCCTCGGGGCTTCCGGTGTGGAATAAATAAAAATATTAATTTAACTTAACATAAAAAGTAAAAAAAAAATCCAATTGGTTCGCTACGTTTGTAACTTAGCAAGGGCGCTCGGTTTCATGGGGTAAGGTTTGTCTAGTTGGCGGCGTGATCAACTGCGTGGCAGGCAGGATCGGGAGAGACTGGTTGAGGGAGACCTTTTGACCTCTCCAACAGGATTCTCGCGGAACACCACCTTACACCACAGCGGAAGGTATGGATTCATATGACCGTCACTCCTGGACACACGATTCCTATCCACCCCTAATACCTTTTTCCTTCCCAGATATTCCCCTTCTTCTAAAAAGACTGCACACAGTACACTCAAAGATTACTTAGGCTCTTAGGGGAATTATTCCCCTGTGTAGGGGTAATTTAAAAAAAAAAATGTGGTAATATTCAGATATAATAAACATTTTTTTAAAACCCTTAGACATATCTCAGCATCTTTGTTTGCGTATAAAAATGAGTTCGCATATTTATACTTTAAATATTTTTAATGGTATTTTAATGAAATAATAAACAAATTTTAATAACATCTTTGAAGGGACCCAATACCTACATAAAACGATCATAAAAATAAAGTACGACACAATATACTATTTAAACTTCAAAAGCCAGAGAAGACTTAACACAT
The DNA here is from genome assembly GCA_936435175.1 of Glyphotaelius pellucidus. Classification (NCBI taxonomy): domain Eukaryota; kingdom Metazoa; phylum Arthropoda; class Insecta; order Trichoptera; family Limnephilidae; genus Glyphotaelius; species Glyphotaelius pellucidus. The sequence continues at coordinate 38,594,688 of OW386545.1, read as the reverse complement.
ACAAGATATTATAAAATCCTAAATGAATTTCAGAATATCGATGAGCTGCTTACATTGATAAAGCTCTAACACTGGTGAACACATTAACAGTCCAGATTAAAATTTATATATAATTCTTGCGTGTTCCTGTTTATAATTTTCCCTAAGCCAACTTTTGGCTCGGACCTCGACTCTGAAGAACTTTAACAGTGTGCTCGTAAATTCACTGACCTCTTTACGAACGCATTTTTCTATTTGCGTAAAAAGGTTAGCACTGACAGTGTTGACTTAGTCAGATGTATCGTGTAGTTTACGATGGTAAGGAAAGGTTTAACGAATGTGTTAATATTATGTTTTAAGATGAAGCCATGTGAAATAATGCAAAATCATACAAAATCATGTATTTTTGTTTTGAAAATTTGATGGCTTAGAAGTATTATAGATGCTTCAATTAAATACTGCGTGTAGAACATATCTTGGCCCTTAAAAATATCGGTCATTTTTTAATAAGTAGTCTTTTAATAAGCCAGAAAAAATAAAATATAGGTCTACAAAAAAACACTTTCAAATGCAAACTCTCCCACTTACAAACCCCTTTTCGGAAAAGGTTTTATTGTTTAATGTAGCAAATTTAGTTTTTTTTATGATAATCGCAAAAAATTGATATTTACGCCCGATATTCACAAAATAAAATAAAATATGCTTTTTCGCGTTGTTATTTCACAATACGGCCGGCAGACGACGAATTTGGATTTTCAAAATGAACCTTATGTCGTCCACTCAAGGACTACTGGCTTGCCACACCCATATTCACTTCTGCCCCGTCCGGAAAGGGGAACAGACGTGTAGGCTCCGCGTCGCTTGGTTCCATGAAATAAATTTTAAATTTCCTTGTTTTTACAATAAACAATGCGTAAAAAAGGAGTATGTTTTTTACCGGCCTTTACAAAATCAACCTAAAAATAAAATTCTCAAATACCTTTTCCAACCTTTCCAAAAGCTTTTTCTCAAGAATTTTTAAACTCCTCCCAGAAAGGGGGGTGAATTCCAATTTCGATTTTTTCCTGGACTATTGGATCATCTTGCACTTTTTGTTCACAAAGAAAAAATGTGATTATAAATCATATTTTGTTAGAAAGGGTTTGCATTAATGTACTCGCTACTCATATTTATCTAATTGCCTTCATCGATCATTTGAGCGAAAACTTCAAATCCAAAGTTGAAGACTTTTTCTCAATCTCTTATTTATTTTTAACAGAGCTTACAAAGGGTTTTAATTCATTTAATAACGCTAGTTCAGAAAATCCGACACATTGGTGAAATTCTTTTTTTGTGGTGAATTTCGTGTATGGTTTGCTTTAAAAAGACGCACAAAAAATTCACTTTATTTGTAGATTCCAAAAAGGTGTCCCACTACCCATAGAGCCATTAAAGTGGTTCTTCCCGTTTTAATAAGGTCTATTAAGTTTAAATTGAGAAGATTAGAAAATAGACGTCTTAATAAACACAGTGCCTTTCATTTCAAGTCAGAAAATGATTCTAACTAGTGGAATCTCACAAGGGCGACACCAACAGTGTCTCTTACTTTGGGTGGAAGAGCAAATTTACGATTAATACTATATAACATATTTTAAATTGTCCGCATTAAAAATTTTACAAAAAAAATTATAAAGCTAACAAATAATGGGTCTAGGTTAATGACCGAATTGCAATTTTTCGAAAACATATTTTACGAACACCAATTCACCGAAACACTAGTTTTTCGAAATGATATGAGTATGTATACGATATGATATGAGTACGTACAATCTAATCTAATCTAATCTAAACTAACCTAACCTAACCTAACCTAAACTAACATTTAACTGGTACTCTGACAGTATCACGTTAGTCATAAACAAGTGAAATATATATATTTTAAATTGATTAACAAATTCGAAAAAAATTTCTTTCGGCCAATTGCTGTTCGAAAAATTAGTCTTTCGAAAAACTGAAATTCGAACAATTGATTTCGAAAAACATGTCTGCTCCCACAAATAATAGCATCTTGTAAGTCATATTAGCTGACTACGTTTTCTTTTTTTAACTCTATCCAATCTCCCCTTTCAAAACTCCACCTCCATCCCGACCTAACAATATCTAATTATTCCCGTCTTGTACAATGTTAAGTTCATAGTCACTTCCGACGCGTATCCCCGTCATTTAACGTTAGTGAATGACAGGGATACGTGTCGGATCCGGTAGCCAATTATAAAAAAACAAAAGAAGTTACAAGTTTAACAAAATATGAAAATCCATTTAGGTATTAAACATGTTTCTTTTGCACCTCGACCAGAAGATCTTTCCACTGAAAGAGTTTCAAAACATTTTGATTAGTTGATTATTATTTTGCGATCACCCGGTATCGAAAAGCCCGACAGAAATGTTTTTCTCGTCAGCTTTGCGGGTGTGTGCGTGTGTTATCTTTAGAGCTTAATGGAAAATACGACTTCTGCAAATTATGATGATCTAAAACGGCTCACAACACATTTTCTTTTCATCCTGTCAAGTATTCTGTCGATATTATTGGGAAGCAATCGACTTGTATTCCTTTCTGTTGGCTTATTTTTTTATTGCTGTTCTTAGGACGTATCTGTCATAATATAATATTTTTAGGTCATACATATTCCGACAAAACTAATCTCCACTGTGGCATGGATAAAAAAAAACTAAATTTAATATTATTAATGGATTGTTTGGTACCTTGTATCGTGATGCAGAAATCATTGGTTTTGAAACATCAATTTGGGAGGCGGACATAAAGGCAGATACCGCCGCCCCGGTATCCATGCCCGTCGGTATTTATTGAATAACCAATAACATGCCATAGATGGTGACCGGAAAACTCGGAATAAAACCAACTCAGAACCATCTTAGATAAGTCATTTAGAGTGATAAAAAATATGTATTTAAAAAAAAGGTTAAATAGGTTACGTTAGGTTAGGGTTATCGGCTAATTTAAAATAAATTTTTTTCATAGCTTTTAATGACTTTTCAAGGAGTCGACTTTATTCTAAATTGGCATGGAGCCGCCATAGATCACCTCAAATGACTTAGCAGGGGAGCCCGGGTTCATGAGGTGAGATTTGTCTAGGTCTTAGCGGCGGATGCTTTTGCACATCTACTGCGTGGTGGGCCGGATCGGGAGAGACTCAAGATTACATAGTTACGTAAAATGAATACGTGACTAGGAAATGTAGCAATCAATAAAACCTACATATGAATAAGACATTTTTCAAAATTAAGATGTTAAATATTCAATTTTTTTGTTGTAATGGCAACATTGCTTCTTGTAAATCAATAAATTTTCTTTGCACTGTTCTCTGAGTCGAGCCAAGCGCGATGTAGGCTTTTGGTGTAATGCCAAGAAACACTGCTGCATAAATATTTTCTTTGTTTTACTCTGAATCTTTCAGTTGTCACGCCCTTACTGCGCTGTCTCTGGGAACATCACAGTACCGGGAAGGTTTCAGTACAACGATGAACCAAATAACTAAATTAAAACAAATATTATTCTAAAACAGTTACTGTCCTTACCTCGGGAACAAAAACTCGCTTCTGCTGGGTAAAGGCAAAAGAGTGATCTAAAAAGCAAAAGAGTGTCCAAAAGGCTAAAGCAACAACCGCAACAAAAACCGTCCAACTTCTCAGATATTTTTCCTCAGGTTATGTCATGTCATGCAGTGCTTTAAAAAATGCCACCAAAATGCCAGGATAGCGACGAATTACTAATATTAAAAATAAGCGCACACTAGATACTAATTTCGGTGATCGAGCTTTCGGAGTGTTAGGATTTAAGGCCTGGAATAAACTGCCACATGATTTAAGATGATTCGACCCTCTGACTCCTGACGGTGTTAGATTTTTGTTTTGTTAAAATAACAAAGAATAAATACCAACCGTCGAATAACAGTGTACAGTATAGTGTATATATGTAGCAAAATAAGTTATAAAACAATATGTAGCAAAATAAGTTGTAAAACAACAACAACAAAACATGAAACAATAAAGTTTGGGTCAAGTAAAAAGAAGGCATTCGAGAAATTTTATGAAGCTCTGAGGGATACCTAACGTGACCAGACGTCGTTTTCACCGAGACAGTCCCGTTTTCAGGCAGTGTGTCCCGGTGTCCCCAAACACAGTTTCGGGGCGCCAAAATGTCCCTTTTCAAAAAGAAAGAAACTCACAGTAGAACTTTAAAATCTAGAAGAATCTAGGTAGAATCTAGTACTAGTAGATGAAGACGTGCTAATTTTAGTCAAAAACATTTTTACTGTTACACATTGCTTTATTTCCTATATATATTATAGTAACTAGGGTTTATAGTAATGTGTAAGCAAATATCTGTGTCGGAGGTTGCATATACATAGATTATAAACATTCTCCAAACCTTTCCGGATGTTTCGAAGTTGTTCCAATTATCAATACAAAATCCAATATAACGTAAATTTTCATTGAATTTATGATTTTTTCATCATCCCGCTGGACCGACAAACTTACTATGTTGTCATTCTCAACAGTGTCTCGGTGAAATGACAGCGGGAAATGTGATAGTTTCTCGGCCTCTTTTGTGATGCATATCTCTCGCGCAGCAGATGCTTGTCAGCGTGTGAACTTGTTGAACATTTGAGAATCTGAGCACTTAAACACCACCTGAGCATTTGAGCATCTACACATGAAATTGCATTAGTTGCATTTGTAACTGGAGTTGGACAACAAAACTATCAAGGTCTAAATTGCATTTCGGTCCCCGGCCCGAGGGAGCCCCGGAATTCGTGCCATGGAAAGGGCCACCAAGAGAGGGCTTCAGGGACAAATAAATTATCGGGCCCGGGGCCGGAAATATCGCAGAACTTACCTAATATTGAACTTTATGACTTTGTCAAGAAAACAGAAAATTATTATTAAGGTACAAATAATAAAATAAAAGGTCAATTGTAATATTTTTTCCATTAACCACACAAAGGAGGGCCACGAGGAAAATAATAAGAGGATAATTTCCCTCTACTGAGGGAAATTATTTTCCTGCCATTTGTGAATGCTGTGTGTGGGGTCTTTTTAAGGAAAGGAAGGAGTGGATGTTCTGGGAAGGAAAAATGTATGAGGAGTGGGTAGTAATCGACTGGTCTGTGTGTCCAGGAGTAACGGACTTATAAATCCATCCCTCCCACTTCGGTGCAAAACGATGGATCGAAATAGACCAGCTGGAGAAGTCTAGGCGACTCCCCAAATTGGCTTGGGGTTGACCTCTCGCGATCCGGCCCGCCACGAAGCTTTTGAGCAGGTGCATCTACCGCCAAGACCTGGACACACCTCACCCGATGAACATGGCACCCCTGCTAAGTCACCAAACATAGCGAACCACTTGGGGTGTCAGATAAAACCCCGGGCGACGCGACGGTGCCTGTATCCACCCCCAAATTGATAACATGTCCTCAGAATAATATTGTTTAAAACTCGGAGGCTAGGTTAGGTAGCAAAACAAAACACATTAAGGACACAAGACTATTTCACATGTTTCATTTAAAGCTAGCATTAGATTGAACTCGCGACGCCAGGGTGGGAATCCGACACATTTGGCTAACGGCCGGTAATAGGATGATATTTTTTAAAGGCTTCCGTTTCAAATAATACAATCTAAGAAAATACTGAAAGATTTCCTTCTAATATTTTTGTATGGTATGGAAGTGTATGGAGCGACATACACTGAGACGTGTATGTCGCTCCATACACTTCCATACGATACAAAAATCTCAATGTATGCCTAGCTTTATTGGTTTGACCTCCGACTTAAAAAAAATTCGTCTGCTGCGCATTTTCTGTGTCTGTGAATGTAATAATTCATATTCCACTCCTATCTTCCAGAAAATATAAAAAAATTCGCCTGAGGTGCTTTTCGGTAACTTTTTTCAATTTTAAATTCAATTTTAGAAGTTCTAGGATCTGGTCAGTGGTTTAACGACTAGCGGACATCTTGGACACAAGCCAGGGCCAGGGGTCCTTTCCATGACATTGTGTTTTGTTTTATTTCCTTTTGGAAAAGATCTAGGAACCTAAATGTGATGCAAGCGACGCTGTTTTTCTCTCTTAAACTAGCTTAATTCAAACACAAGCGAATTACAATTATTTACCACGTATCTAGTAAACCCACTACTCCTTAACAATAATTATGATTTATCGACCAAACGAACTGCAGGTATCTACCTAAAAATGTGGAATTACATTAATTTATTATTTGACATGCCTCGGGTCTCGAGAGTTTGTCGCTGCACCACTGATTCGATGTTGATTAACATGTAGTAAACATTAAATATTTGTATAATGCTATTCACTTGCCTTAATGATCAAAATACGTGAAAAACGAAAGCAATAATAACAAGTACATTTTATGCAAAAGTATATGCAAAGAAAATACCTAATATAAGAAAGATCTTCCAATTTTCGCTTTGATTTCATATAAATACTGGAGGATATATTATAAGTACGAGTCTTTAATATAATAGCAGTATTTATAACTTTTTTCGTGCGAGTTTTCACCAGAACTAAGGTAAAATTGAACTTACTTAGAGTACACACCCATTCTGATTACTTCTCACTTCTATCTATGTATCTCCTCATTGATTGATATTTATATATTATTTATTCATGATAAGCTTCAAACCACTCATTGGCTGAGCAATATTCGTATTAAAGTTCCTAATAGACGTAATTTAAGGAGTCATAAAATAAAATGAATTATTGAATAACAATATTGCATACTTCAATCCACTGTCTCGAATGTGTCATCTATATAATACCATTGAATGTGACCATAAGGACAATTAGACATCTATGCAAACAATCTCACATATTTCAAAAAACAAATTATCTAACTTTTACCATGACACTTCGTGGAGAACAGTTATGTAGCTGCTTTATTTTCATACCCTTTCTTTCTTTCTTTTTTCTCTTTCTCTGCAGGCTATGTACTATATATGACCCTACTATGTTTTATATTTCACTTTGATTATCATTATTTCTGTTTTCACTGGAAGCATTTCCGTCTAGTAACAACTAAAGTTGATTACTCATGCTGCAAACATTTCTAATTGGAGTGTGAATATCTATGTACATCCCAACGTCAATTCTATTATTGAAATAATTGTGAACACTCTGTAAATGTTTCAAACAATAAATAAATAAATCTTTTGATCGTCTTCAACCTGCTGAAGTATATTTTTATTTGAACTAATAACTTAAACTTGACAGGAAGATGGTTCAGATATTGTAGAACCAGGAGACAGCCGAAACATCTGTCACACGTAATAATAATTACACAGCAGAACTTGTTTATAAATAAACTGCTTTTTATCTATACTAATATTATAAAGAGGAAGGATTTGATTGTTTGTTTGTTTGTTTGTTTGTTTGTTTGTTTGTTTGTTTGTTTGCATCGAATAGGCTCCGAAACTACTGAACCGATTTGAAAAATTCTTTCACTGTTGGGAAGCTACACTATTCCCGGGTAACATAGGCTATATTATATTTTAAAAAAAATTAGGAATCCTTACTAAAACTCCAATAATGTAACCCAAGGTGTAAAAAAATTACCTAAAATATTCTTTACATCGCGTGCGCTGCGAAAACTATTGATGATAGAATAAAATAATGTACTACGACTTTGCAGAACACATTATTATCTACAAAAAATGTCGCGACAGCATATGTCTAACTATTATAGTTATGCCACAATAAGTGTTCTTTTATTTTCAAAATTTAATTGAAATGCCGCCGCTAGAAAAGACTCTTTATTTGTATCTTGGTATTAATTCTCATCAAAATAAATTATTTTATATTCGAGACTGCTTCAATGCCTTTATATAACTTTTTGAATTATTCAATTCGGACATCCCATTTCAAAGATATCACGAGTTTAAAAATGTAAGTATTATACGATGTAAGCGTCAGTGGGGAACGGACCGTACGGGAGGACACCAACAATCAAATCTTTCCTATCTTATATATAAAAATCAAAATTTGTTTGTTCGTATTTTATGCGCTGCCATACCGTTCATCCGATTGCGATGAAACTTTGGTGATTTGTTGTGCGCACGCCCGCAAAGGATAAAGGCAAATTCTGGCGTTATTAAATTTAAATTAATGAAAATGTGCGTATTTCATATATTTTAGCGGCAAGGTGGAAAGGCAGGGGGGAGGGGAACGGGAGAGGTGGGGTACGTGGGTGGGAAAACGAGGGATGTGAAGGCGGGGAAGGTAGAAGGGAAACGCGAAAGGGGAAGGGGACTCGGGAGGTGAACGGGGACGCACGGGAAAGGACATTCAAGGAGAATCAATTGATTTCTTTGCATTGCGACGCAAGCCGTGCTTTGTGCTTTGAGTTTTGGCTTTAAGCTTTGAACTTTAAGCTTTGAGCTTTGATTTTTGAGCTTAAAGCTTTGAACTTTATGCATTAAATGTTAAGCTTTACGTGTTGAGCTTTAAGCTTTGAACTTTGAGCTTTATTTTTAAGCTTTGTGCTATGAGTTTTAAGCTTTGAACTTAAGTTTAGAGCTTTGATATTAAGCTTAAACTTTGGCCTTTAAACTTAAAACCTTGCCTAAAGCTTGAGCTTTAAGATTGAGCTTTAAACTTTAAGTTTAATGTTTGAGCGTTACGCTTTCGGCTTTAATCTCTGAGCTTTAAGCTTTGAGCTTTGCGCAAAGCACAAGGCTTAATGCTAAAAGCTTAAAGCTTAAAACTCAAAGCTTAAAGCTCAAAGCTCAAAGCTTGAAACTCAACGCTTTAATCTTAAAGCTCAAATCTTAAAGCTAAAAGCTCCAAACTTAAAGCTCAAAGCTCAAGGCTTTAATCACAAAACTTAAAACTTAAAGCCCAAAGCTTAAAGCTAAAAGCTCAAAGCTAAAAGCTCAAAGCTCAAAGCTTGAAGCTCAAAGCTTAAAGCTCAAAACTTACAGCTCAATGCCAAAATTTCAAAGCTTCAAGCTCCTAGCTTTAAGCTCAAGGTTTTAAGCTCAAAGCTTTAAGCTCAAGGCTTAAATCACAAAACTTAAAGCTCAAAGCTTTAAGCTCAAGGGCTTTAATCTCAAAGCTTAAAGCTCAAAACTTAAAGCTCAAAACTTAAATATCAAAGTTTGAACTTCAAAGCTTAAAGCTCAAGGCTTAAGGTTGAAGCTCAAAGCTTAACCCTTCAAAAATTTTAATACACAAAGCTTGAATCTCAAAGCTTAAAGCTCAAAGCTTAACCCCTCAAAAATTTGGCGTATTTTGTCAAAAGGTATAAATGTTTCGATATATATCGACTTTGCAACAAAAATTCAAATAAATGGAATATTTGTAAACGTATCCAAAAACTAAGTACTGGTTTGGAAAGGTGATGAAATACGCTTAAATAAATGGTATTATTAGAAATTACGAAAACATTTTTTAAATACACAATTTTTTAATGTTAACTTTAAAAAAATTTAAAAATGCTCAACTGACATTTTTGATATTAAAATTACTGATCTATAGAAAATGTGTTTGTTTCTGTCTGTGTGTGAGAGATGTATGTGTGTGAGATGTTTTGCGTTGCTAAACCGTTCATCCGATTGCGATGAAACTTTGGGGTTTTGATGTGCGCATGCCCGCGATGGTTTCTATGTACGATTGTGAGTTTTGGCATCGCTATCATACATTGCTAACCGTTCATCCGATTGCGATAAAACTTTGGGGATTTGATGTGTTTAAGTCCGCGATGGTTTCTATACGTGTATAGTGAGTTCTGGCATCATCTGGGACGAACGGGAAAGGGTTAGTAGAGCGAATTTTTTTCTTTATTAAGTGGCATAGCATATGCCGGGAACTCGCTATTGTATTTAAATGTCAGAATTTGATAAATTGAATTATGTAATAGAAAGTACCTACCCTAAAATTCTAAATCTATACTAATATTATGAATGTGAAACTGCGTGTGTTTGTTTGTTACGCTTTCACGCATAAACTAATAAACCGATCTTAGAATTTTTTTCACCAATAGAAAGCTACATTATATGCGAGTAATATAGGCTATATATATTGGTAAGTTCTGGCGTTACGAAATTATAAATATTAATATATTATATTTATTTTACGTTTTCTGTCGAAAATGGCGAGTTATTGCTAACGTCAGAAGAAAAGCAAAACAAATCGTTGCGTGAAAACCATGTTGATATAGATTTTTTTAATTCGGGCATTGTATGTAATACTTATCTCTAAAAAATGAATCGCCGAAATGTATTTACGCGCATGACTTCCGAACGACTGCACCAAATTGGATTTTACTACTGGTGAGCTCTGGCATTATGAAATATGCAAAAGGTGGCATGCGAGCTGTTTGAAAACTGAATGTACCGGGAAAGAATGTATGAAATGCGGGAGGGGGACTCGGGTAGGGGGTTCGCGGGAGGGGAGGAGGGAAACCCGGGAGGGGGAGGGGAATCTGGGAGGGGGAACCTGGGAGGGGGGAGGGGGGAGGGGAGCTTGGAAGGGGGGTTCGCGGGACGGGGAAAGGAGTAGTGGAGTGGGGGGAGGGAAGGTGGAAGAGGCGGAGTGGGAACGCGAGAGGGGAAGAGGACGCGGGAGAGGAAGGGGAGGCGGAAGAGGAACGGGACGAATGGGAAAGAACACGCAGGAGAAAACAATTTATTTATTAAATGGCATGGCAACGCATGCCGGGTACCAGCTAGTAAATATATATTTATGCAGGGTGTTGAGGGACGTACTTTACGTTACGGTCGTTTCTGTGCCATATCATTAGACCTTAGAGTAGTCGAGACACTGAGAGCAATAGCTGTAGTCTTCGACTTATCGGTAAATTCGGTACTGGCTACATAATAATCATTTGTACTGCGGGAAAAGGTGTGAAAGCAGATCTACGTAAGTAAATATTAGGTCGAATAACCGTTCTGCTGGGTAATTAGTAGGAATCTGCTAATGAACGGTAAAATGATTCGTAAACACGCATTTAGTCAAAATCTGGTTTTGGCTGAGAAAGAATATCATTCGGAATCGAAATGTTGTGTGGAATGGCTTCAGTCGTGTGTGGTAACCAGATTTGAATAGCTAGGTTTTTTTTTTTACATTAACTCCACATAGGAGGCCCTGAGGAAAATGATTTCCCTCAGGGCCTATGTCATCTGGGATGCTGTGTGGAGGGTATTTTTGAGGAGAGGATGGAATGAGCATTGGTCTTGAAGAGACCCACTTTGTAGGAGGGAGGAAACACAGATGCCGGCAAATCGTTCCATAGCCGAGCTGTTGAACTCAAGAACGAGTCGAAAAAACGACCCGTTCTCATGTGACAAATGTCAACCGTGTACATGTGTTTGGCGCGCGTTTGGCGTGTCTCCCGACTATGCACCGGTGCTGAAGGGATCAATGACGCTAGTTCCTCAGAGCATCTTCCATTGAAATACCGGTAGAACATACATTTAATACCGCACAAGAGTCCCAACTGCTCCCGTCTGGAGCCAGTGAGACTATGGCATCCCCAATCGGGGTATGTTGTGAGGCTGAAGGTAGTGGGGAGGGGAAGGAGATAGGGAAGAGGAAGGTGGGGGGAGTACCTGGCTATTCAGATCTGGTCACTAAACACGGCTAAAGCCATTTCAAGCAACGTTTCAATTCTGAATGGTGGTCTTACACCAGGGCGATACTGATAGTATCTTCCACTCTGGAACGTGCCGCAAATATACTATTTATTATTTTAAATGAATAAATTGTGAAAATAACACAAATTAATCAAATAAAATTTATTTGCGCACGCCGGGTTCGAACCCGCGACCTTCGGATTGTGAGTCTTGCCTCGGGACCACGGAGGCCGTCAAATGGATAGCATGGATAGCATTCCCACCCGACGCCTGTGCTCTAAAGATTGCAATCCGTTCGTTAATATGAGAGAATCTATCAAACGGACCGCCCGTTTCTGCACAGAGTCGAGGGTATTTTTCAAGTATTTTGGAGCTCCAGACCAGAGGTGGCTGCCAAATTCAACCGTGGGGCGCACTTGCGATTTGTACAGGGTTAGCAGTTGTGTACTACCCAACCTCCGTCTTCCCCATTTCCTTCCCCTTACTATTACCTAACATATAATACCCTGAATTCAAAAACTTTTAATGAAGATCGGTTTGAGAATTTGAGATTATGATTTAAAATAAATGCGAATTTAAAATCGTCCGTTCAAATAATGACATGAACATAACAGCTGGAAGTGAATAATTTGGCGCGGATTAATCTAATGTACATACAAGCTGACATCTCGCGGACACTTTAAAATGAGAACAAGTGGGTATTCCCCGTTGGCGCAAATAATGTAAATTTGCAAAACATCAATTTAAAAAATTGTTTATTTTCAATCCGAGCGGAAGGCTTATATTTACATTTTATTTTGAATAATCTGATGTTTAAGACAATGGGTAAGCGTATCGTTTAATACATATATACTTAATTAAGAACTAATACAAGAAGTACCGCTGAAAGAGACCAATTACTGAGAAAAAAAACATTATTACACTTAACTGCACCATAATATTGTGTATGTTCACGTGTTTTACACGGGGTGTAACAGCACGTACCCGAAGGATTTTAATTAGTGATTCCTGAGCATAGTGGAATACAATAAGGAAATGTCATTTTATATAATATTAAAATGATGTATTGGTAACATGAGTAAATCTTGCAAATGACAACATGGTGAAAAGAAAACTTATCCTATTTCGAATAGGAAATTATTTTTGCTCCCTTGCGAACAGCGCTTCGGCGATGGTTTCCGTAAGGCTCGCAAGAAATACTCGACTACCCTGTAGTTCAAGCATCGTCTATCGCGAAGAGATGAAAAAAAACTAATAGTATTTATGTGAACAGTAAACTTTGCATCATAATACTCCGACTTGACAGCTCGCAACATGCGCAACGCTCATGTGCTCTGGCGGAATAAAAAGATACTCTTAAACACGGCTACCACCTTGACAAGATTGACCGGAACACGGAACACAAAAACAAACGTACACACAGATAAAATGCAAGGCGGTACAGTCAAAACGGGACTTCGCATCGCGCAGTCAATAATAATAAATAAATCATTTTCAGAAGATCTCTTTCTCGCTCTCAACCATATTATGGTTATGCAAAAGACTCTTGTGTTAATTTTGTGTTCTTTGATTTCCTCTGTATTTTTTTGTTCGTAATTTTATACTTTTTTTACTTATATTAAAACAGCGACTTTGCAAGAGATCTGTTGTCTATGAGTGATCCGAAAAGACTTTTTTACGGTGGTGACCAACACAACGTTATTCAACGAAATCCAATGATAAATTTGATGCAAATGGTAACTTACGTAACCAGTATGTTTGCAGTTGTTTGTGTTACTTCCGGGTTGCAGTTTGCAAGGTGAACATTTGACGATAGCAAAGAATCCCACCGGAGAGCGTACGAGGAGTTAAAGAATATACACTTATATCATTGAAGATGAAGGTAACACCAATAATCTAAACGAAAATATTAAAAATAACAAGAAACAGAAAAATAAAAAGCTCGAACCCAGAACCTCTCGTCTTACCGGAATAAACGCCTCTACCAATTGCTACTGAGACCTCTTATTTAGGCGTAATAAATCAGGGTTATCAAAAAACCATTAACAATTTTTTTTAAAGTTCAGTTCGACTGAGAGTTTTAATTATTTTATCAATAAGGAACTCCAGTGAAAAATATTATGGCTTTAAAAAAAATTGTTCATATAGACCAATATACGCTGATTCTGAATATATAAGTTTTATTACATAATATTTAACGTAGAGCTTTAAAAAATATATTAAAAAGTCCATTTTAAAACGTGTCATTAAAACACCCTATTGCTGGATTTTGGCGGCGTGACGTCACCGCGCCGCGTCACCTGGGTCAAAGTTGTATAGATATTAATAGAAATAAGACGCAAGCCGTTCGGCATTCCGTGTTATTGGTTTATAGAGAATTGGACATATAATAGTTTTTGTTTTTATTGAAACATTATTTAGGCCTAAATAATTCAGTATTAAAAATAAAGTATCTCTGTTAGTTTATCTATATTATTTAAAATATTCAAAAACTTTAACTGTACAAAAAACGAACGTATTGCCCAGTAATGTCTATGAAAACGCTCCAATGCTGAAATTCAAAGAGTCAAGAGAAAATTCATACTTCGGTTAGTCATGATGACGTCACACTAGATTCGGTGGTTTTCGGGGGATCTTGAAAAATTAAAACTTTGACATTTATTTTAACCATTAAAACTAACTATAAAAATAAAAATAAATATGCAGTTATTTAAGTTAGAAGGTCATAAAAAAAATTCATAAAAAAAATAAAAAAATTGGACTGGAATTCTCTATTGGCTGAAATTTATTGTTTCTATAGGTAGACTTAGATATCGATATTATATTATTTATACACCCGCAGGGCTTTCACACTGCAACTTTTTTCAGTGGATCTTACAACATGTTTTTCAAAACGATACAAAAGTTTTGAAAGATACGAAGAGATCGTCGTACTGAGAGTTTAAATTTGGATATATGTGTGCATTATTAAGCATGCCAATTCACAATTTTTTTAAATGATAATATTATCTCTAAGAATACTTCTTATTCATTTCTACTGTACGTAAATGGTTTAGGGCGTTTAGGCTAACATGCTAGTTGTATATTGTTTTCGCGCTAACGCCACAAAATAATTCACTAATTATACGTAAGTTTTACGTAGGTATGTTTTTATTATATTAAATGTCTTTTGGTTACATGCCATTGAATTGACAATAAAGCTCTGAAGCTTCGGCGTAAGCTCCCATGAAAGCACAAATCTTATGTAAGTGTGGAATAGGTTCAGTGCCAGTGAACTGCAGCAGTCACGTTGAAGCTTTGACAGTCTTGTTACAGGAAGAAAGGAAAAGCTCTCACGGAATTATGACGGGAGATTGGGACGAGAATACTCTGCAACGAGCAACGGGCAACAGGCAACAGTGGGTAAAATGACTATTCAAAATAAAAATAGAAAATAGGACTTCATCTCGCTTGACGTGCTGTGAACATCGGCTTTTAAAAATCTGCACTGTGGTCATTGAGGCCAGCGGTGCCAAAATCAATATGGATTTGTCCAATCATCTACATATTACGAATAAGCGTTTTTTATTCCGGTTATATGGTGAGTACCTTTCACAAAATGCGCCAGAAAAAAAAATCAATGTGAAAGTATCTTTAATTTTGATTGTCTCATATTTTAATAGCTTTTGATGGTTATTCCCTTCAATGTAATATATCATTGAAGAAGAAGATAACACTAATAATCTAAACGAAAATATGAAAAAGAACAAGACACAGAAAAAAAATGTGTGCAGTTCATACGCCGTAGAAGTGAAACCTTCAAAAAACTAAAGTAAACGAAGCACCGCACAAAGAGGAGATCGATTTTTTATGATTTTTTTTATTAGTATCTATAGCAAAATTTGTACATAATGTATTTATAAATTGTATTATATTAAGGTATTATAAAGTTTTTTTTTTTTTCACAGTCCTCCTCACTAGGGTTTCCTGTTCTGAGGCGGCCTGTAGTTTTTCCACATTTGTATTTAGTATCCAGTTGTCTTTACATGGTCTTCAGTATGTTTGATAGTTCATTTTCACTTTGTTCTCTCAACCGTATTTTTACTTTTATTTTAAATTTATTTATTTCTGTTATTTTTTTTGTTTGAGTTGGTAGAGCGTTGTATAGTTTTGTCGCATTGAATTTCATATTTCTTTGTCCAAAAGATGTTTTCAAACTGGCTGTAGCTAGAATATTTTGGTTTATTGCCCTGGTTGTGTATCTATGTTGGACAGTGGAGTATTCTGATATGTTTTTTTTTTTTAAATTTTTTTTATTTATATTATTCTATCTTTTTCTCTCTCAGGCTAAATCCTAGGGATGTACTTTAATTCTATATAGTATGATAATATTTGAATAACTCGTTTTCACTTTCCAAACCTGATC
Organism: Glyphotaelius pellucidus; assembly: GCA_936435175.1. Classification (NCBI taxonomy): domain Eukaryota; kingdom Metazoa; phylum Arthropoda; class Insecta; order Trichoptera; family Limnephilidae; genus Glyphotaelius; species Glyphotaelius pellucidus. Next base: position 38,578,659 of record OW386545.1, on the reverse strand, counting down.
GTTTCCACCGCCGATAGTGTATGAGCTTCATATTTATGTCCCCACTATGTATAACACATGTTTGTAAAAGCCCGTATAGGCGTATATTAATTTAATATAAATATAAATAATACATCTGACTAAGTCAATTGATAGAAATCTGACAAAATTCTTTTGATGATATTTTTTCCAATCTAAATTAAAGTCGCCGTTCATGTTTTATGAAAATGATATTGTGTTATCTTTTTTTCTAATAAGTGGCTATGCATTCAAAATAATTTAAAATTTATTTAAATAAAATGGTGTCCGTACAAAATTAAAATACGATATCAACACTTCCTTTGAAACATAATTAAAAGAACTGTTTTTTTATTGTTTAAATAGGTTACGTTAGGTTAAATTATTGGTAAAATAAAATACTTTTTTGTTTAAAACCACGAGATTTATTAATTTTTGAACCGACCGGTTTCGCTTAACTTAAGCATCATCAGGGTACAAATTAATACTAAACAAGAAGTACATAATGTGTGCTTATATATAACAAAATATAGAGGGAGACAACGTGATACAAATATTACAAACAAATAAACGGTCTTCTTTAGATTCTTGTTTAGTATTAATTTGTACCCTGATGATGCTTAAGTTAAGCGAAACCGGTCGGTTCAAAAATTAATAAATCTCGTGGTTTTAAACAAAAAAGTATTTTATTTTATTAAATATGTCAAACCACAAAGTGATTGCTTTCTACAATAATATTAAATTATTGGTTATTTTTAAATTTTTTTCATAATTTTGAATGATTTTTCAAAGAGTGTTGAAATGCCACTTTGTTGAGTTGTCGTGGAACCCGATAAAATTGCGCTCTTTTTTTCATGAATGGTTTTATAAATTTCCCTACCATAAAAAGATGACTTTTTGCTTCCCATTCTCTCACTTCCTAGACACGTAATAATGAGCTCCAAATAAACGCGGTCAGACGGATAAAAAAACACGTCGTGACTCGTGACAAAGTATGTAGGCACAATGAACAGTAGTTACTTGGCTTAACTGTCGGATAAAACAAAAACTCGTTGTGACAAAACTAGTTTCAGGCGCCTACCTACCAACTGATCGTGCATCTTTGACACAGATGTGACCGAATTGATAGTGGTTGTTGGTCAGGTTCCCGAATGAGTAATGGGTAATGAATCGTGAAAGATTCATTGGATATGCAAACCGGAACACTAACGTTGTTGTTCATAGTGATGCCTCATTAATTTGTTAAGCAAAATCCAGTTCAAAATCGAATACTTATGTAGATTTCGTAACCTAAAGATGCACAGAATTTAGCTTGTCGCCTTTAATGAATTCAACACAAGAATAACATCATTTGAGATGTTCCTAACACCTCCAAAATTGATGTATCGATGTCTCCAAGACTTTCAAATTGAGGTTTTTCTCGATGACAAAATCCAACCTCTATAAAACATTCATCAAAACTGCAGAAATTACTAGCGCTAAGCTACTACAATAGTAATTTTAAACATCATACGTTGCATCAAATGGAAGTTAAGTTTTTTTGACTTGAACTTGTTTTTGCCATTTTTAGCCCCGAAGGACTAATTTTTATGCAAAAGTCATTTCATACATTTTTTTAACTAAATTTCCAATATTTTGGAATCAGAATGGTCCCCGTGGATTTAATATTCTTTGGGATACAGCTAGAAAGATCCTCAGATCAGACGAGGTTGAAAACTTTGGTTTATCATTAGGGATTCATCAAATACACAACATATGAAAAAATTATTGCCTCTTTTGATCCAAGGTAACTCTCCTTTTATGTGATAAAATCGCTGTACTATACGGAGCACTTGGTCTGAGCACATAGGGTGTTTGATACTTTGAAAGATCCGGGGAATCTATAGAGCAATACAAGAAACTGGGGTTCGACAGACAATGTTTAACATGAGCTATTAATTCATAACAATTGTTTGGAGAGTCGTCAATAACAAGATAGAAATAGGTTTCTTTATAAAAAAAACCGTATAACGAAGGAGTGTAAAAAATAAATAGGAGAAACACAGAGTTACGAGGAGGTATTCCCTAAAGATGACCAAGGCACCATGATGATAACATTAATATAAATGGCTCCTAGCAGTTGACGCATTTGCTTGTAAAGCTTCGGATACCGGTTCGATTCCCGCACGATGGCACGAATAAATAATTTAATATTATATTGGCGCTACAAGGTCTGGCTGTTGATTTATATCATTATAAAGTTTAATGGATCTTACAAAACTGGCTCAACATCTGTCGTAAGATAAATAAATCCAACAGAAAAAAATCAGCTTTTTATTCTCAGCTTTCAGTAAATTAATTTCTATTGTGTGATTTTGAATAAAAAGCACAGCCTTTTGTTAGTGCTCATAAATAAATCTCAATTATTCATTTTCATTTCCAATGATACCTACTACGATTTAAAAGATATTAAAGTTTGTCTTTTTTTATATCTCAAACATTACGACTAGCAATAAAAACCGTAAGTAGGGCGAGCATTTCCCGATTGACTTGGGCGGAAGTTTTTCTATCTCCCACTGACAAGGAGGTAATGAAAAAAATGCTGCTTGTATTTCTGAGAATCGGAAAACATTATAATTTGGTTTTTGATGTCATATTTAAAATTGAATTCTCCGAATTTAATAAGGGACCTAGTAACCTGGAAGTTGAAATAAGGATATTCCATGCGGGTGTTAAAAAAGTGAAAAACTTTGCATGTTTTAAGACTTTAAATTATCAATTAACTTTTCATTTTATGTTGGGGTCTTATCGCCTGTCATGAACAAATACCACCACTTCGGATGCTCGGAGATTGGAAAATATCTCGGCAATAGAAAGACAATATCTTTGCAGAGCATTTAATGCAGCCAGCGTTACATCAAGGTTTTTACGCATCTCGATTGGGAGTGAATTCTCCTGATCTTCTCGTGAATTCTCCTGATCTTGCTGCGTCAGATCATATTTTCTGCTCTCTATCCAACAACCTTCGAGAAATTTTCTTGAAATTGCCAAACACAGGATTTTTCTAGGCTGGAAATCGAGAGGCTATCGTTAACAATGTCAAATACCAATTGCTTTATGGATTTTTATTCTTCCAGAAGATCGAAGAAGATCAAATATCGAGGAACTGCGTTTCTTTAAAACCAATATAAATATCCGATAGATTTGAGGGAGGAATACATCAAAGGTTGGACACCAGAAAGCTGGTGAGGAAGATGAAGATTGTATCTTGTAATAAAATCACGTTGGTTGTATCTGCACCCATGTTTACCCTGCTCCAAGGTCTGCTGGAATCAGTCATGCCAGCAGGGATTGACGTCAAGAAGTTAAACGTCCACGATAATCACGATACCGACGCGAATTCAGTTATTCTGGTCACACATTAAACATCTACATAATATAATTTCTCTGAGAACTGGGAAGCTGGTAGCCAAGCGGCAGTACGAGATCCCAACACACAACGAGCAGTAATTTTACAGTAGCTGAGCTTACAGAGGCAAACAATAACACGCTAAATAGAAACGTTGGAGAAAATGCAACAACATAACTTGAATAAAATACGCCTCTAAGATTACTGAGAATTGGCTTTTATTCAGAGAATTTTGCAGTGTAATTTGTAATATTGGCTAGAAATTATTAAATTCTCTTAACATTACACACGTTGTAATTAGCCAAGTTTTCTTGAGAACAGATTGTATTCGTATTCTTGACCTACTCGTACTTCACAAAATATTCCATCAATTTTTGAATGATATATTCCGAATTGAATTTTTGCAGACTGCGTTTGCAGACTGCGTTTGCAGTCTGCAAAACACGCACGAATGTGTCCAATCTGGAAGAGCTATGGATCCACGATAGGCTTTCAAATATCTTCCTACAACGGATTTTACGATACTTTGGATCCATTGCTCGCCAAACTGGGGACTTCAACTTGTAGAAACTCATTTTGTGTAACTGAAGGTAGTGAGGAGGGGAGGGAGATGGAGAAAGGGGAGGAGGGTAAGTATCTGGCTATTCAGATCTAGTCACCAAACACGGTTAAAGCTATTTTAAGCAACGTTTCAATTTTCAATGGTGGTCTTACACCAGGGCGATACTGAGAGTATCTTCCACTCTGGAACGAGCCGCACATACCCTTTATATTATTTTTAATAAATAATTGTGAAATTAATTAAACAAATTAATCAAATAAAATAAATTTTAATTGCGCACGCCGGGATTCGAACCGAATTTATTTATTTTAATACACACGGCACAACATGTGTCGTTATAATAAGTATAAAGTTACAAATATAAATTGTAAAAAGTATAAAGTTTAAAATACCCAAAAAAAGTATAAGTATAAGAATAAAAAATAATAAATATGTGTAAGTACATACATATAAAGTATGACTTTTTTATTTATAATAAAGAATTAATTTTTATATATAATAAAGTATTAACATGTCGCACTAATCATAGAATTAGTGCGGCAAGCGGTGTGTTGCGTCCTCTCTACAGCTCAGTGATAAGGAAAGCCGAGCTCAGCATCTAGACAAAGATGGCAGTGTTCAAAACGGTATACCGTCCGACGCCCTTACAGCCACCAGATATGGATGCTAAACGAACGAACACGCTCTAGAGTACAAGCTGCTGAAATGAGGTACTTGAAAGGAGTGGCAGGGGTTACGAAATGGGATCATATAAGAAACTCGACGATCCGAGACGAACATTGAACATTGAACGATCTGAACATTGAACCACTGCTACTCTTCATAGAAAAATCTCAACTGAGGTGGCTTGGACACGCACTAAGAATGTGATTCGAGAGGGTAGACGTCCAGTGGGCCGCCCCAGACACAGTTGGTCGAGGCAACTCCAGAAACTGTGTGAGGAGATGATGGGACTGCCATGGACGGAGGCCGAACAATTAGCACAAGTTAGGGAAGTATGGAGGAGCCTTGTCGATGCAATGGGTCCCCGAGCCGAATAGGATAAGGGGAAGAAGAAGAAGAAGAAAGTATTCATTATTAATAATACGACAAAGGTTTAGATTATTGAAACGGTAATTTAATCGACATTAACATAAAAATACAGCTATCGAATCAATGTTTATCTATTGCAGACAAATTTTGTTTTACGCATCTTTGTATATTATAATGTGGTTCCACGACAGCTCAACAAAATGGTATTTCAACACCCCTTTGAAAAGTCATTAAAAATTAAGAAGAAAAAACATTAAAAAATATCCTTACATAACCTATTTAAAATCAAATGTTTTTATTGATTTTTTCAAGTTGAGTTGTCCGGTCACCGATAATAGACTTCCAGCGTGATCGATGTTAAAATATTTTTTTTTTTTTTTTGGTTTAAGGCAATTCACCCTGGAGAGAGTGCATATTCGGTGCAAGCAATATATTATTGGATTTTGTTAATTTAGTTTATGGCGAGGTTGATTTTGCGCAGTTAATTTTGGAGCGGTCCATTTGTAATGTTTCTATTTCAATTGCTACACGACCGGAACAACCAGTTCAAAAGATAAATCTGCACATCTACCAACGCAATAGGTACACCTGTACAGGATACAGTACACCTCTACCATGTACAGTTTACCTGTTATGCTAATTACAGTGATTGTGCCAATAAGTAGACTGCAAAAATCTGTATATGGACATAGGATGGATATGGGATGGGTCACATTAACCTGACTCAAAATAAATTCACAGATTAAAATCATTTGTGTTTTGCATCGAGTGTGTTTTATTAACCTTCCCATTTTTTTCAGATATGATTTGAGATTTTTAATGCCAAAAGTATTATAGTGATTTATTTTTGAGTTATCACGCTGTGTGGCGTTACCTTCTTCGTTTGTCAACGTTTCGGACAGTGTCCATCATCAGGGCAGATGTCGGACATTGTAAAGCTGTCCGAAATGTTGGCTAAAGAAGGAGGTAGCTCAACACAATACTAACCAATACTAAACCACTATATTTCTCAATTATCGTTTTGAATATTCCAAATTAATTTTTTGCATGATGTATTTTCAAAAGTTATTAAAATTAATTTTCATATAATCAACGTTTTCGTGGATTTCTCGACTTGGCCTCCCTGTATACTTAGGTACAGTTTGTTTAGTAAAAATACGGTATACCTACTTATACAAAAAATAACTAAGTGTTCCCGAAGGAGTGTGGAGAGAGGATGTACCGCCGAATAACAAAAGTATAAAAACTATTTTCATTCAAATGCATCAAGGATAGAACTACTTTTTTTTTTTACAAGGGGAAGGAGATAGGGAAGAGGAAGGTGGGGAAGTACCTGGCTATTCAGATCTGGTCACTAAACACGGCTAAAGCCATTTCAAGCAACGTTTCAATTCTGAATGGTGGTGTTACACCAGGGCGATACTGATAGTATCTTCTACTCTGGAACGTGCCGCAAATATACTTTATATTATTTTAAATGAATAAATTGTGAAATAACACAAATTAATCAAATAAAATTTATTAATATTAAACTTGTCTATATAGAATACGTACAAAAGTAGTAAGCGTATAAGTACAAAAAATTGACACTGTAAATCAATTTGGATGTTATAAATACCAACTTATTATTAAAAGCATAAAACGATTTTACATTTGAAATTGATGAATAATGCATAAAAAATTATAATTATTATAATAGTAATTTAACATTTTTTAATTTTTTTTAGTTGCAGTGTTTACAAAATTCTACAGCCGTAAGTAGGCTCCAACATAATGAGCAAGCCACTGAATAAATAACTCTGTAATAAACTCCTCTGTTGTAGATCACCCCAAGTGGTTCGCTAACTTTGATGATTTAGCAGAGGTGTCCAGATTCATAGAGTGAGGCATGCTCTTGGCGGCGGATGCTCCTACCCAACCAGAAAACCTTTGACTTCTCCAGCTGGTTCCATCGTACCGTTTTTTTGCACCGCAGTGGGAGGGATGGATTCAAACGTCCGTCACTCCTGGACACAACGACCCCCAGATTCATACCTATCCTTTTTTTCCTATCAAACCTTTTTTCTTCCCAGAACTTCCTCTCCTTCCTTTCATAACATTATATGTATATTCATCACTAGCTGGTACCCGGCATGCGTTGCCATGCCATTTAATAAATAAATTGTTTTCTCCTGCGTGTTCTTTCCCATTCGTCCCGTTCCTCTTCCGCCTCCCCTTCCTCTCCCGCGTCCTCTTCCCCTCTCGCGTTCCCACTCCGCCTCTTCCACCTTCCCTCCCCCCACTCCACTACTCCTTTCCCCGTCCCGCGAACCCCCCTTCCAAGCTCCCCTCCCCCCTCCCAGGTTCCCCCTCCCAGATTCCCCTCCCCCTCCCGGGTTTCCCTCCTCCCCTCCCGCGAACCCCCTACCCGAGTCCCCCTCCCGCATTTCATACATTCTTTCCCGGTACATTCAGTTTTCAAACAGCTCGCATGCCACCTTTTGCATATTTCATAATGCCAGAGCTCACCAGTAGTAAAATCCAATTTGGTGCAGTCGTTCGGAAGTCATGCGCGTAAATACATTTCGGCGATTCATTTTTTAGAGATAAGTATTACATACAATGCCCGAATTAAAAAAATCTATATCAACATGGTTTTCACGGCAACGATTTGTTTTGCTTTTCTTCTGACGTTAGCAATAACTCGCCATTTTCGACAGAAAACGTAAAATAAATATAATATATTAATATTTATAATTTCGTAACGCCAGAACTTACCAATATATATAGCCTATATTACTCGCATATAATGTAGCTTTCTATTGGTGAAAAAAAATCTAAGATCGGTTTATTAGTTTATGCGTGAAAGCGTAACAAACAAACACACGCAGTTTCACATTCATAATATTAGTATAGATTTAGAATTTTAGGGTAGGTACTTTCTATTACATAATTCAATTTATCAAATTCTGACATTTAAATACAATAGCGAGTTCCCGGCATATGCTATGCCACTTAATAAAGAAAAAAATTCGCTCTACTAACCCTTTCCCGTTCGTCCCAGATGATGCCAGAACTCACTATACACGTATAGAAACCATCGCGGACTTAAACACATCAAATCCCCAAAGTTTTATCGCAATCGGATGAACGGTTAGCAATGTATGATAGCGATGCCAAAACTCACAATCGTACATAGAAACCATCGCGGGCATGCGCACATCAAAATCCCAAAGTTTCATCGCAATCGGATGAACGGTTTAGCAACGCAAAACATCTCACACACATAGACAGAAACAAATACATTTTCTATAGATCAGTAATTTTAATATCAAAAATGTCAGTTGAGCATTTTTAAATTATTTTAAAGTTAACATTAAAAAATTTTGTATTTAAAAAATGTTTTCGTAATTTCTAATAATACCATTTATTTAAGCGTATTTCATCACCTTTCCAAACCAGTACTTAGTTTTTGGATACGTTTACAAATATTCCATTTATTTGAATTTTTGTTGCAAAGTCGATATATATCGAAACATTTATACCTTTTGACAAAATACGCCAAATTTTTGAGGGGTTAAGCTTTGAGCTTTAAGCTTTGAGATTCAAGCTTTGTGTATTAAAATTTTTGAAGGGTTAAGCTTTGAGCTTCAACCTCAAGCCTTGAGCTTTAAGCTTTGAAGTTCAAACTTTGATATTTAAGTTTTGAGCTTTAAGTTTTGAGCTTTAAGCTTTGAGATTAAAGCCCTTGAGCTTAAAGCTTTGAGCTTTAAGTTTTGTGATTTAAGCCTTGAGCTTAAAGCTTTGAGCTTAAAGCCTTGAGCTTAAAGCTAGGAGCTTGAAGCTTTGAAATTTTGGCATTGAGCTGTAAGTTTTGAGCTTTAAGTTTTGAGCTTCAAGCTTTGAGCTTTGAGCTTTTAGCTTTGAGCTTTTAGCTTTAAGCTTTGGGCTTTAAGTTTTAAGTTTTGTGATTAAAGCCTTGAGCTTTGAGCTTTAAGTTTGGAGCTTTTAGCTTTAAGCTTTGAGCTTTAAGATTAAAGCGTTGAGTTTCAAGCTTTGAGCTTTGAGCTTTAAGCTTTGAGTTTTAAGCTTTAAGCTTTTAGCATTAAGCCTTGTGCTTTGCGCAAAGCTCAAAGCTTAAAGCTCAGAGATTAAAGCCGAAAGCGTAACGCTCAAACATTAAACTTAAAGTTTAAAGCTCAATCTTAAAGCTCAAGCTTTAGGCAAGGTTTTAAGTTTAAAGGCCAAAGTTTAAGCTTAATATCAAAGCTCTAAACTTAAGTTCAAAGCTTAAAACTCATAGCACAAAGCTTAAAAATAAAGCTCAAAGTTCAAAGCTTAAAGCTCAACACGTAAAGCTTAACATTTAATGCATAAAGTTCAAAGCTTTAAGCTCAAAAATCAAAGCTCAAAGCTTAAAGTTCAAAGCTTAAAGCCAAAACTCAAAGCACAAAGCACGGCTTGCGTTGCAATGCAAAGAAATCAATTGATTCTCCTTGAATGTCCTTTCCCGTGCGTCCCCGTTCACCTCCCGAGTCCCCTTCCCCTTTCGCGTTTCCCTTCTACCTTCCCCGCCTTCACATCCCTCGTTTTCCCACCCACGTACCCCACCTCTCCCGTTCCCCTCCCCCCTGCCTTTCCTCCTTGCCGCTAAAATATATGAAATACGCACATTTTCATTAATTCAAATTTAATAACGCCAGAATTTGCATTTATCCTTTGCGGGCGTGCGCACAACAAATCACCAAAGTTTCATCGCAATCGGATGAACGGTATGGCAGCGCATAAAATACGAACAAACAAATTTTGATTTTTATATATAAGATAGGAAAGATTTGATTGTTTGTTGGTGTCCTCCCGTACGGTCCGTTCCCCACTGACGCTTACATCGTATAATACTTACATTTTTAAACTCGTGATATCTTTGAAATGGGATGTCCGAATTGAATAATTCAAAAAGTTATATAAAGGCATTGAAGCAGTCTCGAATATAAAATAATTTATTTTGATAAGAATTAATACCAAGATACAAATAAAGAGTCTTTTCTAGCGGCGGCATTTCAATTAAATTTTGAAAATAAAAGAACACTTATTGTGGCATAACTATAATAGTTAGACATATGCTGTCGCGACATTTTTTGTAGATAATAATGTGTTCTGCAAAGTCGTAGTACATTATTTTATTCTATCATCAATAGTTTTCGCAGCGCACGCGATGTAAAGAATATTTTAGGTAATTTTTTTACACCTTGGGTTACATTATTGGAGTTTTAGTAAGGATCCCTATTTTTTAAAAAAATATAATATAGCCTATGTTACCCGGGAATAGTGTAGCTTCCCAACAGTGAAAGAATTTTTCAAATCGGTTCAGTAGTTTCGGAGCCTATTCGATGCAAGCAAACAAACAAACAAACAAACAATCAAATCCTTCCTCTTTATAATATTAGTATAGATTAAACTCTAAATTCAATTGGTATTTTTTTTATTTTTTTTTATATGAATACCGCACAAGAGTCCCAACTGCTCCCGTCTGGAGCCAGTGATACTATGGCATCCCCAATCGGGGTATGTTGTGAGGCTGAAGGTAGTGGGGAGGGGAAGGAGATAGGGAAGAGGAAGGTGGGGAAGTACCTGGCTATTCAGATCTGGTCACTAAACACGGCTAAAGCCATTTCAAGCAACGTTTCAATTCTGAATGGTGGTCTTGCACCAGGGCGATACTGATAGTATCTTCCACTCTGGAACGTGCCGCAAATATACTATATATTATTTTAAATGAATTAATTGTGAAATAACACAAATTTATCAAATAAAATTTATTTGCGCACGCCGGGTTCGAACCCGCGACCTTCGGATTGTGAGTCGAGAGTCTTGCCTCGGGACCACGGAGGCCGTCAAATTATGATGAAATTGGTATGAACTCCTGCAATTAATAAATCTTCAAGTACCTACACGAACGACTAGAAAAATATTAACATTTTATGTACGTACATCTCATTCCAACTATAGTTTGCATTCTCCAATGCAGCGTTTACATAGTCTTGGTAACAAATATTTAAACAATATGGATGTATTTGATAATATTTTAAATTTGTCAAACTTCAAACGACGTATGAACCAACTACATCTTCCTACTTCATAAACTATCTTAATCTCTATTTTTACTTAACTTATATTCTATGTTACCTATTTTGTGTCAACTCTAATATTTTATGTTAACTATTTTTTGTTTCTTATATTTTGTCAAAAATATGTACTGCACTACGGGCGTAAATAAAATAAAATAATATTTTTTAAATACTGAGCATTTTTAGATAATTACAACATACAAGAAATTCGTGGGAAAAGGCGGGAAAAATCCAGAGAATTTGAATGACTGCGTATTTAATTTTCAGCAGCGCAGAAAGCAAATTAGCGGCATAACTCTAAATTTAATGTGTTGCTTCTGCAGTAGAGATTTAACGAGAGCCCACAGCTAGTGGCCGTATATTCAATGGCCGGTGACCAGTCTGAGCAGGGACTGAAGAATTGACCAGCGCCAGTGGCAGTGTGCGGTCGGCAGTGAGCTGTGAGCTGTGAGATGTGAGTGACTACATAACAAATGTTTAGCGTTGCAACAGAGATTGAAATATGTTTTCTGAATCGGTGCCCGCAGCTCGCAACGACATGGTAGTGACGATTGTACAACTGGACATGAAACAGAATAACAGTGAGCTAAAATAATATATAATCATCGAAAAAGATAATACTAACCAACCTCAACGCAACATGAAATAGCAAAACATCAATTCGCAATAAAAACAAAATGTTTTTTAATTAATATTTTCTATAGAGGCTATTTTCAATTTTTGGGCCGTCTCTTGAGCCGGCTAATAGCTGATTTCAGAGAAATGCGCGGATTGCCACCACACGCCATGCAGAAACCGCTAACGATAACGATAAAAAAATAACAAATCAACCCTTTAAAAAACCTTTTTTTTTACTAAAACGCATACATTTTCAAATGTCTTTTTGGATGTCTGGTAATTAAACCCTCCTCAGGGATCGGAGTCTCAACTCTAACAACTGAGCCAAACTCCAATTGGACAGGACATTTATTTTGCATATTAACTACTGTAACGTCGTCCAATTTCAGAGAAATGCGTACATAAGCGAGTGTGCGTGCACGAGCGCTCCCAAAAGTTCATCGACTGCAATGTCGTCAACAACGAGCCTATCTACCGGGTTTCAGCTCAATCGAATGTCGGAAAGTGGGTGAATTACCACTTCCTAGATATGCATTCATTCAAGAAAATAAAATCGAAATTCAGATGTATTTAAAAAGATACAAAAAAAGATAAATGTCTCTGCTGGGAATCGAACCCAGAACCATCTGTCTTATCGGGATAACAATAACACTCCACCAATCGAGCTATTAAGACAATATTGTTTTCCGTTATTTTCATCAATATAATATTGGTTATTCTTAATTTATGAGATTGATAAAAATGAATGTCCTCAATTAAAAATAATTTATCAACATCTGTAAACATAGCTCTCTGCTAATCAATGTAAGAACACGATAATATCGGATGGAGCAGAGCAAATGATAATAAACTAAATTCAATAATTTTGACGACCTCCGTGGTTGAGGGGTAAGGTTCTCGACTAGCAAGCTGGAGGTCACGAGTTCAAATCCCGGCGTATGCAAGTAAATTTTATTTGATTAATTTGTGTTATTCTACAATTTATTCATTAAAACGTTGCTTTAAATGGCTTCAACTGTGTTTGATGACCAGGTCTGAATATCCAGATACTTCCCCATCGTCCTCCTCCTAATCTTCTCCCACTACCTACTACATTCAACCTCACAACATACTCCAATTCGCGGTGCAATAGTTTCACTGGCTCCAAATGGTTGGGAGCAGCTGAGACTCTTGTGCGATATTCACATAAAAAAACCGAAAAATCCATCATGAAAATCACACTGAAAGTCTTTTTAAGAGGAAACCCGTCGAGAAATAGGTATTTAACCAAGCTGTTGCTGTCACTGTCGGTCTTACTCCCTCGAATACTGGGGCTGATAAAACCTAAATAAAATCATCAAAATTGAGGTTTAGTATTCCCCATTTCTCTCTTCCAAAACTGGACCAATTTTAAAGATTATTTTTACCAACTGTATTTTTCCCTAGATAGTATCTTTTTTTGATTTTTCCGTTTCAGATTTTCGATCGAGTTTCACTAATATTGTCTTCATTTACTAAACAAACATTGTTTTTGATAAAATAATCTAGAACGTATTATTACGTTCTAGATTATTTTATCAATTGGTGTTATCACCAATTCTAAAAAAATAATTACAATTACAATTACTTTCAATTTTCGCCAGCAAAACTTTAAAATTATAATCAAAATACAATAAATAACACACGAATCATTCTACCGCAGACTCTTGAATACTTCGGTACAGAAATATATAACAAAATTATATTTACACTAATTTCATATACCTACATGTATTCACTCCAGAACATTTTTTAAAATTGTCAATTATAGTTTATAAAATGCATAACAAAAATAAAACGAAGTTTTTTCGGAAAATGTTATCTTTTCTTAGCGCTGAACTGAACGCATCCTCCGTAGTTTCTAAATGTACACCAACCAGTCTTCTGGGACGAAACAGTATTATGTAATCAAATTAATATTACGCCAACACAACACTGATGTACATCATCTAGAAACGTCTTCAGAAAGCGGAAATGCGTTATCTGAAATTGTTAATAATTTCAGGATGTATCCGGCGGAGTTAGGTTATGGACTATTTTTCAAAAATAAATCATAGTTTTCAAAGACTTTTCAAAGAGGTGTTGAGTTGAGATGTTTCCGAGTCGTCACGGAACTTCATAAAAACCGAAGACCTTACTCATGAAGCCAACATCAGCTGTGAATAGATGTTCCATTCATATCAATTTGTTTATTCAAATTTTCATTTTTCATATACTACGAACTTTCATTTTTGTATAATATAATATACATTGATTGTTCTTTTAAGAACAATCAATCAAATTTGGTACCTAACTACTTAAATTACCTATGATTCTTATTCTTCTTTACTACTCGCTTAGTACTTCAAGTAAATTCATCAATTTAAAGATTTTATTCGAAAATTGAATTTTGAATTTTGGTTTGCAAAATTTCATTCTCAAATTGTGACATTTTTGACAGTTTCGTTAGAGTTTTTATAATGATTAAAAAACTTTTCAGATTTAGGGATTATCATGTGGTTGTAATCATTCAGAAACCTTCGCTAGGGTGGAAAGAAGATACATATTTTGAAAGATGCAAACATTTCTTGTGCTTAATATAGCAATACATCGACAACCCACATATACACGTATAAGCAAGGACATTTTGATTTTTATATAATAGATACGCCTGTACGGGTTTTTACAAACATAATAATTTTGTGAAACAGTAATCATAGAAAATATGCTATTTAAATTATATAGAACCCATGCAGAAGAATAGTATTACGCTAACAATGATTATTATTATTGAGGTATGTTATTATAACCTTCTTATAACTATATTCCGTGCATTTGAACACGTCAAAGTGAATTTCATATTGAAAAATGAACACGTTTTTCAATTTTGTTTATGTTGATGTGGTTGAACTGCCGTCATGAAATCCGCGTCAGCCTTGTCAAAACAACGGTTTCGTTTTCAGGTTTATTGAGATTTGAAAAAACGTATTCATGTTGAAATAACAAGGCATCATAACAGAAAACAGCATTATTAAGTTTGCTTTTAATTATGAAATTAAACAATAACATTGCTATGGAAGTCAGATATTTAAAAAAAACACGAATGTTATAAAGATCACAAAACCAGGAAGTTACGAAGGAAGAAAGAATGGTGACTGTTAAAATAATACGGATTTATCGGGCGGAACAGCTGTCACCATAAATATAAAAGTAGCGTATATCCTGCGAAAAACTATAAATTTCATTTTTAAAATAGTCTTTAAGATTTGGCGATGTTTATTTTCGTTTTAAATTCGGTAGAGGTCAAATGAAAGAGTTATAAAAGTAGTTATGATTGCTTACACTCTGTAATGGTAGTTTACTAATTGATGAATTTGGTGATTTCAGTTTTCAATTAGTTATTTTTTTATGTCGTTAATCGCTTGAGAGATTTTCAAGCACAGGGCCTTTAAACTGCTTTTTATTATTTATTATTATTTATTGTTTGAAACATTTACAGAGTGTTAACAATTATTACAATAATAGATTTGCCGTTGGGATTTACATACATAGATATTAACACTCCAATTAGAAATGTTCACAGCATGAGTAATCAATGTTTAGTTTTTACTAGACGGAAATGCTTGTAGTGATAACAGAAATAATGATAATCAAAATTAAATATAAAACATAGTAGCGTCAAATATAATACATAACCTGCAGAGAAAGAGAAAAAAGAAAGAAAGGGTATAACAATAAAGCAGCTACATCACTGTTCTCTACGAAGTGTCATGGTAGGAGTTTGATAATTTGTTTTTTGAAATACGTGAGATTGTTTGCGTAGATATCTATATGGTCACATTCAATTGTATTATATAAACGACACATTCGAGACAGTGGATTGAAGTATACAATATTGTTATTAAATAATTCACGATGAAATATTTTATGACTCCTTAAATTACGTCTATTAAGAACTTTAATACGAATATTTCTCCAATGAATATTGCTGGTTTGAAGCTTATCATGAATAATTTTGTATAAACATATTAAGCCAGCAAATTGTCTTTTTGCACTTGAAACCTCTCGCAGCATGTCTTCAGTAAAAGTATCGGAGAACTCCTCTCCTACTCTGTTCTCCTATTAGATTGTTGACATTGGCATCGATCCTTGTTTACCTCTGAGGTCCTAATAAACACCCCTGCCCACTCCCAATATTCTCTGTCCAGTCTGCGCAGAAAGACAATGTAATAAAGGAAATTAGCAAGCAAATGCTCCAGTTTCCCAATGTAAGTATCTACTCGTGCACATTAGATTATACTAAACTAGTCAACGATAAATAGGCAGTGTTAGATTCGTCTAGTATTCAATTACTAGTTTTTGAATGAAAAAATCTGTGCACAAGAAGCTAAATATGTTTTGTTGTTCGAGATGGTGGGCTGTGGCATTCCATCCTCTCTGCCAACTTCTGGAAGGACGCCGAGACGTTGACGTTAATGTAAGAGAAATAAATAACGCATATCGAAGACATTTCTAGAGAAGTTTTCCTCTTAATTTTCCCTAAGTTTTTTCAGGATTTAAATAACCAATCCTGTTATTTCGATCGCTATTTGCAGAACGGGGGAATTACAGACAATGTGTGTTTTAAAGACATGAGCAAAAGAATTCATCCTCCCTACTAACATGTTGATTTATTGTGTTGTTAAAGTGTCTTTGTTTATCCCGTACATGGTACGTCACGTGGGTGCGTAATCTGTCCAAAATCATCCAAAACGGCTTTCGTTTTCTAATTTGTGGTTCCTACTTTTAAACATTGTTTTCCGCTCGTGTGAACGCGCCTATAGGTACCATCCTCGTGCGAACCACGTCGCGACGCCCGAAGCCCGACATCCGACGCCCGACGCCCGTTGCGCGGTCTTTTTGAAGCGCACACGTAACCCGTCCCGCGAAATCATCCGCCTGTCAAACAATTCTATTCTTCCTACACATCGTGCGATTTAAAAATAGCACGAAAAGAGATATCATCCGGCGACTTGACCACCTAACCACCAAACCATCTGGCCATCTGAGGATCAGATCATCTGATCGTCTTAGATCTTACCTCTTGGATCTTGAGGCTCGTCCTGACCGTCTTGCGGGTGGTGACAGCGGTCTCGTATGATTCCTCGATAGTTTCCGCCATCTTGAATTTTTCCCTCGCCTTCTCGGTAGAGCACAGAATCTAAGCTTCAAAACGTTTTACAGTTTTTTTTATTATTTATTCCAGTGTTTGCGGCTGTAGTATTCACTGACACAAGGCACGGTACAGGCAAGGCACAGGGCACAGGGCACGGTGCGCGCTGCGTGTTTGGCGGGCGGCCGCAGTGGGACTGGCCAAGCTAAAATTAATACGCGCGCGGCGGCTGCCAACTAACTGCCGGCCGACCAACCGACTGCTGCCAACCGGCGGAGTGGCTATACGTCACGCGTCTCCATGGGCGCTGCTGATGGTTGCTCTGTTGTTCTGCTGATATGATGTTCTCCTGTTCTGGTCTGCTGGAATCTTATCATTCAACAGTGGTTGATGCCTTCATTGCCTGTAACCAGATCTGAAGTATTTCCCAACCCACGTCCTTCAGTCTCACAGCACACCCCAAATTGAAGATGCCACTGTCGCAATGGCTCCGGGATGTAATTTTATGCGGTATAAATGGCTGTTGTTGTTCTGCTCTACTGGAATTTTATCCACAGTAGTGGTATAATTCGTACAATACCTACACTTCTAGAATCTCCCTGGAGAAAGAGCACCATACATAATAGAAACATTGTTGCTGAAAATGGCTTTAGTTTAAGTGGCCAGATCTGAATAGCTAGTTCATTCTTTCCAACCCTTCTCTCCCCCATTGCTTTCCCCTTCCCACTTCCTTCATTACCTCATTTTCAGCTCCTATCAGAGGGTCAAAGGCATCTCCAATCAATTGTACTCGGGAACCATTTATTGGATAACCAACATGTGCGCAATAAATAGGTCACCCCAAATAGTTCGCTACGTTTAGTGACTTTCTGGTGCCCGGGTTCATGGTGTGATGTTTGGGATTGGGAGAGACCGGTTAAGAGAGACCCTTTGAACTCTCCAGCGGGACTCTTGACCCATCGTCTTGCACCGCATTGGGAGGGGGGTTCGTGTGTCCATCACTCCTGAGCACACCAATTCCCAGATTCGTACCCATCTCTCATACCCTTTTCCTTCCCAGAACTTCTTCTCCTTTATTTCCTTAAAAATAGAAATAGAAATGTGTAACTCTTGCTCGATTTGCATAATCTATCCTTTTTCATCTATTTATTCAGCCCGTTGTTTCCACCGGTTCCATGCCAACTGGGAATAATGTCAACTCAACACCTCCTTGAAAAGTCATTAAAATCTATGAAAATTTTAATTTTTAATTAGCCGATAACCCTAACCTAACATAACCTATTTAACCATTTTTTTATATATTTTTATAATCACTCTAAATGACTTATCTGAGATGGTTCTGAGTTTGTTTCATTCCGAGTTGGCCGGTCACCGTTTCCACCCACGTGTAGTACGGCATCCTCCCAAAGTGCCTCCGAAAACCAAAGCGCACTAACAAGCAAAAAATCGCTGCCCAATTATTTAATCCACCACTTCCTGTCCTAAATCAGAGGTAAGTACGTCCGAAAGCGGATAGTGTGAAGGCTTTTATGAAAGCGGTCATAAGATTAACACAGCTGTAACTGGTACCGTATTTTGGAACCTTTTATTTCAGGGTAGAGAATATAATATTACTTTACTATTAAGAGGAAACCCGGTCGCTGAGATATTTGAATAACAGGTATTTTATCAAACTGTTTCTGTCGATGTCGCTTTTACACCCCCGAATACTGAGCGAAAGGGACATCTGCACCCCAGGCTGATAATACCTAAATAAAACGTGAAAATCGAGGTTTTAATCCCATCTCTTTCAATTCTTGGATATAATCCTCCACATTATATATAATAATTCTTATTATTTATTATTTTAACTTTATGAGTAAAACCTCAAACTGTAATATTTAATTAAATGAAGACATTATGAGCGAAACTCAATCGAAAATCTGGAAACAGAAAAATCAGAAAAAGATATTGGCACCTCTGGGACTCGAACCCAGGACCTCCCTACTTTCCGGGTTGGGCGCTCTTATCCACTGAGCTTAGGTGTCGATATCCAATTCGGTCACTTTTAACTGTACCATACTTCGACTAAGAACCACCCATATTATCTTCATTTTTCTTAACGCATATTTTTATTGGCTGCCATCTTTATGAATGATTGCAGAAGAGTCAATAGATGTCGCACATTAAATAAAATGGATAATAATTTATCCAGACACCACCTAGATTGCATTTAGTTCGAGTTGAATCTTGCAATCATTCATAAAGATGGCAGCCAATAAAAATATGCGTTAAGAAAAATGAAGATAATATGGGTGGTTCTTAGTCGAAGTATGGTACAGTTAAAAGTGACCGAATTGGATATCGACACCTAAGCTCAGTGGATAAGAGCGCCCAACCCGGAAAGTAGGGAGGTCCTGGGTTCGAGTCCCAGAGGTGCCAATATCTTTTTCTGATTTTTCTGTTTCCAGATTTTCGATTGAGTTTCGCTCATAATGTCTTCATTTAATTAAATATATAATAATTCTACCCACCCTTGTCTACTTTAGTTTTCTAAAGTTTCACTTCTACCGCGTGTGAATTGCACACACTGGTTATCTTTTTTAAATACGTTGTCTAGTTTGTATAACTACTCAGAGTCTATTGATGGCGTTCAAACCGGGCAATTTTAACGATTTTTGAGGAGAACTAACTCCTATAAGGGACTATCCCTAAATTACGTCACACATTAAGGGGGGGAGGAGTAGAGAAAAGTGTGACATTGTGTGACAAGGGGTATGGGGGGTCATCAGTTCTCTGACATCACATGTAAAAATCTAAATTATTAAAACGCAAAAAAATTTATATAAAATTGCAAAATATGTGACGTCACCCTAGGGGGGAGGGGGTCTCACAAATGTGACAACGTGTGACAGGGATGGGGGGGTCAAAAAATTATGAAATTCGTGTGACGTAATTTATGGATGGCCCCTAAGAAGTAACTTATCACTTATCACAAAATCAAAACGTACCGACACGCTAGCGGTCGATATCTGTACTATATTGAAAAACATTTGCACTAGAGTCGAAACCCAAAGAGGAAAATTGGGATTACGTTTGTATGGAAAAAACGCCGTCCGGTTTCCTGTTAACATTCGCAAAAAAATGAGGTACTCGGGCCATTATAGCGTTTGCGTTGAAAACATCCTAATTATTTATCGAAAACTATTGATTTTTTTAGGTTCATTCACTAAATAAATCAATATCTACGGTAGTAACTGGGGCTCGAACAAGATCCACTAGTAGGTACTCTAGACTTACCAATAGAGCTATTGCTACCTAATCGGTCATCCTCATTCCTAATTTCCACTTTTTAATTAATCAAATATTCCCCTTTTTGGCTGCCATCTTTTTGATGTGATATCAATAATATGTGTTCATTGAAAGCTGTTGATATTACTGTTTTCAGTGATTAAATATTACAATAAGGTTTATAAATTCAATTAGATAGTCAATATAACATTATTATAAATACTATTTGATTAAATCTAACTGCAACATTTATCAACAAACACTTCGAATTTTGGTAGTATGTCTATTTTGGTACTGCAAATAGATTTTCGCTTACCAGTTTTTGAAATTTCCCCTAAATTCAATGAATGTATTTCCATTTTTTTTTTATAAGAAAAACTCTCTTTTTATAACTTTTGAAGGTTATTCCCATCAAAGTATTATATCATTGAAGAAGAAGATAACACTTATAACCTAAATGAAATAAAATGGATACAATTATCCAAGACGCTATTCAGGTTACAAACCAATTCTTAGAATGATTGTTCCAATAAAAAGAGTAGTTGCCCATAATATGGAAAAAAGAACGTTGAAAATAATATTGTTGATTCTAAAATATTTGAAATATGAGGTTGACAAATAAGACGGTTTGACAGAAGGTGGCAATAGCGAAATTGGTTAACGCGCACGTCCCGGTTAGACGAGAGGTCTGGGTTCGAGTCCCAGTTGCGACCATTGTCTTTTTCTATTTTTCTGTATCTTGTTCTCTTTCATATTTTCATTTAGATTATAAGTGTTATCTTCTTCTTCAAGAATATATTTCCGTTTCCCATTTTTTGATAATATGTTAGTACTATGAATAGATTTCCATTTCCCATTTTTGATAATATGTTTGTACTATGAATAGATTTCCATTTCCCATTTTTGATAATATGTTTGTACTATGAATAGATTTCCATTTCCCATTTTTGACATTATGTTTGTACTATGAATAGATTTCCGTTTCCCATTTATGACATTATGTTTGTACTATGAATAGATTTCCGTTGCCCATTTTTGATAATATCCTTGCAATATGAACAGATTTTCGCTTACAATTTTTGGAAGTACCCTTGAAATCCTTTACGATGAATAGATCTACAAATAGCCAATTGAACTCAATCAACTGCTACAATGCTAAATACAATATAACGAAGTCATTTCCTAAACAGTTCGTCTTGTTTCCGAGAATTTTCCAATCAACTGGTGACCTTGCCTCTGTAGTCTACAAGCCAAGCGCTTGGTTTTGATCCCAAGGTCAGGGGTTCGACTCCCGCCGAATGCTAAATGTATTTATGACAAACGAGTGGTATTTCAAACTTGTTGTGACTGATATTACCGGAAGAATGAGATTGCGAGAATGGCATCACAGCTGTCACAAACATTTAGGAAAATAAATTAAAAGTTTTAAAAATGTAATGCGCGTTTATTATCAGGAAGAATGCTCGAGAAACACGCTTTTCAATTTTTACAGAATAAATGGCTTTTAGTATTACCGTGACAATTCACAGTTACGGTACCGTGAAGGCAAAAAAAAGGCAATAAACATACGTTCCTTATCTCTATAATGCTGAGATGAGATACACAATGTACGTAGGTCTGTTTCCTCCGAAGGAAAAACGTGATCATTTTCTTGCATCTCTCTCATACACCGCACCGTGACGTCTCCGTAGGTCCCTACAATACTAACACTAGCCGTGACGATAATTTTGAAAGTATAGAATATAGTTACAAGGATAATTATTGAAATGTGAGTGAATTCCAAAAATTGAAAAAAAAAAGTCAAATGTCATTGTGCTGATATTGTGCTTTTTCTTAAACATGTAATGCTGCAGTTCTTTCTAACTCACTAAATAAAAACAGTCGAAAATGAGACAGACGGTGAAAGTATGTCTACAGCCCCTCAAAGGAAACGTACGATCATTGTCATACATCTCCCTCATACGTATAAAGAAAATGAAACGCAGGAAAAAGTAGTGCTTTGGTGGAAACAGTCAAACGTATTTTGTCATTTTGTGTGTCTCATCTTTTGTCTCACGCTCATACGCTCTGGCGAAACAAAAAGGTACTATCAAAAACGGCTACCATCTTGACATGATTAACCGGACACGGAACGTGAACAAATTTACTGACAGACTAACTGCAAAGTAGTTGAGTCAAAATAGGACATCACTACCCTCTTTGAAAAGATTTCTTATTTATTTTAGGAATTCAAAAATAAATATTTTAATAAAAAAATTAAAGCTTATGAATTATTCGTAGCACATCATCAGCATATATATCGATCGTCCAATTGATTAGTCAGACATCTCCAAATACTAATTGGAGAAAATGAGAAAAGCAATATTCTAAAACTCATCTTAAATCAAATATTATTTATACGTGTCTACGTCTTACATATTTATTTATTTAAGGAACATAAACTGTCTTAAAATGTAATATACATAAGAGTATGATAAAAAACAGACCAATTATTAATGTTCACAGATAGGTATTTAGAAACAAGACTAACTGAAACAAGACTACTAGAATATTTACGAAAAAAGAAGAAAAAACAGAACTAAGCAGCAATTTAAAATACTAATACAAATCTAAATTCAAGAAATGATAAACCAAAACACAACAATAAAATAAGTGTGATTATAACTGTAACAGACTACAAAATAGGTATTTGGGTTGGGACGGGTAAGGGGAGGAGAGGGATAAGGGAAAGTTGCCACGCAATATAAAAATATTACATACAATCAATTTAATCGTCATGAATATGTGTTATTCGCTAGAGTGTTACACAATGAAGTTCTGTAGCGACAGTAACTAGCGGTGAATATGTCAGCACCTGTGCCTATTTGCAAATTTATTGTTATAGTAGTTACATGTCCTTTACATCAATTCATTTTGATTGGAATTGGTGTTGCGTATATCAATATAGAAAAGGGTATTTTGTCTACTATATCGAATTGGCGCGTGGAAATTTATTTTGTTTAGCAACATATTAAAATACTGTAAAATAACACCGGGTCCGTACAATCAAATGAGATTTTGAAATATCCCACTGGTGACCCGGAAAACATCAAAATTTTGTGTAATTCACTACAAGCTTTTCTGCAATTTAATTGATTTGGTGATGTTTATGAGTAATCTGAGTATTGTACCAGAAAGAGGGTTTACTTTTACATATAAATGCATATTCAACTCAAATTTCAATTTTTCGGAGATATCTAACTAATCAACCGGACGATCGAAATTGAATCTACGAAAATGGTAAACATTTTATTTTTTATTTATTATGTGCATCTATATAAAAAGGTTTACATATTATTTTTTGGTTAAATATTGATACTGGTTTGTGAGTTTGATAAAACTTGCATAAAAAATTGTGATACTGTTTTGTGAGTTTGATAAACCTTGCATAAAAGGTTTCATCGAAACATTTTAAATTTCTCGCCAGGTCAACGGAATTGTTAAACTCCAACTTGTTTAACGTCCCTGTGGTGTACATGACTTTTTCATTTTGAAACTCGTAGGTTGTACCTTTTGATGCCATTGTTTTTAGAGAATGTGTTCGTTCCAATAGGCACTGTGGGTCCGCCGGGAAATTCCCCGTTGCCCACAGGGACCGTCCGCCCCAGTGCTAAAACTGGATGGTGATCGGAGTGCAAATGCATTAGGGAGAACCACTTCATCGGCTTTGAGCGTATCAAACCATTATTGTTAGAAAGGTTTATGATTGATGTTTGGGAAAAAATTATTTTGTTGTATCAATTACATAAATTATATGTCAACCTGATCTACCGCTGTGAAGGCGATCGCACGTCGCATATGTGATCCATGAAATTTCACTAAAATATATGCAGGGTGTTAAGGGATGTACTTGACTCACTTAAACCAATGATTCTTGACTGATTTGGAGTAAAAAATGTAAATGAAATTTTGGTCTCTGGTGACTTGTAAATTTTTTTTTTTTCAAAAATTTTTTCTTCAAAATCGAACAAAAAAATTCTTCCACTTGTCATCACTGTTCACTCAGTCGAGTAACCGCCCATTTTAGTTGGAAAAAAACTTCAAAAATGTCACCGGAGACCAAAATTTCATTTACATTTTTTTCTCCTAATAATTTCAGGAATCATTGGTTAAAGTAAGTCCCCTAACATTCTGTGTATTGTGTCAAAATGTACCTACCGCATGGTGGATAGATTGCATTGAAAATATTAAATAGCATATTATTGAGACTGTTCGGAAAGTACATGTTTCTATTTACCATCTAAAATGTTGCAATGTCTTTTGAGGTTATATTAAAATACAGGAGTTAGAATCAGTATTGACTTCTTCTTTGATTTTTATTGTAAACATCTTCATATAGACCTTTGAATACACCTTGTATTACGGAGTTTATATTATTACTGGTTATAATAACAGAACTTGAATAAAACCTACACAGAACGTGAAAATCAACTTCAAATATTTGATGAATCCATCAAATTTTTTGAAACAACCCATCCTTAGATTGATTATTGAGAAATTTCGGATTATTACAAAAAACTTGTAGGAATCAATAAAAAAATCTGAAAAATGTGGCATTTGTTGGAAAATCTGGCGTATTGTAAGTCCGTTGAACATTTTTTTGTGGCGGTCACTACGACGCCGTAATACTTTATTTATTTATTGCATTCTCCACACAAGAGGCCCTGAGGAAAATAATTCCCCCCAGGGCCTACATCATCTTTGGGGATGCAGTGTGGAGGGTATTTTTTGAGATATTGAAAGACAACCTCGTCAATGTAATTAGTAGCATCTGATGAAAATATTTTTCTCCCCAATTATCTTGTCCGTACATATCATAATCCCATATCACATGTCATTTGGCCTGGCAGTTAAATTGGTAACGCGTGTTTTGAAAATGTTACACATTTCTTTTCCGTAATTTTTTTTTTTACTTTAGCTCCACACAGATGATCCCGAGGAAAAAAAAATGCTGGATGCTGTGTGGAGGCTCTTTTTAGGGAAAGAAAGGAGAGGAAGTTCTGGGAAGGAAAAAGGTACGAGGGGTGGAATCTGGTGGTCAATATGTCGAGGAGTGACAGGCGTATTAATCCATCCCCCCCACTGCGGTGCAAGGCGAGAGTCTGGAGAGGTCTAGATTATGTCTCCCTCAACTAACCTCTTTCGATCCGGCCCGCCCGCAGCAGGTGGGCTAGGACATTGACCGCCAAGACCTAGACAAACCTCACCCCATGATTGTCGTTATTGCTAGATCCTCACAACTTATAATGCCTTACACGCGACACAAAGGACTGCCTGCAGGACTACATGCAGTCTCCGCAGATCGTTAGTGGGCACAGCCGCCAGCCGAATTAGTAATATATAGGATCGTGTGATAACAAAAGTAAAGAACGAAGAATGTAAAGAACAAAAATGTTGGCTTGGCTCTTTACCTATCAATAAAGGCAGGTAATGCATTTTTTGGCCTTGCCTGTCTCACTAGGAAATCCTGTGTCGAGACAGACTAGTTTACAAATATTTTATAAGTATTAATTGAAGTACATTTTTCAATAAGGCAAAAATATTTGACAAAAATTTTCAGGTTGGTATGTAGAGGTAATAATGAGATAGAGGATTATATTTGGGTGAGGTGACTAATTATTGCATGACCTTTTTCGATGATCCATTGTTTGATCAGGATTTTGTATTTGTTATTTTATTGTTTATTATTGGATTGTCTTGTTTTGTCAATTGTATATTTTAGACGCAATGTATTTGGAATTTCTTTGACCAAATGTTGTGTTTATTTTAGGTGTTTGTATGAGTTCTTTGGTTTTGTGCCGCGTGTTTACAATATTTTGGATATTTTCATATGTGTTTTATTTTTAAACAGATAAGTTAAGATAGTTTTTGTGTAAATTTGTCGAATATCTAGTACATGGAATTTGTTGAATATATCTACAGTACAAATAACTTTCATAATTAATTTTTGTGCCTTCGAAAATGAATCTATAGCTGATAGTGTTGCACCTCCCCATGCGATTATTCCATATTCAATGATTGATTGACAAAGAGAGTAATAAACAATTTTCATTGACTTGGAGTCTAGTATGTTTCTAATGTTTTTGAAGAAATAAATATGTTTTCTAAGTTTATTCGTGATAAGTAGGCAATGTGTATTCCACTTAAGATATTGATTATTATAATATATAAAATTATAGCGCAAACAGGGGAGATTTCCCGAAAACACTAAAAGGATGAAATTAGCCTAATTACAATTACATTCGTTTGTGTTTTGATCATGTGTACTTCATAATATTACAGTTTTCGTAAACATAACAGCAATATAATTATAAAAGGCTTTAAAATAATACATTCAAGGACGAAGCAGTTGGTGCGAAACAATTATATTATTATTACAAGGAATTCGAAGAAATAAACAGGACAACAATTAAAATATCTTCATCGTTTCATTATGTTTAAAAATAGACTAACACATCGCAGACCATTTTAATATAGTAGGCTAAAATAATATTGGCAATTGGCACGGCTTATGACAACAGGCGCCATCTAGTGATTTTTTAAAACAATATATAAGAAAACAATTTGTACGCAATCATCACACCACATTTATTTTTTTATTTTTTATTTTAGACACGTACATTGAAAAATCATAGTTGTTCATAATAAACTTTTATGATCATGATTATTTTTGAGGTGTTATGCCGTGTTGCGCTACCTCCTTCTTTAGCCAAAGTTTCGGACAGCGTTACAGATATCGTGTCCATCATCAGAACAGATGTGCAATTTACGCTAATAAACGCTGTCCGAAAAGTTGGCTAAATAAGGTAGCACAAGACGGTATAAAACTCCAAAATTAAATCACGATAATACTCTTGGCCTTGAAAATCTCAAACTTTTTGAAGTGAAAAATTCTTTAGTACCGTTGTGATTTGAAACTCGATGAAACGGAAGAGAGACACTAAAAAGAGACAAACGTTTACATCTATAGGATTTAGCCTGCGAGATAATGAGATAGAATAATCGGTCTCCTCTTTGTGCGGTGCTTCGTTGCCTCCCCACTCTTGTCTACTTTAGTTTTCTGAAGGTTTCACTTCTACCTCCTGTGAATCGTACGCTTTGTTTTTTTATATTTACTAATTTATATATATTTTTTTAATTATACACCTACTTGCCTGAAGAGAGTTTAAAATAAGAATTGTCATTGTGATAGTGACGTTTCATTGGCCAAATTGTGTAATTCCTTATTTGTAATAAAAGAGAAGTAAAATATTTATGGATTTATGGTTTACAATAAAGTACGTAGGTATTTAAGTACCTACTTACAAATATTATGATTTCTGGGGAATTTTGGTTTAATTTATTAAATGAGAGAAAATTAGAATTATTTTGTAAGTTCACAGAACTACTAGATTAAATATTGTATATTATTTGTCCTATTAATATTGCAACTGGAAAAGCTCCCGGCGATTTGTTACATTATATCGATATCGGTTAAAAGAAATTGTCTTAATAAAAAAACAATCGTGAGGGCCATTCCGAATTTCTACCAATTTATAACATACTTTCCTTGAACACTTTGAGTTTTTAAGCTCTTAAAAATATATGTGTGTTATTCTTAAAGACAATATTTATCTATATTGACATTTGCCACGCCGAAACAGTAATTATATGAAATTCCCTTGATGGAAAAAAATCGCAAAGTGTGCTCCGAAAATTATTATAAACACGTTTTTTCTGTTATATTTATGAAAAAAATCACAGTGTTTCTTTAAGAGCTGGTTCACACACAGCTATCAAATATAAAAGATCATAGCACGCCAAATAACGCTCTCCATACAATCCCTTCAGACCGTTCACGCCTAGCGGTTTTAAGCGCAGATCAATCATAGACAATACACATCTTACGACGGAACCGCTCCAGAGGCAATATTCCAAAAGATAAGTCTCCGCCTCTCGGAAGAAAACAGGAGAGGGGGTCATTGTAATTACGGAGCTGCCTAGACCGGTGGATGACAGATGTCACGTTGACAGATTTCAGTACAAAAAATGTGCATTCCGTTGCCGCTCCCTAATTCAACTGACTCCCTCTCCTACCACAGGAAGAAATATTTGATAGCGTCGTGTGAAAGTACAAAAGATAAGCGCTCTCGGTTCAACAGATATCTGCTCGCATATTTATAGCTCTGTGTGAACGAGATTTAAATGCTATTTAAGATATTACCCGTGAGATTTTTCCTCTATTTTAAACGAGTCGTGTTTTATTAAACATATTCACATCTTTCGCCGCTCCCTCTAACATTCGTTTTTACATAACTCCCGTTCTTCTTTTGAGCGCTTACTCTCTCTCTCTCTCTCTCTCCGATGGCGCTACAGCCCATATCGAGCCTTGGCCTCCCGCAACATTCGCCTCCAACTCCTCCTGTCCTCAGCGGCTGACTTCCAGTTTGTTATTTGGAGAAACTGTGCTGCATCCTTTGAGCGCTTACTAGCAGGCCCTAATAAAAAATTATCGTGTTATTGGCAACCATTGGTCACGCCTTTTAAGGCTTTTACAATAGTATTACAATCCTTCAGAGTTCGGAGTGGGTCTATTAAATTAGCGGAGTGCTTATTTTAACAGCGTGAATTGCGCAAATTCAATTCTAACCAGTTACCAGTTACCAGTAACCAAGCGGTAACTTCACTAGAACTGTGGAAGTAGTTCTTATCTACATATAGGAAGTGACTGTCGCTTCAGTCAAATTTATCGTTTTCCCTAGGTTTTCCCAAGAAAGCGGTGTACATTTTCTAATAACATTCGCCTAGAGCACAGGTTCTAAACTTATTTCAACCACCGCCATCTTAGAGATTTAAAAAAAATTTGTGTCCCCAAATTTTTTAAATTACCTATTTACATAATAACCATCTGTTGCGTATCTTAAAAACAAATATTGCAAATATAATTTTTAAATGTACATTATTATATGGATAGGATAGACAGGGTGTGACCCATATCCTATTTCTGAGATCAAAGAATGTTTCAATGAGAGGAAATAAAACTCATGATTAATCAAATTTAATAACATTTTTATCAAAATTAAAAGAAGGCTTTGAATTTAAACTTTTCTAATGTGAATGATAAATCTGATGCATTTCGGCGACTTTGTTAATATCAGACTCGAATTCACATAAAAACAGCCGAAAGTCGCTGCGTTCAGTAACTTGCAGCCGATTTCTTAACGCCTCCTAATTTTCTTTGAGCCCTCTTATACTCCCCTGAAAGCCTCCAGCGCCCACAAGGGGGAGTTATCACCCACTTTGAGAAAAACTGGCCTAGAGGTTATCTGTGAAATATACTTCATCAGTACCAAACTAAGAATCTGGTGTTTTATTAATTAATTAGGTTCATAAGTTCTTAGTTTCGGTTTACTTTATTATTAATCTATAAAATACCTTTAATAAATAACGCATTATTTAACAAAATAAACCCTGACTAATACAAAATGAGTTCTTAGACTAACGCTACACATTCAATATATATCACGATCAGCAGATATTTATCCAATATCATGATATTTATTGAGCGTGTAGCCTAGAATATTGACGGATTTCTAGATTTCCTGAAATCCGGATCATCAACCCGCAACTCTGAATTTTGAAAGAACAGGGTGTTAGAACTAGTGTATGTATCTATGTATACCTACTGCCCAAAGAATATGGTGACCCTACAGTAGTTGATCCGCCGATAATTGGCCCCCTAAAACGATATTTACTATTAAATTATAATTTTTTGTGAATTATTTACCAATTTCAAACATAAAATCGACTTCCAAAATACCCTCAATAATAAGCTGGTATAAATATCAAACGAATTTATATGCAGTGTCGATTTTTTGTACTTATGCGCTGGTATACACAGTAGTGCAGTAGGTACCTACATAACGGGCAAGTAGATTTTTCCGTGATGCATTTGAATGAAAATATGTTTTGTTCTTGGTTATTCGGTGGTACACCCTTTCTGCACACTGCACATCCCTTCGGGTCGCTCACATTTTGTGTAATTAGGTATACCGTATTTTTCCCTAAACCGACCGCATAATGTATATAAGTATGCCGGGGGGCCAATTGTCGGCGGATCAACTGTCATGGAACCAAAGAATTTGCACTAATCAAGGGTAGGAAGTAACGAGTATACGTGATTAGTTCGCACAAATCGTGAATATTTTTTAAGAATTTATTTATTTATACTTTTGAAACCATAAAATGTTAGTAGATTCAGTATCGGTGTGTTTTGACCTTGTATACCAATAATACAATGAGTTTGTAACGTCATTCTTGTATATTTTCAAAATACGCAGTGGCGTAACATTTACTATATTACTATACAAAAAGTTTGAACATTTTGAAAAATTGTCTAATTTTTCAAGCAATTATTGCGCTTTACATTTCTTTGCCAAATTTACAATAAAAAACAGGAAACAAGCAATGTAAAAAATTAAGTTGTGGACATGTGAAAAGAGTGCTGAGTTTTGAAAAACATTTTTTAAAAAATAGTTTTCAGATTTCCAAGTTAATTTTCCGTGTAAAGAGCGATCACGTAAACAAATCAACTGTCTCAGTAGGTATTAGCCATTCCTCTGGCAATTATTTCTGGCTTCTCTGTTCTCCTTAAATACTCTTTCTGAAAATAATATCATAAATACTAAATAATCTAACTGGTGATCGCCAGAATTTGATTCACTTCTTTATTCTTTCAAAAGTTTCAAGTATCTAGGTACGTAAGTATTGCTAGGAAATTGTCTTGTCAAAATTTTCATTGTAAAAGCTTCGTTATTTGTAATTAGGCATTGTAAAGTTTCCTTAAGCCGCCGCTACCCGAATTCGACCGATTTCTTACATATCTCCCTTAAACATTTGAAGTTTTTAAGCTTTTAAAAAAATATATGTTATTTTTAAGATAATATTTAGATACGTTCCACGCCGAAACGCAAATTATATGAAATTCCCCCGATAGAAAAAATCGCAAAGTATGCTCCGAAAATTATTTAAAACAAGTCTATTTCTATAATTTTACAAGTTATATTTGTGAAAAAATTCACAATGTTTCTTGAAATGATACAAGATACGTTCCACGAGATTTTTGCTCTATTTTAAACGAGTCATGTTTTATTAAGCTTTTTCGCCATTTTCGCTGCGATTTCGTCACTTAAAATATTAGCGCGCTCTGTCCAACATTCGTAATTACACATCTCTCCATCTTCTTCTTTTTCAGCCGAATAGCGCCGCCAATAGGGCTTATGTCATCTTTGGGAATTCTGTGTGGAGGTTTTTTAGGGAAAGGAAGGAGAGGAAGTTCTGGGAAGTAAAAGGGTATGAGGGGTGCGTAGGAATCTGGGGGTCAATGTGTCTAGGAGTGAATCCATCCCTCCAACAGCGCTGCAAGGCGATGGGTCGAGAGAGACCAACTGGAGAGGTCTAGGTTACATCTCCCTCAACCAATCTCTCTCGATCCGGCCCGCCATTCATCAGTTGGACAAACGCATTGGCCGCCAAGACCTAGACAAAACTCATGAACCCGGGCATCCCTACAAAGTCACCAAACGTAGCGAACCACTTGAGGTGACCTATGGCAGGGGTGTTGGTTATCCAATAAATGGTTCCCGGGGCGGCGGTATCCATATCCGCCTCCCAAATTGGACCTATTTGGCCAATTTTTTTTATATTTTTCATCACTTTTAATGACTTTTCAAAGGAAGTGTTGAAGATGCATGATTCTGAGTTGTCCGGTCACCATAAAAGTCTTTGAATCTTCAGATTTTATGTTTAGAACTTGTGATATGCTGAAAATTTTATCTAATACCCAAAACAGATGCCTTAACCATACACACCATACAAATTAGTTTCCTCGCCGTAATCATATTTAGGGGCCATCCATAAATTACGTCACACCTTAAGGGGGGGGGAGTAGAGTAGTGTGACAAGGGGTATGGGAGGGTAAAAAAATCATGAAACTCTAGGGGGAAGGGGGTCTCACAAATGTGACAGGTGGGGGGGGGGGGGGTTAAAAAATCATGAAATTCGTATTACGTAATTTATGGATGGCCCCTTACGTAGATACTAGATCTGGACAGCCACAGATTATTATACAATATACCTATTACCAGCTTGCACCGCGCAAGTTTGGATTTTAGTGTGTAAAGCATGTGTTATAATTATTCTAAGTTGAAGTGTCCTTGTGGTAAACAAACAAAACGGCTTGCAACTGTACTAAAAATATATTCCAATACCCTAGCTACTATACACGTGAAGGAATCACATTTCTTTGAAAATAAAGTCTTTACATTCAAATTAATACAGTGATGGTAGAATTTTTTATCGCAAATAATTCGACTAATATCAGATCATTATAACTTCGTATGGGTATCATTTTTAGAAGAAAACTATAAGGTTTATAAATTCATTTTTTAAACTAGACAGTAGTGCCATCTATGAACAAATACCATAAGCAGAACATTAGTTTATGACGGTGACCAGACAACTCGGAATGTAATCAACTTAAAAAGTGATGAAAAATATGTTAGTTATGGGATATTTTTCATAGCTTTTAATGACTTTGCAAACAGGTATTGAGTTAACTTGTTTCTGAGTTGGTATGGAACCGTTTATGAAACATTATTCTGAAAATGTTGAGGATATTGTCTTTATTTCTCAAAAATACCCTTTCATAGTTCCTAGCTGATGTTGTGTTCATAAATTCTCATCAGCACAGGGTTTGAACATGTGGCTAGAACATTATTTATTTTTATTTTTATTCATTCATTTTTATTAATTAAAACAAAATCAGAGCTATTAACACGTGGTGGAAGTGAAACCTTCAGAAAACTAAAGTAGACAAGAGTAGGGAGGCTACGAAGCACTGAACAAAGGAGACCGATAGGCTACGAAGCACCGCACAAAAAGAGACCGATTATACTATCTCATTCTCTCACAGATATTAAATCCTATGGTAATTTTTTGATATTGGTGGCCACGGCTATTACGAATAATTTTTAGAAAAAGACTTTAGATTTGCCTTAATCACTATAAAAGGAAATTTATTGCATCACGGCTGGCGGAAAATAATGCATTTTAATTTTCAATATCGTTAAATAAAATTTCACTTCGCGAATCGATCTACGACAGCCCGCCCGCTGCCGCTCGCCAACTTCTGTCAATTCTGTCAACTGTTGTGTTGTTGGTATCCTTGACTTCACACAAACGATTGTAGTCGACTTCGCGGGATAAATAATAAGGCGAGTAGGTACTGGAAGCGCGTAGGTACTGGAATGGAGACAAACCATTCAAATCCTGGGATGTTTTTTAAAATAAAGATTATATACACAAGCCCGCTACACAAACCCTGCGTAGCCAAATAAACCATTTAAAAACGTAGGCTGTTTTTTAAAGTAAAGATAACATACACAAGCCCGCTACACAAACTTTGCGTAGCCAAACAAACCATTCAAAAACGTAGGCTGTTTTTTAAAGTAAAGATAACATACACAAGCCCGCTACACAAACCCTGCGTAGCCAAACAAACCATTCAAAAACGTAGGCTGTTTTTTAAAGTAAAGATAACATACACAAGCCCGCTACACAAACCCTGCGTAGCCAAACAAACCATTCAAAAACGTAGGCTGTTTTTTAAAGTAAAGATAACATACACAAGCCCGCTACACAAACCCTGCGTAGCCAAACAAACCATTCAAAAACGTAGGCTGTTTTTTAAAGTAAAGATAACATACACAAGCCCGCTACACAAACCCTGCGTAGCCAAACAAACCATTCAAAAACGTAGGCTGTTTTTTAAAGTAAAGATAACATACACAAGCCCGCTACACAATATTTATTACAATTATTATTATACACATTTTTCATAATTACGCGCCCATCATGTATCACGCGAAGTTGCCTACAATCGTATTTAGTTGTGAGGTCAGGGATACCAACAATGACAAAATGGCGGGCGGCAACCGGCAGCGGGCGGGCTGTCGTAGATCGATTGGCGAAGTGAAATTTTATTTAACGATATTGAAAATTAAAATGCATTATTTTCCGCCAGCCGTGATGCAATAAGTTTCCTTTTATAGTGATTAAGGCAAATCTAAAGTTTTTTTCTAAAAATTATTCGTAATAGCCGTGGCCACCAATATCAAAAATTTACCAATCCTATAGACGTGTGTGTTTGTTTCTTTTCAGTGTCACTATTTTTCGTTTCACCGAGTTTCAAATCACATCGGTGCTAAAGAAGTTTTCACTTCAATAACATGTATGATGTACTGTGCCTGTCTCACTGGAAACTCCTGGGCTGAGAGCCGAACTCTGTCAATAAGAATTATTATTTATTATTAATGCCTTTTTTGAAGCTAAATAAAATAAAATCAGAGTGTGCGGTTCACACGCGGTAGAAGTGAAACCTTCAGTAAACTAAAGTAGACAAGAGTGGGGAGGCTACGAAGCCCCACAGAAAGGGAGACCGATAGGCTAAGAGGCAACGCACAAAGGGGGGCCGATTATAATCTCTCATTCTCTCGCAGGCTAAATTCTATAGGTATGTGTTTTTTAGTGGCGCTATCTTTCGTTTCATTGAGTTTCAAATCGCAACAGTGCTAAAGAATTTTTCACTTCAAGAAACTTTAAAATGGCGGTAATAATTATTATGGCAATAATATAATTGCTTCAAATAATTTTATTTGGGCATTTCTTACGATTTTCAATGTTATTCAAAATAAATAATTAATATGATTTGAATTTGAATCTTTTTTAAAGTTTCCCGGGCAAGAAATCTTGAGCAGCTGCTATTTAATTTATAAAACAGTAAATCATTAACTGTGACAACTGAGAAGCCGTTTCTGCATGTTGCAGATTTAATACCTTTTATTGGCAAGTCACAACATCACATTCAAAAATCTACCTTTTTTCAACATCATACTTTATTCTAGACGGGAATCAAACCAGTAAACTGCATAATTTTATCACACAACACACCACCACTAAACTTATGATTTATGACCAATTCATTAAAGAGCATTATTGCGTGGCTTAAAATGGATGACTTCATGATAAATTGGTTCTGAAGCCAAGTGGAAATTTATTCCTGAAATAATTCAAGCAATCACTCAAAAACATTTTTTAATTCATCTAAGCTCGAAAATGAATTACTTTAAAAAAAATGTTCTTGCATGAATTTGTAGATACATCTCGATGGTAATTATACTTACTTACACATCATGCTTATTCTTTATTGATATCCAACCTTAACAATTTTAAAGTTTAGAAAAAAATTGAGACAAAACTTCTGCCAACGTCAAGGTAAAAGTTAAACCTACAACCTACAGATCTGTAGTGAAACAATAATTGTTTTTTTCTGTCTAGGTTTCTGGGTAATTGCATTTCCAGTTTTTTTAGCTCATTCGCATTATGAATGATGGATCTTTATTAAATTTATTAAAACGCCTTATTCTCAGGGGGTATTTCACCGTCCTCACAATAACTACCTTTATAAAAATCCTCACAAGTAGATAACTCGGCTACTTTATCCAAAATATATACAGCCACTATACATAGTGTCACTTTCAGAGTGTCAGGACCTAAAGCCTGGAATGGACTGCCACACGACTTAAGAATGATCACAAATGCAGCGGAATTTAGAGCTAAACTTAAAACCCACCTTTTCAGACAGTCATATCCATAAACTCAAAAACTTTTCACCCTCACCTTCAATGCCCGCGACATTGTAAATAATTCATTTGTAGAAATTAAAAAAAAAAAATTTAAAAAACTGTTAATAAAGGTCATTCCATGATCATTCTCCAGCCCTAAATTCTCCAGTCTTCTCAAAATAAATATCAATTGTACTTTTGCCACTAATCTTTTAATAAATGTATTACAAACCATGATGGTGGTAGCAAATAATGTAAAATCATGCCATGTCCAGTTTTTTAAAATATAACGCCCTCAACGTGCAAAGCCGTATCTTTTGCAAGCATTAACTTTCTACTTGAAGTGTGTTTTTCGGAAGTGACCTGCCAGGTAAGTATGTTTCTGTATCTGTCTGTAAATAGTTAAATTAGATAGAACCTAGGAATTCTCAATAAGCTATACAGCACCCTCGAGGTGATTTTTCACAAAAACGGCGCTCTACAAATTATCCAATTATTATTATTGTTATTATAGGTTCGAATACCAAATAGTAAACTTGGAATTGAAAAATAAAGCATTCCTATGTATGAATGGTGCGCTTGACAGTTTACTGAGAGAATGGTGAAATACCTTAGCACTATATTTTTCATTAGCACTTACCTTCGACCAAGTCAATGGCACTTACTAATAATCTTAGCACTCTATTTTTATTTTGCACTATACTGTTAGCAGCATATTTAAATATTGCCGCCTCACGTTTGGTCTGCCGCCAGAGGTACTGCTAGCGCCTCTGGCGGCCAACAAAGAAACTACTCCAGCTACTGCTGTCGGTAAAGGAGGGAACTACTAACTTCTCCTGGTTGGCAAGACTGGCGGAGAGCTACCAACAGAAGATATGGCTAACGGCTGTGAATTCGAATGGCGTAACGCAATGTGCCGATTATTGGAAGTTATTATTGTCATGTACCGTTGAGACAATATATTTCATTCTAAATATTTAATTAGCGTTTTATTATTGCTAACATCAGAAGTGGGATTCGTAAAAAGCAAGTGTCGTGTGCTTTTACTTCGTTGACTTCGTTCACCTGACTTGAGAACTCGTGTTTTGAAAACAAACGACCGCCATTAATGCGTCTCGAGTTTTTGTTTACGGTTGATGCCGGTGATTTTTACACTTTAGTGATAATCTGTGTATCGGACTTCTGAATATATGTGAAATATTTGGACTTCTGTTGTGAATTTACGTAAAAATGCCGCGTAATTACAGTGATGACAGATGTACTGTGCCCGATGTCGGAGGAATGCGTGAATCGTATTCCCGATTCCCGCCGAAAGTCCGGAGTCCGGATTGAGAATTTAAAAATGATGCTTGAAAATTCATTTGTGATTCAATGGATTCGTCAAAAAGACCTTTCCCTTTCACATTCATCCTCGTGAGCCTAATTTGATGATCGAAGACATTGTCAAAAATGTTAACCAATGGCTGTCAAATAGTCGTTAGCATTATACGCTGGGCGCGTAACCTGAAATTTGAAATACAAAGTAGCTCAGAGAAGCTGACTTGAGTGCCAGCAGATGGATATTACAGATTACTCTTGATGGGAATTGGCGAAATGTTCGAAACCTCAAAATGTATTTCGAAATTATGATGCTGAAAGTTGATATGGCGGTGATAAAGCCTGATCCTGGTAGCCGTCTAGCCGCTAAAAAGCGGATCAATTTGGTGATCTGCTATGAGTATGGACATCGCAGATGACGCAATAACTGAAAGGAAATATGTTTGCGAAAATTAGAGCCTGTTTATGTGTGGCGAAAAGAAGATACAAGCATGTCGAGTTACAATTATGCCGACTATCTCGGTCGAAACCTTATTTGAAATGGTTCGGAGTTAATCGAAATGATCAAGTGGTTTGAAATGGTTCGGAGATAATCGAAGTGATTCGATTTTGAAAGGATTCGGAGATAATTGAAATGATTCAATGTTACAATGGTTCGAAGATATTCGAAATGGTAAACACCTAGAAATATCAGGTGTGGCTTTGGATTCTTCATGATGAGAGTGGACATCAAGGTGTTTATCAGACACTGGCTGCCGTCTGGGACAAATACTGGTTTCCATGGATGAGGAATGTTATCACAAAATATGTGAAAAACTATTTTAAATGTTGGTTGGAAAAAGTGATACTGGGCGATGTGAAATGTGAGCCTGGGGTTTTTAGAAAATGGAGATATCTTTTGCTGTTGCTTTGGG
Source organism: Glyphotaelius pellucidus (assembly GCA_936435175.1). Classification (NCBI taxonomy): domain Eukaryota; kingdom Metazoa; phylum Arthropoda; class Insecta; order Trichoptera; family Limnephilidae; genus Glyphotaelius; species Glyphotaelius pellucidus. Next base: position 38,540,604 of record OW386545.1, on the reverse strand, counting down.
CACGTAGACCAATTTATGGTTATTATTGGATATTGGTGGCCACGGCTATTACGAATAATTTTTAGAAAAAAACTTTAGATTTGCCTTAATCACTATAAAAGGAAACTTATTGCATCACGGCTGGCGGAAAATAATGCATTTTAATTTTCAATATCGTTAAATAAAATTTCACTTCGCCAATCGATCTACGACAGCCCGTCCGCTGCCGTTCGCCATTCTGTCAACTGTTGTGAGTGTTGTGTTGTTGGTATCCTTGACTTCACACAAACGATTGTAGTCGACTTCGCGGGATAAATAACAAGGCGCGTAGGTACTGGAAGCGCGTAGGTACTGGAATGGAGACAAACCATTCAAATCCTGGGATGTTTTTTAAAATAAAGATAATATACACAAGCCCGCTACACAAACCCTGCGTAGCCAAATAAACCATTTAAAAACGTAGGCTGTTTTTTAAAGTAAAGATAACATACACAAGCCTGCTACACAAACCCTGCGTAGCCAAACAAACCATTCAAAAACGTAGGCTGTTTTTTAAAGTAAAGATAACATACACAAGCCCGCTACACAATATTTATTACAATTATTATTATACACATTTTTCATAATTACGCGCCCATCATTGTATCACGCGAAGTTGCCTACAATCGTATTTAGTTGTGAGGTCAGGGATACCAACAATGACAAAATGGCGGGCGGCAACCGGCAGCGAGCGGACTGTCGTAGATCGATTGGCGAAGTGAAATTTTATTTAACGATATTGAAAATTAAAATGCATTATTTTCCGCCAGCCGTGATGCAATAAGTTTCCTTTTATAGTGATTAAGGCAAATCTAAAGTTTTTTTCTAAAAATTATTCGTAATAGCCGTGGCCACCAATATCCAAATTTTACCCAATTTATTTATGATCTTTCTTGAGCGTAGATGGAATGCAGCGTGTTATTGCTCTCCAGGATGGCTTCATGAAAAACTGCCGATTAGAGGTGGGGGCAGAAACAAAGCGAGCAGTTCATCAATCTTGAAGCGGATGCTGCAGGCATTCCACAGGAGGACGTTCACTATCTCGGGATTAGACATTGATGGCGGAGGTGTTGACATTCATTAGAATTGTCGCCCTCTGTAGACGCCCTTCAGCATCGGTGGAGCAGCAGGCCAGCTGCGGTCACACACTTTCTAATCCCAGGAGCTGGGCCATCATCAGCGCGGCGTCTGGATCTCTGGAGGCTTCAAATCCTGCGGGCTGCTGCATGCGGAGCTGCGAGCTCGGCTGAGGCTCGGGCTGGCTGCTCTTCCGCTGGCTACGTGGGCACATGAGCGTCCATCTGTCCTCGTCGTCTGCTGCGTCTGAGGATGTGGCCTGCTGGCTCCTGTTCCGGGGCGATGGGACTGCCTCTGTTGCTGCTGGATGGAGGTGACGTACAGAAACAAGTACGAAAGTTGCCATCAAGGCAATTTTGGCGATGGTGTACCCTTTTGGGATGCCACAGGAGCTTTTGATGAGTATCAAAGGCGGCAGATGAAATGGTTCAACTCGAACTGGTTCATATACTCACAGGGTGGTGAGTGGCAGGACCTTATGGTCGTACGTGCTGAGACACGGGAGCTTTTGATGAGTATCAAAGGCGGCAGATGAAACGGTTCACCTCGAACCGATTCATAAACTCACAGGCTGGTGAGTGGCAGGACCTTATGGTCGTACGTGCTGAGACACGGGAGCTTTTGATGAGTATCAAAGGCGGCAGATGAAATGGTTCAACTCCAACCTATTCATAAACTCACAGGTTGGTGAGTGGCAGACCTTATGGTCTTACGTACAGAGACACAGAAGCTTTTGATGAATATCAAAGGCGGCAGATGAAACGGTTCAACTCGAACCGATTCATAAACTCACGTAGGTTGGTGAGTGGCAAGACCCATTGAGGCACAATGTTGTTGAATAATCTCACGTTGGTTGGTGAGAGGCAGAACCTTAACGGTTTTACGTGCTGAAGCACGGTGTTGATAAATGATCTCACGTTGGCTGGTGAGAGGCAGAACCTTAACGGTTTGACGTGCTAAAGCATGGTGTTGATAAATCATCTCACGTTGGCTGGTGAGAGGCAGAACCTTAACGGTTTTACGTGCTAAAGCACGGTGTTGATAAATCATCTCACGTTGGATGGTGAGAGGCAGAACCTTTACGGTTATACGTGCTGAAGCACGGTTTAAATAAATCTTATGTTGTCTGGTGAGAGGCTGAGCCTTCGGGCTATATGTGCTGAAGTACGGTGTAGATAAATCTAACATTGTCTGGCGAGAGGCAGAGCTTCCGGGCTATATGTGCTGAAGCACGGTGTAGATAATAATCTCACGGCTGTTGAGAGGCAGAACTTCAACGTTATACACGTTGAGTCACGGGAACTTTTTGATGGATATCAAAGATGGCAGATGAAATGTTTCCACTCGAAACGATTCATGAAACACTCGAATCGCGTTGGCGGTATGGTTGCGATCAGGATCTTTTAAAGGAATTCCTGGATGCAAAAAGGTTGAAAGATCAGATTCGGAGCTTGCCTTATAAAGTGGTTGAAGTTTTGCCGAAAGATCATTTCAAAGTGTTGGGTACCAGACCCAACGGTAGCACTCGTAAAAGAGTGACGATAACATATTTATGAAAATATGAGGATTTAGCTGGCTGAACAAATTTCTGTAATGGTCAGGAAGGGCGAACGGTGTGATCTGTTTGTCAGCACCATTATGGGGTTGAAAAAATTTCAATCCGTCTAATTATTTTTTTATTTTTATTTCAGCTTCCTGCTTTGAGGTCAAAGCAGTGGTCAGTATGGCCGTGTTAGCAGCATATTTAAATATTGCCGCCTCACGTTTGGTCTGCCGCCAGAGGTACTGCTAGCGCCTCTGGCGGCCAACAAAGAAACTACTCCAGCTACTGCTGTCGGTAAAGGAGGGAACTACTAACTTCTCCTGGTTGGCAAGACTGGCGGAGAGCTACCAACAGAAGATATGGCTAACGGCTGTGAATTCGAATGGCGTAACGCAATGTGCCGATTATTGGAAGTTATTATTGTCATGTACCGTTGAGACAATATATTTCATTCTAAATATTTAATTAGCGTTTTATTATTGCTAACAATACTAATAATCTTAGCACTATATTTTTATTTTGCACTATACTAATTATCTTGGCACTATATTTTTCAAATGTTTAATAAGAAGAAATAAAGAGAGTTGAAACCTCAAATAGCAATAATAAATGGATTACTTCTGTGGCGCCATTTTTGTGGGAAAATCACCTCAAGGGCGCTGAAGTTTGTAAAGATACTATGTACTTTTTTTACAGCTTTTTGCAATTTTTATACGTACCTACCCAATGACGTTACAGATGTATCGTAACATCATTGTGCACTTACCTTTTTTTTCTCTTTTTATATGAATACCTCACAACAGTCCCAAGTGCTCCCATCTGGAGCCAGTGAGAGAGACTATGGCATCCCCAATTGGGATATGCTGTGAGGCTGAAGGTAAGTGGGGAAGGGAAGGAGATGGGGAAGTACCTGGCTATTCAGATCTTGTCACCAAACCCTATTAAAACCATTTCAGCAATGTTTCAATTCTGAATGGTGGTCTTACACCAGGGCGACACTGAGAGTATCTTCCACTCTGGAACGTGACGCAAATATGCCTTGCATTATTTTAAGTGATTAAATTGTGAAAACACAAATCAATCAAATTAAATTTATCTGCGCACGCTGAGATTTGAACCGGCGACCTCTGGATCGCTAGTTGAGAGCCTTGCCCCTCAACCACAGAGTATATACTTCGACTCAAAGTTATGTATCTGTATTCATTCCCTTCTTCTTTCCTTTTGCATAAAGAAATACAAATGTATTATTCTACAATTCCTTGAGATTCTGATGAGTGGGAGTTGTAGAAAATAAATGCGAGAAATAAATTTTGATACACATTTTGTTAATTTATTATAGTAGTGTTTTTATAATTCTATCACAATAATTAATAATTTCATCAAAAGCCATATTCATCGATAAATAATCAATACATATTAATGAATATGATAACATTTTAGATATAAATTATCCACTCATAATAATATAGGTTGGTTGGATTTATTAAATAAAACAAATATATAAATAAGTGTTCCTTGGGACATAGTGAATGACGGCCTTACAGCCGCTGTTTTGCCAGCAGTATTTTCACATAAAATAGCATTTTCACATTAAATCACCTCGGGTGAACTTTACTAGTTTCATCACAACAATCTAATTAGTATTATAAATGACTATTCCAATTAACGGGCCAGTGAGATTATTCAGCGATTCTGTAAATAAAAAGACAAGTTGTAGACATCATAAAAAAATACGAAGCATTTTAGATAAGCATTATATCAGCGGGTAAATAAATCACTAGACTGGCAACTAAGTGGATTTGAGTTTCTGACCTAATAAAAGCAATAGATTTAATAAAACATCCCTGTAGATTTTCATGCTTCAATAGTAATTAATTAAAAGCAAGATACTTTGGAATGTTCCAAGCTGTAATGGAATAATTTTTGTCTGTTCTTATGAATTTTAATGACCTCTTTATTTGGCAATACTCTTGTACAAAATGCTCTTGTACAAACTTCTTACAAAATGCTGCAGGTAATTTTACATAATTTATTTGCTCATGTTAAATTTATGACTTACGTAAGTTTCTGACAAGCTACTACTCACAGGAGTGTTTACATACACATCCGATTTATGGTAATTAATTCTTATGGAAGTTGTTTGGAAGTTCAACTTATGTAAGTGCTCATAGCGACGATAGCGACCTTACGTCAATAAATTTATTTGAGTCAAGACGGCTTCCTGTCAACAATGATTTGCTGCTGCCAAAATTAGGCAATAACAAGATAAGGCCCAAATAAAATGATGAAATAGAAGATAACGGCGAAAATTATTGGAGTTCTTTAATTTTATCCGAATGACAGCTACATTACAGCAACTGACTTCAAATTCAGATATGTAATGTTATAAGCAGAAACCTTGAGATTAGAAAGGATTGGACCGATAATTAGAAAGAAGGATGCTCATTTTCAGAAATCTTTGTTCCCCTGAAAAATAAATGATATCTTTTCGATTTTTGGAATCAAAAATTTCTTTCTATTTATGAGTAATTATACTATGCTATAATTCATTTTTGTGAGTAGTATAGTTTTATCTAGAGCTATTTGTATTTTGTTTTCGGGGGGATAATAAAGTAGGTAATTAATTATCCACTTAACCTAACCAGATTTTAATTAAAATACAAGTATTTATAGGAAAAGAAATTCTACAAAAACAAGTGTCATTTAATTTTTGACATCTCGCATCGGAGCATTTTGGTACCATTTCTTACGGTAAGCATCTCAACTTATCAAACTGATTAGATAAGCTGTGAGAAGTCTGGTAGTTCGTGCGGACGCTATTAGACCTGTCAAAAAACTTACGTAAGAAGAACTGCTATAAATTATGGTAAGTGACTTTTTGCATCTTTTACATTTGTAAATTGGCCATATTTCGCTTATGTAATATGTACGTAAAGGCAGCCATACACAAATGTTATATCAACAGGCTAAGGTCAGCATTTCATACACAGAGCGTAACAACAAACATTACTATTTATAGTAAATAAACAACTAGAGAAACATTTATGATTTGATAAAATAATGTAAACTTTATTACACATCATGCATTGTAGATTTCATTTTAAAATAACTGTTAGTACTGTATAAATTCAAATTTAAAAATATAGCCATCCAATTAAAAATGAATATGAAATTTCCGAATGAACCAAAACCATTAATTAAATGTAAAACACCAGCCCATCGGTTTGCATAAATAATGCAAATTTATTTGCATTGATTAAATATTAATATTAAATTAAATATCAAACACCAAATTTTAAAAGTCATTCATTCAACAGTAAGCGACATCTATGTATTTAAATAATTAAGAGTAAAATTAAAAACACACGGTATTCAAAAGTACATGTATAGTATGATAATGATTAATTATTTATTTTTGTATGTAGGCAACAAAGTGGATAGAACACAAATAGTATTTCTTCTTGACAGACAGACTACTTGCATTCTAGTCATGCATAAGCTTAGTTTAAATGCACCGAAACTACTTCAGAGAACGTTACAGTGTCCATCATCAGGGCAGATGAGTAAATGATATTGGTGAGAGTGTTTACTTATGTGTGTCGAAGCGATACCGTTTAAAGGTCTATGTAGGCCAGACAGAGCGGACGATCTCCAAAAGGATTTCGGAACACTTTCGTGCTTGTAAACTTGGCCACCCTGACAAATCGGCAATCGCCGAGCACTTAATCGAAACCGGCCATTACTTTGGATTTGTTCCTGAAGTCCTGGGAAGACCCAAAACTTACAGAGCACGCCTAATTACGGAGGCAATTGAAATCCACAAAAACCCCATCAATATTAACAGAGACGACGGAGCTAAGCTCAATAGTTCTTGGTATCCAGTAATTGACGGCTACACCAAAGCTAAACGCAAAAAACCATGCTGAATTTTTTCTAACACCAGCTCGTAGAGAAATGGAGCTGGCAGCACGGTATCGCTTCGACACACATAAGTAAACACTCTCACCAATATCATTTACTCATCTGCCCTGATGATGGACACTGTAACGCTGTCCGAAACGTTGGCTAAAGAAGGAGGTAGCGAAACACGGCATAACACCCCAAAAACAATAACAAAAATACTTTTTGGCCGTGAAAACCTAAAAACATACCTACTTCAGAGAATTTAAAAATATTATACGTTGAATCATTTTTTGACAGATTGGGCAGGTATTCAGAGTTGTTTGTTGTTGGGCAGCATAAATTGGGTTTAAAACTTAGCCAATTGAGCTAATCAAATATGGGTGGGTGAAAGCACTCAATTTGTTGCCCAAATTTGGGTCGCCTCAGTTCTTAATTGTCCAAACGACCATTAGAAAATTTGACAGGAGGTGAAGGTTTTCTTTCATTATTTCAATGAAACATTATGATAGAGGTTTAAGATAAAGCTATTTCCGTAAAGGTAAAGGTCTCATTAGTTTAAATAATTCTTACTTAAGTGATTAACTACTTTTTTTTATACTTTAATTTTCATTTTAGAGTGGAGATTGAGCAAAAACTAAAATGGTCATTTGGACAATGTAATTTTATGAATTAGAACTCTGCTAATATTTTTGATCGCTAGCTAATTAAGTTTCAATAGAATACCAAAAGATGCCATTAATTTTCTTAGCATGGAATTTTAGATTTTAATGGAATAAATGCAGACGATTCTCAAACTGAAACGCTTGGAAATCCCTAATGCTCGCATGAAGACATTTTTTTTTTAAATATGTTCATGCTAGAGCGGATAAAAACTATTGAATCTGATGTTTTTGTGTTATTGGACATACTGTGTATTAAAAACTATTAATTAAAATTCAAATTATAACTAAAATTTAAGTTAATATATTTGGCAACATGCCTTTGTTCATGTTCATTCAAATATTAGAAAACATTATATTAAATAAATTATGTATTACTTTCCTGTGACAAGCCAAGATGGCAAACAAGATGCACATCCGTGTGGGGTCACTGAGTTACCCCATGCATTTATCCATTATGAAAATGAAACATTACTAGAAGAAATTTAATTATGGGGTTACTCGTTACCCCTCACGGTTAACAAAAGAGTTGATACTAAATCCTAATGATAATTGTATGCAACATGCAACGAAATTAAAGAAAATGCATAAAATTATTAGCACACGTAACCTATGATGGGCATATTCTTCGCGTTTATTTTAATTTCTTGCCAGACTCATACGAATAAATAATAAAAATATTAACAATATCATGCTTTGTAGTGATGGGAATGGTCAGATGATTGCTCGCGAAATTAAACCTTTTTCTAATTTATTGTGTTTCAATAAATTATTTTCAGTAATAATGTTGGTCAAAAATACAAAAAAATTAAAATGTCAGAGATCTATAAAATGAAATCTTATATAGTTTAAGATTCTCACGGCCAATAGTTTTGGTTGGCAGATCTCCATAATCATCTGCCCCGGGACACTTCAAAGCTGTCCCAAAAATTGGCTCAAGATAGAGGAAATATACCTCAAAAGTCAAACAAAATTAAATCAAAATGATTAATTCCCACCACAACTTATTATTTGCCATAGACAAAATGACACACAAGACAACACAAATTTAAAAAAGAACATAGACAAAGAACCACAGATCAAGTAAAGACTAATGTTGTTGTTAGTGATAAGATAAAATAAAGCTAAAGGTCCATCCGCATGATAATGATATGGTTGGATTATTCGTTTCCGTCCCCCTCCCCCTCCGAGTATACGTACACGACGCGCATGGTGTTGGTGAAGCCGGAGCCTTGCTTCCAGCCAGTGACTATCACCACGGAGTCGCCCGCCTTGATGAAGCCGCGCATCTTGCCGAAGTTGAGGCCGAACTGCACGCGTGCGTCCACGTCCTTTAGCCAGTCGGTCAGCGGTGCTTCTGTTAAATAACATACAATATCATCATTAGAAATTTCTTCTTTTGTAAAGTGCAGCTCTAAACTTGGGCCTCATAAAATCTGCAACAAGATGCATAAAGTATGCTGGTATTTGGTACTACCGTGGTGCAATCACAGCGAGTCAAATCTTGTAGGACCCACCTGTGTTTTATGTGGGCAAAATAGCTGTGGGAGCACCTTATTCTATTGCTAGAGGACCCAGTAAGAACCCTTTAGAATTGTGCACATATTATATACTAGCAGACCCGGCCACACGTTGCTGTGGCTTACGAAATACAACGCCATTACCCAACCTTTATAACCAAAGCCATCTGTTAATTTGCATACATATCAAATCCACACCGCCCGCTTGCCAGCCCGCTCCCTTTGTTTATATATTTCAACAAAACCTTGACAAATTATATACCTAAAAACCTTCATCATGAATTACTTTATCTATTGGTGAAAACCGCACAAAAATCCATTGTAGTTTAAAAGATCTAAGCGTACAGACAGCGGGAGGGACTTCATTGTAAAGATGAATGTGTAAAGCTGGTACGTAGTAAATGCAAGTATATGTATGTGGTAAGTCAGTGTGAGTGAGTACTGTGTGTGTTTGTATGTGGTTAGTGTACATGTATATATTACTGTTGTATTATTTATTTAATTGATGATGTGTAACTAATGCAGATAACATCAAGTGATAAAACACTGTCAAACAAGACAATCTTGACAGGAACTAAAAACACAACTCTAATGTTAATTTTCTTGATTCTAAGCGTGACAGACGTAAATCAATACATCTAAAAAAAATTACATTTTAAAAGCTAATAAACCGAAAAAACATGAAATTATGTCTGAATACATTGTGTGTCTTTTTCAAAGAGTTGTTAAATTAAAAATAATTATTCACTCTAGGCCCTTATTTCTTCAACATTCAAATTTAGATAGACTTGCGCACGTGGGTTGGTGACTTTTGCCTGCACGGCGACGATACATCCCTTCATAATACTTAAAAAATAAAATACAAAAAGAAAGAGCATACCTTCATACTGCAGGGGCAGCACGGCCCTGTAGAGATGTGCCTGTCGTGCAGTCTGGGCGAAGCGAGTGACGGCGATGATGGGGCAGCGGGGACGGTACTTGGAGATGAGATGCGCAGAGCGTCCTGATGTGGTGATGCAAATGATGGCGGCGGCCAGGCACTTGGAGGCGGCCTCCACCGAGGCAATGGCCACCGAGTGGGCGGCACCGATGGGAGGGCGAGCCTGGAAACATTAATACCAATTTACATAGTACAGTAAATTATATTAACCTTTACAACGCTGCCCTTTTCAACAGAATCTACCCCATTTTGAACATTTTGACGTAACTAATGTGTTTTAGTAAAGAAATTACTCAATCGGGACAGAAACTGAAGGAACTGGTAAGACTACTAACATGTTACTGCCATCTCAAGAGACACATGCAGTTGTTGGGAGTAGAAAACACCAATAGATGCAGGAAATGTGAAGAGGATAAAGAATTGTTGGGAATGCCTGGGAAGACACATTGTGCAACTAGAAGGCATAGCCACATGTCCAATGACAACCCTAGTGTATTGTCAAAGGAATGGGGTGAAATGGGAGACAGCACAATGAGCCCAAGGCATAAGTGCTCGTGGGAATTTAAGTAAACCGTCTCCACTTTACAAAAAATAAATAAAACAATAACCTTTACAGTGCTGCCCTTTTCAGCGCAATCTATTCCCATTACGTGGAACGTTTTGACAGAATCCATATGTTTTAGTGAAGCTTCATGAATCATACATGCGATATCCGCATACAGGGTTAGCCACTAATAGATCACACATGTGACGAATCAGATAAATTATGCATATTGTAAAATAAATTATTGATTTGCTTGTTTCCACAATTTCTTTTAACATGTGTATATGGCAATCTACTGCGCTGTTGCATCTTTTAGTCTGTCAAATTTATGTTTAGTCAAAACCTAACCATTACGCTGTTTCTCTGTACGGGTAGGCAAAACGGATGGACCGCCAAACAACTCGGCCTTGGCACACACTCCTTGCCTCATTAACATTCATACAACATCTCATACATACATATTCTCTCATACATATTCTTGCGTTTGAACTCAGTACTATATGACAGTTTTAAATGTGAGAATGGAATTAAAAGTATGAATTGGCAAGACTCGACTACAGCTAAAAGATGAACCAACAAGGTTTAAGTGTTTTTATATAATTTGAAAGTAATCACTAGTTTTGAGTAATATTGAGAGTGAATATAGAATTACCTGCATGGACAGGTCAGTGAAGATCTGCTTCTGCCAGATGGCGGCTTCGGCCTCCTTGCAGATGTTAGCCATGGTCCTCACGCACTCCAGCGGGTAGTCTCCCTTGGCGGTCTCGCCTGACAGCATGACGCAGTCGGCACCGTCCAGGATGGCGTTGGCCACGTCAGACGTCTCGGCGCGAGTGGGTCGTGGCTTCTTCACCATGGACTCCAGCATCTGGGTGGCGCAGATGACTGGCTTTCCAACCTGAAACGCATAACGAAGGTTACAAATCATAAACCAAACATTTTAAAATCCTACTTTATCAATAGGCAGCCCGCTCACCCACAACTATCCCTGAAAAGGGAGAAATGTTCTCTGGCACTGTTTACAAAAAATGTCACCTCACGATATATGTATGTAATATTTTTGAATATCATTTAATTTTATATTGTGAACTTCACACAGGTCATCTGTCCACCATGTCCACCATGTAAATTGGAGTAGAGGTCACAATACTTGGCAATGAGGATCCGACTTAAGAAGAATCGTTGGATTGAATAAACCCAAATTTGGCTAGACATTCTAGTGCTGAAATGTTGACAGAAAGAATGACTTGTAAAAACAACCCATTATCTTATAGATATGTCAACCATATACATAATATTGAACAACCATCAGGTGTGTCTCTCAAATGTGTACTAGTATGTATATCTCAAAAGAATACTTGCTTAGCATAGAAAACATATAGGAGATTAAATTGAGGTTGACTTCATTGTTAAAATTATCATAATCAATTTGTTCTTTCAGAAGAAGTAGTAGAACCCTCTGAAGTAGTATAACAATGATCGGTTGTTTGTGAATGCAATTTGCGGATCTTTGTAATTTTGCATATCTTCAATGGAAAACAATAATGGTGTAACTGCTACTAAGAACGTACTACATTTACACTGTCCGGGAAATAACATGTTCTGATCCCGACTTTGTTTTTGTTGCACATCAATGACCTTTTGTCATGTGCACCAATTCATTGTTACGCGGATGACAGTACAGTCCATGACAGCTTTTCGTTTGACAAGCCCCCAAAGGGCACACAAACTCCAACGGCTCGGAGGACTTTGAAGCAAAGAATGGATGGTTACCTCGAGAGTGTTTTCTCTTGGGGTAAGAATAACTTCATCGAATTCAATGTTTCAAAGACCCAATCATGTCTGATTACGTCTAAAAGCGATCGAAATGAAAATCTAGTCTCCTTCAACGGAAGCAATCTTCCGAACAGACCTTCCATTGATATGCTTGGTGTAACTATAAGTGACCAGCTCAGGTATGGGGGCTCCATCGAAGCCAGAGTAAAGTTAGCTTCTCAAAAACTGGGCGTACTGTACAGGGCCCGCAGATACTTTAATAGTACACAACTGCTTACCCTGTACAAATCGCAAGTGCGCCCCACGGTTGAATTTGGCAGCCACCTCTGGTCTGGAGCCCCAAAATACTTGAAAAATACCCTCGACTCTGTGCAGAAACGGGCGATCCGTTTGATAGATTCTCCCATCTTAACGAACGTCAACATATGTACACGGTTGACATTTGTCACATGAGAACGGGTCGTTTTTTCGATTCGTTCTTGAGTTCAACAGCTCGGCTATGGAACGATTTGCCGGCATCTGTGTTTCCTCCCTCCTACAACATGGGTCTCTTCAAGACCAATGTTCATTCCTTCCTCTCCTCAAAAAGACCCTCCACACAGCATCCCAGATGACATAGGCCCTGAGGGGAATTATTTTCCTCAAGGCCTCTTGTGTGGAGTTAATGTAAAAAAAAAAAAAAAAACAATTAGTTATCTAAATTCAATTTTTTTTAGCTTCTTGTAAAATAACATGGCCAATGCTGTTGACAACATTTTTATTTTATAGGTGCACATTAAAAATATATATAAATAGTAACGCTTCACAAACAACAATAATATCATAAATTGTTATCTAGAATTCAGAGTCTATTATAGATTTATGGGCCGAGCATAAAATAACTAAGTAAATACCCACAAATAGTTAGTCAACATACCTTGTTACACTTGGCGATCATGGCCTTCTGGGCCAGGAACACCTTCTCTGGGGGAATTTCAATTCCAAGATCACCTCGGGCAACCATGATACCATCGGAAGCCTGCAAAATACACACAAATACATTTAATAAATTATTATTAAAAGGAGACCACATGGGTCCTATAATCTCAAAGGTTCACGTCATCTTTTCAACAGACCAAAAAAAACCTTTAAAACAGGATAAAATTACATAATGTATTCCTTTTTGTGTAGTATATTTTTTCTGGCTCATGCGCCTGCCGAATTTTTACCGATTTATAACATAATTCTTTTATTGAGAGATTTTTAGACGAGTTGTATTTTATTAAACATTTTAACAATTTTCGCTTAGTTATTATCGTTTTTTTATGTAAGCTTGCTCCCTCTAACATTTGTATTTACATATCTCTCTTTCAATACATCTTCTTCTTTTTGAACGCTTACTATGGAGATTTAAAGGATTTCTTTTTAATTTAATGTGAATTTGTGTAAAAATTTGAAATGCCATATTTGAAAGTGGCATTTACTCATTGTCGCCTTTTTCCAAAATACTGTCAGATTCCTGGTTATGATTCTAACATTTTTACAGATTGCCAATTTTGTTTCTCATTTGTTATTTATTTGCTTCTATGAACCGATGCACTCCGCCATTGTGTTAGGCGATCAAACTGGAGCTTCATGATTGCTCGATATAACACATTGCTACATTTGTTTCTCAACTTAAGCAGAGTTCCATAAAACTAAATCACATTTTCAAATTGAAATTGTAGGCAGAATTGCAGCTTTTGATTCAGAAGATAAATATTTAGAGTTTGAAATCCTCAATATTGCCACATTCATAAGTTATTTTTCTCTAAATTGTCAGATTGCCTTTTTGGAATTATACAACTCACATTCAGAGATTTGGTGAAGGTAACCAATGTCCCAAAGACATCCGAGTCTGTATTGGAAGTAGAAAGGTGCTTACCTCAATAATCTCATCCAGGTTTTGCATTCCCTGTTGGTTCTCAATCTTGGAGATGATAAGGATATTCTTTCCCTTGTCTCCCAAGATTTTCCTGATTTCTGTCAATGCTGATCCGGTACGAATGAAGGAAGCAAAGATCATGTCAACCTGAAAACAAATTTACTCAAAATGTTAATCATCATTTTCAATCCAAAAACAAACAAGTCCAAGGCTGCCTTTAAAAATATATGTTTTTTCCCATAATCACTTACGTAAGTGACTTATGGCAAAATTACCAATGACACTCACTGTAAGTCACTTACTGTAATTTATAGTAAGTTACAGAAGTCACAAGAGGCGTAAGTTTTTGACAGGTCTAATCGCGTCTGCGCGAACTTAGGGCCTTCTCACAGCTTATGAAACCAGTTTGATAAGTTGAGAAGCTTCCCGTAAGAAATGGTATCTAAATGCGCCGAACGTCATTTCTGTCACAAATTCAAAGTCAGGTTTTAATAATATTTTTACTACTCTTACTGATTATGATAAGTAAGTTATTATCTTCCGAAAAAAATATAAAGAAGTTTTCTGAATCAAAAAACCGAATAGATATCATTTATTTTTTAGTTACAAAAAAGCTTTCTGAAATGAGCATATTTCCTTTCCTTTCTCAATGCTTCTGTTTATAACATGACGGATTTGAATTCGAAGTTGGTTGCAGTCATCTGGCTGTCAATAGGATAAAATTAAAGAACTCCATTCAATTCCGCCATTAACGGAACAAAAGCGCATGGAGAATTGTTTCTGTCAAGCCAACTTCTATTCTAACACTTTATTTGGATCCTTTAATTTTTATTGACAAAATTATGTAAATTAGAACTCTCAAACAACTTCCATGATCATTAGTTACCTAAGTCGGATGCAAATGTAAATGCTCCTGTGAGCTTACATAAATGGTAAATTTAAAAAAAAAAACTTATTCTCAAGGAGAAATCCGTATGAGTTTACAAAGTTATGTAAATTTTTAGCAATGCAAAGTCATTACACACAATAATTCTTAAGAACTTACAAATTAGATGTCAAGTATGTACATAATAAAGTAATTATTGCAATGGTGATGTAATAATAAATAGTGATGTAATAAATAATAATAATTTAGAAAAAACGTAAGGTGAGCTATTTTTAAAACATTTTTATGTTTGAATTAAAAATTTAAAAAATCAATCAATCAATTTTTCATTTAAAAAAATTATATGTTTATTTAGAATTATAAAATTGGAAAGCAACATGATGGTTGTCCTCTTCTACTGATCTTAGGGGCTATTTCACCAATCTCTTTAAATGTTGCTCTTAACTACCGGTCACATAACTTTATTGGTAGGAGAATCATGCTCAAAAACCCGTGCGCATTTCGCCACAGAAAATATGGTGCCAAGTAGCTATTTTGGTCTACTGCCACGCCTGTCTTAGACGTGCTTAGACGCCATTGTTTCTATGAAATCACAAACGTCAAAAGTGTCAACATGGTGTCAACACAGTGTTCGTTTATTGTTGTTTACGAACGGGATTGGTTTATTTATGCAAACTATAAGGTAAGTTCAACGGGTTTTTGTTATGTTTTATTGATTATTGAGTGATATTACTAAAGAATTTAGTTGAATTTGTAGATTTGTCTTAATTCATGCGTCACAAAATGTTTTACTCTTTCTTCTTTCCTCATTGCTATTTTTTGTGATTTTCTGCTGTTAAATCGTTTAGGTACAGTGTCTTTAACATCTATTGTGTATTTGTCTGCAGAGCCTTCAGGTGAACCAATACATTAAAGTGAAATATGAGGGACTGGAGAGACAAAAGTGCACCCTCATCAGATAGGGACCCAGCAACGCTGTTCCCTTGGACAACATAGAGACGATGATAAAATGTACGATCTCCCTCACCAGAGGCACCACCAGCGGCTGGAATATCGATGCCTCTGCTCTAGGTAAAACATTTACATTGCATATTTAAAAATCAACCTGTACATTTCCTATTGTATTTATTAAAACGCTTTTTAGGGACTTTTACACAGAAATAGTAAAAAATATACAATATTATGTACAACTGAGCGACTTCAGTAACAATATTTTGTATTTGTTTAGTGTTAAATTCTGGCTTGCCATTGAATTAAAATAATGCATGGTTTCATTGCGCTTTTACAAAAACAAGAAACTTAAATTTTGGGTCGCACAGTTTACAAGCGTTTCACACGTTGTGCAAGGGGGTCACAAAGCATCGGACCATCATAAATTGAAGACTCGGCATAATTATTTCCCTCCATTCACAAATCAACTGGCTGTTGATTTGTGAGCATGCTCATTGATCCACAGGTGGAATGTGGCAGGTGGTTAGTGTTTCATGAATGTTTTATCCCTTATTATTACTTTCAGATAAACCGAATGCAATTGAGGAGTACACCGCTGTGCGTTGTGGATGAGGAAGACTAAAAGAATAGCCATCAGCCATCCAGAGTCTCCAGAGCTGCTAACATAATGATTATATAAAACAGAATGTATTGTTTACTTTACAATCTAGAATATTCATTTAGTAAGGTGTTCCCAACACGAAGCTAGTTATTCTCTAGCTAGTTCTAGTTCATTGAAATTTTTGTAATGTTTGTAGTTGAACAAATGGGTGTAGCTAGGTATTGATTTAGGGTGGGACAAAAAATAAAAATCTAGAGTAGATACCAAAAACAGTAGGCTTCGACAACATATTCATGCTTTGGGCTCTATCAACATGAACGGAAGACGGAAAAATCGTCATTTGAAGTGCTGTAAATTTGAAAACGCAACTTGGTCTACAATCTAAGAGGTCATGCATCGCCCAGCCAGAGTTGGCAAATGCCCCACCTTGCCCCACCGTGCCTACACATGGGGCAACATCTACTAAATGACCTTGCGTGAGAATGATTATAAATAATATACAATCACTTGTCTGTACCATTCATATTCATCCATACAATATTATAAAATATTATGGCTGCCGTTGTCCCACTGACTCCTGATAATGTTGCCATATATTTATAAAAACTAAATATAATCTACCGTATTAGGTATGTTCTTACAAAGAGAAATGTTTTTCTCTCACATGTTATTAAATAAATATATTGTACAGATATACCAAAATATTCTGAAGTTTTATTACAGTTTCCATAAAGCTAAATAAGTGTTTTTCACAATAAAAGTACAGGGAATCTACTCTTTAAAACACAGTTGTACAAAATTTCTAGGGTCTCATACAGAATCACTTCAATCAGCACGTCCACCTGGAGAAGACACCTTTTCTGTAGCAGTTACTGGTTAAGGTTACTTCGGCATTTTCTCCGTCTGAAAGAAGAAAGTCATTTCAGTACTTGGTTTTTTCAGTTGGGGAAATCGAATACTGTTGGAATAAGGAAATGAATACTACAGGTGTGTAGTGAGGATATAGGTACATTTTATATACCTTCCCTGTTCCTGTGAATTCATTGATAGTACAAATATTGATTGTAAAAATATCCGTTACAGTAGTATGATATTCAGAGGTACTTACTTGGTCACATCGCAACATGATTGCAGTCCATAATCCCTTGACCCTCGGGAACTGGGTTAAATTATAAAAACCTTTTAAAAGAGCCGGGTCCAGAAGGAAGCGAATACACATTGGACGGCCATATCCAATAGCCTCCGACTATCTTTTTATAAATCTGCAAGCAGACACCAACAAAATCTCCGGCTGACAACAATGAAATTATTATTTGTTGGAATGCAATTTATATGGTTATAGAATGACATAAAACCTAATATACTTGTTATTGTTGTTGAAATATGATGTAAGTACTACAATTCTGTATTATTCTTCAATATATATATATATTAAAATAACACACCAAGTGGTTGAGAGTTTTTGTCTTTAGGCTGGTCATGGATTACAAGAACGGCATTTTCGTAAGTAGAAATCGTGAAAAATTCGGGTAATGCAAATACGATTTGACAGCAGCTGTCTGTCATATTTATTGAACCCGTGGTAGAAAACTTTGCTAATATGGTAGAAAACTTTGCTAATTTGTACCCGGTAAACGTTACTGGCTGGTCAAAGTACCAATTAATAAAAATAAACTTTATCTACCCACATAAGCATCCTTGAAGGATGGTGAAATCGAAAAAATGCTTTATCCTATTGGTAGTGCTTGTGAGCAAGATGGTGAAATACCCCCTTAGAATCAGCATTTAACGGGGACCTTTCAACTGTCAAAAAACAAAATGGCGCTGAAAGGCCATGTTATGGCATTTGATGACAATATTACATTTCAATATCTAATAAACTAATAAATGAATGGAATTGAATTAAAATTTAGAAATATTCATATTGTAACTTACATCCTGTTCAATACCGAAGAGGAAATCTGACTTGTCCTTTTCTGAGACGGCGGGCAGATCCACGGGCAGGCCGGGAAGGTTGACTCCCTTCCGGGATCCGAGGGTGCCTCCGTTCTCGATCTTGCAGATCAGGTTATGTCCGGACACCTCCTCGCAGATGATGGAGATGAGGCCATCATCAATGAAGATGCGGTTGCCGGCCTTCACCACGTTGGTGATATTTTCGTAGTCCACCCAAACGATGGCGGCCGTGCCCTTCTCCATGTAGGCCTTGTCGGTGGTCAGCTTGATGGTGTCATTGCGCTTCAGCTCTACCTCGGCTGAACCACCCTGGAACATTAACATTTGTTTGCAAGTTAGATTCAAGAAACACATTGCACTTCTGACTTCAATAATAAACTAATATTACATTCATCAAAGGTGATTGAATTCAGAGAATCAATTGTCACCATTCAGGCAGAAGTCACCAAACCTTTATTGAGATACCGTGTGTTGTTCATATTGAGATACCATGTGTTGTACATACTGAGATATCGTGTGTTGTACACATTGAGTTACCTACTTCAAATTTGAAAGCTAAAATATATCACATAAATATTAGAACACGGATTTCTGTAATGGATATTTCCCAAGTTTTATTGTACCCGCAGAAAAAAATTAAAAGCATTCAAAGAAGATTATTTTTCTAAAGCCTCGATGACATTGAGCGAGTTTACAAGCTACTAGCTGGGAAATTCACTATCTGTTAGTAAACTCACTCAGTGCAATCGTATTACTAGCTAACTAGCAGATTGTGGACAATCTACGAAAAAAGTAGAAAGGTGATCAACTTTGCTCGCTACTCGCTAGCATTTGCTCAAAATGGCTGCCCACCAACAGCTGATTTCGTAACTGTCAGATTATTTCGCACGGGAGTCATTATTCTCGCTACTGACTAGCATGCGGCGCTAGCTGCGCGCTCAAGTTTTCTACAAAATGTCGACAGAATTGATTGGTGCGGTAGTCGTTATTTTAGCTGCTACTGTCGCTACTGAGCACAGTTTTGTATGTCATCACAGTAATCTCACTCGCCGATTCACCCGCTTTTAAACTCACCGGCTAGTAGCTTGTAAACTCGCTCAATGTAATTGAGGCTTAACATTCAAATTTAGATACATCAAACTTGTGCTTGTGGGTTGGTGACTTTTGCCTGAACAGCCAAGCGATGTAGTTTTCTATTTTAATAGTATAATATGACACATAGGAAGATTACTCTGGAAGTGCTACAAAATTACCATTTCTGTGAATGGAAGAACATTTAATCTTTGACACCTCGTGTGAGAGACAAATTGAGCTGGCAACTTCCAATATGTTGAAATAACCAGGGTACATAATATATTTATTTATTTATTCACGCCTTGAAGGCTTTTACATGTACACGTTATTATAGATACACAAGTTATTCAGGAGTAATAATAAGCATATAGTATGTAACATTGTATTAAAAAAAATTTGGTTGTCTGTAAAGTTGGTTTACGGACGATAATTTTACGTGATAACGTCATAATATAATAACGATGAAGTGGAAGAGAGATAGATGCGTCACAAACCGAATGCCGAGGCCGATCGTGCCTCTCTATCGCTTGTTCGCACGCTCAGGCTTAGGCGGAACGTGACAATGAGTCAGGCTTTTTCGTGCATGCAGCCGGCGTTCATCGATTTATAAGACGTTATCACGTCAAAATTATTAGCAGAATTAAAAATAAATGACCATATTAGAATAATAATAATAAAATTTATGTCAGAATTTTAGAAATTTCTGATATAAATTTTGATAAAGAATAAACGAAAATTTCAACGGAACTGAATTTATTTCCAAGCCTATGTAGTCTTTGAATTGGGGAGTTAATGAAATATTTAGTTTTCGATGGATAAACAAAGAACGGTTCTGGAAGTCTCGTTTCACGATTTGGTATTCGGAATGTTATTAGTTTTGTTAAGTCAGGTGCGTCAAGTGATCCATTAACTAATTTGAATAAAAGTACCAGATCACTCTTGGTTCTTCTACACGATAAGTTAGTTAAATTAAGTAGTTTCATTAAATTATCATAATTAATTTGTTCAATGGGTATAGAGAGTTTGAAATTAATGAATCTTAAAAATTTATGTTGAACATAAATTTAATAATGCGTCTTTAAGGTGATATTTCACAAAAATGACTTGACAACCAATAAGAGCTTGAAATTCTTTAGCTTCAGAAGAGACCTGAAGAGATTTGAGGGTGTCCTTTGTCCCAATCTGGAAACCAAGAGGCTTATGTAGAAGAATGTAATCTTAGAATACAATATATTATGATTATAATCTTACCCCTTCCAAGAGGCCAGTCCTGATCTCGGGCCCCTTGGTGTCCAGCGCGATGGCGCAGGGGTGTTGCAAACCGAGGCGAGCGCTGTAATTCTTAGCGGCCGTGCGCACATTAGCGATGGTCTCCGCGTGGTACTCGTGAGAGCCATGGGAGAAGTTCATGCGCGCAATGTTCATGCCCGTCTCCATCATCTGCTCCAGGGTCTCGACAGCCCTCGAGGCGGGCCCTAAAAAAATACAGTTATTACTAAAAAATCGAATAACCAACTTCACCAATGGCTGACACAGCAAAAAAAGTATTATAAATAATATTTTGTCTTTGAATATGTACAAGTCAAATAATAAATAGGTAAGGTTTGATAATTTGTTGCTAAAACAACAAAAAACATTATAAAAAAAAATATTATTTAAAAAAAACAATTGCAGAGTTCATCTTCAAGGAATTGACCTGAAGTTAACCAGGGAGTAATCCTGCGGGCAGTTGACCTTGGGGGAGTTGACCTTTGGGGAGTTGACCTTGGGGAGATTAACCTTCAGGGAGTTGACCTTTGGGGTGTGTTAACCTTCGGAGTGTGTTAACCTTCGGGTTGTGTTAACCTTCGGGGTGTGTTAACCTTCGGGATGACAAATTATCATGACCCAAGCGGTAAATAGATAGCACAAATTGTTCAATAAAAATGTCAACTTTTCTTGTTACAAAGGAATATAACTTACATATCAATTTAATTATTGAGAATAAAAGTTTTCCGTGAGGTTTTCAAGAGCCACTCTTCACAGTTAAGTGTAGGAATATTCCTAGACGATAGAAAAATTAACTACAACAAGATGGGCACTAAACAAATTTGCTTTAAGTTACCGTAAATGCAACACAGCGCTGCATTTTATCCGTGAAGGTTATTATAATTTACAACAAAAGTATAAAATTATCTAATGATTTACCAATGCCATTTTGAACATTAAGTATAAAACCGCATGACTTATCTATATAAACACAGTTAGATTTCCGTATGTATGTTATCAGAATAAACATAATTATTGCATATTTTCCTACGCTATACGGACAATTGCACCTCAGTAGGTTCAAGCAGTCATTTGGAGTGGAAAGACAGCTGTAGGAAATGCGATAAAGAAATACCCATTCAATTTTTTTTTTTTTTTTTAAAAAGAAAGACAAACATTCCCGGGTTACGAATAACCCAACAATGTTTGAAAATCTCCTACTACCACCACAGAAAACCGAAAATGTTGCTTGTGGTGTGATGGAGGACTTAGCTAGCCGAGGAATCGAACACGGGACGCCCGGGTGGGACCCAAATGCGATGCCCACTCAACCACTGACCAGACGAATATACAGTGCCAATGTCTCGAACATCAAGACACACCATAGACAGACTGGTGAGCCACTCCCAACTAGCAAATACTCTAATAAATAGGTGCTTGAACTTTAAAAGAAAGGCCCGAAAACATTATTATGATCACAATTATTGATTTCATGTATGTACTTTATTTTGTCCTTTTGGCCACTTAATTATTTATTTGCTAGTTGGGAACTTACAGTCCGTGTCTTTTTTGTTTTACATTTAACTCTACCTGATGAAAATAATTGAAGTGAAAACTTCTTTAGCACCGTTGTGATTTGAAACTCAAAACAACGGAAACGAGCGACAGATTTATCCTGCGAGAAAATGAGACAGACTAAAGGGCGATCCATAAATTGCGTCACACCTTAAGGGGGGGGGGGGTTGAGAAGTGCGACATTGCGTGACAAGGGGTATGGAGGGATCATCAGCTCTGTGACGTCACATGTAAAAATCTAAATGATTAAAACGCAAAAAATTTTTAGATGTAAAATTGCAAAATATGTGACGTCACACTAGGGGGGAGGTGGTTTCACAAATGTGACGATGTGTGACAGGGACGGGGGGGGGTCAAAAAATCATCAAATTCGTCTGACGTAATTTATGGATGGCCCCTAATTGCTGCCGCTTTGTACAGCGCTTCGTAGCCTTTTGGCCTCTTCTTTGTGCGGCCCTCGTAGAATAAAATGTTAAATCATTTTTAAACTTGGTAACAATATTATAATAAATAAACCCTACAATTATCCTACTCCTGATAGCTGCATTCGTCTCATTCTCTCGAAGTTTAGTTTTCTGAAGGTTTCACTTCTAGCTTATGTGTTTTTTTTTCCCTCAGGGCCTGTGTCATCTTTGATGATGCTGAGTGGGAGGTATTTTTGAGGAGAGGAAGGAGGGGAAACAGAGGCCGACAAATTGTTCCAGCAAGTGACAACTAAACTTCCTCAATACATAAAAGAGTTAAAATTACGGCTTAACAATACAGATGTTGCAACTTTATTTATTTAATTTGTATCACTTTGTTTCTCACAAATATTACACTTATTATTACACTATTCACTTATTATTACACTATACACTTATTATTATACTATAAACTTACTATTACACTGTACACTATTGTATACATATTTTGTACAAACTGTTTAGACAAATTTTAATCATGTTTTTGTTTTATATGCCCACTATTTGTTCTTTCTAGGTACAATAATAAAATTATTTAACTGTATTACCCACGCACGGGCTGCACCTTGGTCGACATTTGTCAGCTAAGGAGATACCCACGGCCTGAAAGTAACGACTCATTTCTCTCTCATGTTTCTCTTGGCTCATGCTATTTCTTCAAATTTTTATAATGTGCCTCACGATCATGCTTGACAAATTTACAAGCTTCGTTGTAATCGTACGGTGGTAAAAATGTGGTGAAACGATAATTACGATTTGCTTATTTAATTTAACTAGTGGTCGCCCAATGATCGAAATTCAACTCTAATTAATTTAATGTTATGTTTTTTTATTGGTTTAATGTATTTATGCATAATTTAAAAAATATATTAGCATTCTACACTCCTTCTCTATATAAACTATAAGTGTGCGAAATTTGATACTCCTCCGTCCGTGCAATTTTCGTAAAAAGGGGTACAAAGTTTTTGCTACACATATTAATATACTGATGATTATTATCCACGTTCTTACTGTAATATCACACTTCTGCCCGTTTAAATGTTTCTATAAACAGACTCGCGCATAGATTCCTTATTAAATTAAAACCAGTTTTGTGTTTGGAATGCAAAAAAATAATCGTTCGGCGGCTCCATCTCATATGGCTGGTTGAGTAGAGATGAAATTGCCGAAGAGCCGCAGACGCCTATGCAAAGAGCGGCAAATTCTGACCCCTGATCTAGGCGAATCTATCAAACGGGCTGCCTGTTTT
Source organism: Glyphotaelius pellucidus (assembly GCA_936435175.1). NCBI lineage: Eukaryota > Metazoa > Arthropoda > Insecta > Trichoptera > Limnephilidae > Glyphotaelius > Glyphotaelius pellucidus. The sequence continues at coordinate 38,516,717 of OW386545.1, read as the reverse complement.
TTTTGCACAAAGTCAAGGGAGTATTAAGCTACCACTTGAAAAGTGTACAACTTTATTATTAAAGGGATTGTGCCATTGTCCAAGAAGGGGAAAATTTCAAGAAAGCACATAGTCTGTAAATAGTGTAATACATAGCATCTTCATTTCAATAATAAAGCATTTGTCAGTAGAGTTGACTTACCAATGGTGCAGATGATGCCTGAGAGACGCACGAAGGGCGCCTTGGAGTCGATGTCCAAGGTGCACATATGGTCCAGGTGTGTTCCGGCATCGGCGGCCTGCAACTGCGTCGCGGGGACTGCAGCAACCTGCACACAACACAAACATACCACATATTAATAAACAACCAGTACAATTGCCAGCATTGTGGTCAAGCGACCTGGAGACAAACATGGAAGAAGAGGGGGATAGACTGCACGGAAGAGCTTTGGAGCAGAACGAAAAGGACTGAAGACTGGAAGGGAAAAGCGAAAGACTGTAGCCAATGAAGAGCGTTGGAGAAGGCCAATCCCACTTACTAACTAACCATCATGCTGTTTCCTCGCAGGAGTAGGCAGAGTCTTGGTCTTGGCACTCACATCTTCCCTCATTCACATTCATACATACTGTTCTTTTATTCTGACTTTTGACATGGTCCGACCGAAGTATCGGATTCACTTGACCGTGCCATGTCTTCATTGGGTGTCCCCGACTTCTTCTACCATTCACATTTACTACCATTACACGTATATTCTCTCCTCCTCCTCACTCCTTTCTGCATTAATTCGCTCTTCATGCCCAAACCATCTGAGCATTCCTTTTTTTATCTTACTCATTACGCTTACATCAGCTTAGCATTCTTTGTGGAGCTTCACATTTCTCAAACGATCATGCAAGGTTTTACTACACATACGCCTAAAGGATCTTATTTTGTTAGCGTCAACCGCATACTGTCCTTCATTAATGGAATTACCTGCATTTATCCTTTTTTCAATATCTCTATAAGACTTCCCTTCTCCCATTATTGTTTCAGTAAAAAAACGATTGCTAATACAAATATTCAAAATCAACAAAATCGTCTCGATCAGAATCACAGTTAAATTAAACATGTGCAGCTTTACTAATAAACGTAGTGTAAATTTATGCAATTGATAAACAAGTGCGCAAAAACCTTACTAATAGAAACAATAAAAAGAAACTGACATTTAAGTCATAAAATAGCTTATGGAAAGATGTACACTGTTTACACAATCAAAGAAAGTTGCTTATCTCTTGTATAAACTTGAAATTTCTCAATGATTTTCGGAATATTAACAAGTTATTTTAAATATTATATATGCTTTATATTTCTTCTTTTTTAAGATGTCATAAAAACAAATACCATTTTAGAAACTCTATAAAATTATATTGTAAATTTTTGTATTTGAAATATAGGGGCCATCCATAAATTACGTTACACGAATTTCATGATTTTTTGACCCCCCCACGTCCCTGTCACACATCGTCACATTTGTGAGACCCCCTCCCCCCTAGTGTGACATCACATATTTTGCAATTTTACATCTAAAATTTTTTTGCGTTTTAATAATTTAAATTTTTACATGTGATGTCACAGAACTGATGACTCCCCCCCCATACCCCCTTGTCACAGAATGTCACACTTCTCCACCCCCCTTAATGTGTGACGTAATTTATGGATGGCCCCATACTTCCCCTCAGGCCGTGGCCCTATTTTGTCGGAATATTTCCGCTTTTCAATAAAATCCAAATAAAATTAATATTTCTGAAGGCATCCGAAAATTAAAAACTGTTTTTGAAAGGCGAAGAAATACCCTTTCAAAAATTATAATTCGAAACATAAAAAAGTTTTTTAAATGGCTCACCCTTCGTTTTGTCTAACTAGAATTACTGATAACGAAAAAAAATAATTACTTTAAAATATTTTATTAAGCTAATGCGTAGTAAATGTTATTGTCAATTCCCTTTTTAGTCGTTTCACGTAAAAATAATTGATAAAAAAAATTCCAAAGTTTCATGATTTTTTTTTTCAAATCGCGGTCGGAAACTTTGGTTTCATACGGGTTTCATTTGGTTTTATAGACTTTTAGATTTTAATAAAAAGCGTGTTGTTTTCTCTTTCTAACACCGTTTAGATCAAAATTCTAACCATGATAGCAAGGGAGACACGATGATTTTTATAAAACCTATATGAGTTGTTCCGAAAAGCGTTTTAACAAAAAACAAATTAGCCTGTGGGGTTAATATACTTTTATGATTGGAATATTTTAACTTCAAACATGAAAAAAGTTTGAAAAAAAAACATCTACTTTTTTTTACTCCAAATGTCGAATTTATAGATAATACGAAATTTAGAAAATGCGTTCCTTTTGTTTAGGGAATCTGCAAGAAAACCGTCACATTTATTCAATAAAAAATGACCAATCATAATAATTACCTAAAAAAAATTAACTTTTGGATTTATTGTTTGTGCAATATAAACGTTGATTTCTTGGGTTTATATTTACCTAAGGCATGCATAAGGCATTTATGTTATTAAAAAACATCACTTTCATAGAATTCTTATAAAATTCACAGTAAATCAAAGATTGTTGTAAACGGGAGTGGTCTCTGTTTGTGAAGCTTTCAAACAGTATCCCTTCTCGAGGAAATGTCCATTTTTCATGAAAAATTTTCAAACTCCACACAACAAAATTTAAACAAATGTTTTCAATAAATTTTCCCGACATCTTTTCCGACAAATTTTCCAATTATCCTCGAAGTATTTTTTCATAAAAATAAAAAATTTCCAAGTTGGAAAATTTCAAAACTTCACATAATATCAAAAAGGTATTATGTGAAGGTATTAATATCAAAAAGGTATTATGTTCTTTTAAAAAAATCCCGACATATTATTTTCCGATGTCCCAGAAGAAATTTAATGAGAAAACTTTTTCTTTCCAGGACCAAAAATTTCCCAAGACGAAAAATTTACAAACTTCAAAAAACAATATCAAAAAGATAAATGTCTAACCAAACAAAATTTTCCAAAATCAAATATAAAAATTGCAAATAGAAAATCTAACTTCATACGGCGAGATTTTTTTCACGGGTTTTTTGTCTCTAAAAAAAGTTTTACGTCAAAAATAACCTAACTTTTCAAGGTGGGAATTTCATGCGTCAGCCTGCCAAAATTCGACGTTGCCAGCTCTTTCTAGCCCAGGTAAAGACATTTTTTTGAGTAAGTTATTTAAATATGTAGATTGTTATCAGAACTTTCATTCAATAGCACCATTCCTCTTATCATTTTACGATGTGCTAGAACATTATTCTGCCGTGTGGTATCTTAAACAAGTCGTGGCGACAATTACGACTTTGCTCAAGATCGGATTTAAAAAGTACGGAACAGTACTATGAAATTTAAATGGACGTTTCAAAGCTGCAAAGCTCATGATGGATAAAGCGTTGGAAGTTAAAATTAAACATGTTACCTAAAAATTTCAGACGGAAAAATAATTATTTCATAACACCAGAGCTTACCGTTTGCGAGGTTTTAGTGAGACATAAAACAGATTTTTATTATAAATAAAAGACATAACAGGCTTCAGGTTTCTCCAATCATAATTCATAATTGACGATTTTTTTATTAACCATAATCAGTCAACCGATAATTCAACCAAATTAATTATTATTATTTTCTGTTTAATCTCCCTCGAATAGAAATCTTAAGAAATTAATCTGCTAATAATACCATACTAATAAAACAGATAATAATATTCTTCTTTTAGTCGTTACATTTGATAATCTCCGAGTATCATGCAGCAGTTGAAGATTGCAATCGAAATATCACATAACACATTTTGAAACCAAAATAAACAAACTGACACGTGGGCGCAGCAAGAAAGCGTGCCAAAACTGGCGCAAAGCCATTCAAAATATATAAATAGGTACCTAAATATATTGTTAATAAAAGTCGTACTTAGCACTTTTATTTTTAATTTATTGTTTCTTTACATGGTAGTATTATTGTTTTCTATTCAATTTTTAACGTCACTAGGAGACGCCTGTGTTGAGGTTAATAACTTTATAAAGTGATAAAAATAACACAAAATAATATAGTTGAAAGAACAATTTTGTTACGTTATATAAAATATGCCATTAATTTAGAAAAGGTCAGAAAAAACGATACAATAAACGTCAAAGATGAAAAAAAATGTTGGTAATCCTCGGCTAACAAAAATAATTTAACTCACTTTAAAAGTGCACTTAGCTATTAAACATTAATTTTTTTAAATTTTTAATCAAACGCATGATGTGGATAAACCTTAGATCATAGGTACTCAACCTTATTTTGCCCACCGCCCACTTAGAGAATATGTTTTTTTCTAGCGCCCCCCCAATCTGAATCTGAAACAGCTATTGTCACGATTATATTTACCACAATGGGGGGGGGGGCTGGATACCTTCTTCCTTCTTGTATTCATGATGTAGTGTCAATTCTTAATAATAATAATACACGTAAGATTATTAGAACGTGATAAGCGTATTTTTTTGATCTTTTTTAGGTCATATTTTTTTACCTGCCCATGCCCTCACTATGCCATCTCAACGCCCCCTTGTTTTCTATGGTCTTCTACCGCCCCCTGAAAGTCTCAAACGCCCAGAAGGGGGCGTTATCGCCCACGGTGAGAACCCATGCCTTAGATGAATTAACGATCATCATCATCATCATCATCATCTTCATCCCCTTATCCTATTCGGGTCGGGGACCCACTGCATCGACAAGGCTCCTCCATACGTAACTGTCTTGTGCTGACTGTTCGGCCTCCGTCCATGGCAGTCCCATCTTCTCCTCACACATTTTCTGGAGTTGCCTCGCCCAGCTGTGTCTGGGGCGGCCCACTGGACGTCTACCCTCCGGAATCGCACTTAGGATGGGTTGTTTAAAAAAAATTGATGAATTCATTAAATATTTGTAGTTAATTTTCACATTCTGTGTAAGTTCTATTCGAGTTCTGTGATTATTTCAGTTTCATACAGCAACTGGCCTATTGTGATATAATAACAGAACTTGTATAAAACCTCCACAGAACGTGAAAATTAACTTCAAATATTTGATGAATTCATCAAATTCTTTGAAACAACCCGTCCTTAGTATCTTCCTCGGAATTCGGTCATCAGGCATTCTTAGTACATGCCCAAGCCACCTCAGTTGCGACTTTTCTATGAAGAGTAGCAGTGGTTCAATGTTTAGATCGTCTCGGATCGTCGATTTTCTTATATGATCCCATTTCGTAACCCCTGCCACTCCTCTCAAATACCTCATTTTGGCAGCCTGGACTCTAGAGCGCGTTCATTCGCTTAGCATCCGTATCTGGTGGCCGTAAGTGAGCGTCGGGCGATATACCGCTTTGAACACTGCCATCTTTGTGTTGATACTGAGCTCGGTTTTCCTTATCACTGAGCTGTAGAGAGGACGCAAAACACCGCTTGCAGCACAAGTAGTGGTAGACAGATTCAAGTACCTCGGGGTTGAATTCTCCAGCGATGGACGGCAAGACGGAGAAATTGATCGAAGAATTAGTGCGGCAAGCGGTGGCAAGCGGCGGCAAGTAACAAATTTATAGTAAGAGTCAAGGGGTACGCAGGCTCAAAAAGGTTGAAGACCGCTGCATTAGATAATGCATATTAACCAATGTATTTTTTTTTTTTTTTAAATAAACCTTACTGGGTTACACAAATAAAAAGGCAATATTATAATCTTTAAAACTCCTACTAACATCATCATAAGCAAAAAATATCGCTTGTGCAATGATGGAGGACTCATTAGCAGAAGATTGAACCCGTGACGCCCGGGTGGTAACAAGTGAAAAATTCTTAACACCGTTGTGATTTGAAAATCGATGAAATGAAAAATAGCGACACCAAAAAGAGACAAACTCTTACATCTATAGGATTTGGCCTGCGAGAGAATGAGTTAGTATAATCGGTCTCCTCTTTGCGCGGTGCTTCATAGAAATTCCACTCTTTACTTTAGTTTTATAAAGGTTTCACTTCTACCCCATGTGAATTGCACTCTGATTTTTATTGAAACAATTTAATTTCCCTGAAGAAATCATGATAACCTAACTAAACCAGTAAGAACATATATTGTTAACTATAAAAGTTAACAAAACAACGTAAGTAAATACAAATTATTTAGTTCAGTGTTTTTTTTTTATGAGAAAGACTGATATAAAAATATAATGCCCACTAATTATCACTCACTGATAAGTGGCAATACTGTTGACAATGCAATTGACACATTGTTTGTGTAAAATAGCAACTTGCAGATAAAATACTTTCAATGAAAAACAATGGCAAATTAATAAGACACGTAACTAGTTAATGCCAACCGCGTGTTTTTTTATTATTTCATTACCAATAGCTTAAATTCGCACTGCGACGTAAATTATACGTTTTTAGTGATCCGTCATCACATTGCAAAGATTTGTTTACAAAGGTACCTACATGATAGGTGTAATAATATAAGATTGATGCACAGTTAAAAATCAAGTGCAAGCGCAATTCACACGCGGTAGAAGTGAAATCTAGGGAAACTAAAGTATACAAGAGTGGGGAGGCTATGAAGCACCGCACAAAGAGGAGACCGATTATACCATATCATTCTAAATCCTATATATGTATGTGTTAGTCACTTTTTAGTTCATCGAGTTTCAAGTCACAACGGTTTCAAAGAAGTTTTCACTTCAAAAATTCATAAGGGGTCGTCCATCAATTACGTGAGCTGTTTTTTTTTTTTTAATTTAGACCCCCCCCCCCCTTGGTGAGATTAAGTGATAAGTGATATTTGGTGGGACCCCCTACCCCTCAGTGAGACTTAAACTACACTTATTAAAAATGACAATATTTTTTTATAAAGGTTATAATAATTTATTAGATTATTTTTTAGATTTTTAGATTTTTTCAGCTGGCAAAATAGGACACTTCAAAAGAAGTGAAACAATTTTCTTTTGATTTGGTGAGATTTTACTAGACCCCCCCCCCCCCCCCCCCCATTTTGAGCTCACGTAATTAATGGATGCCCTCTAACTTTATTAATTTTGGACATATAAATGAAGATGTCAGTGGACAGGTAACTATTTGAGTCATACCATAGAAATTACAGGTTGAATCATAAAAATGATTTAGTATTATTTTATTGCTATAATATATTACCTAACTTTATTTGTTATAATATATTACTTAACTTTTATCGGTTTTTAAAATAATTTTTTATCAAAAATTAATTTAAAAACCATAGTGTTTCTAGAAATATTATTAATCTTTATAACACCTTTACAAAAGTATCGAAAATCCATTAGAATATATTCATAATATTGAAATATCAACTTTTACACATTCATCTTTTTTCATTTTCATTCATCAGCTTTTAAATTTTATAAATCGAAATAAACATATTTTTTGAAATACAAAAATTTTGATTGCAAAAAAAATTTAAAATGGCTTAACTTACATTTTTTCTAAATAAAATTACCGATATCGAAAAAAAATAAAAACACATACATATTTTATTAGACAAATGTTATTTTTATGTTAATATAATTATTATCGCCTCAATTTTTTGTCGTTCCAAGTAAAAATAATTTACAAAAAATTCCCAAAAGTTTCATAAATTCATTTCAAATTGCGATTCGAAATTTTGGTTTCGTAAAGGGGTACATTTTACTTCTTTTGTGGTTAATTTTTGTATTTGTATTTCTCACTATGATAGTAAGGGGGATACAACCATTTCTATGAGACCTAAAAGAGTTGAGAGGTACGGGTTAAACATTATATACTATATACAAGCAAAATTCGTGTATGCCGGATAAAAACTAACACAATCAATAAAAAGTACTGTAAGCAACTATTTTAGATAGAGTGCGTAAATTTGGTATAAAAAAATCTGGATACTTTTATCATTACTGAGAACCAACATTTAATTCTAATATTCCCTTATCTCACTTCACCTCATCTTTCCAAAAATCAGATATTATTGTGTACGCACTCACGTACACGGATAAATAAATTATTGCTGTTCGTGTCGGTGAGAAGCGGTATGGAAAAAGATCTCTATCCTTGAAAAAATTCTCCGTAATTTTGTAGCATCATCTATTTGTGCAATATCACCAATGAAAAAATTAGAAAAACAGCCATACTAAATATGTATATGCATTTAAAATTAAAGCTCAGTTACGAGTAATGGCTGCTATATTTTTTTTTAATGAGAGGATGTCTCGGGATAGACGACGAGGCATATACGCCGGGACTAGTATAAATCTATTTATTTATATAAAGTAAAGGACTAGTATCTATATGAGGGGCCATCCATAAATTACGTCACACGAATTTCATGATTTTTTTACCCCCCCCCCCCCCCCGTCCCTGTCACACATCGTCACATTTGTGAGACCCCCTCCCCCCGTGTGTGACGTCACACATTTTGCAATTTTACATTTTTTCGTTTACATTTAAGTTTTGCGTTTTAATCGTTTAGATTTTTACGTGTGACGTCACAGAGCTGATGACCCCCCCCATACCCCTTGTCACAATATGTCACACTTCTATACACCCGCCCTCCCCCCTAAAGGTGTGACGTAATTTATGGATGGCCCCTAATCTGTGGCGGGCGGGCGGCGAGGATTTGATTTTGATACAGTTAATTACGAGATTTATGAAATTTTGCATACTTGACTTTCAAAACTAGAGGAAGGTCGCTGTCTACATGAGATTTCAAAAAACTCTGCGTAAAACCCGGGCAACGCCGGGGGCTTCTGCTGGTTAATAGTACTTGAACGTTAAATTATTTTTTTTATAAACACAGTGAACAAATCGTGTCCAAGATGTTTCTTAAGTTTCCTATTAAGTTTTCAAAAGTGCCAAGGCTCTAGAAATGTTTTGTTCATTGGTCACTGGAATTTGCTTTCACAATTTTTATGGATTCAGTAGAAAGTATGTAGAATAAATTTTTGAAATATTTACATAAGAAACAAATAACTACAACAAATATTTACAATAAAGCCACAAATATAATATGTTACTTTTACAAAAAAGACGCACATTGTCAGATCTATTGTTTCTACAATCTGCTAAATAATAAAATAGATAGTCCCGAATTGCTATCCGTCCTTGACTTAAATGTTCCATCTACGCTTCTTCGTATAGAAGCCAACAACATTAATGCAACAAATAACTCACCAATTACTCGCGCAACCTCAAAATATACCCACTACGAAAAATTACCTACTACTTTTTTTCCAGATCACAGGTATAAAAATTAGTCGAATATAATACACGTTTTGTTGGCCAAAGAAATTTTAGCTTTACAACGCACTTTCACTGGCCATTAGACAGAACACAACTTATTTTAAATATAAATCACACACTAAGGACGGGTTGTTTCAAAAAATTTGACGGATTCATCAAATATTTAAAGTTAATTTTCACGTTCTGCGTAAGTTCTATTCAAGTTCTAATATTACATCATTATAGACCAGTTGATTCACAAAACTGAAATCATCACAGAGCTTGAATAGAACTTACGCAGAACGTGAAAATTAACTTCAAATATTTGATGAATCCATCAAATTTTTTGAAACAACCCGTCCTAAGTCTGGAATCATCAGCCAAAACCGTGGAAATATGATAAACTCCATATAATATATACTCTTATGCCATGACAGATCTAAAGTATGCATTTCCAATGGTCCGATGTTAATTTATTGTCTTTTATTTCAAACGTAATATTGTGTTGTTTTTTGTAATTTTATCATAAACTATTTATGTTATAAACATGCTCTCAACTCAGGAGTTCCTACTGAGTCAGGAGCAGCACATCATTTATTGTAATAGAATTAATCAACATCATCAATACGTCATCATTACAATTTACATAACTTATCACTTGTATCAGAATGTACTGTTTATGTCATAATAAACAAATAATATTATGGCCAAAGAGGGACAACCACCCATTTGAATTGACCATATATTAAATATATTAATGCTAGATTAAAACTTTTTCCGATAGCCAAATTGTAAGTAAACGTAAAAAACATAAAACCAACAATAAAAATGCACTTACTAAATGTAATGGCCAGTTCAAATGTAACATTGTCACCATTGATGATGACCCAGGGGGAAGGTGACGGGTTTTTTGTGCCACGTTTCCAGCCCCAGTTTTCTGGTTTGATTTTTTTAAGGTTCTAGCGGACTTAATGACCCTTCAGCGCCATTTTATTTTTTACATTTCAAAGGTCCCGCCGATTCTAGGTGTGTTTCAGCTTTCTATAAAATTGTAATAAGCTGACAAGTTTACTAAAAGCCTCGATTACATTGAGCGAGTTTACAAGCTGCTAGCCGGCGAATTCACTATCCGATAGTAAACTTGTTCAGTGTAAAATCTGCTAGTTAGCTAGTATACATGATTACACTGAGCGACTTTGCTAGCAGATAGTGAATTCGCCAGCCAGTAGCTTGTAAACTCCCCCAATGTAATCGAGGCTTAACATGATAATTGTCCTCTTCTGCTGATCACAATTTGTTCAAAAGCTCCGGCGTTATGAAATTATTTCCTATATCATTCATCAAAAAATGCACTTACTAAATGTAATGGCCAGTTCAAATGTAACATTGTCACCATTGATGATGACCCAGGGGGAAGGTGACGGGTTTTTTGTGCCACGTTTCCAGCCCCAGTTTTCTGGTTTGATTTTTTTAAGGTTCTAGCGGACTTAATGACCCTTCAGCGCCATTTTATTTTTTACATTTCAAAGGTCCCGCCGATTCTAGGTGTGTTTCAGCTTTCTATAAAATTGTAATAAGCTGACAAGTTTACTAAAAGCCTCGATTACATTGAGCGAGTTTACAAGCTGCTAGCCGGCGAATTCACTATCCGATAGTAAACTTGTTCAGTGTAAAATCTGCTAGTTAGCTAGTATACATGATTACACTGAGCGACTTTGCTAGCAGATAGTGAATTCGCCAGCCAGTAGCTTGTAAACTCCCCCAATGTAATCGAGGCTTAACATGATAATTGTCCTCTTCTGCTGATCACAATTTGTTCAAAAGCTCCGGCGTTATGAAATTATTTCCTATATCATTCATCCAATTACGATGTTATGTGTTGTGCGCACGCCCGCGAAGGTATCTATATAATATAATGGTGATCTCTGGCGTTATGAAATTTGTATAAAAAATTTACAATGGGTGGCGAGCGATTGTTCGAAGTGTATGTTTTTCATATAGTTTAGCGGCAGGGAGGGGAATTCGATAGGGGGTGAGGGGAAGGGTTCGCTGGAGGGTAACAGGGGGCGGGAACTGGAACGCGTGGAAAAGGAAAAAAAGGGAAGGATAAGGAAGGGGTCACAATATGAGGTGAGGGAGGGGAATAGGGAGGGATTGCAAAAGAGACATAGTAGCGGTAGGGGATAGCAGAGGGTAAATTTGGAAAATCCTTGCTTCTCACGCGGACAGCTGAATGTGGCGCGTCGTAAAATCTTCTGAATTATTCGTGCATGTATCAATCGGAAAAACAAAAAATATTTTGTATCGAAAGTCACTTCAATAAACAGAATTAAAACACTAAAAATGTCTTCCTTTAGGTGACATTGCAAAGCATGCAGGGTTCTCACTAGTACTCAATAAAATATCCTATATTTAGTGAGAGAGGCTGAAGATACGAATTTAGCTAGGAGTATAATATTATGTATATGCTAGTAGAATACATTGCCGCCCACCCGATCAGAACAAATTATTTTGTTTTGCATGCGGTAATGCTGTAATGCGCTTGAGTGCCAAACTATAATTTAAAAAAAAAACTAAAACTGCGCGACGCCATATTGTAATATTATGCCCATTGAGACGCCCTCAGCCAGCATTTTCATTTGGTAAGTGTTAATCAGTGCAAGCTTTTTATTCAGTTCACACGGGCGCCTCTGGTCCTGTGGGCTTCCAAACGCCTGCGTGTTCCCTTGACCCAATCCTAAACAAGGCTTTTAGGCACCAGAACACTGTAAAAAAAATGTTATTTTATTTTCTGAAAAATGCATTTGTTCGTATGCTCTCACCAAATTTTTAAGTAAATTCCTAAACTTGACGGAGATACAGTATTTTATGTGAAACGGTTTGAAACAGTTTATATGTTGAATTATCCTTCAGCAAAACTTTGAAAGCTTTTTTTGCGAAAAACTATACATCCGATTTGCATGCACTAAGTCTTAAACTGTTCGAAAATACAGTCACAATGGCACCACGCAGGGATTTTATAAAGGGCCCCGTTCTATTTGTCTTATGAACAATGAAAATTTTCCATAAAAAATCGAAATTAAAATTCGCTGGTCCGCCTTTTTTTATTTTTTTTTTAGGTATCAAAATTCCCCTACGTGGTGCCATGGACACTGGGTTTTCGAACGGTTAAGATGAAGCTATACGTGAAATCCTATTTAGATTAATCTTTACGACGAATCGGTTTACATTATGAACATCAAAAATACATCACATGCTACGGATAAATTGAAACTTTTACTAGCTTTTCTATGTATTGGAATTACAATAACAATATTAATTGCATAACAAAAAATATAAGCGTAAACCACTAAAAAATGTTTTCGCATGACTTAACTATGAAGAAACAATTTTTTTTAAATACCCTTTTATGGCTAAGACTATTTTTGAGGTTTTGAATGTTCTAACTTTTTTCGTTCTCATAAAATTATGCAAAAAAATACATAAAAATCACTTTTTCGTTTACTTGTCTCGTGCAAAGAAGACGCTCGATTTTAAATTTTAAAGGCGTGAGAATCAAAATATTTCTAGCGTTTATATTCCTCTTAACTAGGTGCATGCAAATCGGATGTATAGTTTTTCGCTAAAATGTTGTCAACCAGATTGAAAACGTGTTAAAAAAGTTTCCAGAAAAACGCATTCAAAGTTTTGCTGAAGGATAATTCAACATATAAACTGTTTCAAACGGTTTCACATAAAATGCTGAATCATCAGTCAATTTTTCGAATTTATTTAAAAGATTTAGTGACAGCAATTTTAACAAATGCATCTGTCAGAAAGTGAAATAAATAAAAAATGACAAATTTTTTTAGTGTCTTTTCGCCTTAAAGCCTTGTTTAGGATTTGATGAAGGGAAAACGGAGGCGTTTAGAGGTCCCCCAGAACCAGAGGCCTTAGACGGGCCGCCCCTTCTGCCCCCTCGTTAGTCCGCCACTGGTGTTAATACTTGACTCGTATTATTGTTCAGTGTGACCTACACGACACACGCCAGTAGTCTTTGTCATTAGTCATTAATCATTAAACATTACATAAAATGCATAATGATTCAACACTGAGTTAAAGCACCATGACCAATGACGTTATATGTATAATATACGAAAATAGACGAGGAACGGTGGTAAGCCAAAGACAAGGCAATTGTATTTTTCTTCGATTTCGTAGTGTACCTACGCAACTAAGATAAGTACAGTGGAATCCGTTTATAGTGACATCGAAGGGAAATGACAAACAAGTCATACTAAGCGGACGTCACACAAAGCATTTTGTAGAAAATAAACAACCTCTTATATTTTTTAGTTATAAATGTATGTATTTATTTTAATAGATAAATACAGCGTATTAAAACACGTGACGTGAGAAAAGAGCATATTAAGACTCGTGACGAGAGAAACAAAACATATTAACGTTGTCGGGCGTCACGTGACCCTCCCGATTTGTTGTATTATATTGGAAAAGAATACCTGTAAAATGAATAAATATTTAATTGCTATCTCATTCTCTCAAAGGCTAAGTCCTATAGACGTATGTGTTCGTCTCTTTTTAGTGTCGCTCGTTTCTGTTTCATCAAGTTTCATTCAAATCACAACGGTGCTAAAGAAGTTTTGACTTCAAAAAGCTCTAAGATCTATGAGGACCTCTCATCTTGCACATGATAAAGAATAATTCATTTTCTTAAGAGTTTTGCCGAGAGTCCCAGGTAAAGGTAAAGACGTACGCACGTCATCGACGATTGTCCTAAAAGCCGTTCATTAAAATTTTACTTCTCACGTCTTGTATGAAAACGAAAAGAACAGAAGATACTAGAATGTCTTTAATTACATTCCTATAGACATTTCGCGAATTTTATGTTTCTTTCAAATTGTAGAATTATTGTATTGGCAGTTATAAAAACAAACAAAAAAACGAAATGCTTCGTTCACTGTACGAGGTAGACATTTAACATTAAATACATACTGATTAATTATTAATTTTACCGTAAATGTAATATATATAATCGTTAAAAATTATAATTTTATATTGATTAATAATAATATAATATGATATAATCGTTATAAATTATAAAAGTTCAATTACAGAAAAATGCTCAATTTCCCCCATCAATATTATAAAGGGTGTCCGGGAGTAAAGTGCACAAACTTCGGGAGGTGATTCTACACGATGGTAGAAGTAAAAAAGTTTAATAATATTTTTCAAAATTAATTTTTTTTTCTACACAAAAACATTTTTCCATTATCCAATATTATTTTTTCCGTACAAACAACACAACATTTTTACCCGAAAACTACCATAAGACGTGGATTTTCCAAAAAAGTTATTTATCTTTTTTACTTACACTATCTTATAGAATCACCTCCCAACGCTTGTGCACTTTACCCCCGGACACCCTGTATATTATAAGCAAGTTACCTTTCGAACGCTCCATGATGACGTCGATTTGACCTCTGTCTGATTTTACTTTAACCTCAAGGTAGGTTCCTCAATTTGGGAGGCGGGTATGGGTACCGCCGCCCCGGGAACCCAATCCCTGGATAACCAACTCCCCTGCCATGGTTATGTGCGTTTGATAACTTGGTTGCCCGGGTTCATACGGGATGAGGTTTTTCTAGGTCTTGCCCACCTTTTCGTGGCAGGTCGGATTGTAAGATCGACCTAACCTAGACCTCTCCAACCGGACTCTATCGACCCATCGCCTTCCACCGCAGTGGGAGGGATGGATTCAAATGTTCGTCATTCCTAGACACATTGACTCCCTGACTCCTACCTACCCCTCATAACTTTTTCCTTCCCAGAACTTCCTCTCCCTCCTTTCCCTAAAAAGCCCAGCTACACAGCATCTCCAAAGATGACATAGACCCTGAGGATATTTTTTACTCGGGGCCTCCTGTGTGGAGCTAATGTAAAAAGAGATACTATTTACTTAAAAAAAAACCCTATTTGATTAGCCGAAAGCATTGAAAGTACTAATATAAAACTAATTGAAGGAAGCCAAACACAACATTGATTGGGCAATCAATTTGTAAAGAAGCTGTATAAACCTAATAGAGATATTATTTCGCGTCAGAAATAATGAAAATCGATTTCCTTGAAAAATGTATAACTGATTCCGGGTCAAGCCGCAAAAACTTTATCAAAGAAACGTGTTTAATGATGTGGTGTTTATCGATTCCTCGTAGTCCTGCAGGTGTATGTTACGTCCTCTACAGCAAGCAATATGCAATCATTAATTGATTGGCAGGTACAAGGGAAACCTGTGGTTTTAATTATTGTGTCGCATTTGTTAATAAATCTTTTTATGGAAATCAATATACCAAATTATATATGCATCTGTACATTATAAAGGATGGCGACTGTGGGGGTTTTGTTTTTTAATACAAATCTTATGTATTCTAAGAATGACGAAATTTTTCACATCTGACCTTTAAAAGCAAGAGGGAGGTCACTGTCTACACCCCATCTTTTTTTCTCGCCCCAAAGCAGGATGTTGATACATCTTCATGCAATTTTGCACATTTAACGTTCAAAATAAGAGGAAAATTTCTGCCTCGATTTGATTTCGAAAATCTCTGCGTACTACCAGGGCAACGACGGGGGCTTCATCCAGTAATATAAACTAAAACTCTTGCAAAGGGGATACATAAAAAGAAATACGAACTAAGAAGATGAATGAACGAAAAAGTCATTTTATGCATTATTCTATGTTTTACCCTTTAAAATTGAATAAAAATAAATAAGGTAAAGTAAAATAGATTTTTCATTTACGGTAGGTTCAGATATGTGGGTCAAGATGATTTGAATTATTGTAGGAATGACAATGAAAATATATGCAAGTAATGGGTATGTATCTGCATTAAAATTTCAGATTTTCATAAATGAAAGTAGTTTATTTTTCGCGTAGAATCGTTTTAAAAGGATTTTCTAGGGAATAACGGTATACTCTCAGAAATCCACCCACCACGAGACCGCACACAATATTTTCGCAAACGTCAAAATCAGCAGGAAGGTGGAAATGTCGTATCGATTTTGAGATTTTCCTCCGGCACCGCATAACCTAAATGTCAAAATAAGCGGCGCGCCGCCATCTCCCTACCGCGAAAATTGTATAAATAACTCGCTACACTTTCTTTATTTACCTTCACGAGCGAATCTCCGCTGTCGCCAGCTGTGGGCCACACCATTTTGACGGGAACTATGCGAAAAGCCCGGAGAAAGACGACCACCGCTCTGCACTGGTTAAATAACACTTTGACGTAATTGTTCTTCAACTGCCCTTCAGAGCACCCTCTCCCCCCTGGCGCCGGAAAACCGCACTGAGAAAGTAACTACCCACAGATTACATTTACACGTGCTGAAAACATGCACGGAAAATATGGGACAATCTAAACTCAGCTGAGCTTCAAATAAAAACTCGAATCCCTTTTATTTTCCTCCCCTAAACATAACCTAAATATTTCCAGTACATAGTATCTCTATTTCAAACGACATCAGACATAATATTTTGAAAAGAGAATAAAAATTAATACATTAATACAGAAGTAAGTACTATTCACCAAAAATAAATACAAGAAGCTGGTATTATTCTTTTTCCATTCTTTTCACAAATACGAACTTCCCGCGTTCGAATTTCCCGATTTTCCGACCACAGACAATGGGCTTGCGGGTGGCGATCGATTTATTACATAACCTACAATTGTTTGATAGGGGAGAAAACAAAATGGATAAAGAGGTGTCTCAATAATTAAACAGAATTTTTAATTTTAAAATAAGTGATTCGGGGCAGCCTATTTTTTCTAGTAAATATTTTTCACGGAAATTACGGTATTTTGTGCGTGCGCCCGCGCCGCGTTACTTCTACTGACAACAGATTGATATTACAAGCAACTAGCAATGGTACTGCATCTAACTTCTCTTTATAGTTTATTTAATACCAATGGTCTAATAATAAACCCTAGACTTGGATGACTACGAGGCGGAAGTCGCGATGTACTCCAATGAAATCTTTTGTAAAATTCATCGCGGAAAAGCGAGGTTACAAGCGTTCTGACGTACTTTTGGCGGGAATTTGATTACGAAAGTGATAACACGTAATAATTTATATCATAAATCATTACACAGTGTGCTTATCACCTCCTGATAAGAAAGAAACACCATATTACTGATTGCATACATTATATTAGGAACTATTGTTATGGTTTTGTTATAATTTGCTGTGAAAAACCTCGATGCTTAATTAGAAACTTGAAGAAGATAATAGCTATCGGGACATGTATAATAATACAAGCATGTTTGATAAACATGGTGAAATCAATATGAAAGTCGTGTCGACGATAGTAATATTTTAATAAAAATGAATGTTAAAGGAAGTCGGAGAACCGAGGAAAACATGGTACGACCAAATGAATCAAATACTTGATTCGGGTTCAAATTACAGAATATTACCTGTGCGTTATGTGTGAGACGGTGCATGAGTTTGAATGAAGCAAGGAATGTGTGCCAAAAAGAGTTGTGGGTGGTTGTAGACTATCCTCTCTGCCCACCCCTCTGAGAAACGGCGCGATGGTAAGCGCTATTTATGAAGTTTTTTGTTTCTACGACACCACACAGAAGATTTATTTTGTCAGGAATCAGTGGAACTTTGGCTTCCCTAATTGGGAAATATTGTGAGGCGGAAGGATATTGGGAAGTATCAGTCTTTTCCCTGCCCTTTTTTTACATTAGCTTCACACAGTCGACCTTGAGGAAAATAATATACCTCGGGACCTATGTCATCTTTGGGGATGCTGTGAGGAAGGCTTTTTTAGGAAAGGAAGGATAGGAAGATCTGGGAATGAAAACGTGTGAGGGGTGGGTATGAATCTGATGTTCAGTATCCAGGAGTGACGGACGAAAGAATCCATCTCTCCGACTGCGGTGCAAGGTCAAGATAGTCCCTGCTGGAGAGGTAAAAAGGTCTACCTCAACCAATGTCCAGGCCAGCCACATAGAAGTGGGCAGACGCATCGCCAACACCTAGACAATCCCCACTCCATGAACACCTCTGTTAAGTCACTAAACGTAGCGAACCACTTGGGGGTGACCTATGGTAGAGGTGTCGGTTATCAAACAAACAGTTCCCAGGGCGGCGGTATCAATACCCGCCTCCCTCCCAAATTCATATACATCCCTTATCAGTCATATCAGTTACTAACATAGCTAAGGTCATTATCAAATGACGCGTCTACTCTGAACTGCGATAAACTGTTCCCAGCGAGAGCTCGTGCAGACGTCTATTTCTATTTGATCTATTCAATTTTTCGGTTTCTATCTCATATAAATCTTGTTCTCACTGATCTATTTCATCAATTTAACTATGAGGTGGGACCCCTCAGATCTTATTCTGACGTCAGTGGTTCAGATCAAGTTTTATAACAAAATCAGAATCATAACATGAGCATTTTATCGATATTCATAATATTATCGATTACCCACAATAAATTGTAAATATTAAACAAATACGTACAAAGAAGTTAAAACAAACGCATCAGTTTCCCGATAAAATGGCAAGCGGGCAAGGAAAATTATTTGTACCTACTTTCATGTTTTTTACAGGCGAACTCAGACAAGCGCACAACCTCAAATAAGAGTTTACCTGGTTAGTAAAAGACTGAAGAATAAACCCTTTTCATTTATTCAAATACCCCTTTTCGAACAAAACCCATTGTAAAAAAAAATAGGAGGCGGCACACCGATTAATTAAAAATAAATAATGTGTAGATAGGTATATTTTTGATAAAATAATAATTTTATTTGCATTGTTTATTTATTCATTAATCAAGTTGGATCATGTGGTGTATTGAGTACGTCGTTAACGTTATATTATCCATTATCTTTGAATTGCATATTTATATCGGAAAAATTAGATTCGCTGCCGGTTGGAGGTCTCGACTTACGTTTAGCATATTAGATAATAATAATAATAATCATCATCATCATAATATTAATACGTGAAGCCAAAACTTTGTACCCCTTTTTACAAAAATTGCGCGGACGGAGGAGTATGAAATTTCGCACACTTATAGTTTATATAGAGGAGGAGTGCAGAATGCTAATATTTTTTTAAAATTATGCATAAAAATAGATTAAATCAATAACAAAAACATTACACACACAACCATGTTTTTGACACACACACTCGCGTCTTTACTCTATTGTTTATTGTTAAAGTCTATGGTCAAATTGAGAATAGATTAATATTGTTTGTCTTTAATATTATTTGTCTATGGTCTTACTGAATGTCAAACATAAAAAAAACATTACAATTATGGTCGAATTTCGACCATTGGGCGACCACTAGTCAGTATATTAATCATCAGTAATCAAAAACTTTGTACCCCTTTTTATGAAAATTGCGCGGACGGAGAGAAATGAAATTTCGCACACTTATAGTTTATACAGAGAAGGAGTGCAGAATGCCAATATTTTTTTAAATTATGCATAAAAAATACCTTAAATCAATTAAAAAAACATTACAATTATGGTCGAATTTCGACCATTGGGCGACCACTAGTAATAATAAAAACGTTTATTCATCAATAGATTTGTTTAACAATATTACACTTTTATTCATTTATCATTGATTATATTGATAAAAAGGCCACCGCTCGGCTACAATTCAGGATTTCTTCTGAAAGTAGCTGGTTTTCAACAGTGCCTCTAATATAATACGCAATAAATAAATTAAAATAAAATAACTACAATTAAGTTAAATTACATAAAAATAATTTAATCAAATCTCCAATTCAATACACACATTCTCCATTCAATATAAATAATAAAAATAAATAAAATTTAAACCATTTGATTAGGTAGTAATAGGTTTTTACTTTTTATGAAGTCGAAATTTGTGTTTTGAATTTCTCAATGTCAACTTTAATGGGGGGGGGGGGGGGTAACACCACATTATCCGCCCCGGGTGCCACCCCTGCTTGCTACGCCACTGCTTCTACCATCATGTAGATGTAGAATTACCTACCCGAAGTTTGTGCACTTTACCCCCGGACACCGTGTACGAATGTCGTTTAACTTCGTTCACTTGTAATTCACTGGATGAATGAAAACTAATTTTTACAAGCTCCCATAAACTAAGAAACGCACTGCTTATCAGAACTCAAGAAATTAAAGAATTCCGCCGAAATTGTCGAAAAATAGGAAAAGTCAGGATATGTTTATAAAAAAAAACATTTATCTTTTTTATTGTTATGCGATGTTTGTAAATTTTTCGAGTTTTAAATATTTTAAAAATTTCTTCCGGAAGAATTGGAAATCGGGCATGAAATCGCTCGGAAAATGGGTCGGAAAATAGTATTAAGGTTTTTGAAACTGGGAAATTCCAAGTATTAAATTTTATCTTTGACTTTTCTCATCTGGGATGCTGTAAACTTCAACGTTTCTTTTTGAAAATAACAGAGGACGCCACTTCCGTTTATAACAATCGAAAATGTACAGTCCTTCAGATAATAATATTATCAGATCAGATAGTATCCAATTAATAACTAAAAACTAAAACTGGTAACACTACAGCATCTCTCTCGAGATGGTTCGTACCTACCCAAGCAAACCTGTGCTTAGGAGATTGTTGAAATTAGCAATTTTAATAAAAGTATAAAAAGTAGGTACCTACCTGCCTGCCAGTAATTCACAACAACTTGTTTAGTGACTGATTAGTTTCATTAGAGTAGGTACCGTAATTAGGCGAATGGGTAAGAATTATGTACACCGCAATCAACCAATCTGTGAATTCTACAGACGCTACTCTATTTTTATTTGTAAAAAGTGTCGACTCAATGGCTATAAATACAATAATCAGAAATATATAAAGTGCTTTCCATTTTTAGAAACACGGATTAGAATAAAGTCTGCATTCATAGCAACTTTTTACCTCGTCAAACAAGTCCAAAAACGGTTGATGATTGAATTCGATGGAAATGGAAAGTATAACAACATTCTCGCTTAGCAACAAGGACAGAAGAGACACGTTTATTTATAAATTTTATGAGTTGAATGGATCAGTTACTTTACCAGAGCATCATACTTTTAATACAATTATTTCATCTGTGAAACCGGAAAGACTAATAATGAAATAATACATGGTATGCCGGTGTTATTTCCACTAACGGAAATAATCATTACCGTCATTATATATCTACTTTCTTGTAAAATGAATGCCTTTCACCAAAAAGTTCCATAAAAGTGCTACACTTAACTTGGAAAAACTACCGGGAAAACTTTATCCTTTCTGTGTATCGGCAATTTTTATTGAATATTCGTGGAATACTGAATATTACGATTCATGGTACGACACAAATTTACGAGTACAGGTAAGCAGAAGTACCTACATATACCTACCAGGAATCCGGTATGAGTTAATATTTTGGTGAGTGTTAAAACAAAATGACAGAGCAACGAAACTGGGGTAGAACTTAGCCAGATTCTCATAAAACTTTTCATTTTTAAAGTATGCCAAACTAAAACAATATACCTACCTAGTAGCTTTTGACGAGCAAATAAATTTGTGAAAAAAAAATGGTAGGAAAAGTAGGTAGGTACCGTCTAAATTCCTGTTTATCAAAAGTAGAGAAACGAAAAAACACAGGTAGGTACTGGGTACCTACTTATTTTCCTATTGTGTACCTGGAATTGTGTATATTATGGAAAATGTTCGAATTCTGATTTTTCAGTTAAGAAAGTCAGATGGTTTGACATTTAACTTTGACCTCTAATCACCTAGTTACGCACGTACTCGCGGGAATTATGAATAATAATATTATAAATTATTTACCTTTTATTCGTTTCGTTTTTAACTTGTAAAAATTGGTTTTATATTTGGCTCGAATATAGAGAAAATTGATAAAGCATTTTTATGGGAAACTCGACAAAAAATATGTAATAAGAAAACTATAATTTTTTCACCGTAATCTTTTCCCGCCGTACACGTGTAACCACTTACTTGGCGTTCAAGGTGATATTATTTTTAGGTAAGTGTGCAGAAACTTCGAACTGTTCGTAAATAATTATTACTGTAATGTAGGTCGTGTTCTTCATAGATTAAAAAAAATACGCCGGCCGCCGACAGCTACCTACGTCCAACACGTCGTTGACTCATGCCTTGAGAGATATGGTCATATGGAAACAAAACTGTGTACCTACCTATGTGCTGCTACGAAATTTCGCAAGTAGTGTCAAACTAGATCCGTTGGTGAAAAAAAGATTGTGTTCAGCGGGCGAATTGTCCCTGTGCCGCCTGAATTATATCGTGTTTGATTCATGTATCTAGTGTTCTTGTTGGATTCTTATAAGATTCTAATTTTCATTGAAAACATCGACAACTAAACAGTAATAGCAAAACCATACTAAGTACCTACCTACTCGCTTCTAGATGTTTCTGCAAAATAAAGGAGAAACCAAAACAACATAAAGCAATACGATTGCATGGCACATGCACTATGCTTGTACATAGCACACCAAGAGAGAGGGGGATAAACGTTTAATTTTTTATAACTGAGCATACAAAGGGGGAACAATGTATTCGAGTCCGAACCGCACCCTACGATTTATCCTTTATCCTAGAGACCGCTTGCTACGGATGAGATAATCGTATGTTGTCTGAAATAAGTATCAGAGAGAAGTATCTGCGTACGCCGCTGACAGAAGTGTCGCGATGCTTCGTAAGTGACAGATCCTAAAACAATGTCAAATATCTCTTCCGCAACTGACGACAATAAACATTTTAGGTTGAATTAAACAAGCCTAATCGATTTTTGAAATGATGCCGCAAAAATTTCCTCCAAAAACACAGGAAAATTACATAAAACACCCGTACAAAAATAGACGGCGGAGAAACAATAATCCTTCAGATACGTAAGAACCTACAAAATCTTGTAATAGTTGTATAACTTTACAATGAAACACACGATATTCGAGTAAATAAAATATATTTCTGTCATGGTTTGTCAAATTAATAGTGTTTAGGGATATCTTACCTTAGACATGATTTCGGAAATGTGTAATACTATTATTTGGATGCAAGACACACACTCGCCACCGCGGTTAAAAATGAACTGTTTTACTTTTACAGAATTCGCCGGCAGCGAGCCGCGTACTCATGGAAGGGCAAATTGAAGGTCACGCAACTGATTTTCTTGCAACAATTGCAAATAAATTAATAATATTTCAAAATTTTCGTTTATAAATTTCACAAATCGATTTTATTCCCAGCAGGTTAGGGATATTTAACAAATAATTAAATAGACTGTATTTTGCCGTCCCTATCCATGCCTATAACACCTACAAGCGCTGGCCTATAGGCAAACGTTCTTTTGACCTTAGGAAAATGTTCAATGAAAAGTTTATTCAATTGGTGACCCCAAACATATCCGATGCTTTAAAAAAAATTGAAATGAAACCTCTAGAAAGTTAATGATGAGATTTCGCAGAACAGAAGAGTGATTCATTTATTTAATGAGTTAGCAACTGCAACATCAACCCATCAAAGCAGTATTCAGTTAAGGGGGCATCCAAATTACGCGAGCTGTTTTTTTTCAATTTAGACCCCCCCCCCCCCCCCCTCCCCCCTTGGTGAGATTTGGCGGGACCCCCCTACCCCCCTCGTGAGACTTACACTAAACTTATTAAATTACTATATTTATTTTCGTAAAGATAATAGCCATTAGATTTTTTTAACTGGCAAAATAGATTTCAAAAGACGTGAAACAATTTAATTTTTGATTGGTGAGATTTCACTGAACCCCCCCCCCCCCCCCCTTTTTTTTGAGCTCACGTAAATGGATGACCTCTAATATCAATGAAATAACTTAATTATTCTTTTCAACTTAATTACTATAAGAAATAATTATTTATGCACAAAGCCAGATAGTGATGTGACATCATAATTTAAAATAAAACAATAACTTAGTGAACATCAATTTTAAATACTTTATGCCTAGTTTAGGGTTTCGCTACAAATGTAGTTTCTTCAGTACTACAAGTAGAGTATTATTAAACATTTTAAACTCGACTTTCATAAAAAAATCTTTTTTTACATTAGTTCCACACAGGAGGCCCCGAGGAAAATAATATTCCTTAGGGCATATGTCATCTTTGAGGTTGCTATTTGGAGGGTTTTGTTTAAGGAGAGGAAGATCCTGGAAGGAAAAAGTATGAGGGGTGGGTAGGAATCTAGGGGTCAGTGTGAGGAGTGATGGACGTATATATCCATCCCTCCCACTGCGGTGCAAGGCAGTGGGTCGAGAGAGTCCGGCTGGAGAGGTCAAAAAGAAGGCCACAACCAGTCTCTCCCGATCCGGCATGCAATGCAATAGTTGGGCAAACGCATTCACTGCTAAGACCTAGACAAACCTCACCCCACGAACCCGGGCACCCATAACGCATGCACAATGCAAAAAACATAAACCTAATTTCCCGTTTTTAATTGACGTCATGTTGAAAGTTGTTAGTATCGTTAGTATAAAAGCATTATCGATGTTTGATGGTAGTGCCAAACGTATAATATATGTATATTAATGTCATAAATGTAATTTTGTAACATCATGTTTATATTTTTTTTAATCACTCTACGTTGAAAAAAGAGCAAGTGATGAAAAAATCATGATTTAGTGATGTGGCTAAAATGTATTTATTTATTTATGGCAAAAATACATTATAAACAGAAAAATTCAGAGTGCAATTCACAGGCGGCAGAAGCGAAACCTTCAGAAAACTAAAGAAGACAAGAGTGGGGAGGCTACGAAGCACCGCACAAAGAGGAGACCGATTATTCTGTCTCGTTCTCTCGCAGGCTAAATCCTATAGATGTTTCTTTTTAGTGTTGCTATTTTTCGTTTCATCGAATTTCAAATCACAACGGTGCTAACGAAGCTTTCACTTCAAAAAATGCTAAATTACAAAACAATTCTGAAGTGTAAACTTACTAATATGAGGCCGTAGAAAACAGTTAATAAACAAACAATTGATCTTCAAGTGATATGATTTGAGATGTTCACGGCCAAAAGTATTATTGTAATTTGTTTTTGGGATATTATGCCATGTTGCGCTACCTCCTTCTTCAGCCAACGTTTCAGACAGCATTACAGTGTCAGTTAGACCCGCGATAATGTATGGCTCCGAATGCCTGACTATGTATAACTCCTACTCTAGGCAATTCGAAACAGCAGAAATGCGAATGCTTAGATGGTTGGCAGGAGTATCACTAAAAGATAGCATTAAAAGTTCATGCATTAGTGATAGCCGGAGACTACCAGACCACACAGTGAAGCAAGCAATGTCTATGGAACTTCATGGGAAGAGGAAGACCAAAAAACTCTAAAATGCTCCAAAATATTACAGAGAAACGGCCTAGATGGAAGCGATACCCAGAACCGAAGATATGGCCGGAGGACGAGAACAGCCTACCTATACAATGAGTTGGGACAGTGCAGGGAAGAAGACAATCTGTAAAAAAAATATGTTTTTGTACATCCATTACGCTGTAGAAATTTGGTCTTACCTTTTTAATCCAAGTAAACTAAAAATGCTGCTCCGAGCCTATTCTCAGAATAGGCAGTCGAATGGATAATTTTGTTTTTCTTACTTTCAGTTGGAAGAGGTAACATCAGAATTCAGAATCTGCTGCTCCGATTAAAGATGAATGAAATTTTATAAAATGACTTTGAAATGGATTTTCCAACAACTTATAAAGAATATGGCCCATCCCTTCCCAAGTTATTTTGACTGAAACTAAAGCTTGTTCAGACTAGGCTAGTAGTTTAGTCGAGTGGCGGGTAACTCTCCACTTGATTGACCAAAAAGTACAGTCAAGTAGAGTGCATTAGTGAGTGGCGCACTGGAAGATGAATGGGCTGCAACGCAACAAAATTATTAGGCTAATTAAGCTGATTATAATGCATAAAGAGGTGGAAAAGGAAATTAGTTAGATGAAAGTAAAGAAAATGGAAAAAATAAAATAATTTTAGAGTAGCATCTTCTCTCCAACGAGACGATATTTCTGTGGCTACTAATGTACTCATACATACAGCATACATGAATGCCCCCAAACATACAGTGTGCCCCCTTTAGTGGTTGAGCCAGTGAGCAAGTAGTGACATATGGGGGGGGGACACTACTTGCCTGAAAAATAGAACAAATTTATGGTTTTCAGACATGTTTAGTAACTTAATGACTCTCAAATAAACTACCAGCAGTCCGAACGGGCCTTAACCACAACTGCAACTGAATTAATTTTTATGCAAACTTGTCCTGAATTTATCGAGGTAGTGAAAAGGCCACAACTCTTTTGTTTTGTATTTATTTACGAAATAAATTTTTTATTATTTTCTAAATTAAAAAAAAACTATAAGATGGCCATGCTTGCCACTACAGTTGACCCACGGTAATCCGACCCCTGTCTAATCCACCACCCCCTAAAATCCGACATGCCTATAATAGTATGTATGTAGTACATATAGATTTGAACTTACCATTTTTATAAGTATGTAATTTGTCAGATTACAAAGTACTCCTTTTCAAAAAAGTTCCAGACTACAACAAGGGGTCGGTGGCAGTACTCTATAGTAGTCTGACAAATTCCGTCATCCGACACCGCCTTACAAAAAGTTTGTCAGATTACGGTGGATCTACTGAAATTAAGTATAAAATAAACATGCTGTAAATGGTATAAATTATGGCTGCCCGGAGCGAAAGCATTGTAAAATAGCGGCCGCTTATTAAAATTATGGTCGCTTGGAGGGAAGATTTGCCCCCTCATATTTTTTTCTGCCAAATAACTATACAACTATTGATCCTGCAAGGAAATGCTTTAACATATATGTAATGAAATTTCATTATTGGTATAATCATTGGATTTGGCTTTTCCATAACACACATGGACAATACTTGAATCGAATCTTCTGGCCATTTTCAGTACGAAGCGGTCAGTTGTAACTTATAGGTTATTTATATGGAGGCATCATGACTGCATCCGATTACAACACGGTATGCATTCCTAGCTGCAACTGTATCTTTTTCTGTTTCAAATTTTCAATTGAGAGTCGCTAACATTGTCTTCAATGATTAACCCTTTCCACTCCAAGCCTTTTTTGTTTTTGTTCCACCTGCTCCATGCCAAAATTGCGTTTTTTAAGTTTTAGTTTTTTTTTTCATAAATAAAATTAATATTAGTTATAAAATGCGTGGTACAAAATGGCCTATTCGACACATTTCACTTTATTTTTTTAGACTTGATGGGATCGAGGATTATTTCACTAATACACAATCAAGCTATAGAAAATATAAATCACAAATAATTCATTCAACGAGTCTTTGCACGAAAACAAACACGATAATGCACAGTTGGGGATAAGATGTTGACGACAGAACGGTGCGATAACTACTAGTGTACTTTCGTAACATCGATACCTGCGGTGAGGCGTAACCCTAAACAAAATTCATTCATCCCTCGACCAAAGCAGGTACTAAAGTATCGTGCGACTCTAGAATAGTAGTGTCTTTCGATCGTGATTCAAAAATTTTTGTAAAAAAAATTCCTCTGTGTGTGAATACTTTCTCTGTCTAACAGTGCTGTCTCTCCGAGACGAGGGATCCTATTGGTTAGAGCTTGCATCCCGCCGCTAGGTTTCATATATGGGTCGACCGATAAAAGGTCGTATGAGATCGTAAAATGTTAAGTCTGCTTTCCGTGTTTCCTCGCGCCGCTTCAGATCTCCAGAGAGAGAAAAGGTACTCGTACAGCTTTTGTTATAAGGTGACGAGCAATTAGAGGACAATTGGTGTCCCTTGGGGTCATTATTGTTAACCCATTGGCCACAAACCCCGGCAGCTCGCTGGGTGTGCAACTCAGGTACTTAACCACAAACCCTGGCGAGCCGCCGGCCTAGAGTAGGTCCGCCAAAAAACGGAAAACCAGCACGACAGTGACTTTTTAAAAAAAAAATTTAAATGCCGAACGCTTTGTAGGTAATTAATCATTCATTTTGTAGAATTGGCAATAATATGTCCCTTATGTTTTTTCCCTGATATTTGTGTTCCAAGTTTTGTATGCAGCCAGCCGCCATTTAATTTCTTCAAAATTGCGAGTGGTTCTAGGCTTTTGGCAGTGACCATGCATGTCTCTGATTGCTTTGGGGACTATCAAACCAAATTATTTTATTAGTAATTAGTATACATGTAAGTTAAAAACAAAAATTATTAATGTTCGATTTATGAATATTATGTTTTTTTTTAACTTTACGAATAAAAATGTGAAAAAAAAACTTAGAGAAAAGACAAGGTTATATTTGTATCCTTATTTACACATATTTTAGAATTTTTTAAATTTTTATTTTTATGTTTTTCTTTTATCTTATTCTAATATGAGAACAAATTTAAAGAAATTAATTCATTTGAATATAACGTTCAAAAGTTACAATGGATTTAGTACATCAAGGCAGGTTTTCAATTTTTGGTACAATATTAATTCAGTGGTGAAGGCCAATTTTTTAGCTCATTAATTCTGTGGCCAATGGGTTAAAATAACCATAAACACTCCTATTTAAATTGTCCGCAAAAAGTAGTATTACACCATGTCGAGTGTCACTCGACATTGGATCTGGTGGAACAAAATCAACGTCGAGTGACACTCGACATTGGAATGCAAAAAGTTCAAGATTTGTAATGTTTTCGTCTTTAGTAACTTGCTAGAGGAACATCTTAATTAATCTCTTTTCATTATAGAACACGTGATATTTATGAAAATAAATTTATTAAATGGTATTTTGTCCATATTATATTACATACAACAAAAAGCAATCAATGTCATTTATTCATTCAACTAGAAGAAGGATGGTCCATCGTACATACATATTTGCATTGAATAAAAATGTAACAGTTCAAATAGCTTAGGAAAATACATTTTGCTGTTTACAGTATTATACAATGTGGTATTTAAAATATTATTTATACAACAGGATTCAATCTATTTTGGAGGTTGGCGGGCAAGGCTCCAAATTGGAGCAAATATGATGTCTTAATAACGTAATCTGAACATTTTATTTATTCCTACAGATTATAAAAGTTTTATGCTTACATTCCGTCATCGTTACAAATGTCTTGATTTGAAGCAGAGTAGAAGAAAGCAATACATATTCATTATATTAAAGTGATCTTACTTAGTATCTGACTGAACAGTAAACATTTCACCAATGTTATAATCATGTTAAATCCTATTTTATGTGACTTTTATAATTAGCAAAAACACAGATTTGTCAATTTCCTCCTTTACCAAAACACTCATCATGTATAGCAGTCCCAGAGAGAGGTTATACATATGTCATCGACGATCACCCTCTTCCTTCTCACGCATCTTGTATGAAAACAGAAAAGATGAAAGATACTAGAACGACAAGTAACTTATAACCTCTCACTGAGAATTCCCGATGGATTGTTTAATGAAATAATTACTTGTAAGTATGGTGAAGATACATTTGAAAACTAATGTCGAGTTAGTCCTAAAATGAATTTTGAGACGTAACTAATTTTATTATTATTAAAATTTATGACGATTATTAATTGTATTTTTGTACATACAAATATTTGAATAAGTGAGAGGTACAAGGAATCAGGTGTTTTTCTATGGAAGACGGCTTAATAAAAAATAAATCAACAATTGTAATCAATCATGTGTACACATTGGAATGTTCTTAAGTTTTAGCGAAAAGCTTTTGCAAAATAGCAAACACAGTATTATTATAATAATATTAATATTCATAAATGAGTTAGAATTTTTTTGTAATTATGATATTCATGCATTATTGAACTAGAAAGTAGTCATATTGTTACTTCCTCAAAATCTTTCGCTGCGTAAAATTTTTGTAATACATACTCAGATGGGAACTTTTAACCTTTCATCTCTCTCGTGTAAAAAAATTTTGGATTTTTTTTTTTTTAAATGCGATTTTAACCCTTATGTATAAAGAAACTGTACGAAGGACAAGGTCAGAATCGCTCGGGCCATTCTCGTTCTTAACAAAGCCAAAGGTTTCATTCATCTAGAAACCCTAGAATATTTTTAAATTAATTATCTATGACTTGGTTGGTCAGATTTTGCAATTGTCAAAGTCGAAAATTCTCAATGTTACGTTTTCAAATGTTTTATAAATCAGATAAGTTTTTAGATTTTCACGGCCAAAAGTATTTTCGTTATTTGTTTTTGGGGTGTTATGCCGTGTTGCGCTACCTCCTTCTTTAGCCAACGTTTCGGACAGCGTTACAGTGTCCATCATCAGGGCAGATGTGTAATTGTTATAAATGTCTTTATTTATTTGCAAACTCCTTTGAATTGTATTTTTTCATGTTGGGTGTATATTCAAGTTTGTGTAGAAATAATAAAATCAGTTCATTTTCGTATGAATATATTTTTTTGACATTTGTTTGCCGAATGGAAGATTTTTTCAAAATACGCCCGGAATTTAACAGGTTGATTATATATAGCCTGAGAACGAGTAGAGCCGACCCCAACAACCTACCTAGGCATTGAGTTGGGACTGTGCAAGGAAGAAGAAGATGGGAACTCCAATTCTAAAGAAAATGAAAAAGACGTTTAAGTGTATAATTTGCTACACCATTATTTTTATATGCTTAATAATATAATGCATTGTCATTAGTTTTGCAAGTTTGTAGCTTTATTTGGGTATAAACCTTATTATTTCATATTGATATAATTTATTTTTTTTATGTCTACAATAATCCCAAAGATACTTGATTAACAATTTTCATGTTTCTTTTGCTTTATTTTGCAAATTAATGGGATTAAAAAAAACACATCACTCAATATTGAAGGCTTTGTAGAGTGATAGGTTTTTTTTTAATTTTTACACACCTATGTTATATTTACGAAAATATTAATATGTATTCGTTTTGAATCATTGCTATTTGTCCTTTAAAATCCCCTACTGTGGTAATGGGATCATTGAAAAATATACTTTTAGAATTACACTCTTTTTAGTGATGCATTGCTAAGACTTACACTAATTGTTCAATGTATGATTTGCTAAAACAAATAATATTTGTGTACACAAACACCACTGTGATATTAATGCAAAACTGTGATGAATTATTGCTTAGTATTAAATATTCAAGTTCAAAAATGATCTTATTTTATTACGTAATTAATTTACTTTGTGTTAGGTACCATTTCTTTATGTTACAATAGTGAAAATACTCTCAATCGTTTATAACGACTTAACGAAATGATACTGATGTTTTATAATATACAATATAATAATAATAACAATAAAGAATGCTATAAACATTGTCTCTTTATTGAGGAGAAAAGCTCATAGTACATAATAGTATTTTGGAAAAGTTTAATAATTGAATAGAATGGAAGCCGGACAACATTGAAATTTAATTATTACATATTGAGAATTATTTGCCTAGTACGAATACTATTGTAGAATTAAATTTGCTAAAAATATTACCAACTATTATTAAATATTATGTATGTATATCACTTTTAAAGCAAACTTCGTTTATAATATATATGAATTTGAGAATAGTACTAGAATAACTCGCCTTTAACCCCTCAGGTTAGTTTGTTTACTTTTCAGAATAACTCGCATAGGTCTCATAAAAATCGTTGTGTCTCCCTTACCATCATAGTGAGAAATATGATATATGTAAATATTATTGGAAAGAGAAAACACCACGCTACATATATAAGTTAACTGCAATGGAATTAAAATGTACACCTTAATGAAG
Organism: Glyphotaelius pellucidus; assembly: GCA_936435175.1. Classification (NCBI taxonomy): domain Eukaryota; kingdom Metazoa; phylum Arthropoda; class Insecta; order Trichoptera; family Limnephilidae; genus Glyphotaelius; species Glyphotaelius pellucidus. The sequence continues at coordinate 38,484,632 of OW386545.1, read as the reverse complement.
TCAAACTTTCCGACGGCAATTAAAAAAAAAAATTATGATAATTTTTATTAATTATTTTTACATAAAACGAACAAAAAGTGAGGTTGTGATGATGTTTTATAACACATTTGTCAAATAAAATATGTGTGTTTTAATTTTTTTTTCATTACCTTTCAAACATAAGGTGAGCCATTTTTAAAACATTTTAAAGTTTGCATTAAAAAAAATTATATTTAAAAAATTACGCGGTTATTTCTAATAATAGAATTTGAAAGTCACATATTACCTTTCAAAAACAGTTTATAGTTTTTGAATAAATTCACAAATATTCCATTTTTGGGATTTTAATGCAAAGTGGAAATATTCTGACCTTCTGACAGAATACGGTTGAGGCCCAAGGGGTTAATGTTTTCCGTCGTCAGCCAATTGAACAAATAATAATAATTACAATCAACAAGTCAAAATATACAGAAATGACAATATTAACTATTTGTGTAGGAAAAGCAGATTTCCTCAAAGAGAATATGCCAAAACGAAGCAAACATTGCTGGCCTTGAAGCGAATAAGCAGATAAGATGAGCTCAGGGCCAAACGTCTGATATTGGCCGTTTTGTGGGTACCGAGTCTCAGTGCCGTTCTCTGCTGACATTGTCTATTCTACAGCAGAAGTGGGACCAGCTTCTGTCACTTGGCACTAGCCCAGGAAACAACCAACATCCAGTAAGCAGTGGAATTAGTAAAAAATTGCTTTGCAGATTAAAACTGTTCGTTATAACTATGAAAATTCTTTAAACAAGAGTGAGAAACACAGAATAAGAAAATACTACAATAAATCCTTTTTTTCATACAAGCTACAAATTTATTCTTCATCAATTCAAAGCAATGAAATCCCATTGATCCGACAAACAGTCCCATTATGAAAAAATAAATTAATATAGAAATTGTATTCATCCAACAATCACTCTCGTTACAAAAAATAAAGAAATCCCGTTGATCCAACAATCGCTCCCATTAAGAAAATCTATCTACAGTGAAACCCTCTTAAGAAGTTCTCTTAAGAAGTTTTGTGGCTTAAGAAGTTTGGTTTTTTCGATCCCTGGACCCGGAATTGGCCCAATTTTTCCCACATTTAAGGTTTTCCTGCTTAAGAAGCTTGTTTTTTCCAGTCCCTTGGAAAACTTCTTAAGAGGGTTTCACTGTATATTAAAGAGTGTCCCAGTATTTTTATTCTTATATTGATGAAATTTTGCACACTTGACTTTCAAAACAGGAAGAAGGGCATTGACTATATGAGATTGCGAAAAATCACCCCCATTTCCCACCTCTCAAGGCAGAATTTTAAGAATTCTTGATGAAATTTTGCAAACCTGACTTTCAAAATGAGAGGAAAATTACTCTCCACGTCTGATTTCGAAAAACTCTGCGTAAGGCGGGGGGCAACGCAGGGAACATCAGCTAATAAATCAATGTAGAAATTACATTGACTCAACAATCACATACATTATAAAAAATAAATCAATATAGAAATCCCATTGATCCAACAATCACATCCATTATAAAAAATAAATCAATATAGAAATCACACAGAGAAGATAAGATCTCCCACAAGATATATTTATATATACATTTAGTGTAAATCTTAAATTTCCAAATACATCGTATACTGAACTACTAGAGTTCATTGTCTGTTCTTACGTAAAAAAGTAGATATGGAGTGGACGCCGACCTAATTTTAGGCTTGGATGAAAGCAATTCATCAAATTCGTCATTCGATATTGGTTTCACCGTTTCGTCATCACACATTAACCAGACACTCTGGTCGGGGCAGGATGCCAGTTCCTCCGGAGACCACAGTCCCGGCTGATGGCCGAGGCGGATTCCGCAGCAGTCCAGGCTCGAGCAGAAGCTCGTGTCGCTGGAGGCCCCCGCCGCAGGGGGCACCAACAGAGGGACCCTTCTCTTCACAGGTTGGCCCTTGTCAGCGGCTGATGCGCCATTATTCTTATTCCTAGCAAAAAGGTTCTTCATAAAATTAGATTTCTCGTTAGAGTTTGAGACAACGCAGTTTTTACTGTCTCTCTCGCAGCAGATGTAGGGGGCGGAGTAGTCTGCGTAGTTAGCGCGGGTGTAGGCGATGTAATGCCCCCCGGTGAGGGTCTGGCCCAGATGCATGATGACACTGTAGAGGCTGTACTGGTGCGGGCGCTGGCTGGCCGGCAGTGGGCAGCACGTGTCGCAGAAACAGGCCAGGCGCAGCGGCGTGGGCATGTGCGCAGTCAACTTCTCCATGCCGCCGCTGAACCTCTTCAGCTGCAGCACCACGAGGCGGGGCAGGGTCTCGTATGTCACCTGGCGGCGAGCCTCATTGTAGCGCGCGCACTGGTCGCACCAGTACTTGTTTTGATCTCGCAAACACTCGCTGGTGACGCAGGCGTTCTGGTACACAGCGCTCGGGTCCACCGTCCGCTCGTTGTCCGAGCGCTTGTCCTCCGGGATGGGAACTGATATATCGCACATTGTCTGTTTACGTTCCGTTACCATTTCACACTCTAAACAAGTTGTCCGTAGCACGGTAGTTCCTTCAAAATCTTCAGCCACAAAATCAAAACCTAAATTTTTACACCACTCGTTGGACGGTGGTGCAGTCTCTTCTTCCATAATGGTGGGAGATTTGCCGTTGGTGTCTTTAGTCGGGGAATCCACTTTTCCGGTTTTAGCCTTTTTCTTATTTTTCCAAGATTTCCTTATAAGTCCAAAGGTTGGCTTGGAAGACCCTAAAACGGCACCATCGTTTTCTGCAGGTGGTGAGTTCTCCGTCACAATGTTCCTGAAAGAATAACATATAACAACAATTAGTAAATGATGCCCTTGATCACTGATTGTTTTAATTCCTCAAAGGTTGACAATATAATAGTCCCAGGGAGACTGACGTCATCTTTCTAGTACTTCCGCCTTTTTAATTTTTATACAAAAGTTGTGAAAAGATACTATTGTGAATGGCGTATGAATGACCTCTCTCTGGGACTACTTTAGTGGTTATCGGGACATAATTTAATAATTGTACATATTAAGAATTTAGCCTTAAAAAATTTCACAAATTCAATCTTAGAAATTGTGATATAAATAATTTGTAAGAATAGCATTTGCAATTTTTGTATAATAATGTCATTCTTCATCAAAAAAATTATCTATGATGATTGTTTCTACTTTGGTACATAAGTAATTAGAAACAAAGTGCTTTGCAATAATTTTAATAATAAAAATAATTTTTCTTTAATATTGGTAGATTATGACTGGATTGAGATTACAATTACTAAATTAAATATACAAACCGCCAGTCCCGTCGGGGATAGATGGTAAAAACACAAACATCATTTCATTAGATTCTTTTTCACTTTTTTAATGATAAATGTAAACTCGGTGAATAGAATTTAATAATTTCCAGAGATGATACTCAATACCTTGATGAGAGACCTCAAATTAGAAATAAAACATTGCTTTTAGCTGTGTTTAATTACCTGATTTGAATAGCAAGGTACTTCAACCATTCTCTTCCCCCCTCGCTTGTGTTCTGTGATGGATCAAATTTCATCACCAAAGACCAAGAAAGTGTTGACAGATGTGGGTCGAAAGGACAGGAACGGAAGAAGGGAGAAGTGCGAGAGTGAATGAAGGGAGTTCATAGGGCACAAGCAGTCAAAACCGAGATCAGGGAGAGAGAAGAGTTAGGAAGAGGCCCTTTGGAAGTTGAGGACGCAAGATATGTAAAGTCGATATCGCCGATAATATTAGAAGAGTGTATTATAAAGTGCTGATGTCCCTTTCGAAGATTACGCATCATAAAGTTAGTTATCCCCGAGCCATATGACAAGTAATTGAGATTAGATATAAGTAGATCTAAGTATGATTAAGATTATACATTGACTTAGTCAAACCTCATTAAAATCCATACATTTAAAGAGATCTCTATAATTAAATTCATCATCCTTGTCCCAACCCAAGCAACCCAAATTAGTGAGAAGGCAGGGTGGAGAAAGTACTGACGTATGCGTGAAACAGCATTTATTTAAATATTCAATAAAAATCCCGAGATCTTTACTGGAATAAAACGGAATGTTACAATTCCCCAGCTCAAGTTTGCCATAGTCCCACTGAGAGCAGGCACAAAAAATAAAATAGTAAAATTACCCATTGGGAACATCAGGTTGATGATTAAAGCGCTGCTGCAGAGAGCGACAAGTCTCCCTGATGCTGTCCAACACGCACATGAGCAGCTCGTGGGCATCCTGCTGCTGGTTGCCCTCAAAGATGGGGTTGACATTCCTCAGCGCCGTGAGGAAGGTCTCGGCCTGGTAGGGCTCGGAACTGTCTCTCAGCTCGGCGGCGTGCAGCCCGCAGTACATCTCATGCATTTTCTCGGTGGTGATCTGGATCTTGCTCTTGGCGGTGGAGGAGTCGGGTGCGCAGTGCAGGCCCTGCAGCGAGGGCAGGTCCTTGGAGCTCCAAGAGCGAGAGCCACTGCTGGCGAGGTTGGCAAAGTTGCGGCCCAGCGAGGAGCTCTTGGCCTTGGCCTGTCCAAGGCGCTGCTCCGCGAGGGCCAGCTCGCCCACCAGGTGGTGTAGGTTGTGCAGGAAGCTGGGCGTGAAGCGCAGCGTGTAGAGGATGCTGTTGAGGAAGCAGGTGTTGCCGAGGTTGGACAGGGTGGCTATGGGCGGCCGGCCCTCCGTGCCCTTCCTGTGGCTGCCCCCGTAGCTGTTGGCGGACTCTGTATGGTAGCCATTTAACATTTCGATCCTCGGCTGGCCCGTACTAAGCACTACAGAGTTTCCTTCTGTAAATTATAAATATGAATTATTTTATATTTATTCATTATCAGGAAATCGACAGTTTACATTTTTTCAGTTTGTACATGTGTAATACAGCCAAAATAAAACTAATTTTGGATTTCCTCCTTGTGACTTTACCTCTGATTAGACAGCATAGTAAAGAATAAGAAATAATTAAATTTATGATAAAGGAATATGAAGCCAAAAATTATATAAAACCAAAAATTATCAATACATTGGTAACCATAAGAAGACAGGTTGTACATACAAATCAAAGCATAACAGAATTATAAGTATAAGCAATAGAAACTTAAGAAACATAGAATCATAAAACATATTCTCGAAACATCAGAGAGGTACTCTTTTTTGGACCCCTTATATTTGGTAAGTTCGCAATTTAAAATGTCCACTTTGGATAATACACTATTGTAACTATTGCATAACAGACTATGCAATATATTAGCCCTATACACAATCATCAGGGCAGATATGTAATTGTGTTTCCCTGATGATGGACAATGTAACGCTGTCCGAAACGTTGGCTAAAAAAGGAGGTAGCGCAACACGACATAACACCCCAAAAACAAATATCGAAAATAATATTTTCACTTTTCAACAAGAGATTTCTCGCATCTCTTCTGAATTATTTGTTATTGACATTTCGCAAACTGAAATTATTGAAATAATTTTTCTTACAAATCATTGGTCATATGATAAATATTTAAAAAATGTATGTTTGAATTTAAATTTATTAGGAACGAAAAAAGAGGAACGATTTTTTTTAATGAGTTGGAAATTTCCAAATCGGATGTTCAGAAATCCCAGAATCTTGATGCCTATTTCAATTATTAACGCAAACACTCGAGTGGATAAGTTTTCTTTTTGGAAGTCCAGATTAATAATAAATCCAATAAAATTATTATTTTCACAACTATGCTGACAGCTCAACAAGCAGTGAAGGTTATCTTAATATATATATTTATTCTGTCCGTGTGTATGTCACTGAACTCCTCCTAAACGGCTGGACCGATTTTGATGAAATTTTTTGTGTGGGTTCAAGGGGATTCGAGAATGGTTTAGATTCACAATTTGGTCCACTGGAAAATGTTCTTTTAATTTATTTTTTTATTTCTAAGGAGTTGTTGATTTTGGAATGTTTTACATTGGATCCGGCAGACTGCGCTACCATCGCAGTATCGAATATTCAATATTATTCTATTTTAATTTTAGTTTGTCCTGACAGTTGTGTACAGGACAACGTCTGTCGGGTCTGCTATAAATAAATAAAATAAATTGTGGAACATTCCAGAACGCTCTCGAATGTTGTCCTGAGCGAAGCCGGGTAACCCAGCTAGTTTCACGTAAAAACTTATCTTTACAAGTAGTGTGTTCCTGAACAAAAACCCTGCTCAGTCACATTGGAGACATTTTATATTGGCAATCACTCAGTTTGATTGGCGAAGGTGGCAGTTAGTTGTTTTTTACAGTATTTAAGGGGCAACTGCTTAAAAGGAATATAAACACTAGAAATATTTCGATTCTCATGCCTACAAAATTTTAAATCGCGTGTCGTATTTGCACGAGGCAAGTAAGCGAAAAAGTGGTTTTTATTTATTTTGTGCATAATTTTATAAGAATGAAAAAAAGTTAGAACACACAAAACCTCAAAAATAGTCTTAGCCATACAGGGGTATTTTTAAAAAATTGTTTCATATTTACTTCACAGGTCATGAAAAAACATTTTTTCTAGTGGTTTACGCTTATATTTTTTATTGTGTAAATAATAATTTTATTAAAATCCATATATTTCCAATGCATAGAAAAGCTAAAAAAGCTTCAATTTATACATTTTGATGTTCATACATTCATCGTAAAGATAAATCTAAATCGGATTTCATGTATAGCTTCATCTCAACCAAATTTGATAAATTAACATAGAGTATGTATTTCAAATTATCTGATCAATAAATTACAATAATAATGCATGTTAAAAAATGTTGATGATAACCAAAAGAGTAATTTATTGAATTGTGACATGCCAATCAGATAATCCTATTTAATTGATAAAAACATATATTATATTATCAAGAACCAACCTTCCATAAAGACCTAAACAGATTGGCAATTTGTAATTTGGGTGTACAAATAAATTAAGAATGTTGTTATTAGGAAACATCTGATTAGTACTAATGTTTTATTGTACCAGGGAAGGATTTTCATGGATATTTATATTAATTAGTGATCAAGTGTGATTAAAGGTGCTAATTGATGATTCAAATCCCTTTGAGACTTAGAAATGATGGTTGACATTTTCGGAATGCAAGAAATAAGGATCCTCAACAAGGTTAGGGTAACTTTACTGTTCTACATATTTACGAGTGGGTTGACAGTTCTCACCTGAGGTTTTGAAGAACTTGGCGTTGGTGTTGAAGGACTTTTCCTCCAAAGGCCGCTTGATCCCCGTGGTGAGGATTTTGGACAGCTGGAGTTTGGAAGGAATATTTTCTCTCAGATGTTCCTTCTCCGAGGGAGCACTGTCACTTGAACAACTCCCCTTTCTGTCATTTTTATTCAGAGATAACTTTTTCCCAACTCCTTTCTTTTTATCTAGAAGGGTATAGCTCACGTGCATCTTCAGCACACCTACAACCACAAAATTCAGTAAAGAGGCATGAAAATTGCAATGGCAGATTCGCAAAATCAAATATAGGTTAACCAAAGTGTCACTTGTGTGGGCATCATACGGAATTCCTAAAACAGTTACCGCACTCTCCGTACTCTTCTCGAGCGTAAGCAAATCACAAATACAATACATGCAAAACGATGACAAGTTATGAAAATAACCAGTAAAGAATGGTCGACAAAATGAAAAGTGATGATCACGAAAATAAAAAGCTTTAACCAAATACTCACATATGAAAAAATAAAAACTTATATGCCTACATGATAGAAGCCTTTATATAAATTTTAAGAATAAACAATTATTACCGGGCGCTGACTTGATGTATCGCCATTTTGGCATAAAATCAGTTTATTTATGGTAAAATCTATGGACCATCTATGGACTAAAATCACCGTTGAAAATCTATACAACGACAATAATCTCACGGATAAAGTTTATGGTAATTCCCGGGAGTAGGAACCAACGTGCCAGGGGGGCTGGCTGAAGTTAATATTATTTCAAGTAGTTTTTATATGTGGTAACAGTCTTTGCTGGAATTGTGGGTATAAATGGTGTCTCTTAACAACTTTCACGGACTTTATTTGAAAAGTTTTAACTAACTAACTAACTAACCATCACGCCGTTTCCCCGCAGGGGTAGGCAGAGAGGACGGACCGCCAAACAACTCGATCTAGGCACACACTCCTTGCTTCGTTCACATTCATACATCGTCTCATACATGCTCTTCTGTTATTCTGAAAAGATAAAACTTTTCTTTTCTTTTATGTCAAGAGTCAGAAAAGTTTTATCTTTTAAGAAATAATGAGAGAAAACCTTAGGGTAACAGTACGAGAAAACCTGAATAAATTTGCATAGGGGCCTAACAATGTCAACATCGGCCGAGGAAACCATGAAGCTAGTAAGCCGTGGACGGAGCTACTCGTCAACGATTTGAAACCATTTTGTCATCATTTGAAAGAATTTGAAACCATCAATTCTCAAAAAATCACAAACCGTTATGATTGCATTAAAAATGTTAATGAAATTACAATAGTTCCAATAATAATACCACTTTGCATACAAATAATTTCAAAAGTTTGTCATACAAGATGGCTACAAGGCAATTTCCCCTCGCTTTCGACTTGGATTCAATGCCATTCACACAAAATTGCACAGTCGTTCCGTTAAATAGGATCGTGGAGGAAGTGAGAATGTGGGCACGTACTAATATTTTACTTTTTTGGTCAATTTTTTATCTCTTTCAAAAACAATTGCACTATGCAATTAATATAAAATTCCATGTACACTGTAATTATCCATTACCTCTAAAATTGCCTTTTCATCGTCTTTGCAAGGCATATAATACAAAAGTTTTAGCATAAAACAATAATAATAATCAATATGTATTATAAAAGAAAGTGTGCCTTCCGCTAAAACTCAGAAGCAAGTCCCGACACGATTAAAGGAGTTATATGGTGTGGTAGTTCCCCCATCCATGAAGAAGGTTCCCGTTTTTACCTAAAGCGCGTGCTTTTGAAGATATAAGGGCTGAAAATTTCGCCCTCTAGGAATTTTTGAAATAGTCCAGAACATTCGAGAGTATTTGAGAGCATTCCAGAACATTCTGGTATGTTGTGGAATGTTCGGGAACAGGGAATCGGGAACATCATTAACACTTTCGAATGTTGTGGAATGTTCTGGAGCATTGTGGACCATTCGAAGCCTTTTTTGTATGGGTGGGGATACCCTTGGTATTGATAGGGGTATATAAAACAAGACCCGTCGTGAATTCGAGCGTCAAATCTCATATCAACTCCCCAAGCCGGGTAAATAATTGGATAATTTGTAGAGGGTCTTTTTTGGTGAAAATCACCCCAAAAGCGCTGTGCAATTGGTTCTATCTAATTTAATATTAATTATTGCTCAGGATGTTAGGTAGAATCATTTCCTTTCAAAAAGCATCACTCATTTCTGAATACTGTTTTGTTCTAGTCAAAAATATGCATTTGGACTTGGTGACTTGGACCAATCTGCTTTTTTGAACTTATACATATAATATAGTATTTATTTTACAGTAATTTGACTTATAAAATTTTATTTAAATGTATTTAATAATATTTAAGGTGAAAAAATATACATTGATGTATTTTTAATGTCGGTCTTTAAGTTCGTAGGAATAAATTATTTTATTTATTTATAAATATTATTTTTCATCGCACAGTCGTCGAATCCTGTTCCGCGTCGAGCGATTTACAATGTTTTCGAATAGGATTGTCAATTATGCCATCACTATTAGCAAGATAAACATTTCATTCAATTTCATCTATGACTTTGCAAGACATGACAGGAGACAGAACCTGTCAAATTTACAAAACAGTTATATCGGTGTTGGTTTATTTGTGGTTACATCTAATCGCATTTAACATGGTTTTTACTAAAATATTTATTAAATAATCCATATCACGCATGAAAAGCATTTAAGACGAGTGATGGACATTTTTTAAAATTTTACTCTTGTTGATACAAAGCAGGAATGAAAGGTTTGTCATGCCGGTATCAAAAACATTATTTGTTTTAGGTGTTAATTTATTTGTTTCTTTCAGATGATTCACATATCCTGTCAAAAAAAAACCTCCAAGACTTGTGTGTTATTGCTGCCGTCATTCGAATGCCCTTTGTAAATAAGAATAGTTTGTGTATTTATTTTTCAAGTGCATAACATGTAAACGCGTTTTCTTATTGCACAAAGCGGCCCTACTTGTCACGAAGAACGGGCTGCAAGACAGGGAGTCAATCAAAAATGTTTTAGATAGAAATGATTTATTTAATTAAATGTAGACATTATGAGCGAAACTCAATCGAAAATCTGGAAACAGAAAAATCAGAAAAAGATATTTACACCTCTGGGACTCGAAATTAAATAAAATGGATAAAAAATTTATCCAGACACCATCTAGATTGCATTTAGTTCGAGTTGAATCTTGCAATCATTCATAAAGATGGCAGCCAATAAAAACATGCGTGAAGAAAAATGAAGATAATATGGGTGGTTCTAAGTCGAAGTATGGTACAGTTAAAAGTGACCGAATTGGATATCGACACCTTAGCTCAGTGGATAAGAGCACCCGACCCGGAAAGTAGGGAGGTCCTGGGTTCGAGTCCCAGAGGTGGAAATATCTTTTTCTGATTTTTCTGTTTCCAGATTCTCGATTGAGTTTCGCTCATAATGTCTTCATTTAATTAAAAATATTACAGTTTGAGGTTTTACTCATAAAAAGTGAAAATAACAAAATAATTATATTCATCCTAGACTTGCTGAAGAGTCAATAGATGTCGCACATTAAATAAAATGGATAAAAATTTATCCAGACACCATCTAGATTGCATTTAGTTCGAGTTGAATCTTGCAATCATTCATAAAGATGGCAGCCAATAAAAATATGCGTTAAGTAAAATGAAGATAATATGGGTGGTTCTTAGTCGAAGTATGGTACAGTTAAAGGTGACCGAATTAGATATCGACACCTTAGCTCAGTGGATAAGAGCACCCGACCCGGAAAGTAGGGAGGTCCTGGGTTCGAGTCCCAGAGGTGTGAATATCTTTTTCTGATTTTTCTGTTTCCAGATTTTCGATTGAGTTTCGCTCATAATGTCTTCATTTAATTAAATATCACAATTTGAGGTTTTACTCGTAAAAAGTTTAAATAAAAAATAATAATAGTAATGATTTATATAATGAATTATTTGCAGATATACCAGGAAGTGCTCTATTTTCTGTTCGTTTGGTGACTGCAGATTACTATTTAAGCAAACCCATCCCAGAACTAGATGTCCAGTTTTCAGAATTTAGAGGGTCAGAAGTAAAGCAGGTACCATTTCTTTTAGATTTGTTATTTATCATTTTCTTGTGACGTAAATTCTAATTGAATCAACCAGGTGATGTAAACCACAGATGTGGTTTTTACCACTAAACTTATAACTCTTTTGTAAATATCTTCAGCAATCTTTAACTTATTTCAGCTGCCGATTCTTAGAGTTTTTGGAGCAACTCCTCGAGGCAATAAAACATGTTTACACATTCACGGAGTGTTTCCCTACCTCTACATTCCGTGCGATGATCCCAACCCTGAACCAAAGATAGCGTACCAAGTAATGTATTGACTGAATAATCATCACTACTTACATCTGCACGAAGGTATCAGAAATCATGTAATAACATCTACGATTAATCATTACAGATAGCAAACAGCATCGATAGAGCGTTGAATATATCATTGAAACAAGCCAATTCTACAAACCAACATGTGTATAAGGTTATTTTGGTGCAAGGGATGTAAGTTTATACATTAAGTTTAATAATATGGAATAGTTTTATTGAATGGCATGTGCTTTGGTTTGCTTATTTGCTATTTTCTTCTTTTCTAGACCGTTTTACGGATTCCACACCAAAGTACATCAATTCTATAAAATATTTTTTTACAATCCTTCGTTTATCAAGAGAGTGGCCGACTTGCTGCAGAATGGAGCCATCCTGGGATTATCCTACCAACCTCACGAAGCTCATATTAATTTCACAATGCAGTTCTTTTTAGACTTTAATCTCTATGGGATGAGTTTTATCAATTTAGAGTATATTAAGTTTAGAAGAAAAAATGTACAGATTACGCAAGACAAGCATTCACAACTCAACGAAGATGAATATCTTCCGGAAACAATACAGTTCACAAGCTGTTGTGAATTTGAAGGTGATTGCTTAGCGCAACATATATTAAATAGGAAAGATGTAATCCATGGTAATCTCGGTGCTAACCCTGGGTTAGAGGCTTTGTGGGAAGATGAAAAGCAAAGACTCAATAACATGAATATGTCCGAAACACTTGTTCCGACACCAACTCAAGTTAGAGATAATATACCTCCAACAGACTCTCACTTATACCATGGTAGAAAACTTTTAGTTAAGTTGGCGCTTAATTCAGAAATGCAAAATGATTCTGCCGATCATAGTGTGATGACCCTTTCAATTCTGAATGATTCAGAAGGAGCAAGATCTAGCATTGAGTTAACTCCGGAAGCATCGAAAGAAAAACCTTCCACTATTCTTAGTAAGGTGGTTTATCCCGCTGAAACTCCAGAAGAGATCCAGATCCTTAATGCTACCAATGTTATGTTACATCATCCCTCGGCCCGGGTCTCAAAGAGGTCAAGCAAGCGCAATACGTCCATTATTGAATTAAGTCAAAGCCAGACTTTATCGCAAGTAAATTGTAAGTATCTGTATTTTATTTTGACACCATTTATCTTACGCAAAATTACATTTTTTAAAATTATTTATTAATGACTATTTAAATACATAATATAGTAGTTTATTGACCATCTTCCTCACCAGGGATTCCTGTTCCGAGGTGGACTGTGGGTATTTGTGTTATTGTTACATCATGATTTCCGAATTCGCAAGTTCCTTTCCTGCGGAAAGCGATTGAGTTGCCAACTGGTTTTTTTTCAGTTTCTCCATGAGCGAAGGGCTTTTGTTTTTGTTTTCCATCCACTTAACTTCATATCTGATTTATTACAGTGGACAGTGATGACATGGACCTGATGGACATGTTAAAAGATATGGAAACCAACATTGAGGAGGATAGTATTCTCGGAACACAAACTAAACAAGACGTGGAGGAGGACGAAATCGAGGAAGAAATACGTGATTTCAACGAAAGATTTACGGAAGAGGATTTCAATGTGACGTAAAGATAATTAATTGTTTATCCCATTAAGATACATTAATTATTATTAGTTGTATTAAAATAAAAATTTCATATTTTTTTATAGTGTGAATGAAGACAGAACGTTATCTCAATCTTCTGTGTGGAATGATACTTTCTGGGAAAATGTCCAAAATATTTCCCAGTTGGATGGATCTTGGGATGTTGAAGGTAGTTATCATAAGTATATATTATAAGTAAGTTTTGTTAACAGTGGATCAGGCAGTGGCGGCTCGAGCAATTCTTTGTTAACAGTGGATCAGGCAGTGGCGGCTCGAGCAATTCTTTGGTGGTGGGGATCGAAATTTTTTACATACTATACTGTAATATCACCACCCGTAGAATATAATATAAAATTCAACTCAAAAAAAAAATATTGATGGTCTAATCATGCTAATCGTATATCTAAACACAAAATAATATAAAATGTCTATAGATGTATACCAATTTACAATATACGAGGCGTATCCAGAAAGTAAGTGTACTGAGGCTCTCACGACCGAATGAATTTTATTTTCGACATGTTGGCTACACTTACGTGTAGCCTGACTCTTCTCCTCCGCAACGAGACCGGTTCAAGGTCAGTACGTTGAGAAGTGTCGACGCGACAACACGTTTCGTGAAAAATGTCAATCCAATCTCCCGCCAAGTGCAAAATACGTGGCGTCATCCGTTATCTCGTTTGGAAGGGAAAACCTCCGGTTGAGGTTTATAATGAGGTGAAAACTGCATAAGGTGATAAAACTATGAGTCGTACGAGTGTGTAAAAGTGGTATCGCGAGTTTAAAAACGGTCGTACGTCTGTGCATGATGATCAGAGGAGCGGAAGACCTTCAATTGTGACTGACGAAATTGTGGCAAAAATCGAAAAAACGCTCCGTGACGATAGCAGATTGACTGTGGATGAACTTTCTGCGATGTTTCCGCAAATCTCCAGATCTCTACTACACGAAACCATCACAGAAAACCTCGGATATCGGAAACTGTCTGCGAGATGGGTCCCAAAACAGCTGACAGACCAACACAAGTTTAATCGAGTGGAAGCCGGACAAGAGTTTTTGAGGCGCTGCAAACTCCACGGAGATGAATTTCTCCACTCCATCGTTACTGGAGATGAAACTTGGGTTGCACACTACACGACTGAAACCAAAAAGCAGTCTCAACAGTGGCGTCACACCTCTTCACCCTCCGTCAAAAAGTTCAAAACCACAATTTCAGCCAAGAAAATCATGGCATCCGTGTTTTGGGACTGTCAAGGCTTAATTTTGATTGAGTATCTGCCTCAAGGGGAGACCATCAACCCTGCAAGATACTGTGAGACCCTAAAAAAATTGCGGAAACAAGAGAGGCACGCTGACAAAGGGAGTCAGCCTGCTGCACGACAATGCCAGACCACACACGGCCAACGCCACAAAGGAACTGCTTGCCTCGTTTAAATGGGATGTCCTGAACCACACCGCGCATTCCCCTGACCTGGCACCTTCAGATTATTATCTCTTTACCTCCCTGAAGCTGCACATGGGTGGAAAAAGGTTTTCAACCGACGAGGAGGTAAAGGAGGAGGTGGAGAAGTGGACGAAGGGGTTGGCAGGAAACTACTTCGAGGAAGGCATCAAAAAGTTGATACCCCGCTTCACCACCTGCATTGAGAGGAATGGCGACTATGTCGAAAAATAGCTTACATATGTACTATGGTAACCATGTAATTTTTTTGTTTCAATAAAAAATTTTGTAACCTACAAAAATTCAGTACACTTACTTTCTGGGATATGCCTCGTAGTATAATAAAAATAACTCTTTATCTTGCAAGATTATTATTGAACTTAATTTGAACGCGAGCGATTATCGCCCAAACATTTACTTCGTAAACAAATGGTTCAGTAGTTTGTCGTGGGGATTTAGTGAATGATCTCCACAGTGTTTGAAATTCACATATGAGTGCGCCTGCGCATTTCTCGGATGGTATACGATAGCGTAAGAAACGTTGGGGTACCACTCCGTTTGTCCCCCAAGTGCACAATAGAGTCTGCGCACTGAGAAATGGACTCATAGTTCGTGCGACGTGCGCTCAGTTCGCTGTCGGCTGTCGGCTATCATTCCGCTCCCGCCGGCCAGACTGGGTGGTTGTCGGACCGGATCCGGAACGATATTTTGTATTTTATTTCTGCAAATTTTAATTATTTTTATGTTTAAAGAATTCTTTTCATTTCGTGAAGACAAAGCATCAACTTTTATTTCCTTTAGTAGGTTTTGGGTGTAACTGGTGGGGACTGTCTCCATTGTCCCCCTGTGAAGAACCGCCACTGGGATTAGGTATGCGACTTAATATATTTTGGTTTTGTTTTCAGATGAACAGTCCACTACGTCACAGTCTAAAAGAAAAAGAAATTTAAAAGTTGGTCTTTCTAAACCAAAAAAGAAAATACCACTTAAAACAAAGGAGGAGGAGAAAAATGTAAGAGTATTAGAAACTCAAGTTCAGTCCCCCAAGAGAAGTGCAAATATGGAAATGAAAATAGAAGGCTTCAAAAATGAGCTACGGAGTCAGGCAATCAGTCCTAAAAAATCTCCAACCAAACGGTTAAGTAATTTTAAGCCATTAAAAAGTACTCTTGAAGAATCACCATCACGCCTTGAGAAATTAACTACTAATGGTAAATTACTGACCTCAAAAATGAGTTTTCATGTAAAACAGGAATTAGACTCTCCAAAATCCAAAAAATCATTGTTTATGACTAAGAAGTCTTTTGATATGACACAAAAATCCTCGTCAGATGGTGATTACCAAAGTATTTCTAGTTTTTCTGATGAAGATAAAAGCAAAAACATTAAAACTATTTTTCAAAAGAATGAATTTACTGAAAACAAAATAGTCCACTCACCTGAAGATGAAAACTCAAGTACTATAAGCTCTCCTGATTACAATGAAGACAACAATGTACACAAAAATGCTTTGACATCTTCTGCATACGACAGGTGTCATAATTATATTCCTGAGGCGGGATCTTCGAGAATTATAGATATTTTAGTGGAAGAGAAGAAAGTAGAATCATTATCCCTGTCACCGAGCTTGGAAGACTCTCAACTTGATGAAAGTGATGGAGGAATCGTAAGTTTTTATAATACTACGCATTATCAAGATACAAGTTTCGCTGACGGGGAGTTTATCCAGTATTCTCCGATGAATGTTAGCAAGTTACCTTCAACTAATCAAAAATCATCCATCAAAGAAGATGACGGTGCTGTTAGATTGCACTACGATACCTCATTTACTCCAGAAGCTTTCAAATCAAGAATTATAAATGTTATAGAAAAGGGAACAAGTAAGTGCGGTACAATCAAAGAAAAGAAGAAAATAACAGTATTAGTACCAATGTTGCATCCACCTTCATTCAATGAAGTCCGATCAACAATGCACCAACACGGTATTCCTATTTGTATTCACGAACAGCCATTTTATTCAAACGCTAAAGATGTCGGCAATCAAATTGAAGTGGGACAAATCATACTTAAGATAAAAAGTAAAACCTTGGCCAGTCTTAAACCTTTTCAATCCGATGTTACAAATTCAAACAGTCTGGAGATGTGGAGAGAAAATATGTTTTTAACGAATAACATTACACAAGATAACTTGAAGGTTAAAGACTTGGCAAGTCTCCTGGCTAGTAATCGACCTTGCGTTTTAACTCCTGTGATACGACCTCCTTCTGCGCAAGAAGTGAAGAATTGGCTCAAAGCAGCAGAGACCAGGAACTCAAAAAGCGAAGTTGAAATTCCGATAGAACCAGAAAAAATGATCTTATACTTTCCATCTAGTCCTGGTCAAGAAATGAATAACAGTCAAATGGAATTAAGTTTATCTTCTTCATCTGATACGTCGGAAATTACACCATCACCAGAAGAAACTATTGTCATACGCAAACGAGTCTCCATTGTTTTAAATGAGTTTGAAAATGTAAACCAAGAAATAAAATCGACAGGTAAAAAGAGAAAGAATCTCAGTCAGCCGGTGAGAAAACTGAGACCACGTTCTTTGCGCCTTTCTCTCGCAAGGAAACTTAGCTTAGATAGTAATGATTGCACCCCGAGAGAACTTTCGCAAGGGTCCAATGAGTCTGACATTGTGTGCGGTCAACAGTCTGAAGCTAATGAATCACCAACTCTAGAATTCTCTCAAGAAATACCCTTACAAGATATTGAACGGCCTGATCCAATAACAGAAGAAAACATCGTCCCAGTTGACGGCGTAAGTTCAGTGGTACATTTTCTGTCATATCAAAATTATTTCTAATTTTGAAACAGTTGGAATTCTAATAAAATTTTATATGGCGTGTATGTTTACTTCTCCATTTCTTTTATAGGAATGCATCGATGTGGATAAATATCTTTCACAGGCTGTAGACAAATCTGCAAATCACAGCGCGACACTCGGCTTCAAATTTTCTGGTGAAAATTATCAAGATGCTCCAACTATTCATGAGGTATGAATTTGTTTGTATTTAATAAATTTTTGAATTGAACTTCTTATCATTTTACACTCGTTTTATATAATTTTTCTTTTCAGAATGAATATTTAACAGTAATAGTGTTAGAAGTTTTGACTTCTACTAGAGGAGACATGTATCCAGATCCCGCTCTTGATCCAATATTAGCCGTATTTTATTGCATCGATAACGACTGCCCGGAAGACCATGTCCTTCCTCAGAAAGAAAGTGGAATAATAACAGCGAAAGATGGTCACTTCAAAACTGAATACAACGAGACAGCTTTCTCTTACCTGCAGGGATTGAACAAGAAACACAAAATAGTTTTTGTAGAAAATGAAAAGCTGCTTTTTGAAGAAGTGTTGAATTTAATCGCAAAATGGGATCCTGATATTCTATGTGGTTACGAAATAGAAATGCAGTCTTGGGGGTTTCTCTTTCAAAGAGGGTTTGTCTTAGAAATGAACATGGCGTCCAAAATATCGAGAGTGCCAATTGAAGAAAAAGCCGACTGGAAAAGAGCTTCTCAAGAAATAAACAAAGACATCAAATTAATAGGACGTATTACTTTGGACGTGTGGAGATTACTACGGCACGAAATAGCTCTGACAAGTTATACGTTTGAAAGTGTAATGTATCACATCATGCATGAAAGAGTTCCTCAGTTCTCTCACAAGACTTTATATTTCTGGTGGAGTCATCCTTCGGGTTTACTGAGATCACTCTCTATGGAGTATTACCTCACGAGGGTCACAGGCGTTGTTCACATATTACAGCAGCTGGATCTTGTAGGTAAGTACGAAGTTGCAAACAACCGATGGTCCTGTATAAATCTCTCCATCTGATACCTGAAAAAAACTCATGACTCGAAATATAACTACGGTAAAATCTCGACTGATCGTTCCTTGATTGATCGTTTCCCGCATGTGTTGTTTGTTTCTTCCATTCCCGAATTCGTTTCATACATATTGGAATGAATAGCTGTAGGTAGATTTTGTACAGGTGTTTATTCGGAAACGGACAAACCAGAGAGGACGAAACACGCTTGCATTCCTTTACATATAATGTACAGGCATTCTTTCTTGCTTGCACTCATCCTCTTTCATGCATACATTACAATGTATAACCTGCAAAAACTACATTGCATCGTTTTACCGCATTAATCATTTGAAGTGCGCACTTTTTGTACTATTTTACTTGATCGATCGCTGCTGGCGGTCAATTGATATTAGTTGTTAGACTAGAATTTGGTTTGTCTGATAACCAACACTTCTGCCATAGGTCACCCCAAGTGGTTCTCTATGTTTGGTGACTTAGCAAGGGTGCCTCGGTTCACAGGGGTGAGGTTTGTCCGGGTCTTGGTGGCGGACACGTCCGCCCGTCAACTGTGTGGCAGGTCAGATCGGGAGAGACTGGTTGCGGGAGACGTTTTGACCTCACCAACAGGACTCTCTCGGAACATCACCTTGCACCGCAGTGGGGGCGTGGATTCATACATCCGTCACTTCTAAACAAACTGACCCCCAGATTCCTACCCACACGTCATACCTTTTTTCTTCCAAGAACGTCCTCTCCTTCCTTTCCTAAAAATACCCTTCACACAGCATCCTCAAAGATAACATGGGCCCTGATGGGAAATATTTTCCTCCATGTGGGCCTCCTGGAGGAGTGTGGAGCTAATGTAAATAAAGACATTTAACCTTAAAAATTAACTGTCCGGTGAAAAAAGTGCATGGTACTCAAAGAAGTACAAAAAAGGTGTTGAGTAAGTGGCCAAGCGTTTAGGAATTGCGGCATTTTTTAAACACATTCATTTTATATGTGAAATATGTATGTTTGTCAAGAATTTTAATCATATAAGTAACCTTTTTTCTAAATTCCCGCGTTAATAGTCTATTTCAATAGGACCCTTCAGGAGATAATGTGCCTACGATGTTAATATTTCAGGCAGAACATCAGAGCTGGCCCGTCTCTTTGGTATCCAGTGGTACGAAGTGATGTCGCGAGGTTCACAATTCCGGGTTGAATCTATGATGATCCGGATGACTCGTCCAAGAAACTATGTTTTAGTTTCCCCAAACATGATACAGAGGGCTGGAATGAAGGCCCCAGAATACTTGCCCCTAATAATGGAACCCGGTAAAGCCAAACATTAGTAATTTTACATTTATGCAAACATTTTAATGGGATTCGTATCGTATTATTTAAGCTAAAAATTACAAAATGTTTTCACCATTTCAATAAGATAAACTATTTTATATTTGATTTCAGAATCTCGATTTTACAGCGACCCTGTGATTGTTTTGGATTTCCAAAGTTTATATCCCTCAATGATGATTGCATACAACTATTGTTTTTCTACGTGCTTGGGAAAAGTCAACAATATGGGAAGGTATATTTTAACGTTATTGAAGAAAGCATTAATTTAGTTTGTGGCTTTTTTTTTTTACATGAGCTCCACACGGGAGGCCCTGAGGAAAATAATTTCCCTCAGGGCCTATGTCATCTTTGGGGATGCTGTGTGGAGTTTTTTTTAAGGAGAGGAAGGGGAAGAGAGTTCTGGGAAGGAAAAGGGTTTAAGGGGTAGGTAGGAATCTGGGGTTCAGTGTGTCCTGGTCATCCGCCTCCAAGACCTAGACAAACCTCACCCCATGAACCCGGGCACCCCTGCTAAATCACCAAACGAGGCAGAGGCTTGTCGTAATTGCAATATAAACACATAAATTTGTTTGAAACCACTTTATTTAAATATTCTTCTGATGAAGGAAGGAAGTAAGGAAGAGCAATAAGCTTTTTTGTTTGTAAAAATTAATGTTTCTTTGTTTATCCAGTATGCGTTCCTATACCATTCATCTGGTGAGTTGTTTTGTGAACGCCCGCAAAGCTCTCTACATATATAATGTTCGGCTGTGGCGTTATGAAATTTGTTTAAAAATATGAGGCGTGCGAGTTGTTTGAAAAAATGTGTGTATTTCATAAACTTTAGTGGCAGGGAAGGGGAGGGGGGAGGGGATTTCAGAAGAGAAGAGGGTAATGAAGGAGATTTGCGGGAGCGGGGGACTAGGGAGGGAAGAAAGCGGGGATGGTTAAAGCGGAACACGGATGGGGAATTTGGGAAGGGGAAGGCGGGAGGGGAATTTGGGCGAGAACGGAGACACATGGAAAAGGACACGTACAGGACGGGTGGGGAAGAGGGAGGGAGTTAAAGGAGACATAGTAGCAGTGGAGGATAGCAGGGGGTAAATTTGTAAAATCTGTTCTTCTCACACGGACAACTGTGGTCTGTTCATGCATCAGAAAATCTTCTGATTTATTCGTGTACGCACCAGACGGAAAACAAAAAATATTGTGTATCTAAAACTACTTCAATAAACAGAATTAAAACACAAACACTTTCTCTCTTTGAGTAGCCTTGCTACGTGTGCCAGGTACTTACTAGTAACAAATGTAAAGTGGTTTCAAACAATTTGTGTATTTAGTACTTAAAAAAAATAATTTCTCCTTGAAAGTTTTTTCACAAATCTATTCTCAATTTTCAACCACTATATTTTTCATTGTGCACTATATTTGCGATGACATGAGCATTTTAATTTTTGTCTTCTTCTTGATCAACTTTTAAAATGATTCAGTATTTGTTTCTTTGCAGAGACACTCCTTTTGAGTTTGGCTGCACACAGTTGAAGGTATCTCCCCGGATGTTGGAGCGTTTGCACAAGAAAGACTTGATCCACTGGTCTCCGTGCGGAGTAGGCTTTGTGAAGCCCGCAGTGAGGAAGGGCGTGCTGCCCATCATGCTGCAAGACATCCTCAGCACCAGGTTGATGGTGAAGAGGGCCATGAAGAAGCACAAGAATAATAAAACTTTACAGAAAATATTACATTCCAGACAATTAGGTTAGTGGATTTACTCTTCACTTAGGTTAAAATTCTGTTAGAGATACTATAGCTAGTGTTTGGGAGGGGGGTATGGGTTCTGCCGCCCTGGGAACCATTTATTGAATATCCAACATCTCTGCCGTAAGTCAGCGAACTTTAATACTTTTTAATGATAATATCATATTATTTTTACAGTAAAATTGTTAACAAATAAGTATATAATTTATGTTAAATGACTACCTCATCCTGTGCAGATTTTATAACCATAGAGGGCGTTTAATGAAGTAAAGCATTTCTTTTTTCTTGTCTTTATAACTGGCAATACCATAATAGTTCTACAATTCGAGAGAATCATACGAAATACGCGAAATTTCTATAGCAGGGGACGACAAACAGTTTTGGTGACAGGCTGTATGAATATGCTAATTTTTTTGGGGGGCCATGTGACCGTCGACGTCACTTGTGGGTGTGCGAGCCTGCTCTGCCAGTGCACTTGTGACTGCCCAAGTATGGTGAGAAGGAATAATCGTACATTCAGAGACTTTCCCTTCTGGCCTGCGGGCCACCAATTGCCGATCGCTTGACTATAGGATTATGATTAAAAACTAGTTCTTTTTGGTTTCATACAAGAAGTGTGAGAAGGAAGAATTTTATGGACAGCTTTTAGGACTATTGTCGATGACGTGTATACAATCTCTCTCTGGGACTAGTATACTATAGTTTTCTGTTAATATTTCACTTATGTTTTGGTAGCTTTTGACTGCACTGAAGGAAGTAAAATATTGTACCTACTTTCAGAATACTTACTTGAGTACCTACTTACAGATCTTATGATTTTGTAGGAAGTTTTGATTTATAAATTCTTCATTGCTGACGTTAAGTTATCGCCGTGTGCCAGGTGATTCTATTTTTTAGCCTTAACTTAAGAGGCTGTATGGTGTGGAGATGAACAACATTTCCTTGGGATTAGAGAACTAAAAGGATGCAACAAAAGACCTGTAGCACCAATGATGATTGGAATAATATTTTGTTGTAATTATGTCGCTTTTCAGGTCTCAAGCTTATAGCCAACGTGACCTACGGCTACACAGCGGCCAACTTTAGCGGACGAATGCCGTGCATTGAAGTGGGGGACAGTGTGGTGGCTAAGGGCAGGGAGACCTTGGACAGGGCTATTAAGATGGTGGAAAATACTCCCAGGTGGAAAGCGAGGGTAAGACCAAAAACTGGACTTTAAATTTAAAATCAGAATGAAGTTCAAGTTTAAATCATCATTACTGTGATATCTTAGATTTAGGTAGCTGTGTTAAACACAGAAGGCATTAGTAGCTTATTTCGGAGCTACCGATATTGTAGAGATCTAAGACCAGGATAAATACCACTGCCATTCAAGGACTCGGAAATATTTCTTCCGCCTTCTAATATGGACATTGGCTTACCGGCTATCCATCAGCTTCATTATAATTTGTCAACAAAAAGTTTACAGTGTTTCTGATGTGTGTTATATGATTCCGGATGTTCCTAAACTGAACATCAAGTTTATGAAATTGTCAATACGAGTATGAATGAGTTGAAAATCAAATGAAAAGAGATATCAAAATGTATAAATGGGGGAAATGGCTCGAGGTTTCTACCCACCTTTCTTAAAGTACATGCATCCATTGAATATCAATATTTTTTTATTAATATTGTAATGTTCTTTAATCTCAGTGATTGGGGTTACTCTGTATGTATATGTTTAGGAATTTTTAATTTTTAATTTATTTATTTAACGCCCAGAGGATTATAGTGTAATTTTAATTTAATTCAATTTACATGACATGTAGTGTTATTTTAATTTGATAGATACTTTGAAACTTAGGAAATAATAAAAATAAAATTACATTAGATAAAAGTCATACAAATACAGAAACAAAAACTGAAAAATACAGCTATTTTATGTTTACAAGATGTGTTTAGTAATAGTGTTGAAATAAATGTTTTAGATGATCCACAAAACTCGTCAAGTTGATATTGAATATGTCAACATCACCCAAGTACTTATTTCCCATGGTGTGAAGTCGTTGTATCGGAGAGTGGGCAATGTAGTTACGCTTATGAGTGCTGCTGTAGAATATTGTATTTTGTCATGTTCAGGAATCTTCAATAAAACTTGTGGTTCATCGAGATTACAAGTTACTTTATTTACACTATTGTGTGGTTTACAATTAATATTTAACTGGACCAACGTCTGTTCGAATGGATGCCCTATGAATTTGGCAGCTGTCGATCGGATATTGTTGGCTATTTCCGTAACCGTTCAGGTATTAGACAGTTGCCATTCTCTTAACGTACTACTCTACTGACATCTGTTAAGACATCTCAAAACTACATATAACTACCTACACTAGGGACATCTGTTGAAGGACGTTGCAGTTACGTACATAATCATATACACTACAAATATATTGTTGGAGAGCAGACTTAAAAATGCAATGTTTCAGATTTCCTCAATTTCCTATATCGGGCTTAATTTCCAGGTTGTTTATGGAGATACCGATTCTCTGTTTGTCTTGATTCCTGGAAGAAGTAGAGATGAAGCTTTTGATATCGGAGCTGAAATTGCTGAAGCTGTCACAAATGATAATCCTACTCCTGTAAAACTTAAACTAGAAAAGGTAAAGAAATAAAAACACAAATAAACTTATCATTGACGGCTTTTAAAGATAAGATTTTTGGCTGAATCCATATTTCTTGTTGCTTTCAGATATTTCATCCATGCATTTTGCAAACTAAAAAGCGATATGTTGGATACATGTATGAGGGCAAAGATCAAAAAACTCCAGAATACTTAGCAAAAGGAA
This sequence comes from Glyphotaelius pellucidus, assembly GCA_936435175.1. Taxonomy (NCBI): domain Eukaryota; kingdom Metazoa; phylum Arthropoda; class Insecta; order Trichoptera; family Limnephilidae; genus Glyphotaelius; species Glyphotaelius pellucidus. Next base: position 38,460,203 of record OW386545.1, on the reverse strand, counting down.
TTGAAACAGTGCGAAGAGATGGCTGCCCTGCTGCAGCTAAGGTAATAAATTAATTAAATCTAGGGCTTAAAGTCAAACAACATCATCCACAAAAAACAAGGTCTTGAAGTAAAATGTTTTCTATAACAGCAAAAAAATACCAATAATTCAAAGACTTAAAATCAACCAAGTTATCTACAAAAAGATATAATAATTAGTATTGGTATGTATTTTATGTAAATAATGTTGTTTTGACTTTAAGACCTCAAATTATTGGTATGTTTTTTTATTTTTTATACATAACATTGTTTTAATTTAACACCTCGAATTATTTGTAAGTTTATTTGTAGATAATATTATTGTTTGACTTTACGCCCTCCAAATGTGATAAAAAAATGGTGGGTAATTTATTTAATTTTTATTGGAATAATTTATACCCGTGGGGGAACCAGGCTATACGCCAGTGTTGCCAGATCGCGCGTAAAATCGTTCCCCCCGACCGCAGCACCTTGGAGCCCTTATTTTACGAACAGACCTCACGTATCAACAACATCTGAGTATATGTTTCCCAAATTTTGAATTTGAATGACTTATAACTATCCTGGCAGGAACATGTAACGTGAAAGCATCCATTAAAAACTGACAATATTTGTTTTTTTATTTCTTTCAAGATGTTGGAAAAGACATTACGTATCTTGTTTGATAGCTGCGATGTCAGCAAAGTGAAGTCGTATGTCTGCCGGGAGTTTCAGAAGATCATAGAGGGGAAGTGCAACATCCGGGACTTCATATTCGCAAAGGAGTTCCGAGGACTGAACAACTACAAACCCGGAGCCAGCATACCTGCCTTGGAAATTGCTAAGTATGATATATACTGCACACATGTTTTCATCACGTACATTTGAATTATTGAGTATTCACGCAATTAAATTTTTTTTTAAATTTGGCGTACCAAAGGTAGTAAGGTAGATACTCTCAGTATCGCCCTGGTGAAAGACCACCATTTTGAATCAAAACATTGCTTGAAATGACTTTAAACATGTTTAATGATCAATGACATATAATGGTGTGACAAGTACAATGTACTTGGAGGTTAAGCTGCAATGCAGGCATGAATACGTTTCTAAGTAGGCAGGGCCCGTTCCATGAAACTAATCAGCGTGTTTGTTCTTTGTCTTCAATGACAACATGGGCACTATGCTAGGCATAACTAGGACGTGTGCCTAGCTTGGTGGTTGAAAAATTTTCAACTTGTGTAATTAAAAATGAAATGAATAAAGAAATATTTAAAAAAAATAATTTTCAATCATTTAATCAATTCAATCAATTTCAGGCAATTCAAGGCCCAGGACCTGCGAAAGGAGCCGCGTGATGGTGAGCGGCTACCATATGTCATAGTGGCGGGGGCCCCTGGTGAGGCCCTGCTGCGTTTGGCGCACCACCCCCGCGACCTGCTCACCGACCCCCGCCTCAGGATCAACGCAGCCTACTACATCACCCGGGCCATCATCCCGCCTCTCAATAGGTGCCTCACGCTGTTGGGGGCTGATGTCAACTTGTGGTAGGGCTTTCAATACATCTGTATTACTAAAATGATATTCTTAGCTGAAGAATAGATCTCACATAAGTTAAATTAAGTTGTAGCAACAGAGCTATATAAATAATCCAATCATTATTATTACATATTATGAATGTTTCAGGTTTGCAGAACTGCCAAGGAAACAAGTTCAACTGTATCCATTTCTGGACGATTTTGGAAACGAAGCGGAAAACAAGAAAAGCACGATATCGCAGTACTTCGCCAAGATCAACTGCGCCGGCTGCGAGATCCAAACCACCGGGGGCCTGTGCCAAACCTGCATACAGAACCCGCAGAGTACCATGCTGATTCTGCAGAATAAGATGAACCAGTGGCAAAGGAGGTTGAACCTTACCAATAAAGTAAGTCAAATTTAATTCAATTAAGGGAGGGATGAACTCCTGGACACCCTGATCCTAAAATTCCTACCCACCCCTCATACCTTTTTCCTTCCCAGATATTCCACTCCTTCCTTTCCTCCATACAGCATCCCCAAAGATGACAATCCCTAAGTGAAATTATTTTTTTCAGGGCCTCCTGTGTGGAGCGGAGCTAATGTAAAAAAAGCTCTATTCTGTTACCCAATCGGACGTAACGAAGGGTGCTAATTACGAACTTGCTTTACAACTTTTCATGTTTACATTTATAATAATACTAGCTTTTCCCCGCGGCTTCGCTCGCATGGTATTACGGGAAATTACTGTAGCGCTTGCACTTATCAATTATCCCCCCCCACCCCCACCCCCTCCCGCATTCCATACATTCATTCCCTTACATTCAGTTTTCAAACATCTCACCTGCCACCTAAATTTCATAAAGCTATTGCTCAAAGAAAAAAAGAATTATCCAATTTTGTTCATTCGTTCGGAATTTATGCGCTTACAAACATTTCGGATGTTTATTTTTAATTAAATATTTGGAAGTTTGTTAATATAATAAAAAATTACACTATTTATTATTCAGTCTTTATAATCGTTATATTTTTAATGTAGGAACTCTTATCTGACATTTATTCCAGAACAGAAGCTTGTCCAAAAAAAACAAAACATATTCTAATATTTGAATTTTCTGGAGCAGTAGCTGACCAGGGGGCTGAGTACCTACCAGCTTAGAGCCCACAAATATATCAACATCGTTTCCATGGAAACGATTTTTTCTGACGTAAGCAGAAACTCGCTTTTGTTAGCGACAGAAAACGTATAACAAATATAATATATTAATATTTTTAATTTCATAACGCCAGAGCTTGCCATCATATACAGACTAGTCTTCGCATATAATTTAGCTTTCTATTGGTGAATGAATTTTTAAAGTCTTTTTATTGGTTAATGCGTGAAAAGGTCATAAACGAACTCGAGCAGTTTCACATTTATAATATTATAAGTATGGATCAACAAAGTTACTATGTAAAACATTGCTCTGTTTTCATAGTGCCTTAATACTTCTTTTTTACTCTTATTATACAGGGTGCAGCAAAACACACAGTGCAGTTTTGAAGGGCTATTAAAAAAATGGGGTTTATTTTATTTTACGTCATGCCGTTTTATTAATCAAGTCCTGTAGATGACATAAAGATGATGGCTCCCAGCAACGATACATTGATGAAGGCGATTTTTGAAGTTTTTGGCTGCATTTTGGCACATCTCGATGGGCATAGCGGCCATTTCCTCCCGAATTCGATCCTTAAGTTCTTCCAAGGTGTGAGGCCGATGTTTAAAAACTTTTTCCTTCAGAAAGCCTCACAGGAAAAAGTCGCAAAAGCTTAAATCTAGAAGAGAGACCAGTTGCGCAGAGAACATCTGTCGCAGTTTTGTCATTGAAACTCGAGCAGTATGGGCCATAGCATCGTTCAAATTGAAGTTCAAAAAAAATTTCCAACTTGGAAACGTAACGTTGAGCGTTGACAGTCACGGTTCGTCCATTCTCCTCGAAAAATTACGGCCCAATCACCCCATTGGAAATTGTACACCACACAGTCACTTTTGGGGGAGTCAAGAGATCTCTTGTGAAGTTGCCTTGGATTATTTTCAGCCCAATACTGAAAATTTTGTTTATTCACCGCTCCACAGAGATGGAAGTGGGCATCGTCACTACTGAAAAGAGTTGACCTCGCATGCATTCAGTTCAACATTTCTTGGGAGCGATTCATGCGGTTTTCTAGTCAGTAGGCTTCTACTCTTGAACAATCATAATCTTGTAGGGGTGGAATGATGAGTCTTGATGCAAAATCCTCCTTAGTGAGCGGTCCGCAATGCCCAATGCAATTGCATGCTTCCGAGCAGAGTTTTTTCTCGTTAAATTTTCCTAAACCCCTAGGTCTTAGTGTGGAACCAGTTTCTTCTAATGTACGCACCCAACTCGCAATTAAATTACGGCGAGGGACGTTATCACGACGCGCAAGATTGAAGTGCAGCCGGAAGGCCCGCTGGGTGGCGTTGATAGAATGACCATTTTCAAGAAACGTGCAGACGGCAAAGCCCCGATGTTGTCCGTACCAGACCATGGCAACGACTGAAAACGGCACAACCCTCCCGACACAATGAGACCACTCCCAGGTTCCTACCCCCACCGCACGAATTTACCGGCCTTTTAAAACTGCACTGCCTGTGTTGCCGCACTTTGTACTTACCCTTATCGAACTTCTTTTTTATAACTTTACACGACAATAAAACTATGTACATACCTACTTATATTGTACCTGCTTATATCTTTCATATCCAATTTATTATGTTATGTGTTATTACACTTATTATTATACTCCTGAACAAGTTACCTATAATAATGTATATGTACATACAAAAAAGCCTTCAAGGCTTTAATAAATAAATTAATTAATACACACATGTAGCAGAGCCAGGCACAACCTCTCTCTCTCTCTCGGTCCGTGGTAAACTGAATATATATCACCAAACTCATCTTGTTTCCGACTTGCAGATTTGCCAGTCTTGCTGCCTGAGTACCCATGCAGATTGCATATCCGTGGACTGCCCGGTATTGTTCAGGATGAGCACCGCGAGACAAGACGCAGAACAAATTCCTTTCATCAATAAAATGACTCAAAAGTTATTGGAGTTTTGAGTCTTACAATCAACATCAAGAAATTCTTTTAAAACTCTATTTTAACTATCACAACAAATTAAGAAACATTTTATTTAATGCTTTTCTTTTTCATAGAAATTTTTTTTTGATAATTTTTCTTTGCATATTTTTATCTCTTTTCAATTTTACATGTCTTAGCATAATTTAGTGTTTTGAAAAATAGTAATTTTACAAGGAAAAACTTTTGTTTTTTCTAATTATTTTATGATTTTAATAAATTTGAGCAGTATGTATCTTAATAATTGTTACAAACAAATAGTGTGATATTAGAATAAGTTTTTATAAGAGGTTTGTGAATTTCCGTTAAATGATTGACATAATTAAAATAGTGGTTGGTTGGCATTGGGTAATATAATAAAAATATAATCCAATACATTGCTTATTTTATTAACAAATCAAAATGTACAAATATTTTTTGAGAATCATTTATTAAAAATAAAGAATGAAAATGAAAGTCTTTGAAATATGCATATTATGAAATAAATTTGAATGCAATCGATTAAATTTAATGAGAATATAAAATGTTTGAAACCATTTTTACATTTATAATGTAGGGCTACGTTATTAAATAATAAAGCGACGGGGATGTGGGTTTATGTAAAATGTAACTCTTTACACAATAATGAATAATGACAATAATGCATGCATAAAATAGTTGAAAAATGGCAAATTACATTTTTTAAATGATTAAATAATAATATGAATGAATTAAACTTAGTTATATTTACATTGCATTGATTTAATACAGGTTAATTTATGAAGGGACAAGAATTTCATGGTATAGTAAGCGCTAAACTTTAAAGCCGACCCGACGTTGATACCGAAATCGTCGCAATAGGCGAGTTTAAGATACGAAGAGCGGAATGCCATGTGCACAAGAGGGGAGAAAGGTGGTCCCATCACACCGTCTACGCCTTTCTCAGTTGCACATATGTTTTACGCATATTTCGCTTACGGTCAGTAAAGTGACTGTAAATGTGCAAGAATGGAACGTATCAAGTTCAGGGCGTCATTTAAGTTAGGCGCGTACTATAAATAATGAAGGGAAGCTCAGTTCTGGAATGCCATTGCACCGACTGACTGTCAAGAGTAGTCATAGAGTCAACAGCATTCCGTATCTGAATTTTTAACTACAGAAGGACTAAATGAAGCAGCAACATGGATCTCCTTCTCGAGCGCGCAATGATCTTGCCATAGATACAGCTATTATTAATACATATTAAAGCGGCATGGACAGTTTAACATACAATTTTTCAATGTCTCTATATTTTAAGGCGGCAGGCAGAACTATTGTTCGTACATTTGACGTGAATTCAAGTTTCACACTACAATGAATTTCAGCAGGCTCTAAAATTATCATACATAGTTTCTTGTTTTCAAAGATAATCAGACAGCCTTAGTAATGTGATTCCCCCGACCTATTATAAATTTCCCAAAGACAGGATTTTTTTTTATCTTTTATTAAAATTTATTCTGAATGAGGTTGTTCTTTTTATAAAAATGTATTATATTTATAATCAACAATAACAGTAAAATTAGTTTACTGATATCTCAAAAAATGTTGAAGTTAAGATCTTTCAAAGTGAAGTTGGGTAAAACGTATACAATTTTGTCTTGTGACGTCACACGACGCACAATTCATAATTCGAATGGCAGTGCTGCTGCGCCAGTCATCAAATGTATTATGGCATCACACGCTTATCGGCGGGGTGCATATATCAACATTTTGACAGCTTCTATCTTCGAAACTATTCGGCATTTTCCAAAAATTAGGCTCTAATTAATATGCGATACGTTTTTGTAAATGACATGATTTTTCATTGTAGGAGACAGCCTCATGCGAATTTCACCACTTAGATGAAAATTCCCGCTTTGGGAATATATTTACCATTTTGGGAATATTCTCCAAAAATAATTTCCCGTTTGGGAATGTTCCCCAAAAATAATTTCCTTTTTTGGGAATATTCACCAAAAATAATTTTACTTTTTGGGAATATTCCCCAAAAATAATTTCCCTTTTTGGGAATATTCCCCAAAAATAATTTCCCGTTTTGGGAATATTCCCCAAAAATAATTTCCCGGGAATTTACCCAGCACTAGACAGTTAATTTGAAAGAAAATTTCAGCAAATTAGTTTTTCTCTGCCTACCCCGACCGGCCATGGAATGGTGTTGCAACTGTTAGAAGTCTTCAAAAGATTGTTTTTTTTCTAGCAATAAAAGTGAGCGAGGTAAAACTTATGGAATGTGCACAGATAGTAGTATTTTTTTTAATGTAAACTGTTAAATCATTATTTGTATTACTATTAAATTTAAGATTACAGACATTCATTGGCATTAAAATAATTTATAAAATAGATTTGTAATTTAAGTTATCGACGTAATGTCGCACGCACACCGCCGTCATGGCTATCGATCACTATATTTATAAAATAATTTTCGGTATAAAAATTAGGGAATTTATAAAAACTATATTAACTCATGTTTATTGGCAGCCCTTACAACTATTTTATTCTATTCTATTTACAAATTCAAATACACATTTTGTTTTATCTGTACATTTTTATACAGTGAAACATTGAATTTTTTACATACCAGATCTCAACTGGTCAATCATTTGTATAGCGTGAAGAGACATAATTAAGACACATTATTATTATTTATTTAAACTTTTTAAACATTCATAAATCTAAAATGTAATTAATCTCAAATAGCTGAACCATTCCGTACACTATTGCCCTATGTGCGGACAAGGCAATTGGAAAACATTACATAAAAGCCAGCCGTCTTATTACAAACAATGACAGAAATTACATTCAATAAAGCCGTCCATTTTAAGCATTGTTCGAAAATAGGACAGCTGCTACATTATATTCATTCTTTGCAAAATCTAGACACAAAATAATAATCAATGAAAATACATTTTATAAACACTGAAATCAAAGATAACGTAAATTATTGTAAACTTAATGTCCACAATTTATTTGTCTATGAAAGGATTACAGTATTATACATAAGTGGGTACCAATTTAAATTAGAGTGATGAAAACGGAAAGGAATAAAATTCATAGATTACACATCTATATTATTATTTATCTATGTACAATTATATAATCTAAGTGATGATATCATTTATAAATAACTGATGATTTAACCTACCAGGATTTCAAATTGGGTATTTTTGAATCAGTCATTTGTCACATTTTAAATGTAAGATATACACATAATATCAAATACACATCATTTACCTTTCCCTGCTGCAGAATCAATTGTTTGTTAAACAATACAACCATAACATGAAACGAAAATGATCAACAAAATATATAATAATGACCATATATAACTTATATTCATTCATATGTACTAAAAATTTTACCATAACATTGGTAATCATTTTGTTAATTTTTTTTTTAATGATCCCATTTCTTTTTTATTTTTGTTAATTTCGATGTATAAATATATGGAAATGAGTAAACCACCAATTTTGTCGAAAAAATTCCACCAAACAAATAACCTACAGCAAGATCCCAAAACTCCCGAGAGAATTCTATTTGTTAAAACACCAGAAAAAGCACCGTTACATTTTAAAGTTATATGTTTCATTAGTTTTTGATATTTTACATAAATAATTTGGCTTCTCCAATTTTTAAGACTCGAGTAAAAAAGGATTCTATCCAAAGATCAGTCACCAGTTTTTAAGATACCGTATTTAATTAATGTAAAGAATATGAAATGCAATTATCAATACCCAGACACTTATTTCAAATTGTAATTTTTGTGATGTGCTTTCGTATATGTTTGTTTCTAAATAATTTGTCCATAAAAGGTTAAACTTTAAACAAATATATTTATTATTTTAAATAAATGTGAAACGTTTTTTAAGATTGATGCCGGAACACTTTCAGGAACAACTTAGGCCCATTTTAGACAGGGATACGTAAGTATTTCGGCGACTACAGATGTACATCTGCACGAAGGTTCGTACATAGGCACACGTTACTGACATTTTGTAAACTCGTCCATGTTGCCAGTTCTTTCGCAACCGGCAGTCGTTCATTCACGTCGTCGAGACTTCAAACATAGCAGAGAAATCAATGAATATGATAGTCTTGCAAATATTATAGCATCATTGTCACTTAAGTCAGACATTTCGTAACAATGCTTGTGATTTAGATAAATTCTAGGAACAAAACAGTCAACAAAAAATGACAACTACAGCAGTTTGTAAGTGAGGTTATGAAAACCAGTTTTGATGTTAGGAGAGGTGGGTTTCGTGCAACGTGTGCGGATACACAACACCGTTATCAGATACTTGCATATTCCTGTGGAAAAAGGGTCTTAGGGTTAGCGGTCTTAACCCCCCAGGCTAATTTGTTAGCTTTTGGGAACAGCTCATATAGACTCATAGAAATCGTTATATCTCCCTAGAAAAAACACCTTGCTTTATATTCAAATCTAAAAGTTAACCACAGAAAAATTAAAATGCACACCTCCATGAAAAGTTTTCGATACCAATTTGAAAAACATTTATGAATTTTTTTTAATTGTTTATTTTTAGATGAAATGACAAAAAGTGATGTGACAATAACATTTTTAATTCATTTGTCTGGCAACATATGTTGTGTGTGTGTGTGTTTTTTTTTCATTATCAGTAATTTTAGTTTCTAAAAACTTAAGATGAGCCATTTTTTAAATTTTTTCATGTTTGAATTTTGCATTTTGAAAATCAAAAGTTTATTTCAGATAATAAAATTTGAAAGCGCATTTCATCATCTTACAAAACAGTTTTTAGTTTTCCGATACGTTAAGAAATATTCCATTTATTTGGATTTTATTGCAAAGCGAAAATTCTCTGATTATCTGACGGAATACGCATGAGGCCTGAGGGGTTAATTAGCACTAATTATTGGGAACGCAATCAACTGAATCTTCACTTTTTCGTAAAATAAGTTATTCTATTTATATAGACACATAGATTTCACATTTACAAACTCAACATTCCATCTCTAAAACTATATTTACAAACAGCTAGCTCCCTCCCACTAAATGAATATAAAATGTCAAATCAACAACTTGATCCAAATTGAACATTTCATTTTACAGATCAACTTATTTTATCTAAATATGTATGTATATATTTATTATAGTTCAATCATATAATAACTGTGTTTATTGTGTAATTTAATTACCACAATGTTATGTAAATTACACACAATGAGAATTTGATTTTATCTCCACTGCAAATTTTAATATTTTCTCTAGGCAAACATCTAATGCACGATTTGTTCATAATTGGAGACAGATGACATCTTATGAAGAAGGCTCTTGTCAGTTACCAACAAGTATTCAATAAAATATTTGCAAGATTGAAAATCATGAGTAATATAAATATATTTAGTATTAAAACATTACCATAATATCACCAGCTCAGCCACCCAATTAAAAAATCTATACACATTAAATAAATGCAATGAGACATGCCGTTTACCCTTCGCAATATTAATTAAATTGAACTTCTAACCATTTCCGATCACAAGTCTTGTTACAATAAGGACAGACTGATAATTTAAGGGCTTCTTCATAAACATAGAATATGCAAATCGGATTCTTTTGGCCCATCCGGGAACTCTATATTGAAGTTCTCATTATATGTAACAGAAACAAATTTAGACATTCGTGTTAACCGTTAAGAAAATCAGAAAAACAATGCTGAACTTTGTTCATCAACAGATCAATGTTCCATTTCATAACGCAACCAACACAATTCTTCTAAACACAGCCATATTACTTATGAACCAAACAATTCATCATTACAATTTGCATTTAATTTTTATCTATGTTCATTTATCTACAGGGAGACACAAAAGATCGTCAACAAATTATTTACTAATTTGTCGTCCACCATTACATCGTGCCGTGTGATGAAGAGAATTTATAATATTCATTACCTATGGATTTTTCAATTAAAATGGCGCTAACTTAGTAATACAATTTACATAGTAAGAATAATCTTGTAACTTAAACTGACAGCAAATATTGCCGTAATAATAAGAAAAGTTCAATGATTCACTTATAAAAAGCGCTCTTGAGATGATTTTCCCACGAAAACGGCGCTATAGAAATATTATAGCTATTCTGTAAAAAACTAGTAGTTACTATAGTTGAACACAAGCAAAAGACCATGCGCAGAAGCAAGTTTCTTAAGTTACGTATAACATTTGAACATATAACATTTGAACACATAACATTCAGAATTTGAGGAGACAACCAGTATATCAACTATTCATGAATTAAATTCAATTTCCAAAAGGGAAACAATACATCGAAAAATTCACAATTTCTATTCGCTGAGAAAAATTTCAACTTAAAAAAAAAAAACCAGGTAGTCTTAAATGATTGCCTTATTTTAGACAGCGGCAGAAAGTAGGTGAGAAAACTTCTCGTAAAACTAGGTCTTTGTTGGAAAGGGTGTCAATTAAGACATAATATACTAATAGATAGAATGGAGATAAGATATTCTTGGAGAGATCAGATTTTAGAATCTCTTTTCCATTGTGGACGGCACTAGGGAATGGTCTTTTGTTTGTGGTCAAACTATACCTGGCTTCAAGTTTCAACCGCCTTTTTTTTAATTGAAACTAGAAATTCCAGACAGAAAAAGCTGTACAGATTTCATGACATACGAGGACACCGCTTGAAAGTTTTTTTGCTTCAGAATGTAGATTTTATGTTTTATAGTTAAGTAATTACACAATTAATCTGATAAAAGGCTGATTGATAACTTAAATTTTCCGCTGACAGAATGACCCCCACTCTAATTACATAATCCCTCAGGCTCATTTGTTCGCTTTTCGGAACAGCTGAGATAGGTCTCATAGAAATCGTATCTCCCTAACTGTCATGGTGAGAAATGTGATCTAAGGTACTATTAGAAAGATAAAACACCACGCTTTATATCCAAATCTAAAAGTTAACAATGATGGAAAATTTTTAATTTGCACCTCTACGAAACCAAGGTAATTCTAGAAAAATTTATGAAACTTAGTGAATTTTTTACTTATTATTTTTTCATTATGAAATGACAAAAAAATTAGATGATGATAATGTTTGTAATACATTTCGTCGTCTTAGTTCTTATTGCCCAAACGACCATTAGAAAATTTTACAGGAGAAGGTTTTCCCTCATTATTTCAATGAAACATTATGATAGGTGTATGATAATTCTATGTTCGTAAAGATAAAGGTCTCATTAGTTTAAATAATTCTTAGTAAAGAGATTAACTATAATTTTTTATACTTTATTTTTAATTTTAAAATGGAGATTGAACAAAAACTAAAATGGTCGTTTGGACAATTAAGAACTAGAACTAAGGCGACGATTTGTCTAATAAAATATTTGTGCATTTTTGTTTTTCGTTTTCAGTAAGTTTAGTTAGAAAAAACATGTAAAACTTTTTTATGTTGGCATTAAAAATTTTAATATTTTAAAAATGATGTATTTATTTCTAATAATATTTTAAAGCAAATTTCATCACCTTTCAAAAATAGTTTTTAGATAGATAAAAATATACCATTTATTTGGATTTTATTGTAAAGCTGAAATTTTCTGACCTGACAGAATACACCTGAGGAGTTAATAAAAGTGGGATAATCAGTGTTGTTTCTGCTCATCTTATAAGAGGTTGGCCAACATAATGGGTAATAAATAAAAATAATCAGCAACTTATTTTTATTGCACCTCCGGTAAAGTATGTGGAGCCTTTTTCTAGGCGTCTGAATACGGCTTAACAGAATTTGTTTGTAGAATAGCTATGATAGAAGCACTATCGAACCATTTGGTATGTTTGTTATTAGAAAGTTGATTACTAGATTTTACAATATCATTATGAAACTTGGTTATTATGCAAGTATGAGATAGAAAAACATGTCAACAACGCAGTCACGATTTATGTCTAAATAACATTAAAATCAAAAATGTTTAGTGTATTGAAGAATTATATTCTTATTTATAGTTTCTTTGACCAGACAATTTCATACATTTGCAAAATTTGAAGGAGTTCAATACTGACTATCCGGATTCTACAAATGATATATAAAAGCAGTCCCATATTGGGTATTTTTAATTTAATTTGGAGGGACGACTGCATTGTTGTCATTTGTATCCGTAGTGTATAAAACTTGAAAAAATGTTAATAATCAGCCATCCAGATAGCGGTAGAACCCCGGCGTTTATTATCATTGATTCAATATTTAGAATTAAACTGTAAACACGCATTATTTTGCACCATTCTTTCAATAGAGTACCACCTTGTAGATGAAATGCGATGACTCAACTTTCAATAGTGCAGTATTGTTTGAGATAATTTGAAGGCAAAGATAACCTAAGGAGCAAAATTACAATTTAAGGGGCAAAGTTACCCTTCAAGGAGTAGAGTTAACCTTCAAGAAGCAAAAATGCCCTTCAAGGAGCAAAGTTACCCTATATGGTGCAAAGTTACATTGTAAGGTGCAAAGTTACAATTGAAGGGGCAAAGTTTACAATTAAAAACGAAAAGTTACCCATTTAAATGAGGAGGAGCAAAGTTACATTTTAATGTGTAAAATTACCCTTTAAGAGGCAAATTTGAGGGGTAAATTTTTTTGGTTATAATGTATGGAACTAACGACATGTTCAGTCTGAGTGGTGTGTGTGGGGGGGGAGGGAGTGGTAGAAGCGGACTAGAGTATACCGTTGGTCATGTACTGGAAGCGGTCGTAGAGCCTGGTGGAGATGGAGGTGAGGGCCGAGTGGACGAGGGAGTCCACCAGCGCGGCGAGCTGAGCCTCCGTGCGCCCCGTGTGCAGCCGCGTGCTGAGACCTCGCAGGGCGCTGGTGCCGCGCAGGCAGGCCAGTTGCCCGCCTGGACAACAAAAGAACAAACGTATTAGAACACAACTATTTTTTTTTTTTAATACCACACAAGAATCCCAACTGCTCCCATCTGGAGCCAGTGAGATTATGGCATCCCCAATTAGGGTATGTTGTGAGGTTGAAGATAGTGGGGAGGGGAAAGAGATGGGGAAGAGGATGGTGGGGAAGTACCTGGCTCAGATCTGGTCACCAAACACGGCTAAAGCTATTTCAATCAACGTTGCAATTCTGAATGGTGGTCTTACACCAGGATGATACTGAGAGTATCTTCCACTCTGTCCAACTATTACACCACCACACAAATTGCTTCATTCACATATGAATGTAAACATTGCCTCATAAATTCTTATGCTATTCTCTCTTTGGACCTTTTAGGGTGGGCGCACGCTGAGACATCGGTCGCGCAGCATGTTCAGCGCAGTTGTGGAATGTATGAGAAACATACACGTCTCAGCGTATGTCGCTCCATATACTTCCATACAACACAAAAACCTGAACTATCTTGCGCTGAACATTCTGCGCGACCGATGTCTCAGCGTACGCCCACCCTTAACTCTACACAGGAGGCCCTGAGAAAAATAATTTCCCTCAGGGTCGTTGTCATTTTTGGGGATGCTGTGTGGAGGGTGTTTAGTAAATGAAGGTTTGGGGTTCTTAAGAGGTACATGTTATAAGAGGGAGGAAACACAGAGGTCGGCAAATCATTCCACAGATGAGCTGTCGAACTCAAGAACGAGTCGTGGAAACAAAACATGTGACAAATGTCAAAGCGTACAAATGTTGAGAATGGCCCGACTCAAGTATTTGACTCACTTCATCATACCATATTTTCCTCGGGTGTTTCCGACTTCTTCTACCATTCATTTCCGTGTCATATATTCAATTCGGGTCGCTAAATAAAGCTACATAAATAAAGCCACTTCAAGTATATATTTCTGTTTTTAGTAAGAATATTAACCTGGTCTCATGACTTCCACAATGTGCAGAAGTCGGTCCTGGTGCTTCCGGGCAGCCACGAGCCCCTGCAGCATGAGGATCTTGAAGTAGGAGAACATGTCAGACTCTTCTCCGTCCATCACCTCCACTATCTCACTTGTCAACTGAAACACACAAGGAAATACATTAACATCAGTCTCAAGTCTTCTTCCATTGAATGATGAAAGATAGAAGTCAAGATCCCTGAGCCAGTCTAGGACCTCAGTTGTTGCCCTGCGGACCTCTTCAATCTCTGGCTAAAAGCGTGAAGCAGATTTTCGGCGACTACATGCTCAGTAGTCTGCACCGCACCACATTCACTGATTTTTAGTTCAAATTCGTGCAACATATGTGGGAACTGTGAGAACACCTTATTCTGTTGACGGGACCAGAATTTCAGGGCAATGAAAAACCAAACTGTTTCAACCACAACATTTTTTACATGACTGGAGCCATTTATCTATATATATATATAAATGAGTATGTTTGCTTGCTTGTTTGTTTATCCCTTATGCGTTGCTAAACCATTCATCCGATTGCGATGAAATTTTGGGGATTTGACGTGCGCATGCCTGCGATGGTTTCTATATATAACAGTGAGCTCTGGAGTCATGAAACTATGTGTTGCTAAATCATTCATCCGATTGTGATGAAACTTTTGATGGGATTTGATGTGAGCATGCCCGTGAAGGTTTCTATATATACTGATGATCCCTGGCATTATGAAATTTGTGTAAAAAAATTGTAATAGGTGGCACTTGAAAACTGAATGTACCGGGACTGAATGTACGGAACGCAGGAGGGGTACGGGGAAAATGGGAGGGGGCATTGCAATGTATGCTGGGAACTCGCTAGTAAATTATAAAATTCAACATGTCTATTAATATATCCACCAATAAAAATACATTGAACAAGAGATATTAACAGAAATGTTATCTTCATTAAAAAGCAGTTGATAGTTGTATTGTTTACCTTAAACGGTGATGTCTCAAAGCCAAGATTTTTAGGGGAGATGGAGAGGATAAAAGCAAAGTCAATGTGAATCAGGTGGCCCTCCACGTCCAGCAGAATGTTTCCATTATGTCTGCAACAAACACATCAAACAACAAAATCATTAGTAATGTATTAAATTAATGAAAGTTTACTTTATGGAAGTTAAAATTATATTAAATCAATGAAAGAAATTTGATATGTTGAACTTAGTAAAATATGTGCCAAAAATCTCTAAAACAAAAGAAATTTTCTATACTTAACCTCTGTTTTGCCGATTGCGCGCCCAGGACGCGCCATAAAAAAAAAAAAAAATTTGAGATGCGATTTTAAACCTTGTATAAAGAAAATGTATGAAGGACAAGGTCAGAATCGCTTGGGGCATTCTTGTTCTTGACGTAACAGATATAAGGAACACACCTAGCCTCTCAAATAATCATCTTTGCACATATCTATGACTTTCGAAATGACATTTCTGCCGCGATTTGAGCTGTCAAACTTTGAGCGTCGCATGTCATGAAAAGATCGATAAAACTATCAATTTGTCAAATAAAAGCAAGCAATATTATTTGTAAGCATAGTTTATTGTTCAGGGAACGTGTTTCGGTAAATATTATATACGATAGCATAAAATAAATCCGCAAAATATTACGTCAAAGTCAAAACATCGCGAAATTTTCGAGTTTCTTCCTTGGCATTTAAGAGGTTAACCGAAGTATAGGTAAAATGGTTTAAGTTTAATATTACAAATACATACTGATTAGTCAAATTTGATGTTTCTGATTTTTCCGCTTATAAATCCCCTGGAGAATTCTACAAGGGTTTCCCGGTGAGAAGTCCCTCTTTGTTTGGGTTCCCTGAAGGCCCCAAGAAGGCTGAGTCCGCTCCCCATAGGTTCCCTGAAGACCCCACGAAGGATGAGTCCACTCTCCCTAGGTTCCCTGAAGACCTCACGAGGGATGAGTCCACTCCCCCTTGGTTCCCTGAAGGCCACACGAAGGAAGAGACCACGGAGGTGGCCTCAGCTCTCCACTCCCCCTAGGTTCCCTGAAGGCCCCACGAGAGGTGAGACCACGGAGGTGGCCTCAGCTCTCCTCTCCAGCCACCTTTGGTCTGGAGCCCCAAAATACCTTTAAAAAACCACACTATGCAGAACCAGGCAATTTGTTCTCCTGTCTTAATAAACAGATTGCAATCTTTAGAGTCAGTCAGTCAATCACAGATGTCAGGTGCTTGCTGTGCTTGTTCTACCGGTATTACAAAAGAAGTTGCTCTGAAGAACTGGCGTCATTGATACCTTCATCACCGGTGCACGGTCGGGAAACACGCCAACATTTGTACACAGTTGACATTTGTCACATGAGAAAGGGTCGTTTCTATGACTCGTTATTGAGTTCAACAACTCGGCTGCAGAAGGATTTGCTGGCCTCTGTTTTTCCTCTACAAAATGGGTTACTTCAAGGCCCAGGCTAACTCCTTCTTATCCTCCGATATTTGCTAAAACATTTCTTTGGGGTTTGTCACACCTAACATCACCAACGCCGAATTAAAAAGATCTGAAATTGCTTCGATATCATGACTCACCTATCCTTAAGCTGTAGTAGATAAGAAGCGAGTGCGTAGGCAGCCGCAGACCTGACAAAGGAGGTCTGCGCCCGCATGAACCTCTCGCCGGTAGGGGCGCCGTGCTCCCTCAGCAGGTAACCTCGCAGCGAAAGACCGGACTGGCGCCGGATCTGGTGCAGCGACACCGTGTTCACCAGCGGCGAGATGAGGCCCGAGTCGTCTGATAGACACACCACCCTGGAATCCAAAATAAATTACTTATTCAGTGTGTCCCAAAAACTGCCATGGGCTGACCTTGATGACCAAGAGGGTGCCCCAGCGGAAATGACACAAAATATTACGTCAAAGTCAAAACATTGCGAAATTTACAAGTTTCCTCCAGTGGCACCGGACGAGTTAAAAGAGGTGGAAGAAGAAATTAGGGGGATGAAAGTAAAGAAACCATGGGTAGTTAAATGGATGAATAGCAGAAAAAATTCCAGCAATACAAAATTTCTGCGCCTACTATTGAACTCTACTAAAACACCAGGTTTGGACTTATTTACTGGTTGAGCCAGTGAGCAGTGATACATGGTGGCATTAGTGACGAAATGACAAGCAAGAATAATTTTAAGATATATTATTTCGTTGCCAAGCGAATAAAAAGGGGATTTTTAAGATTCAAAACAACATAAAATCGAGGAAAGTTCAGTGAGCTACTAGCACACGCTACGGATATGCTGGCGTTGAAGAGGTTAATATTGAATTGAATAATTTGAGTTGATTTATAGTACAAGTAGTGTGGTTCTCACCTGCAGGGGTGTAGCCTGAGCGGCACGTGTTCTTGGTCCCAGACGGCCTGCAGAGCCTGCAGCAGCTGCGAGGCCAGCAGTTCCTGGCGCAGGTCGTCCCCGCACTTCACTATGGCCCCCAGAAGCTTCCAGCCCGACAGCTGGCCGTAGGGGGAGCTGGCACGCACTCGCGCCTCTTTTTCACTCCACAATTCCTACAATAGGACAATTATTATTTCTCATACAAATTTATCCCAGTTAATTAAGGCGACAGTTACTAAAATAGTCAATACAGTGAAACCCACTTACAAGGAGAACCTAACTTATTTCAAGAGAATACTTGCAGATCGACTTGATTTAAAAAAAAAAAACTAAAATAAAATTTATATTTTGTTTCCATCGATACCTGGAATCCAGGTAATCACTACCTGGTGTATTATGTGTGTCTGAGTTATATGAACACAAATAACACGTGACCTGAAATCCGCATCGCTACAGTATTACCAGTAAAGAAAAAAGTGTGGCAAGTCAAATAAAAGGGCAAATATATAGAATAAACAAGTGCCGCAAGGGAAATAAAAAAGGTTGAAAGAACTAGCCCTCTCATAATGGATTCCAGGCATCGAATATAGAAAAAAAACATAGGAAATTGCTCACTTAAAAGTAAATCTGACTTTTATGAAGCAAAGTTCTGATCAGATGATTTGAGCTTCGCAACAAGGTTTAATCACCGACTCTTCAAAGTTATTCAATAATGCCAGTAGACCTGTATATAACTCTATGCAGTAGGAAGTCGGCCATGGTCAACATGTACACCACACTACCATGCACAACAAGAGTTAGTTTTTTGGTTATTTCAGGGTTTAGTTATTTACACTACCGTGTACAATAGGAGTTAGTTATTGTTGTACGTTACCTTTAGTGCCTGCGCACTGGGATCCTTAGCATTTCTGAAAGCATGTGCCCCATCGTGTTCCTCTGCAGCAGCCAACCGTCTCCGCACATCGGCCGCAGCCAGCAACACACTCTCCCTCGAGGATGCCGACGACCCGGACAACTGGGACAGACTATCCGCCGCTTTACACCGATACTGGGGAACAACACACACTGCAATGTTAACTTGTGTAGACACTTTTGTTAGTCCATGCCACATTTGTAGGTTAGGAATAATTTAACGGCTGCTATCAGCTACCTCTTTAACTCTGACCAAAATGCCCACAAACTCTTCACTTTCTCTCAGGATGTGATCTTCTATCTTCCTGAACTGGCAAATAGAAATAATGGATTAAGTCAGATTTCAAATCAATAAAATCAAAGTTACTGTAAATAAGCATTTTTATTTTCAAAACGGTGGCAAGTTTAAATACCTGAAGTGTTAATTCGTCGTCTTCTTGACTCCAGCATCCTTCCGTTTCGGGATTTTCATACGGGGAATACACTGAGAAT
This sequence comes from Glyphotaelius pellucidus, assembly GCA_936435175.1. Classification (NCBI taxonomy): domain Eukaryota; kingdom Metazoa; phylum Arthropoda; class Insecta; order Trichoptera; family Limnephilidae; genus Glyphotaelius; species Glyphotaelius pellucidus. The sequence continues at coordinate 38,440,889 of OW386545.1, read as the reverse complement.
GTGCGCCATTCTGTAGAGAACGAAAGAAGTATTATTAAAATATTCTTCATTAACATATTACAGTACAAATATGGGGAATTTTAAAGTCTATACATATCGATGCTGGAAAGGATAAATGACTAAAGCGCCATCTACCTGAAAAGGAAAAATAGCTCAAGCGCCAAACAGCTGTGTGACGCTTCCAATGGTTCAGTAAGATAATATTTTAAACATGAAATCGTCACGTTTTTTTGGACTTTCTTATTCCCATTTTTTCAACGGTACTTACCTGCCTAAAGAAAGTTTAAAAAAAGAATTGTCATTGCAGTGACGTTTCTTTGGATAAACTGAATAAATCCATATTTGAAACAAAAAAAATGTTTCATGAAATATATGGTTAATAAATAAGTAGGTAGGTAGGTATTTAAGTACCTACCTAGAAATCTTATAATTTCAGAGGAAATTTTGGTTTTGATTTAACCTCTTAAATGCCAGGGAAGAAACTCGAAAATTTCGCGATGTTTTTTTTTTTTTTTACATGAGCTCCACACAGGAGGCCATGAGGAAAATAATTTCCCACAGGGCCTATGTCATCATTGGGGATGCTGTGTGGAGGGTTTAGTTTTGACTTTGACGTAATATTTTGCGGATTTATTTTATGCTATCGTATTTAATGTTTACCGAAACACGTTCCCTGAACAATAAACTATGCTTACAAATAATATTACTTGCGTTTATTTGACAAATTGATAGTTTTATCGATCTTTTCATGACATGCGACGCTCAAAGTTTGACAGCTCAAATCGCGGCAGAAATGTCATTTCGAAAGTCATAGATATGTGCAAAGATGATTATTTGAGAGGCTAGGTGTGTTCCTTATATCTGTTACGTCAAGAACAAGAATGCCCCAAGCGATTCTGACCTTGTCCTTCATACATTTTCTTTATACATAAGGTTTAAAATCGCAACTCAAATTTTTTTTTTTTTTTATGGCGCGTCCTGGGCGCGCAATCGGCAAACCAGAGGTTAATGCATAAGAGAAAATTAGAAACACACTTTTTTGAATAGTTGATTAGTAGTACCTGTGGGTAAGGCTTCCTCGCTTCGAGCGTGGCGAATGGGTGTGGGCTGCTGAATAACTCGGGTGGGCAGGGGGGCCGCCTCCCCCACTTCCAGCACCTCCACATACAGCAGGTATGGTGTCTGGAATGACAAGGAAATGCATCAATTAAGGTAAAACCCTCAACAGTTCTCCTCTGGAATCCATCTGTGAGCTTTTAGTAGAAGATTTCAATTTTCTAAAGCAGACTATCTTTTTTTGTTATTTATTTTTGGGGTGTTATGCCGTGTTTCGCTACCTCCTTCTTTATTCAACGTTTCGGACAGCGTTACAGCGTCCATCATCGGGGCAGATGAGCTGTACAGATGATGATGGACACTGTAACGCTGTCCCAAACGTTGGTTAAAGAAGGAGGTAGCGAAACACGGCATAACACCCCAAAAATAAATAACAAAAAACAAATATTATGTCCCTTTCAATATAATATAATGAACACATTGACCAACCTTGTCTTTAGAGTTGAGTACGGCGGCAGTTTGCGGTGGTATCCTAAGGACGTAGTGCTGGACGGGATGGAGCGGCAGCCAGACCCTGGCAGGAAGGTTCAGGTTGAGGCTGACCAGTTCTGCGCGCAGCCGAGTGTTGCGAAGCTCCTGGGATGCTATCGGAGTCAGCTTCTTGCCGATGTTTACTAAGGCATCTGAAAGATTATGATAATTGAAAAATTGATGAAAAAAATTTATTGAAAACCAATTTTTTTATTTTATTAATCCAATTATTATTATTGTGAAAAATTATCTCAAGGACGTAAACAGTAATTTTAGTAGAAAAAATCTAAGGTGAGCCATTTATAAAATTCTATGTTTTTTTTTTTTTTTAAGAAAGACAAACATTCCCGGGTTACAAATAACCCAACAATGTTTGAAAATCTCCTACTACCACCACAGAAAGCCGAAAATATTGCTTGTGTTGTGATGGAGGACTTAGCCAGCCGAGGAATCGAACACGGGACGCCCGGATGTGACCCAAACGCGATGCCCACTCAACCACTGACCGGTCCGGTTTACATGCAAAATATTTATATTTCAAAAGTTATAGTGTTATTTTGGTTTATAAAATTTTAAAGCGTATTTTTTCACCTTTCAAAAACAGTTCATAAATATTCCATTTATTTGAATTTTATTGTAAAGGAAATATTTAGGTCCTCTGACATAATATGCCCGAGGCCTGGGGGGTTAAAGTAACAAATTCATACCTCATGAATAGTCGGAGGCCTGAGGGGTTAAGTTGGTATGTTAAGGTTCATTTGAAACAATCATTCAGTTCAAGGCAATCTATTTAATTATTTCACATTTTATATAGGAATACAGTGACAACTACCGTTCGTCTAGGTTTTTCAGGCTATATTGATGAAATGTAAAGCTGGTAAAGTGAATAAATGGTTTTATTTATAAAGGTACCTATAAAATGCAACTGCGGCTGTATACAGTGACAGCTAGAAGGCGTGCTGCACCCGCAGTCAAACGCCCTCCCGCTGAGCAGGTCCCCCAGAGCGGTGGCGGGTGGTGGCGGTGGGGGCAGCGGGGGCGCCCGGAGCGCTGAGGCATCCGACCTGGACCTGGCGTGGTGCGGGCCGGCCGAGTGTGAGGGGCGTTGTAGGGGGGGCTGGCGCGGGGGTGCCAGCAGCTGACTGCGCATGCGCGCCCCGCGTCCCCGGGACCGGCCCCCGCCAGCCACCGCGTCCCCCGCGCCGTATGCCCCCAGCAGCCACGCCAGGCGGAGGGCAAAGTCAGCACTGGCACGGCAGCGCTGCACGAGGTACGGATGCAGAACCTGCAAAATTAATTTATTTATTTACTTACTTTTTATGAATAGTAAAAATTATACCGTCTTACTCATAATCGCAGAATAAGATAATATGTACCAAGATAAAACTAAAGGGTTAGGTGAAATTGTTCCAACAATTAACCTAACTTGTTCATATTATCTTATTCTGCGATTATGAGTAAGACGGTAAACAGTATATATTGTACATAACTGAACTGCCTTAATAAAAATATTTTATATTTGTTTAAAGATAAATTAAGATGTCGACTGTCTTGGTATAATTATTTCCCTCCATTAGTATTCTGGGCAAAGAGGAATACATATGTTTTTTTTTACATTAACTCCACACAGGAGGCCCTGAGGAAAATAATTCCCCTCAGGGCCTGTGTCATCTTTGGGGATGCTGTGCGGAGGGTCTTTTTAGGAAAGGAGGGAGAGGAAGTTCTGGGAAGGAAAAAGGTGTTAGGGGTGGGTAGGAATCTGGGGTCAGTGTGTCCAGGAGTGACGGACGTATGAATTCGTCCCTCCCACCACAGTGCAAGGCGATGTTCCGAGAGAGTACGGCTGGAGAAGTCAAAGGGTCTCCTTCAACCATTCTCTCCTGATCCAGCCTGCCACGCAGCCGGTGGGCAGACGCATCCGCCACCAAGACCTGGACAAACCTCACCCCATAAACCTGGGCACCCCGGCTAAGTCATCAAACGTATCGAACCACTTGGGGTGACCTGTGGCAGGGATGTTGGTTATCGGTTCGGTAATACAGTAAAACTCGCTTAAGAAGTTCCCACTTAAGAAGTTTTCACGCTTAAGAAGTTTTGATTTTCGGTCCCTTGAAAATTCCATACAAAAAACTGCAAAAAACACGATTTTTTCCCACTTAAAAAGTTTTAGAGCTAAAACTGCTTCCCGCTTAAGAGGTTTTAGAAATCCGGCGGTAAAATCAACGTAAACGAAATATTGTGCCGTAAAATATCTAAAATGAACCTTTTAAGTCCAAGTCATAAATTGAAAGACGTTGGCTTCACAGATTACGCGCGATCCTAGTACCTGAGACCATAAACAGACCCTTTGTCGGCGGCCGCCGGGCCATAAGCCGTAACCCATAAATATACCAATCCCTAATCCCCTAACCAGGTACAATAGCAATTCGACATGTGGAACAAATATGCAATGCGGAATTATGTAACGAATATGCAAGCGTCTTTAAGGTTGAGTTCAATATAACCTTTCATGTATTTTTCGGCCTTAATGACAACGTGGGCTAGATCTACATTTGCCGTCTCCTTCAATAATCTTCCTTTTGATACTGAACATAGAGATGTTTCATAATATTATTGTATAAAATTTTTATTCCATCGAATTTGTAAAACACAAATAACTTTTGATTAAATCTATCGGATCGGAATATTTCACCTTCAAATAAATATATTTAGCTTTATTATTACATAAAAATATGATGAAATATGCCGGGGGAGATGGTAAAAGATGCATTATAATTAGGTTTTTTTAAATCAAACTTCAACATTTGCCGTGCATCATGTTTCAAGAGCCGGCCGCGGCGGTAATCAGCCACGAAATTTCGATTTACGCGAAATATATCGTATTTTTATGAATTTATTTCGAGTGGGTATTCGAATTTAGAGGGCCGGCCGCGACTTTCGATTTACGCAAAATGTATCGCAATTATGAATTTTCTTTGAATATCTAAATTTGAAGAGCCGGCCGCGGCAGTAATAAGTCGCAAAAAATTGATTTTCGCGGAAATTTGCGGTATTTTTACGAATTTATTTCGAGTAGGTATCTGAATTTAGAGGGCCGGCCGCGAAGGGATTCGGCCGCGACTTTCGATTTACGCGAAATATATCGTAATTTTATGAATTTTATACAAATATCTAAATTTGAAGAGCCGGCCGCGACAGTAATAAGCCGCAAAAATTTGATTTTCGCGGAAATTTGGGGTATTTTTACGAATTTATTTCGAGTAGGTATCTGAATTTAGAGGGCCAGCCGCGAAGGGATTCGGCCGCGACTTTCAATTTACGCGAAATATATCGTAATTTTATGAATTTTCTTCGAATATCTAAATTTGAAGAGCCAGCCGCGACAGTAATAAGCCGCAAAAAATTGATTCTCGCGGAAATTTGGGGCATTTTTACGAATTTATTTCGAGTAGGTATCTGAATTTAGAGGGCCGGCCGCGACGGGATTCGGCCGCGACTTTCAATTTACGCAAGATGTATCGCAATTTTATGAATTTTCTTCGAATATCTAAATTTGAAGAGCCGGCTGCATCGAAAATCAGCAACGAAATTTCGATTTACGCGGTAATATATCACATTTTTATGAGTTTAACGGGATGGGCGCGACGGTCGCGGCCGCGAAATAGGTCGCGAAAATTTAGAATTTTTATGAATTTACTTCGAATATATGACCAACCAAAAATTCGACTTACATGGGAATAAGTCGTATTATTACGAATTTATTCCGAAGAACCTACCCGTGTTTGAATTTGCAACCGAGGAACCCAATTTTCGACGATTTTTTTACGAATTTATTTTTTGTAAAATTTCGAATTATGTGGGAATTCGTTAATTCGAAATTTTATTTTTGATGTCCCGTGGATTTCGATTTAACGGGGTTCTACTGTATATATATTTTATTTTTTTACCGCTTGGAACATATAAGCTTGTTTTCACGACAATTTAATATAGGTAGTCATAGGAATGACGTATGCCCCGGACTCGAGTTATTAAATGGCTAAAATTGAATCCCACTTAAGAAGTTTTCCCACTTAAGAAGTTTTTTTCCCCGGTCCCTTGGAAAACTTCTTAAGAGAGTTTTACTGTAAATGGTTCCAGATTTCTGGATATTCTATTTTTCGATTCCGCCATTGGATCTAATTGCATAATAACATACCTCCAAATATTAATAAGGAAACATATAAACTGCTTTTCAAAGATATTAAATCCACCTTGATTTCACCAATATTCCATATTTTGGTTAAGTAAAAAAATCATTAAATTTAAAATTCATAAAAATCACCTACCCAAATTTGAATAGCTATTGCTCGAAAGGTTGAGTAAGATTTTTTCAAATTCACTACAAATCCCATTTGAATTTCATAATGGAAATTTAAGGCACGATTCTCCAGGCTGTTGGATCACGAAGCACACCAAAACGGCGATTCTTATGTTCTTCACTATTCTATGAATTTTGTCTTTTGAACAAAGAAATGAATAGGTTACCTCGGCAACGTCATCTATCTCAATGAACATGGTGGCCAGCTGCGGCAGGTAGAAGTCCACGTCCTCGTTGGGGAAGCTGAACAGCTTGTTGGCGAGGTAGCTCTGCACGCCCGGCTCCTTGGAGTTGAAGAGATAGCCGATGGCCATGTGCATGTCAAACAGTTTGCTCTCAAACAGGCGCAGCAGGAAGTCCTTGGAGCGCGCCGCCTCTCGAGCCGTCGACTGTAACACAAATTGTACTTCATTATAGTTACATAATCGCAATTTACTAAACTAAATGCCAATCTGGAAAAAATTTCAAGAGGCCTATTCTGAAGCTGGACGCCCGAATACTCATGGAGAAGAAGTTCTTCGAAGGTCTTAAAGAGACCCGGACTATACGGAGGAGGAAAAACAGATGCCGGTAGCTGGTTCCATATACAAGCTGACTTACACAAAAACAAGTTGAAGAAACGACCCATTCTCATGAAGCCAACATCAACTAGGGGGCTTCATCGAAGCCAGAGTCATGTTAGCCTCTCAGAAACTAAGCGTACTGTACAGGGCCCGCAGATACTTTAATAATACACAACTTGAATTTGGCAGCTAACTCTGGACTAGAGTCCCAAATTACCTGAAACAAACCCTTGACTCTGTGTAGAAATGGGTGGTGTGTTTTGACAGATTTCACTATCTTAACAAGCGGATTGCAATCTTTAGAGCATAGACATCGGGCTGATTCTTTCGGCACCGGTGTATAGTCATGAAACATGTTAAATGCGCACCCGATATATGTACACGGTTGACAGTTGTCGGTCGGGTTTTGACAGGTTTTGACAGGATTTGACGGATCACTTTTACAATTCGTTCTTGAGTTCAAGAGCTCGGCTGTGAAACAATTTGTCGGCTTTTTGAACATGTTCACTCCTTCCTCTTCTCAAAAAGATGCACACTTGCACCAGTGCATGGAACATCAATACTGCTAGCTCCTTAGAGCAGACTCTATTAAAACCCCCTGTGGAATAGACTCAGCATGCCTACATTGCATCTGTGCTTTAGAGATGGCAATCGGTCTGTTAACAATGGATAGCCAATCAGACGGGCGCCCTCCTTTGCACAGAATCAACTAAGTTCATCAAGTATTTTGGTGATCCAGTCCAAAGATGGCTCCATAACCAAATATAACAGCGGTAAAGTGGTCTGTGAATGGTACCACATATTCTCATGAGATCATTGTAAGATTCTGTAGGTCCCAAAGACTGCAATGGACTGAATATGTAGAGAAAATGCCAGACAACAGAAAGAGGTGGTGGATTGAAGCACACGGAAGTAAGGATTGGAGCAGGGGGAAAGAGCCAGTGTTGACAAAACCATATGTATCGCTTTTTAACCTAAGTTCAGGCGTTCCCCACCCAAACTGTTACCCAATTACCTGTCCCATTCTGATAGTGGTGGAATACTTACCTACATTGCTGACCATTGCAACAAGTGTTCAAAGTGAGTCTGTTACGGAAGCTTATGCAATGATCAGTGATGATCTCTCAGTGCCATAATATCGATTCGCACTAAAACGTGCAGTAAAAGTCAGATTCCTTCTCATTTTCATTGTTCGTTGTGCTATTCCCGTAGTTGTACCAATTTGTGTCAAAACTAGAACTTAATTCGCAGACAAATATTGTGACTACAGCCAGAAACTATCCTGAAAAAGCTGATGAAGAAGTAGGAACCAGTTACATTGTGGCTTGCTGTAATTAGATTACATTAAATATGCGTTGAAAATAAGAATTACAGCATAATCAGTAGCTAAATAAATAGAACTTATCCGGTAGAATCTCACTAATCCGGCACTTCAAAGGTCGGGCATCTTCATAATCCGGCACTATCTGAATCGGAGAGCTTCAGAGCACGGTGTTAAGTGTGAGAAAAGAAACCGAGATAAGAGATTATTTTTGTCAACAATAGGGAAAATGTTTTTAATTAGACTGACATTTTAAATTCATATATAGAAAAATAACACCGACATAAAAATATAACATATTACAAAATTGACTGAGCAAAGTAATGTTCTGTTTTAACTCGACCATTTAGCATTTCATCTGTCTGTAATTTGTTTGTGCGTTCCGTTTCTGGTTTTGTAGATCTGCTGCATCCATCATGTTCAAGCAAGCCTTACTTTAACTAGATGGCTAACTTTGACTGAGCTTTTCAATATTATGGTGCCTACCTGCCTGAAAGAAAGTTTGAAAAAAAAATGTCATTGTGATAGTGATGTTTCTTTGAAAAATTGTATAAAAAAAGTTGAAATAAAAAAATGTTACATTAAATAATATGGTTTATAGTAAGTAGGTAATTACCTACTTACAAATCTTGTGGTTTCATAGGAATTTGATTTATTAACCCCTCAGACCACAACCGTGTTTTGAAAGAGGGTCATTTTGCAATAAAATCCTAATAAAATTAATATTTCTGAATATATTTGAAAACTAAAAACTGTTTTGGAAAACTGATGAAGTACGCTTTCAAGTTTTATAGTTCAAAATAAACATTTGCTTTTTTAATATAAATTTTTTAATGCAAACATAAAAAAGTTTTAAAAATGGCTCACCTTACGTTTTTTCAGACTAAAATTATTGATAATGAAAAAATATAAAAACATAGACATAACTTATTAGGCAAATGTATTATCAATGTTATCGTCAACTCACTTTTTTGTTATTTCATGTAAAAATAAAAAAAATTCATAATTTTTTTCAAAATCGGAAACTTTGGAATCATGAAGGTGTACATTTTAATTACGAGTATTTTGCGGTTAATTTTTAGATTTGAATATAAAGTGTGGTCTTTTCTCTTTCCAACACCGTTTAGATCATAATTCTAACCGTGATAGTAAGGGAGACACAACGATTTCTATGAGACCTATATGAGTTGTTCCAAAAACTGAACAAATAGACCTTACGGATTAAATAACAGGAAATTAGAAACATACTTTATTATGTGATGTTCACAAAAAAACCAGTTTACTATGAAGTAAAAGCCCAAAAACTAACTCCATGATTTATTTCTTACAATGTAAGTACAGAAAGTTGATGCCACCATAATGCAAATGCATTTTAAAAGTAAATTCCACAAATACGTGAAGACAAAATGCAAAAGGTCAGTTCACAGGAATTTTATCAATGACCTTTTGAGAAGACTGGTACAGCAGACAACAGTCACCTTATACATCCAGAGATCCTGATTATTTTAATAAATTATTACACTATGAAATTGTAAAATCGTACAATATTATAAGTATGTTCATAATATTAGTTGACAGAGAGTGAATGGGTATGGAAAAATATTCTTATGGAAAAATCTCAAAATAAACCAGAAAATCTGTCTGACGCCATTTTTGGCTGCTTACCTATTTTTTAGTAAATTTCCCCTCTATTATTTATTTAAATTATTGTACCTAGATTGCATTCAGTTTTACTAATACTTTCTCATAAGTAGTAGAAGTGTTCTACTGCGTGCAAAGATATTGAAATGATATGATATGGCCGCCCGACTGTCGGCCTTCTACTGTCTAATGGGTCTAGTTTGAATACGTAAATAATTTGTTCATTCAGTTGATTTTTTTAAGGTGTGCAGTAGTATTGGTTAACAATATAGTTTGAATACGAAAAGAATTCATTCATTCAGTTGATTTTTTTAAGGTGTGCAGTAGTATTGGTTAACAATATAGTTTGAATACGAAAAGAATTCATTCATTTAGTTGATTTTTTAAGGTGTGCAGTAGTATTGGTTAACAATATAGTTTGAATACGAAAAGAATTCATTCATTTAGTTGATTTTTTAAGGTGTGCAATAGTATTGGTTAACAATAGAGTTTGAATACGGGAAGAATTTTATTCATTTAGTTCATTTTTTAAGGTGTGCAGTAGAATAGGTTAACAATATCGGCAATGCAAAGAAATACAGTCTCGCCCAGTAAAAACTGCGGATAGCACATCTCTTAAATTTCAATATCTTTGACTGCATGGAATATAGTTATAAACAGGCTGTAACAACATACCTCAATAATAATAATGTTAGCTTGCTATTCTTCTGCACGGGTTCTATGCAATTTAATTAGCATATTTTACATCATGATTTACTGTTCCATAAAATTATAAATAAATAAAAGAACTGGAGATTCCCATAAATCTTTAGTGTGAGAAGTTGTACAGAAATATTTCTAAGTCCGGTGCAACATTGCTAATACAGTTGTGGGATGTTTTAAACTGCGAGGGGGCAAAAATACCAATAAAGGAAACATTAAGTAAATAACATAATAAGATGTCAACCCATGCAGAGAAATAATTTAGAACTGAGGTGGCAATAGAGACAAATAAAAAGTAAAGTTATTATGTCAGTTTAGTATTGGTTATTTAAATACACACTATCGACGCTGGAAAGGAAAAACACATTAACCACTGCGACCCCTAAGCGTGTTTACACGACAATATAACAATAGCAGTCAAGTACAATAAGCGTGTTTTCACGTTAACGCGTGTGTTCCCACAGAAATCATTACAACTCCTTTATCGTTCTAGTGACAACCCTAAAACAAAAAGTAGAAGATCCTTAATAAATCAAGCTTCACATCTCTATTCAAAGTTGTCCATATAAATAGATAAAAAATACTTAATTTGTAGAAACAGTTTTCACACACCAAATCGCCTATGCGCCGTTAGACATTGTTAATTTTTTATTAAATATTCTTGTATGAAATGGTAAAAAAGTGAGGTGACACTTTGACAAATTGTTTATTATATATTTATACAATAGAATAAGTATTTTTTTTACATAATCCATGTTTTTAGTACTGTTTTCACATAAAAACATCATATAAGTCATTTTTACAATTTTTTTATGTTTGCATTCTAAATTTTAATATTTACAAAAGTTAATATTTATTTGTTTTTAGTATTCGGCTACGTTTAGAAATATTTCATTTATAGAGATTTAATTGCGAAGCGGAAATAACAAAGTTTTTATAAATCTGACAGTTTGTTTAAGATATAAAACCTGCACAAAGGCAAAATACCTGAGTGGTTAAAGATGAACCTATTAACATAATTAGCTTTATTGTTTATTTGTGCTTGTGTTCATCAAATCAAGTTTTCTAGAGTTTCTCAGAACATGTGGGAAACTCCAGAAAACTTGATTTGATGAACACCAGCACAAACACCTACTAGCTTACTGTGTAGGTTCATCTTTAATGTCGCAGCTGTATGGCGTATAGAGATAAAAAGTATTTACAAAATATCTATGAAAAGCGGGAAAACTTATGCAGACATCTTTGGACAGCGGTGTTTTGAATCACATTATTTGAAGAAGCCAAAGAATTAAAGTAAAATATTTGGACAAAAAAATGCCACCCTCCATCCTATTCTTTCACAACTAACGTATTACTTATGTGTGTAGAATTTAGTACAGTCTTTCAAGCACGAACACATGACCAAAAGTGAAATGGTTATATAATCTGAAGCCACAATCTTAAAGGTTACTAGCAAGAAGATTATAATCGCTCAAAATACTGGTCTAGATATGCAAATAAATTAAGTTACAAATGTTTGCATGGACTCTCTAACCAGTATTATTTACTCACCGTGACACTGAATAAAATGAAATAATTTTGGCAAAATCACTAAGTATATTTTTTTCCACAAAACACATTTTTTGTGTTAACAATTGGACATTTTTGTAATTTATTGCGTAAACAAAATATGTGTTTGGAAACATTCAGTTTGTTAGTAGTGCTTATTCAATTAGCACATTTTGTGTTGCATAAATGTTATATATTAATTATTTATCATTCCAGCACCTGTAAGAATATAATTTATGTAGCAATGTGGCGTAGGTGTAATGCATGCAACGCTCATTTCAACATCCATATTTATATTATAAAACGTTTTGCACTCAGGAAATAAGAGTTAATTAAATAAAGTACAACACATAATAATACAAGGAGCTAGAGTTCAAGTTAGATTTGATAGTTATTAAAATTATGAAAGGTGGTACTGAAATTCTGCATTTGAACCAAATTTTAACATAGCCGTCAAACTATGTTAAAATTCAGCGCCATTTTGTTTTTTACATTTGAAAGGTCCCCATTAAACGCTGATTCTACGTGCGTTTCAGCTTTCTGGATGATCACAATTTGTTCAATAGCTGAAACGTACTTAGAATTGAAACTTAAGGCCTGGGAGTAAGCTTTCAAAAAGAAGAAGAAAGGGAGATACGTAAATACGAATGTAAGAGGGAGTGCGCGTATATTAAAAAACGATTATACATAAAAATAAATAAATGAATCTCTCGAAAAATGCTTAAGTTGCATTTAAAGATACACTGTGAATTTTTTCATAGCTATAACATGTTAAATAACCGGAAAAAAAAGCATTTTTAATGGTTTTCAGAGCATATTCGCAATTGTTTTCTATTGAGGGAATTTCATTTACTTAATTACCATTTCAGCTCTACAAATGTACAGATATTATCTTCAAAAACTGAAAGTGTTTGAAACAAGAGAAATATGTTATGAACAGGTAGAAATGCGGAATGCGGGGGCTTAATGGGAATCTTTCAATCAAAATGGCACTGAATAGTCATTTGATGACTTTGATACACTTTTGTGAATTTCTACGAAACAACTGGGCCTGAGTTAAGCTAAGTATTTGAATGATTAATGTCCAGAATCTGGAATACTGACTAATTATGATTGTTTATCTCCTTAAATATAGGAGTGGCCATATCAGCCTTATTAGGAGATTAACCCATCTCATGTTATGCTAAAAATCGTAATAAACATACATAACTATTTTTATCTATAAATATAGGAATTTCGATTATGTATTCTCGTTGCACATTTTTTATTTTATGTTAAAGAAATTTCAAGCAATATTTTAATTCTGAATGGTGGTCTTACACCAGGGCGATACTGAGAGTATCTTCCACTCTAGAACGTGCTGCGAATACACCTTATATTATTTTGAATGCTTGAATTGTGCAATAACACAATTCAATGAAATAAAATTTACTTGCACATGTCGGGATTTGAACCCGCTAAAAGAGTGAAAGAGCCTTTACCCCTCGACCACTGAGATTGTCAAACTGTGTCACATTGTGCACCAATTCATTGTTACGCGGATGACAGTACAGTCCATGACAGCTTTTCGTTTGACAAGCCCCCAAAGGGCACACAAACTCCAACGGCTCGGAGGGCTTTGAAGCAAAGAATGGATGGTTACCTCGAGAGTGTTTTCTCTTGGGGTAAGAATAACTTCGTCGAATTCAATGTTTCAAAGACCCAATCATGTCTGATTACGTCTAAAAGGGATTGAAATGAAAATCTAGTCTTCTTCAACGGAAGCAATCTTCCGAACAGACCTTCCATTGATATGCTTGGTGTAACTATAAGTGACCAGCTCAGGTATGGGGGCTCCATCGAAGCCAGAGTAAAGTTAGCTTCTCAAAAACTGGGCGTACTGTACAGGGCCCGCAGATACTTTAATAGTACACAACTGCTTACCTTGTACAAATCGCAAGTGCGCCCCACGGTTGAATTTGGCAGCCACCTCTGGTCTGGAGCTCCAAAATACTTGAAAAATACCCTCGACTGTGCAGAAACGGGCGGTCCGTTTGATAGATTCTCCCATCTTAACGAACGGGTTGCAATCTTTAGAGCACAGGCGTCGGGTGGGAATGCTATCCATGTTCTACCGGTATTTCAACGGAAGATGCTCTGAGGAACTAGCGTCATTGATCCCTTCGGCACCGGTGCATAGTCGGGAGACACGCCAAACGCGCGCCCAACATATGTACACGGTTGACATTTGTCACATGAGAACGGGTCGTTTTTTCGACTCGTTCTTGAGTTCAGCAGCTCGGCTATGGAACGATTTGCCGGCATCTGTGTTTCCTCCCTCCTACAACATGGGTCTCTTCAAGACCAATGTTCATTCCTTCCTCTCCTCAAAAAGACCCTCCACACAGCATCCCAGATGACATAGGCCCTGAGGGGAATTATTTTCCTCAAGACCTCCTGTGTGGAGTTAATGTAAAAAAAAAAAAAAAAAACATTCTGAAAATTTTGGCAAAACTTAGGATTCGGGTGTAATTAATTATCTTCATCTTTTTAGAAAGCATTTAAAAGAACAATAATCACGTAATCAAATCTGTAGTTATTTGTAGTTTCACCTCATTTTTGTATTCATCAAAACCAATTTCAAAATTACGTATAATTACATTTTAGTTGCTTCACCACGAAACATTATTTTTATCTGTCTCACTTTTTGATAGTGAATGAATATGTATTATCAAACCTAACATGTTATTGTTTGCAACATACTCAAGGAAAAAGTATTGAAATATGAAAAGTGTGCATGTATAACAAAAAGCTATCGATATGACAATGTGTCAGTTATTATGTATTAGTATCATGAACTTAAAAGGTCTTGGGACAGAACTATTCATGAAGATGTATGAAATATGTATTTACCTATTTAATTTTATCATGACATTTCCCATTCCCTGTCTCATGAAATGCACAACAAAAAATTTATAAGCCGTTATACGCTTTGACAATATAAAATTAAAATAGTTCATTACAAATAATTTAAATCATTTAAAAAATTATCATACAAGATAGCTGCCAGGCAATTTCCCTTCACCCTAAATTTGACTTCAATGTCGTTTGTGCAGAATTTTTTTTTTTTTACATTAATTCCCTCAAAATTTACATTAATTCCCGAAAATAATTTCCCTCAGGCCTACGTCATCTTTGAAGATATCGTGCGGAGGGTCTCCTCGAGAAGAGGAAGGGGTGAACCGTTCGAGACCCATGTTGTAGGAGGGAGGAAGCACAGAGGCAGGCAAATCGTTCCACAGCCGAGCTGTTGAACTCAAGATAGTCGTAGAAATGACCCGTTCTCACATGACAACTTGTTTGGCATGTTTCCTCACTATGCACCCTTGTCGAGAGGATCAATGACGCTAGTTCCTCGGAGCATCTTCCATTGAAATACCGCTAGAACAAGGACAGCATTCCCACCTGACGCCTGTGCTCTAAGGATTGCAATCCGTTTATTAATATAGGAGAATCTATCAAACAGACCGCCCGTTTCTGCACAGAGTCGAGAGTTTTTTTCAGGTGTTTTGGGGCTCCTGACCAGAGGTGGCTGCCAAATGCAACCGTAGGGCGCACTTGCGATTTGTACAGGGTTAGCAGTTGTGTACTATTTAAAGTATCTGTGGGCCCTGTACAGTACGCCCAGTTTCTCAGAGGCTTACTTAACTCTAATAATTACACTAATGCTCTGCCATAGGTTCATGATTAGTCTCCCCAAAGATGATCTTCTTTGTGGAGCTAATAAAAAAATAAATGATTACCTCAGGTTTGATTTCCGGTACAGGGCTCTCCGCTTTTGGTTCCTCCTCATTCTTCTCTTCGCTCTGATCACTTTTCTGGCAGTCCTGGTCGTCGGTTGCTTCCTCATCATTGGTTTCGGGTGCCCCGGAGTCCAGACTCTCCCGGGACCTTCCGACTACGGGGAGAGCGGCGGCGGGCTGGGATCCTTCGTACTTGCAGCTGTTCACCGGACAGATTATTCCCGAGTCATCGGAACCTGATGAAAATAACATTGTCAAATGAAACACTAACACTTTACATGTTTACACAACTTATTCATTAATAACAGGACAGTTTCAGACACAATCGTGTCTTCCTTAGGGCAACATCACAACTACTAAACAAAATAATATGTAAAAAAAAAAAAAAAAAAACTAATCAATTATAAAATCTAATCAGCTTGTCACTAAAGATTTGATGTAAACTAACAGTGTTGTCATTTATTAAAATTAGGTCTCCCAAATTGTTAACTTGCCGGAAGGTCAGAATCGTTTGCGCCAATACCATTCTTGACGTAGCCAATGGTTTCATTCATCTAGCAACACTAGAATGTTTTTAAATAAATTAGTTTAGCATGTCCAATTTTACAACTACCAAAGTCGATGTTTTCCAATGCCGTTTAGATTATATTTCTAACCATGATAGTAAGGGAGACACAACGATTTCTACAAGACCTATATGAGTTGTTCAAAAAAAGTAAACAAATTACTCGGGGGTTTCTCACAAAAAATTACCCAGTTTGCCTCCAAAAATCATGAAAAAATTAATTCTTTAATGGCCTGTATTTTATAATTTAAAACACAAATAAATAAAGCAGCACATTATACGGACTAGATTTTTGATAAACCTTTTGATTAAATAAAACATAATTTTAGATTTTAACGGCCAAAAGTATTTTTGGGATGTTATGCCGTGTTGCGCTACCTTCTTCTTTAGCCAACATTTCGGACAGCGTTACAGTGTCCGAAACGTTGGCTAAAGAAGGAGGCAAAAAAAGGCTAAAAACACGGCGTAACACCCCAAAAAAAAATTTTTAAAAATAAAAATATATAAATCAGCTTGGTATTTTTATTTTACGCGTATTTTGGCCTTGAATCAAAAATTTAAATTTTGTATGAAGAAGGCCGAGCAACCGTTCCTCTTATGTACATTTCAAATAATATATTAATTTAAACTAATTTTATTATCGTAGTTAAGCAA
Source organism: Glyphotaelius pellucidus (assembly GCA_936435175.1). Taxonomy (NCBI): domain Eukaryota; kingdom Metazoa; phylum Arthropoda; class Insecta; order Trichoptera; family Limnephilidae; genus Glyphotaelius; species Glyphotaelius pellucidus. The sequence continues at coordinate 38,424,169 of OW386545.1, read as the reverse complement.
TGGTACTCATTATTTGTTATATTTATCACAAAATGGCTGTAATTATACAAGGCGAATTTGCCCTTTTAAATGTAACATTTGTATGGCTGCAAATTTTGTGTAAACAATGTGGCGATAAGCAAATCTGCTTAAAATCGTTGCCCAAGTAGCATAAATGATAGTTCTACCAAGACTTTTCCAAATACAAGCTGTGCCAATATTATATTTGGAATTACGCACACAATACGTCCAAAGAATAAGCTTTTTTCCATGTGAACGTTTAAATCAGTGATTCTCAAAGTGGTCCAGACTCGACAGGGGTCCACGTAGACGTGATAAAAAAAATGGGGGTCCACGAAAATTTATCTGCGGGCTTATTCTCTATCTTTTGTGGGATTGTTATCGAGATAACGGACATGATCTCCTGTCTGATTTGTGTGATTTTTTACATATTTACTGTAACGTATTTTAATTTAGGTCGTTTTAAACACGAATTCCTGCAAGGATGCATGATTATTTATTCATTTAATGTACGTTGTACATAGAAAAAGCAAATAAATCACATAAATCTGTCAGGAGATCATGTCCGTTATCTTTATAATGATCCCAAAAGAAATAGAGACTGTTGGTTTCGATAGTAAAGAACAAAAATGTTGGCTTGGCTTTACCTGTCAATGTACACTAGTATTTCGGTGAAAAATGGTCATTTTGAGACTCATCCCGTGTCCATATCCCATCCCGCCCCCCATCTCATATCACATTAACCCCCCTTCCCCCGTTGTGACAGACCACAACTCCAGCGTTATATTCCATATTCAGTACAACGCCTGTCGAGTTTTGGGAATATGGTAGAAATGTTGCAGCGGGAGGTCCATCGAAACCAGTAAGATTTTGAAAGTGGTCCACAAGAAAAAAAAGTTTGGGAACCTCTGGCTTAAATCATAGGGACTATATTATTATTATTATCAGCTGTTAGAGTATCTATTGTAAACTAAAGCCAGATGGAGGTCGTATGCATGTCAATGAAGCATTCGAAAGGAACATAAGTGGATACTTGCTTCTTATATATTAATGGTTGACAATAATAACTATTCTTCTGTAATTGACCGGTGATTTACAATATAATATATTTGTATTAATAACTAGAATCAATATGTACTGTTACGTTACAAATAAACCGCCAATATAGAGGCGCGCGCATTACCCCCTCCCGCGAGCAACAAACCGAGCGGCCGCCAGAGCCCGGCAAGCGGCCAGTCTTCAGCAAGCGAGCTTCCCGGGCCCACGTTCCGCGCGAACATGGGCCACACAAGTTCAGTTTCGCCGGTTGTGCACTTCCGGTCCACGCATGGACGCTGCGTAGACTGAGAGAACAAGCGCGTAAAGCCGCTGTTGGCCCATAAACCAAACGTGAGTCAATTACCATGTTACCCTTTGTGTGCAATTAAATGTTTTAGCCCTAACCACGCGTGATAGAGAGTAGAGACGGACGTTCAAACTAACTTTCAGCTAGGATCGTTCCTTTTATGTATTATTGTGTCTCCTAGAATTGAATAAACTGTTTATGTGATAACCTACCGTGTTTTGCTTGTCGAGAGAGGCCCTGGGAGAATGGAGAAGCGTGAAGTTCCGAACCACAAGCACTAGCCTTGAGGTTACGAGAAATCCTGCTTGCACCGAATCCTGAGCTAGTTTTTATTTGGGGCAGATACAGCAACTAATTTGTATTAAATATGTGGGAGCTTTCTCCAACCCTGCCGATAGCATCAGCACGCACGCAGACGCTAACACTGGCGCTAAACGTGGGGCCATTTAAATTTTTTTTCTGTTCCACCACGGCCTCGTTCCCAAGCAACAATTGTAAACTCTGAAATGTTATTATGATGTATTGTTTATTCCCAATTGTCTAGCACTTCCAACAGGAATCTCGGCGCGAACGTAATTTCGAATCACAATTTAAATTATTACGGGCGCGATTCTATCATTTGTGACTCGTCACTCGACAAAATATTACCGGTATTCCAACGCAAGGTGCCCAACCTAGGAAGTTGTCGCTGCGAATAATACAGTGATTACAAAGTGTCGGCCGATTAAAATTGCTATTTTCAATACAAGTGAATAGTGGAAATAAACACAAATTAAAGAAGAATTTATTCAACAATTAAAATCATGTACATGATAAACAAATCATCCGCTTGGTCTCGAAAGTGCTAAATATTTTTAATAATATACTATATTGCAGCACGCTGGTACGTCTCTTAAACGGACACTTGCTGACACCTAGGGAACAAGTGGATTTAAATTCTTTCTGTCATTTGACAATTAAGTATTTTTGACTCTGTCGTCTGATGAAACCGGATCATGCCGAATCACATTCGAATAATGCAAAAAATACTAAATTCGCGTTGACGTGGATTCCTTGACATCTGACACTATAATACCTTGTCAATTGACAAAGAAGGTAATATCTTGTCGAAAAGACGAAGGGAATTCGCGTGTAAATACCAAAAAATTGGTGCTGTTTAAAATCAGGCTATAGGAAGCCGCGTAATGAAACCATGCCCCCAAGATATTGTTGAATTCTCAAACAAATTACTTCCACGAAAACTTGTGAAAATTTTTTTCGATTTTTTCCTTTTTTCGATTTTTTAAATTTTCGAAATATTTTTTTTTCCAAAACGCTTGGAGTTTTTCTTAAAAACGCAGTGCCAGAGGAAAATCGCTGCCCAAATTTTCTCCAGTTTCGGACTCTGAAAATTTTTTCGATTTTTCCTTTTTTCGATTTTTTTAATTTTCGAAATATTTTTTTTCCAAAACGCTTGGAGTTTTTCTTAAAAACGCAGTGCCAGAGGAAAATCGCTGCCCAAATTTTCTCCAGTTTCGGACTCTGAAATTTTTTTTCGATTTTTCCTTTTTTCGATTTTTTAATTTTCGAAATATTTTTTTTCCAAAACGCTTGGAGTTTTTCTTAAAAACGCAGTGCCAGAGGAAAATCGCTGCCCAAATTTTCTCCAGTTTCGGACTCTGAAAATTTTTCCGATTTTTTCCTTTTTTCGATTTTTTTTAAATTTTCGAAATTTTTTTTTTCTTTTCCAAAACGCTTGGATTTTTTCCTAAAAAGCACGTGGCCAGAGGCAAACCTCTGCCCAAATTTTCAAATAACCCAAACACTTACAAATACGCGTTTTTTCGCAGAAGCATTTTGTAAAAAAAAAAAAAAATATATATACGTCCCCAGTGGTCAATCCCTGGCAAAAAATTTCTTTCCAATTACGGATAAAGAGTCGAGTTCTCGTTTTTCTCCCAACGTAAGGTCACCCTGACACGACCCTATACACTATGGAAGTCCCTCAAGTCACGCTGGGTATAATCCCCCACATTTCCACGTCAAAAAAGGAAGAACTACTACAGGCCCTGAGAAGTAGAAAGATTTCTCCCAGGAATAAATCCAAAAAATGCCTTATTCAATATGCTTCTTTCTACAACAAAAAGTACATCAGGAAGCACATCACGTTCAAGGAAGAAGACATCGTCTGGAGGAGAAACAACACTCTGTCACAAGGCGCGCTGTACTTCTCTGCCAAATTGGCACCCCGTTTTGTAAAGACGAAAGTCCTAAAGAAAATCTCAGACCTGGTTTACCGATTGTCCGACATCTCTGGTAAACACATAGGTAACTACCACATAAAGGACATTGTAAAAAGTGGGAACATGGAAACAAACTCCATTGCCACGCCCGTATAACCCCAACGGTTATTCCTTGACTCCTAGCAACCATTCGTCTACACCGTGACATGGATCACTATGGAAGTCAACCCTTTTGTTTCGTCACTAATGAGCGGCCTCTCGTAAACGATTGTCACTCATTGGGACACTCAAACGAAACCTTTCTAGCTCTGGCACAGTGGTGTCAACTGTAGCCAAAGTCATGGAAGAAATTATAATTCTCCCTTGTGGTTTCGTTTCATTTTATTTTATTTTTGTTTGTATAAATATCTCGTCATCATCAGTCATTCGCCTCTAATTGCTGCCCCAGGTGTCAAACCTTGGAAACATCGTTTTTTTTCTAAGCATGCACACCTCTACCTGAAATTGATCACTTCGGAGAAAGGAATTCCCTGTGGCTTACTGCAAGTAGTCAGAGACTACGTGCCCAAGGTTTTGTGCATCGTCACAACTCGCAGCATCATATTTTCACATCATCATGTCATACCTCGTCACCCCTTTCTAAATGTTAGAAAAATCTTTTTGTACATTAAATATCGGGTCCTCGCCAAAGTGCATCTAACCCTTATGTCATATGTAGTTAAATTAGGTAAGCAAACCTGTGTAAACCCACGGCGGTATCAGATGTTTGCTACCCGTTCTAAGTTTTTTTTTCTGTTTTTTAAGAAAATAGAATGGCGCTCAATAAATAACCCTAATTGCTCTAGCTCTCCCCAGAACTGAATGTGGAGTCTGGAAAGTATCGTTATAAAAGGGACAACTTTCAACGTGCCTCTTCATTAACGATAAATTTTTTTTACAACATTTCAGCAACATTGAGTCACCCTGGGTCTCAACTGCTCAAACTGAAATTTTGGGGTTGCCTTGTTGTGACTTATCACGTGCAAAGTACGAGGTCACAACAAGAAGCCAGGTCTCCAAGTGAACCACCCTGTGAACAACCCATCCCATTATTATAATTTTCATAACACCAAGGTGTGTCCATCGCAGTCTGTTTAAGTAAGTAAAACCTAGAAGGTCTTAAACACTCAAATCGGACCAATGTAAATAATTTTCCTTGTCAAACAACGATAAGCGCATGTCTTGTATTGTTGCTACCATCGTACGTGTAAGTACAACAAAAGTTGTACCATCACGATACGATACTCTGTGCGTAACCAAAAGGGTTGTACCACAAAGGATCTCTTTTGCGGTAAGCTTAGATGAAATTCACATTCCATCAGCACGCCAGAAATTTTTTTTTGTCCCTTAATTGTTGAAGTATAAAATCTTGGCCAGATCTTCAAATATGTTTTTGCCTTTGTGCAAGTCTTTAACGTACGCTAATATGGATTTATTATGCTACGGTATTGTTGTACTAAGTACATCAGTATGTCTCGCCGTCTGTATTGAATAGGTACCTTTATATGAACGTTAACCTTTGTTGCCATCATAGGTGGGAACCTTATAAAATCTGCCGTCATAGATGGGAATCTCAGAATATCTACTAAATGCGATACGGGGAGCCCGTTATAATTACTCTGTGGGTTTTTGCCAGAAATGTCATAAATACCTAGTCTTTTGCACCTCCCTTCAATACTGGGCAACCCAGTTGTAATTCGTTCATTGTTATCCGTGAAGACGTTATAAAACTTACTTGCAAATCTTTTGATTTTGCAATCTTGTACGCTATACGTGAAGACGTTATAATACTCACCATGAATCGTGCGAACGAAATAATATCAAACCTTTATGTGTGAACTACTCAATGTAGTCCACACCCCTTTTTTGTAATCATTAATATGCCCGTGGACTTCCTGTCACAAGAACCCAGGAACTATCTACTATCTCAAAAGGACTAATCATACGCTTCACTCATGATTATGGGGCATCGTGTCGTGGGAGTTAAGTTGATGGACACAAAAAAATACCTAACTCGTTGTCTGGGAGACGAACAAAGAAAATCCCCAGGTTTGTGAGATTTGAGCAAGGGTCTGTCATTTCTCGCAAACAAGTAGGAGAATAAAACGACCCCTAATCTTCTGCCCAATACACGTAGAGGATTAGACTTTTATGTCAGTGTATTCTTTTGTCCAACACTACCAAACATTATTGTAATGTGCCAGGATGACTGCTGTAGACCTTGTTTCACCTCCACCCAGAGGTCGAATTTCGGAAATAGCCGAGTCCCCAGCAGTTTTTCTTCGTTCAAATGTTCCCAATTATCACCCTCCCCCTTCCTCGAAATTATCCGTGAATGGGGATATATGCGTTACGCACTTGGCGTTTCGTTTGTCAAATGGGACAATCTTCATACGCGGATCCTTTCAACTTCCTACTCCTTTCCCACTTTGTTATAACTAATCTTGTACGCAATGTTTTGTTTTTCGAAAGTAGAAAAAATGCTACCGTATAGACGTGAGCATAGGTCATGGAAGACCAACTTCTTTCGAATGGGGAATTTTGTTATACGTACAATCCCTCAACCACGTATTCTTGGAAATGTATTTGGTAAAAAAAAAAAACCAAAAGGGGTTACACAGAACCTGTCCTTGAATACGTACCTTTGTAACATGTATTAGGAATTAGCCACATTTAGTTAGCTCTCTCTCCGTCTCTCTCTCTACACGCCAAACGAATCCAACTTTTTCTCAACATGCACACTTGTTTCTCTCCAAACTTTTTTCATCATTGGTCTACTAGGCAGGTAAACTTCAAGAATTTTGTTCTAATAATAATTTTTGCCGGATTAAAAAAAAAAAAAACCAGCAGCTCTGCACCCTATCTACATCTGCGCCTCTTCATGCTGCCCTCGCTACCGTCACGGAGGTCCCTTGCCTTCAATCCCTGCGTACCAAAAGCACCCGACCGCATCTAACATAACCTAGTGTGAGTCGTGCGTGTAGTTGCGAATTGTATCACCACAAAGAACCGACACTCAAAACAAACCCGAGCACGCCAGCTCTAGGTTGGTTCCTGTTCCTGTTGCCATTGTGCAAATGTTCCTGCTGCCATTATGCAAATGTTCCTGCTGCATAATACAAATGTTCCTGCTGCCATTATGCAAATGTTCCTGCTGCATAATGCAAATGCTCTGCTGCCATTATGCAAATATTCCTGCTGCATAATACAAATGTTCCTGTTGCCCTTGTGCAAATGTTCCTGCTGCCATTATGCAAATGTTCCTGCTGCATAATGCAAATGCTCTGCTGCCATTATGCAAATATTCCTGCTGCATAATACAAATGTTCCTGTTGCCCTTGTGCAAATGTTCCTGCTGCCATTATGCAAATGTTCCTGCTGCATAATGCAAATGCTCTGCTGCCATTATGCAAATATTCCTGCTGCATAATACAAATGTTCCTGTTGCCCTTGTGCAAATGTTTCTGCTGCCATTATGCAAATGTTCCTGCTGCATAATGCAAATGCCCTACTGCCATTGTGCTGATGCTCCTGTGCCCTTGCGCAAATAACAATACCAACGATTGTTCACAAAACAATCCCACTACATACAAAAACCAGTGTACCAACCACCAATTACGATTCCACTCTCCAGTACTTCAATGGTTTCGTACTGGCTCACCCACAGGATCCGGAAGCAGTTACCCTTTCGACCTCTGTGACAGGTAGAACTCTCCACACCACCTAGAAGCCTCATCATGTGTTCTCTTCCTCGTATTTTCTTAAAGGCCCTAGTGTCCCTTGAGTGTAATCTCAAATGGGCCAGGTTACTGTGACAAAGTAACCTTGTAACTTCAGTGAAACGTTCAACCACCCCAGACATCCTACGCAAACCACGTTCGCAAACATTAGCTCACAGACCAATGATACAATTTTAGAGTTTTTTTTTTCTATCACTGCATAACCCTTGTACCTTTCTTCAACAGATCCTTGTTCTTTGCAACTGTATTTATGTATGCCACTGCCTTTATATACATTTATTGACAATTCCTTGTTACACCATGCATCATCTCTTTTGTGTTCTGTTCATAACTATTCTCCAGCTAGGAATCTCTCTCTCTCTCTCTCTCTCCTCGTTTCTCTTAAATGTTTTTGGCACAAGTGCTGAAAAGGTAAGAGGATTTATTAGTCCTACAGCTCCATTACCACGTCGCTTTTATTGCGGCGAGGGGGGAAGTGTTACGTTACAAATAAACCGCCAATATAGAGGCGCGCGCATTACCCCCTCCCGCGAGCAACAAACCGAGCGGCCGCCAGAGCCCGGCAAGCGGCCAGTCTTCAGCAAGCGAGCTTCCCGGGCCCACGTTCCGCGCGAACATGGGCCACACAAGTTCAGTTTCGCCGGTTGTGCACTTCCGGTCCACGCATGGACGCTGCGTAGACTGAGAGAACAAGCGCGTAAAGCCGCTGTTGGCCCATAAACCAAACGTGAGTCAATTACCATGTTACCCTTTGTGTGCAATTAAATGTTTTAGCCCTAACCACGCGTGATAGAGAGTAGAGACGGACGTTCAAACTAACTTTCAGCTAGGATCGTTCCTTTTATGTATTATTGTGTCTCCTAGAATTGAATAAACTGTTTATGTGATAACCTACCGTGTTTTGCTTGTCGAGAGAGGCCCTGGGAGAATGGAGAAGCGTGAAGTTCCGAACCACAAGCACTAGCCTTGAGGTTACGAGAAATCCTGCTTGCACCGAATCCTGAGCTAGTTTTTATTTGGGGCAGATACAGCAACTAATTTGTATTAAATATGTGGGAGCTTTCTCCAACCCTGCCGATAGCATCAGCACGCACGCAGACGCTAACAGTACCTACATCAATGATTCAGATGTATAATATTTTATTTGTATGCACACATTATTAAATTTGTGAAATCAAAATAAAAAGGCGAGTTGGAACAAGAATTTTATTTAATTATAAGCACGTAATATTTACTCCTTCAATTGAAAACGTATGCATGAAGAAATAATTATGAACATATAAACAAAAATAATAAAAACAAAATTTGGTACATTACATTTTTCTAAAAAGAAAATGATAGGAGATATACGAAATTTTTTTTCAAGAGTTCTAAAAATTCCAATATTCAAAATTGGGTAGTCACAATTTCATTGCGTGACATTTGAATTTGAAGTTTTACAAATCTAAAAATTTGTCATCCCAGACAGGAACTTTAATACGTCATAACGACAATATCATATTATTTTTACGGTAAAATTATTAAGGGATAAGAATTTTATTCATGAATTTCATGAAATAAAGCATTTAATTTTTTTGCTTGTTTTTATAACTGAATCAATCGTAATAATTCTACAATTCGAAAGAAATACACATTCGCCAAATGCCTGCAGGAATATGATTAGACTATTAATTATTTTTGTGTTTAATTCGTAAAACTTTTAATTTTTGTTTTAAAATTTAATTAAAATTAAATTTGATAGTTTTATTATTAAGTTCTGCAATTATTTTAATATGTATTTTTGTTACAGCTGTTTCGGTTAACAAGACCATTTTCAAACTGTGGTTAATCCACTGTTAGGCGACTAATTTATAAGATTTTAAATGTCAATTTTCGAAGGTATCTGTATTGGGTTCTATGCCAACTCAGAACTCCACTCAACAACTCTTTGAAAAGTCATTAAAAGCTATGAAAAAAATAATTTTAGAATAGCCATTAACCCTAACGTAACCTATTTAACCATTTTTTAGATTTTCTTATCATCACTCTTTATGACCTTTCTGAGGTGGTTCTGAGTTGGTTTCATTCTGAGGGTGACCGGCCAACTCGGAATGAAACCAACTCAGAATCATCTCAGATAACTCATTTCAGTTATATTCATATTCACTCATTCAGTGATAAAAAAATATATGTAAAAAATTGGTTAAATAGGTTATGCTAAAATTTAGTGAAATTTAAACTTATGTGGGGTTCGGAATCTGTTTCCCCAACTAAGTATTTTCTTAATTGTTTTATAGTGGCGTTATTGCTATGACTCATTTAAGTGCATTATATTTTTTTAGGTTTTTTAACCCGTCTAATCACAGGAGACCCAAGTTGTCCCAAAACATCATATGCCGTTATAATAACAGGAGACCCAGATTGTCCCAGAGCAACCGGGCATTATTAAAAGTTAGATATCTCTTTTACTGTCAGGCAAACATTTGTGATTTCTTTTATGTTAGAAAGCAAATGAAATAATGCTTCTTATTGCCTTAGGAATATGCGAGCTATATTGGTCAGATATTTTACAAATCCGATCATAAGTGACGATTTTATTTTGCGCCAATTTGTGACGTAACAAACACTTGATTTAAAAATAAAATTGTATGAATGTCATAAAAAGTGAGGTGACAGTTTTATCACAAATTTTATTAAAAAAACGAATCTGTATTTAAAATTTTCGTTTTATTTTATTTTATGTACTTTTTTGAGGAATCCCCAGGTAAGTATTTTTGAGCTAATTTACATTTTCAATATCAAAATTTATTTTAAAACAAAAATGTTGATTTCTAATAAATACATCGAAAAGTTTATTTTATCTAGATTTTAGAAAAATTTCTGTTTTTGCAAAAAGGTTAAAAAATAACCAATAAAAAGTAACATTAAAAATGCGTGGGAAGAACCAGGAATTTTGTGCTCAAATCTTGACAGGCAAAAGTTCATAGATATTATTTTCTCATAATTCGAAGGGTTAAACATACTAAGTGTGGGGAATAAATCATTTTCCTTACTTTGTCATTTAGCATTACATTAGCTGTTACAAAAATACATACTAAAATACTTGCAGAACTTGATAATAAAACTATCAAATTTAATTTTAATTAAATTTAAAATATGTATATATGATTAGAGACATTCGAATTCTAGTACATTCTGTTTTTTTTCGTTTTCATACAAGACATGTGAGAAGGAAAATTTTTATGAACGGCTTTTAGGACGATATCGATGATGTGCATACGATCTCTCCCTGGGATAAGTATTTAGTATAGGCCAGTTAATGGACAGGTGTTTAGTATAGGTCAGTTAATGGTGCATAACCGGTTTTTATGTAACATTTAATTGCAGCAGAGCATGACCTTTTTAAAAGCCTGCAAAGAAAAAGTAGGATAGAAACATTTAAATTCAATAATAATAAAACCAAGAATGATAGGAAACAAGACAAGATTTTTTTGTGGATTGGCGTTTAAGTAGGTGGTGTTATTCATTCAAAGGTTGTATTTGTTTCAAGTGAATAAATAGAGCCTTGACATTACTTGATAAAGAAACATACCGTATTGTATTTCGCAATTTAATGCAGATTTGTCTTTTTATCTGATCAATAAAAACAATCTCTAAGTAGAATCAGTACTTTAAGTGTGGATTAAAAGCACATTAAGTACGAAAATAAATAACTCTACAATCTTCCTATGAGTTAATAAAATATTTTTACAATGACAAATGAAAGAAAATTTTTATCAAAAAGTATTTACCCAGAATTTTCGCAGATATAATAAGCTACTTGGTACTGGTTTATTCTAGTGATTTTTCTGATTTCAATTATTGTTAATAACATACAACATATGTTCGAAATAATTCGATATTCGTATATTTAACTTTGGCTATAGTCATACCGCTGATAGCTACATTGAAACCTCTCCCTCTTTCTCACAAATGACGCACATGATAGAAAGAAATGTTGTAATGAAGCTCTCTTCAGCAGGATTATACTATTATAGAATGTATGGAAATTTACATAACTTTTTAGTGGATTTTGTGGTGTAAATCCAACAAAATTGAGTAAATACACATGTGCAGGAAAAGAAGGAAATCTTTTGAAATCATTATAAAATGAAATTGCATGGATTGCAGACGTACTATAAATATGAGTTTTGTTTTTTTCACATTAGTTCCATACAAGAGGCTCTGAGGAAAATAATTTCCATCAGGACCTACGTCATCTTAGGGTGTGCTAAGTGGAGGGTCTTTTTAAGGAAAGAAAGGAGAGGAGAAGGAAAAAGGTATGAGGGTTAGGTGGGAATCTGTAGATCATTAAATCGATACAAAGTGCAAGGTGATGAGTCAAGAGGTGGCGAGAGCCCGGCTGGAGAGGTCAAAAGGCCTCCCTCAAACAGTCTCTCTCGATCCTACCCGCCGCAAGATCCGGACAAACTGCACCCCATGAACCCGGGCATTCCTGCTAAAGATAGGGTACTCATACCGCCTCCCAAATTAATTACTTGTTACTTGAATAGATTTTAACATTTAATTTAATACTGCAGATTAGTTTAGGTAAAGTTTGAATATCCGATCATTTATACGATTGGATGGAATGATGAGTTGATTGTAATAACCATTTGAACAATAGAGATTTCCGGTTCGGTTTTCGATACGGTTCATCACAAATCATGCATCCAAATATTAATACGGAAACATATGAACTGCTTACTGCGGTTTAAAGCCAATGAATCCACCAAGATTCCACAGTTTATCCCATACTTTCAGGTTTAAAAAAAATAATTAAATCATTAAAATTTATAATTAATTTAAATTCATAAAAACCACCTACCCAAATTAGGGTAGCTATCGCTCGAATGGTTAAAGTATCGAATGACTGGTGTGTAGGTAAAGTACGCTACCTATGGAGACGTGTTCATGCAATTGGGTGTGGGATATCGTACCCAGTGGCGGCACGGTGGTGATGCTGGGGGAGGGGGTGGGAGGCGCCTCGGGGATCCGCTGCAGCACGCTGTCCAGTGAGCGGTTCCTCTGGTGGCCCCCGGAGCCTCCCATCACCTGGGGGCCGCATCTAAACAAAAACACATTGAGTTGAATCATATTCACCAAATCGAATGCTCCACGCCAAAAGCATGTAGTGACAAAATAATGGCAACTTAAGGAAAGTGAAAAATTTTGGAAACATGATAATTATTTTTGCAATTGAGCCCTTATACGGAAAAAAGTGTTAGGTGAAAATGTGAGTTCTGTGATACTGACTGTTTTGACCATAAACACATTGAAAGTCAAATAAAATAAGGTATTTCAATTAATAGACAACAAGTTGTTACATAAAAGTATTTGTAACAAGGTGTGTGCACCCTCTTATACACACTTTATTATGGTCTCGGTGCATGGGCGTAGACACGGCGACACGACACACCCTGACTGGCATATGCGTGACCTCTGGAATTGTCGACCGAGTCACGTTTTCAAATTTACAGCACTTCATAGGATGGTTTTTCCTTCTTCCGTCCACATTCTTTGTATTATAGAGCCTAGAGCATGAACGTGTTGTAGAAGCCTACTTTTTTTCGATACCTACTCTAGATTTTTATTTTTTGCCCTACCCTAATCAAAACCTGGCTTTGCCAATGTCTCGGTGTATGGCACCTTCAGTACTTGCTCATTGACATTTGGGCATCGGTCATATTGTGAGCCCTGCAATATTTTGGAATGGAACAGTTGTCAATCCTGCAAGCAAATTGCTATTTATACTTCATAATATTAAATTAAAATAATATTAAAAAGTCAGGGGTTAATATCAATAAGTGCAAAATCCACACAAATTCACAAGAAGTAACCACAGCAAGTTCTTAAAATACAACTAGCAAAAAAACTGTTTTGTATTGACTATTTAAGCCTTGTTAAAAAGACGTCAATTCTCATTGGTAGAATGACGTTGAAATACTTAATTAATGCAATATGTTTGAATACAAAATAGCAATATTGAGTTGACAATGTCAACTAAGAACTGTATGGAACCATGCAATAAAAAAAAATATATATTTTGCCAATTACACCTCCAAATTATAGTTGATATTAGATGAAGATTAAAAAATACAATTAAAAGTTCTAAATTAAAGATTTCAACACTTGGAGTTTATTCATCCCTTAAATTTTTGTCTAATTTAGATTCTTCGTTGTGCACTAGACGGCGGTTGTTTTTGAGCCCGCGTACCCCTTAACTCTTACTACAAATTTATTGTACCCAGTACCCTCTAATCTATCTTGTGTACATGTGTAATGAAAGGTATGTTTCATTTGTAATTTTTTAATACTCTCATTATTACATGAATTTAACAATCACGTAACACAAATACAAATACAAATAATGCAAATGTATATAGAGTGGAACACGACTTCGGACATTTTTAACCAGTGATTCTACAACAATCCTACATTGGTGCAACTGCGTACCCCAAGTTTTGCTTCGCGTACCCTAAAGGGCACGCATACCACAGGTTGAAAACCACTGCACTAGACGATAGCAAAAGATGTCCTGTGGATATGCACTATGTCCTGCAATATGTCTATTGCCAACATATCCACAGGACATATATAATAGCAATAATAAATATAATAGTAAGATGTCCTGATTATGTGTTGGCAATAGACAGCTTAAGACATCCTGATTATGTGTTGGCAATTGAGAGCGTAAGACATCCTGATGGTAAGTTGGCAATAGATAGCTATAAGAAAATATAATTAAGACTTTATCCTGATGATATTTATGTTGGAAATAAGCACAAGACGTCCTGATGATATGTCGGCAATAGAGAAGTATGGTCCTATATTTTCTGTCTGTACAGAGTATGAATGTGCATTTTTACGCAGCATCGTGTTCATTGGTTTTGTTCAACGTACATATATTTTCATATCAGTGATCGATGAACGGGGTGCAATCTTTAGCAATAAGTTGTTTTTAATTGTTTGTCTGGTTTGTAGTTGTAAGTAAGATTTTAGAAATATATTATAAGTTTGTACAGCGCCCTTGAGGTGATTTTTCGCAAAAATAGCACTATACAAATCATCCAAGTATCATTATTTTTAGAGAAAGAATAACTCGCGAGATGACTACAGCGGGACATAATGGAATACAGAGACTTGCACAGAGGCGTGCATTACACACTCACTTACACAAACTCTTACCGTACACACATAAAAATATAAACGATATTAAATTTATAAAATTAATGCTAGAAATCAATCTACAATTTCAAAAATACACACAAATTTGAATTGCAGCACCTCGCACGCCCTACTGACCGTCCAAAGTGTCAAAAGCAGGAACTAAGTATGCAAAATTACGCACACGTCGTATTAAAATGTAAACTGTATTCTAAACATAAAATTACATGTGTGCGTAATGCGCATTCAACGGATTCAAGTTTGTGATGGTATCGAAAAAGGCCATGCTTTTTGGTACAAATCCCAAATGCGGCAATCAGTGCCATCTGTTGGCATCTCTATTAATTTGTAAAACTTTACAAACGAAATAAAAATCATATTATTTTATCAGCTTTTTATAAATGTATATCCAATAAATGAATGAAACGGTAACCCCAACCAACATCAGCAGCTTAACCATGAATGGAAATTTACTTTTTTTAAAACTAAATCAAAACTACTCAATTGAAACTCTGCACACTCGTGACGGACTAAAATGATAAAGATGAAAATGATTAAAAAAAAAATAACTAAATAGTGTAATTTTGCTCAGTGCAAGTTCAAATAGAAAAAAATATAGTGGTAATTTATACCAGTACCTGCACTTATAGACTAGAACATTTCAAACCAATTAGTCCTACGGCAGTTATTGGTTTTTCCCATTTATTCTTATCAGAAGTGCAATTAGATGGCAATATCCCAGTTTCCAATATGAGCAAGAATACTAAAATACTTGTTCGATAATATTTCCAAGAATGAGATGCGATGCTAATAATATTAACTTGGCTTTAGCATAATACTCAGAATCAAAAACAAGTTTTTTACAGGTGACTCCCTAACAAATTTATTTATTTATTTGTAAGAAACAAACAGCTTTTTTACAAAGAGGTTAAACAAGGTTGAGTCAAAAAAGTTACTCATGCTAATGTTGGTTAGAGATAGGAGTTTTATTTTGCATTAAACTAAAAAGAAGGAAAAGGGAAGAGGAAAATAGGTTGAGGATCGGAGATGCTCTCAACAAGTAGTGTTGTTGTTCAAAGTTGAACAAAACAAAAAGTAAAACCAAAGGTCCATCTACAAGCTCAATCTTACTTGCACAAATTCTAAAGTGAATAACGCATACCGTGGCGGGTGTCGGGTGAGCAGTTGTATTTTTGTAAGGCAAAATATGACAGACAATGCACTGACTCCCGCTTAACCATGCAGTCGTACAGCCGATGCAATCGGGCACGGTGAATTCGGTGCACGCACGGTTGTCGACTTGCACAGACTTGTATGGGAGACAAAGCACGATCCCGCATTCTCGCGCGGTTTTTTGAAGGGGCTTTGCAGAGCGCGGGATTTATAAAAAAAAGAATTTTAAAATTGAAGATGCCCAGCACTGTGGAAGACCGGTCAGTGGCTGAGTTGGCATCGCATTTGGGTCCCACCTAAGCTAAGCTAAGTCCTCCATCACGACAAGCAACATTTTCCTCTTCCCCCGCCTTACTGTGGTGGTAGTATGAGATTTTCAAATAGGTTATTGGTAACCCGTGAATGTTTGCCTTTCTTTAAAAAAGTACCAATGATCTCACTTGAAGAATCAATATGTGGGAAGAAATAGTTGATATCTTTGGCTAAGGAAAAGAGAAAAAATGAGAAGATAACATTATACAAGGTGTAGAAAATGCACAAATTTCGGGTGGTGATTCTACATGAAAGTAAAAGAAAAAAAAATAAACAAGTTTTTCGAAATTCCAACATTTTAAAATTGCCTCCCCTCCATTCAACTTCTTATCTCTTCTGAGTCTGAACTCGACTCCAATCTTCCATATAATTCTGAAATTTGCACATTTAAATAAAATTAATGTATAAATTCACCTTTCCTTTCTCTGTAATTTTAAATGATGACCTAGAACACCATTGAAGGGTGAAAACCAGATATAATTTTAAAAAAGGTAGTTTTCAGGTAAAAAAAAAAAGTTGAATTGTTTGTATGGAAAAAAAATTGGTTTAGAAAAAAGTTATTTATCTTTTTTACTTCTACCATCATGTAGAATCACCCCCCGAAGTTTGTGCACTACCATGCATACATATTTTTCAGAGTTTATTTCTATAACTTTTGCATAGATCTTACTCACTTTACACCTACTCTCACATTCATTTTGAGATTGAGGTTCACAAGCACTGTGGCGGGATCCTCGAGCGCAAACGCACGCCCACCACTCTAATTTGCACGAGTAATCATATACATTAAGATGGTAAAACGGTATACCGTGCAAACTACTTGCACGAACGCTAATTTGCCCAGATTAAATTTGCTCCAATTTGCACAAGTAAACAAACACAAAACTGTATAATGCGCAAATGGCTCGCATACACTTCAAATGATTTTTTACTTTGATGACTTTTGCAGAACCTGTTTGCATGCAAGTCGCCGTTGTGCAGACGACGCACGGTGAACCGCATTTTTGCACAAAAATTTTGTACAAACGTATAGACAGACCTTAAACATTAAACCTACTGAAAGTAGGTAAGTATAATCCCACTGGAAGTCATTTAAATATTTGAAAAAAAAAGTACTCGCATAATAACAAAAAAAATAAAAGCCTCGTTTAACCTTTACTGACCCTATATCTTTTTATAATCTTTGAGTGGTAGGTACCAGATATTTGAAGTGCAAAAAATGTACTTGGATAAAATATGTCAGATATTATTATTGTACAGACAAAACATTGAAAACTAAAATAAAATCTGGAGAAACTGACACAAGGTTATAAAAACTGGGCCGAATTATAATGCTAATGCTTTTCTTCTGGTTTAAATCTTGTGTCATTCTTCCTGTGCTTGATGAATGTAAATACATTCAACTAGTATAATGGCTGGATAAAGTACCATCAAGGGCAAGGCATAATATCCCCAAAAATAACTCAATCGGTGAACAGATCTGACAATCTAAGCACTGAATCTGCTCATTATAAAATACAAACATAGCTACAGCGTAAAAGAACTTCAAACATCATTCCACAAATGGCGCGAAGATGTAGATTAACAAATTGAAGCAATACACACATAAACAGGATGTCGATGATTTAATCATCAAACATATTTCAACAATATTTTCATTAACGGTAGCACAATAAACAGTAAAATAAAATGCTAATGAATTCTGTCAAAACATCCTCTTGTCAATTAGGAAATAATAAGCAGTGTTTGTAAAGTAGGTACCTGAAGTCCAGACTGTGATTTCTCTGGTGGGATGAGAGCTGAATGTGCAAATTGGTCCTGATGCCCCCAGATCGACTGGAGTGGACTGGCACATCTTCGCACATGCTCGCTGCCGACAGGAATCACCGACTTTTGTTATAACCGACCTCATTCACCAAACTCGAACTACATCCGATAAAAACATTCACATTTTAAGGTCATACATTTCATGTCAAACTTCAACCTATCCAGCTTTCCACACGACGTAGAACTTTAGTGTTTCGCCAACTTATTGCACATTATAAATGCTCGTCCGAAAACACACAAAATATGTTAAGAAATTATAGTATCCTGATATACGTCACACGGCAATAACTTTCTACGATCTGTAGGTGTAATTAGTGACAGGATTGTTTTCGTTGGTTTACTATTACTAATAACATACTATACACCAAACTCGATCGTGCCCTTACAATACTGTATCAAAAATACTTAATTCATTGGTTAAAATACACAGCACGAATCGCCCGAGAGCAGCCAATTAATTAATTAAAATATAATAATAAATCAACTTCAACAAATTTCCACTGCACCCAGCCATAGATATAAAACAACATTGAGCAGTAGACTAAAAATATTTCTGTATTTTTGTGTCGATGCTCAGCAAATGGGGAAATCGAGGCGAACGTCAGCAGTGTCAGCATTAGCGACTAGCGGTGGGTGGTTTGGTATATTTATGGACTAGCGATGTGTAGGTTTAGCTGAAGTGGGCTCTTGAGTTCGGGTTCTTCATGAGAAGCGGATCCTACTCCTACTCCTTTTTCAAAACGACAACTCCCAGATAACTCGGTCCAATACTCGGACCCAAACCCGGAACTCGGCGGTCCGAGTCACTCGCAAGTCGGGTGCGGTGGTGCAGCAATCGTGGCGGTCCGAGCCAATCGCACTTGAGTCCCGGGCTCGCCGGCTTCGCTCCACTCAAAGCCGTGCGTCTCGGTTCGAGCCACTTGCTAGTCGGGAGCAGGTCGTGCGTTCGAGTTCTTTTGCGGGTTCAGGCTCCAAAGTCCAGCTCCGGTCGAACTTGTGCGTCTCGGTTCGAGCCATTCGCAAGTCAGGAGTGGCTTCCGAGACCTGCTCCAAGAACTCAAGAACTTTTAAAAGGAAGCACGTCTCGGAGGCCTCCGGCAAAATGCAGAACTTACCCATCTCTAGTCAGCAATACAATATGTTATACTTTACCTAAATTAATTGAATTATTTACTATATTTAGCTAATGCTATTATCAAATTCTGTTTCACGACTAAAGCAGTTTGTATTATTATCTTGGTGATCTTATTTTTTTTTTAATGAAACTTCTTTAGCCCCGTTAGTGATTTGAAACTTGGATGAAACGGAAATGCATCACTAAAATATATTTTATGACAGGTCGTCGGTTCTAATACAGTGCAGTAAATTTGCGTCTAGCCGCGAATGTCCCATGGCGCAGCGGTATAGTGCGTTGCAAATCTCAGCGGCCAGAGAAATCCAGTGAATGGAGGTTCAAATCCTACGAAATCCAAAAAAATAAACATTTTTATTTCTGTAAATAAATATCCAATCTTCAAAGCACTTTAAAATAAACAGGCAAGAGTTTGAAGAGTTTCTTGTTTCACTTCTAACGCGTGTGAATTACATACTCTAATTTTTTTAAACCTTAATGATTTTTTTGCAGTGGCCAAATAAAAATAAAAAAAGTTTTTAGAGCGTATCATGCTCCAATGCAACGTTGGTCTTATTAATATTATTACAAATCGATGGTACCAAAGAACAATGTAGGTGTGTAGGATGTGAAATTTTGTAGTTTTTCAGTAGTGTTAACGTTTAATTTCTGTATTTTTACTGCTTTTGAGATCAATACATAATAAAGTGTTATTTTGACATTTAGGTAATTAAAATTTTCGAAAATTCAGACTTTTAAATTATCAATAAAATCAATAAAAGGAAATTAAAACAAGCCAATAAAATGATTTTCAATTTTTAGCAGATCAAAAATGTTCTTTAAGACGGTCGAAATTATAATTGTATACACCGCTATTGGGCTTTTACAATCGAATTTACAAGTTGTTTGTATCGCTGTTGAAAATTTTCAAACTATTACTCTACCCCTCTTTTCTCTTACAAATAGTTCCGCATTCCGATCGCCTAAATTTAAAAAGAAAAGGGTAAATGTTTATGGTTGGGCGTAACGCTGTCATTATTTGTCGTTGTGCGTCATGTCATGATGGGTGCTTCGCGTGTGACGGCATGCTTTTTTGCTTTATTATTATCAGGTTGCAGTTCAGGTAAAAATAATTTATTAAAATAGATAACTCATATATTTTAACGTTACTTTTTAAACTTTCTTGTCATTTTCTGTACTTAATTGCTTATTTGTAGATTAAAATAGTGTAACGGTTTTGTACAAAACTTGTTGTCGTTATTTTTATTTTTCAAAATAATTAGATAGTGCTTAATATTTATGATAAATATTGTATTCATTACTTTAGTTATTGGTTTATTATTTTATTAATTAGTTTATAAAGTCTAATTAGCTATTATTGCTACACGTGAGCAGTGTCAAAAGAATGTTTAATCAATAGGACTAACACACCCATAACTATTATTGTTAATATTGTTTATCTACGTAGTTATAACTTTCTCAACCACACAAATGCTTGGAACCTCAGAATCAAAGTAGAAACAAGCTTTTATTTTAAAGGTTATGAGAAAATTGATAAAATATTTCGTTTTGTTTTGTTTTTAGAATATCATGGGAGATATTATGACGATTATGAATGCAACACACCCCTTTTGGAAAGGGCAGTCCTTACAGCTACATCGTCTATGAACGAAAGAGGACCTAAGAATGCTATATTAGACGGTAAGTTTTATATTTCATGCAAATTTTATTCTTCAAAATCTAATAATATTTTTGCCATATTTTGGTATAGTTTTCTTCATACTTTCTAAAGAAAACGTGTGCTCAATTATGATTATTGTTAAAATGTTTAACTTGTGAGTATTTTGAAGTATTTAAGTTACTTTACACATTATACTAATTTTGGATGACTCTAGTTATGTTGTCATAACTTTTCTGATAATGCAGTGAATCATCACTTATAACTCACCGTTATACTCATTACAAGTTGACATCTTGTTTAACAATTCTTATCTTATGATTTGTTTTTCTTTTTAAAATGTATATGATTCAATCAAAAGAATAATGATTTTGTTTGCAGATAACTCTATTATGTAACATTGTATTGGAAACAGTTATTATTAAACCTTGAAGTTTGACGCTTTTGTGTTTGCCCGATTGTCGATAGTTGCATGCGCTACATTTTTAATTATTAGGATTTGTGTCCATTTTTTAAAATCTAATCAGCAGTATATTATTATTTTGTATCTTTAAAATTACTTCTGAAGGCAAAGATCCAGTCCACATAAAGCTTTAAATATATCTGAAATGCATTCTTTTCAATGTTCAAAAATTTTATTTCAATTATTGAATTATATTGAAAAGTTTCAAATCACAATGACGTATTGTTGCAGGTAATCATTAGCTGTTGTGGACTGGACTTTACCGTGCAAACCAAAACGTGTAGTGATTCTTTCCCGTGAATAAACAATAGACTTATTTTGTTATTGTATAGTAAAGTGTTATAATGAGCATTCTTAAAATGGCTGAAAAGCGAACGTTCAGATGGGCTTTCAATATAAATACTTGGTCGCCGTCAGAGGCAGATATTCTTCTTGCCGGGGCTTGTATTCAACCAGAAGAGAAGATAAGGGTGTCCAAGTTTGTGTACAAACAGGACTTCATGTCCTCTCTCATTGGTCGACTGATGATGAGAAAATTTGTTAGTGTAGCCACAAACTTGCCTTATTCAGAAATTATCTTCTCCAGAGACAAAAGCGGTAAACCATTCCTTCAAGGCGAACATCCTGAAGTTGATTTTAACATTTCCCATCAAGGGAAATACGTAGTGCTCGCAGGACACGCGGGTAAAAGCCGTATTGGCATCGATGTCATGAGCACAGTTCGTCCTCCCAACTCTTCTTGCCAAGAGTTCTTCAGACTAATGAAAAGACAATTTTCAATGTCAGAATGGGAGAATATTTCATCCCACTCTCAGCAGAATCAGCTCACTGCATTTTACAGACACTGGTGTTTGAAAGAAAGCTATGTTAAAAACATCGGAGTCGGAATTACAGTTGATCTGCAAAAAATAAGTTTTGCAGTCAAGACTCCTCGTGTGGATGTCGGTTCTTTTGTTACTGACACCGATCTCACAGTGAACGGTGAACTCATTCGTGGTTGGACGTTCGAGGAAACAATGCTGGATCCCACTCATTCTGTAGCTGTAGCTATCAACATCAAAGGGGAATCTTACGAAGAACCCTCGGCTTATGAATTTTTAAGTTTTGAGAATCTCATGACCGGTTCAATTCCGTTATTGGAGAAGGACCTGACTTTTTATGAAAACTTTCTAAAAAAGGAAGAAAAGAAGTTCTAAATTAGTTCTTATTGAATTAGAATATGTACTAGGTTGTGCAAATGTCTTCTCTAAAATTAGTAACATTTTAGTGAGGGACATTTTACCAGTTTATTTTTATACATATGTACATCATTTGATAAAGTACTCTATTATGCCTATAAAATGTTTTTGTGGTTTCATGTTTGCTAGTAATAAAACTTTGTTTATTTAATAGTGAGTTTTTATTACTTTGGCTTTGTACAAAAATCTGACATCAAATAATACAAATTCAGCCAACAGCTACTTTCATAATTTAATGTCTTGCGTTTTTCTGATTAGAAATATTGCACTTCCCATTATACTGTGTATACTAATAATATAAATGTAGATCAGTATTGATTGTTTGGTAACGTGCAAGGGATTCCTCCTGATACAATTCCTGTACCACTCTGTGTCACCATTCATGTCAACCCTACTTATATTTCTGTATCATGCTGCTACGAAATAAATCAATGCTCTTGTCTGTTGTCAAATTCTTTTCTATTAATTGTACTTCCCCGGCAGAGTGTTGTTGATTTCTCATAAAAAAATGATTTTTTTTTTTACAATTTCAAATTCAATACTGTTGAAGTATAATATCTAGCGATTATAGTTGAGAGCTGACTGAATCCCACTTATTTAAACTGAAACTTGTGGTATTTTTTACATAAATTTTAGGCCTAATTTAACCTTTCAATCTTGAATGAAGAAGGTGTATTATGAATATCAATTTTCTATGAATCAATGACTCATCGTAACAATCACGTGACCACAAAAATTACTATAATAATCTGACTTACAATGCCTCTACTGAATATACAATTATTTAACATACTTTTTTTGTATTTGAAATTCACCAACACGAAACAATTATTTGGCACGCTTTTTTAGTATGTATTTGAAATTCACCTACATGAAACAATAATTATTTGGCATTCTTTTTTTAAATATTTGAAATGCATATTTGTGAAACATTAATTATTTGACATTCTTTTTTCAAATATTTGAAATACATATTTATGAAACATTTGGCATTCTTTTTTTATAATATATTCAGAATCCACTAACACAGGATTTTTTCAATAATTGAAATTCACCAACGTGAAACAAATTCTTTTTATTTGGCATTCTTTATTAGAATGCTTGAAGTTGTGAGGAGTTTTGAAATGCAATTGTATGTAATTGGTTGGTTGTCCGTGAAGGGGGTAACGCTTGGACGGCATCGGAGAATGATTTTGGCCAACAGCTGATAATAGACCTGGGCTCCGTGATGAACATCACGCGCATTGCCACGCAGGGCCGCCCCCACTCTGCCGAGTTTGTTGCCGAGTTCGGTGTCAGTTACGGATATAACGGCCTGGATTACGCAGACTATAAGGAGCCTGGTGGGGACACCAAGGTACGACCGACCTCCGTGGCTAATGGCTCTACCTAACCTTGGCTGGATTTGGTCCGGCTTTGACTGAATTCGGCCCTAACCTAACCTGTGAATGGATTTGGCCCTTCTGCTTTAACATTTTTCCTCAATTATTACTAATTTTCAACAACTACGCACGGTGAAGGTGGTTTTATCTCCTGCTCGAGAATAATGAAATAACATTTTAAGAATAATGTATAATGCTTCCTGATTTGAGCATTATTTTATTGAATCCTAACAATTTAAAAAATATTAAGTGCAACTTTAAAATTTAAAAAAAATTCAATTTAAATTAAATTTAATAATATTATTATTAAGTTCTGCAAGTATTTTTTTTTATTTTATTACTGTGACAGCTGTTTCGGCTATACAAGACCATTTTCAAACTGTGGTTAGACCAAGGGGGCAAGAAGAGGCCTAAACCATTACGTATAGAAAGAAAGGATCTTAGATTGAATTTACTTGAACAATTAAATATAACACTAATTATTAAAGTTAGGAAAATTATTTATTCCCCACTTAGTTTGTTTACAAAACTTAAAAAATATAACACATTTAAATAAGTCAATAGCAGCCACATCATTATTAAATCATTAATAACACATTAACATTTAATGTGAGGAAAACAGATTTCTCAATAATTCGGTTTAACCGGTAATAAATCAATTAATGCACCTTCATAATTGAAATTTAGAATCATATAAATAAGTCATCTCAAAGTGTTCTTACCACAGTTTGAAAATGACCCGGTAAGCCGAAACAGCTGTCACAATAGTGAAATACCAAAATAGTTGCAGAATTTAATAATAACATTATTAAATTTAATTTAAATAAAAAAAATATAAAATTAGATGGAGTTCTACGAATTAACACAAAAACAATTATGTAACGAAATTTTAAAATGTTCGAACTACTAGTAAAATTTTATCTTTTTGAAAACATTTTTGTTCTGCTATTGAAACCTTTTGCTTTATTATCTCTATGTATGTACCACCATTTTAACAAGATTAGCTTTAAATTTTTTAAATTCTATTTTGCCTAGTATGTTTTAAATGATTTGCAAGTGGACTTTAGTTTGCATTTATGTTTGTTTGTAAATTGAGTTTTGCACACATCCGGTATGTTTATCACCCCACAAATGGTTCAAAGATATCAAATGGCGGATGATTTTGAACATAATATGTAGGTTATTACATTAACATTAGTAGGTTATACCAATATTTTAATATAATATTCATATAAATTAACAAGTTGCACTGTTTTTATCATGTTATATTCGGTGGCACCTGGTGACTTTTTCATACTGAAGGGTGGTTCTGTATCATTTGCTTTAGCGAAATGCGTTTTAAATCAAACGTATATACACATTTTGACAGTTTTCTTAAATGTGGTATTCCGTATCACGCTAATAAGCTACATACTGCGCTTGTATTAAGACACTAACTTTTTAATGCCAGAGATGACGGCGCATTTGTCGCGTAATCCTTGTTAAAAGATGTCAGACGTGGAAAGATTTGCGAATCAAACGTCACATCGCGTACAAACACCAAAAAAATTTGACAAATGGATAGTCATTTAAAAACGCCTATTAGGCTCATAATCGATATCGGAAATTTGAAATGCTGTAAGAAAGTAAAGTAGAAAGTAAATCCTTAAAAGTTAAATATGTTATTTTTCTCTTTGATCTGCGTCATCAAAATATTTTTAGTGCATTTTGAAAGTGGATTTTCTTCTCAAAAATTAAAAATATATTAAATACCGTTATTGAAGAAATTTACAAAAAATGTCATGTATTCTGACATTCTGACAAACAATGTCATGTATTCGTTGTTATTTTATTACAAAAATTCATAATTATAATTTTTTTACGAGAAAAACTCTCTTTTTATAACTTTTGAAGGTTATTCCCATCAACGTAATATATCATTGAAGAAGAAGATAACACTTATAATCTAAATGAAAATATGAAAGAAACAAGACACAGAAAAATAAAAAAAAGACAATGGCCGCAACTGTTCAATGATATATTACGTTGACGGGAATAACCTTCAAAAGTTATAAAAAGAGAGTTTTTCTCGTAAAAAAATGAATATTCATTTAAACTTTCATAAAGTCAATAGTTCCATATGAATAAATTCGGATACATTTATCCGAGACGCTATTCAGGTTACAAACCAATTCTTAGAATGATTGTTTCCAATAAAAAGAGTAGTTGCCTATAATATGGAAAAAAGAACTAGTTGAAGATAATATTGTTGATTCTAAATATTTGAAATATGAGATTGACAAATATGACGGTTTGACTGAAGGTGGTAATAGCGACCATTGTCTTTTTCTATTTTTCTGTGTCTTGTTTCTTTCATATTTTCATTTAGATTATAAGTGTTATCTTCTTCTTCAATCATAATTATAAGTCTACAAAAACAGGATATACGATTTTTTGAAAAAATAAAAAAAGTTTCTTTTCGCTCTCCCGTACAACTAACATTTTGTCTTTGTAGCAAATTTCAAATTTCCATATTCGATACGTAAGTAGTTATAATAACCAATAAATCGTAAGTCATAGAAAATCATAGAAATTTGACAGCCGATAATGCACGACGGATGTCTTCCGGCATCCAACGGATTTTGCCTTTTTGTCTTAATTGTCTCGTAACGCTGACTTAACGCAAAAGATAAAGAATCACCCTTGTGGAGTGCTAAGGGGCCATCCATAAATTACGTCACACCTTAAGGGGGGGGGGGGGGGAGTAGAGAAGTGTGACAAGGGGTACGGAGGGGTCATCAGCTCTGACGTCACATGTAAAAATTTTAATTTTGATTATTTTTAGATGTACAATTGCAAAATATGTGACGTCGCACTATGGGGGAGGGGGTCTCACAAATGTGACAATGTGTGACAGGGACAGGGGGGGGGGGGGGTCGAAAAATCATGAAATTCGTGTGACGTAATTAATTGATGGCCCCTAAGATTGATTTAAAAAAATATACAATAAAGCTTTTCAGGAATTTGATGAGGTTTTCCAAAAATGACCTTTCAATTCTCTAACAATAATAAAGTCTTCAGCCACCAACCACTATCACAAGTATTATACAACATTGATAATAATAGATGATTGTAACGTACTATCATATACTAGCATATTATTTAATAGTATGGTAACTTCAAGCAGCCTCCAGGTATTAGGTCAAATAATAAAAATATCAAAGATGGTGAAGTGCAATAGCATGCAGTAATACGGCATGCATGTATGTCATTTGATTGTTGCGTAATGACATAATAGTCTAGGACATATAACTAGGATGTTAAGTATATACTGCCCCCCAAACAAGATAGACAACTCGAACGAACTGCAAAATGTTGGGGAATGAATTAAACATTAAAATAATTTGATAGAATGAAAACAGCATGAGTCTTATAGCGTTGGTCTTGTGGATCAAAAAAATTATATGAGAACATCGTGTGCGAACATTCTTTTAGGTATTATGCACCTGCTGTTACACCCTGCATATAACGTTCATAATCTACAGCTTCTGAAAATAATTCTACTTTCGGGAGTGGAAGATATAGAAGAGAGCACCTTTCAGAATAGAAACATTGCATGACATCAATACCTGTCTATGGTATGGTTCGGTACTTCTAAATCTTCCTCAATTCTTCATTTCTCTCTGCCTTACTACATTCCCCATTTACGGGTAATATTCCTTCATGTATGTATTATTCCCCAACTTTCTTATATTCTATTCCCTTATTAACTTCCCACGTGTACTATGATTGAGACTGCCTGCCACAACTAACCTAACACTGACTAACCCGGGGCTGGCATGCACGTAGGACCCAGCGCATGGAGCCCTTCCTCCAACATGCTGGACCAGTCCATCACGGCTAACCTGGGCGCCAGGTACGAACTGCGGGCCGTGGCCACGCGCGGCCGCAAGATGCCTCCCGACCACGTGTCGGAGTACATACTGCAGTACTCAGACGATGGGGATGGCTGGAGGATGTATACCACCCGGTCGGGGGAGGAAGAGGTACTGAGAAACAACACTAGATTAGATGCGATTTTTGAGATTCTCACTGTCAAAAGTATCATCCTGATTTAGGTATTGCGCTACCGAATATGCCGTGCCGCAATATAATAATATAGATAAATAATAATAAAGAATATTCCACTATGTCGTGTTGCGCTTCCTCTTTAGTCAATGTTTCAAACAACAATTGTCTGATGATAATGTATCTGTCCTGATGATCTATGATGAACCTTCTACGGGCCATAAGGGTTTTTTTTATAATATCTCCAGATAGGAGGCCCTGAGAAAATTATTTTCCTTCAAGGCATATGTAGTCTTTAGGAATGCTGTGTGCAGGATCTTTTTTTCCAGGAAAGCAAGGAGAGGAAATTCTGGGAAGGAAAAAGGTATGAGGGGTATATATTAAGGAGTTAGTGTGTCCAGGAGTGACGGATGAACAAATCCAACCCACCCACTGCGGTGCAAGGCGACGGGTCGAATAGTGCACCTCACGGTTGAATTTGGCAGCCAACTCTGGTCTGGAGCTCCAAAATACCTGAAAAATACCCTCGACTCTGCAGAAACGGGCGGTTCGTGTGATAGATTCTCATATCTTAAAAGACAGATTGCAATCTTTAGAACACAGGCGTCGGGTGGGAATGCTATCCTTGTTCTACCGGTATTTCAATGGAAGATACTCCGAGGAACTAGCGTCATTGATCTCTTTGGCACGGGTGCATAGTCAGGAAACATGCCAAACACGTGCCCAACACATGTACACGGTTGACATTTGTCACATGAGAACGAGTCGCTTCTTCGACTCATTCTTGTGTTCAACTGCTCGGCTAGAACAATTTGCCGGCCTTTGTGTTTCCTCCTTCCTACAGCATGGGCCTCTTCAAGACCAATGTTCATTCCTTCCTCTCCTATAAAAGACCCTCCAACGGCATCTCAAATGACATAGGCCCTGAGGGAAATTGTTTTCCTCAGGGTCTCCTGTGTGGAGTTAATGTAAAAAAAAAAGTTCTGCTGGAGAGGTCAAAAGGTCCAATCAATCAGTCCCTCCCGATCTGACCCACCAAGCAGTCGTCGGGCAGACGGGAACTCCCCAGGGATTGCCTCTTAGACTGCTGAAAACTTTAAAACTTATTTAAAAAAATTGGTTTGACTAAGGAATGAACCTTCCTCAGGGATTGACTAAAATGAGTGAACACCGCTAACACCTAAGCAAAATCCTAATTGGATGGTACTGACATTTGTTTAGTTTATTGTAAATTTTTTAATTTAACGTCATCCAATTTCATTCGTGTGTGCATGAATGTCATCAAAAGTTGATAAAATGCGTTGTCATTGACAATGAGCCTATCTGTTGAGTTACAGCTCGATCAGATGTCAGGAAGTAGGTTAATTTCCACTTCCAAGATTCCATTTCAATCATTCATTCAGAAATTCAAGTGGATGTATTTAAAAATGTTGGACACTGCAAGGCTCTCTGAAACATTGGCTAAGAGGAAGGAAAAAATGCAACACACTTAAGCAATGCTGAAGCAATGTTCTAGAAATATGGAGCGATACTGTACCACAAGATGTGCGCAGTCCTTAGATGGTGTAAAACTGTAAATGACCCAGAAAAGAAGATAAAATGTTTGTCAAAAGTTTTATTCCTATAATTTTTTTTTGGGTAACCACAGCTTTACAACCAGTTTACACTATGCGTACGCCTCTGAATATTAAAGCCGTACTTCATTCCATATTTTACATAGGTACTTCGAAATTTGTAATAATTCTCGTTGGAAGGCAGCGACCCATTTTAAAAATCATCAGAAATTTTGGTAGATACAAGGAAAAGGGTAAAAATTGGTTTGGCGAACCTAGTGTTATTGAGTACTTTGAAAATTTGATTCTCCAATAACCACCCTGAAATGCATTCTTAATAACAAACTCATCTTTATTAATCAATTTAGCTCTATTAATAATTACCCGGGTGGAGGAACTAATTTGCTTGCTTCCTTTCTTTTCCTTTCTAACTTTTCTAAATTTACCTCAAAGTGGTTTTAAAACAATTTGATTAATATACAAGGTGAGATATGATTTTAGATTTTAATGAACGAAAGAATTTTTGTTATTTATTTTAGGGGTGTTGTGCCGTGTTGCGCTACCTCCTTATTTGGCTAACATTTCGGTCAGCGTTACAAAGTTCATCATCAGGCAGATATGCGACACACCTTATCCGAAATTTTGGCTAAAGAAGGAGG
Organism: Glyphotaelius pellucidus; assembly: GCA_936435175.1. Lineage (NCBI taxonomy): Eukaryota > Metazoa > Arthropoda > Insecta > Trichoptera > Limnephilidae > Glyphotaelius > Glyphotaelius pellucidus. Next base: position 38,394,195 of record OW386545.1, on the reverse strand, counting down.
CAGCGCAACACGGCATAATACCCCAAAATAAATAACGAAAATATTCAAGGTGACCAGGGGTAAAGCGCACTAAATTCAAAAATAATTAACATTTTCTGAAATTTCATTGTTTTTTTTTTTTCAATACTCCGTACAAACTATTGAAATCTACTGGAATTTCGAAAAAAGTTATTTTTCTTTTTTAGTTGTACTGTCATGCAGAATCACCTCCTGAATTTAATGTGCTTTACCCCTGGATAACTCGATAATATTAATATTACATTTATTTAATGTTAAAACATAATAGTGATTGGAATATTTAAAATGATAAAGCCAGAGCTTTCTGTTCTCAACCTAAGTAAAACATAATTTTAACATTCTATAAAATTACTGTCTGAATAAAGTATTGAAATAAATAATATTCTTACATTCTCGAATTGCTGTAAGAGCCGCCACCAATCAAATTAAAATCATATTCAAAATGATACTTGAATTTAAAGTCATTTTTGGCGCATTTTTCTCTTGATAAAATAAGTTTTTAAATAAATCTCTTTTAGAATAATCTTTGAATGTTATTCCAATCAATGTAATATATTATTGAAGAAGAAGATATGCAATAATGATAAATCTAAACGAAAATATGAAGAAAAAAAATGTCATTTTCGATTAAAAAATTTTCCCAAATTTTTGACAGCTACCTTTTACAATGAAATTTTACAATTTTACTATGAAAATAAATCAAATTTTTTAAAGAACTGGTTTGTAATCTAGATAGTGTCTTGGATAAACATATCCGATTTTATTTAAAGATAGATTTATTAGTATTATCTTCTTCAATTATAAGTTTTTTTATTGATATCTTAAGGTATGGGTCAAAAATAATGTTAAATGGTTATTTTTCGCAGTGAGTACAAAAATATCAGAAATTCTTGTAGAGTTAATTATAAATTTATTTGTCATTTGGCAGATGTTCAAAGGAAACAGTGATGGGGACCATATAAGACGGAATGAGTTTGAAGTGCCTATAATAGCGCAGTGGATTCGAATCAACCCGATGAGGTGGCGCGATCGCATCTCACTGCGCATGGAGCTCTATGGTTGTGATTATCGTAAGTATTTTACGCACTATTTATATATTATGTAATGCAATAATTAATCAAAAACTGAAGACAGAAAGAGTTGCAGAAAGGACGCCCAGATGCAACGCAAGATCAGCCAAACACGTGTATGTCTGAAAAGATGTAAAAATTAATGTAAATTGCTAGTAAATTATTACATGAACATCCTCTCTGCCCACCTTTGTCAAAATAGATAATCTATTTTTAAAAGGATCGCCTGCGTGGCCATTTTATACAAAATTAAAATTTGGATTTGAGGCCAAAATACCCTATGGAACTAATAAAAAAAAATTAACCCTCCGCCCGTCGCGTCTTTTTTTTTAGCGCGTGGGGTCACCAGAGATCCCAAAAATAAATATAATTAAATTGTTGTTATAGCACACATTTTATGTGTTATTTTAACTGATTATGTCAGGTAATAGGGTCTGCATTTAAATAAAACGAAATATTTAAAATTAGACGTTCATTTTCAATATAAAAGCTTAAAAATCAACAAGGAACATTTTTTTATAATTTTGAATCATATTTTTTTTAATAGTAAACTTTAAAAAAATCCAAACAATTTCTATCAAACTTATAACTATTTGAGATTGATGCAAACTTATTATTATTACAAAAAAAAAACAACAAAATACAATGAAAAAACATATAAACTTGGTTTTTCATTGTATTTTGTTGATTTTTGTTGAGCCTCACGCCGAAATACGTCTGTTTCTCACAGCGCACATGCGCAGACTGAATGTCGGCGGTGCTAGCATCAAGTTTAATCCCTTTTGGGAAACTACCTAAAGTAAATAATCAGTGGGAACATTTAAAATGTACATAATTAGCATTTCTGTAAGACCTAGGCTTTTAAAGACCCCATGCGACGGGCCGAGGGTTAATCAAATGGTATAGCAAGTATCTAGTACAGACATATGTGCTTTTTTAAATTTATTTGTGTGTTTAAATTATGAAATATAGGCCAGTAAAGATTTCGATTTTTCATGACTTTAGTGGCAACTTTGACATTTTTTGTGATTTAATGATAATTATTAAAAGTAATAATTTACAACAAAATATATTTAAAAAATTTCCAAAGTTGTCTTTGAAATCATGAAAAATCGAATTCTTTAACTGCCTATATTTCTTAATTTAACACACAAATAAACAAAATAGTATGTACATCCATACTAGATATTGAATGTTTAAAGTAATTCCAAATTTAAGTTTTGCGTGAAAAAGGCCAAGCAGCCCTTTCTCGACCTCAAAAGGCAAGTTTATTTAAGGGGGAAATAGGAGTAAGACGGCATATTTTTAATGATTTTCATGAATATTTTTAACACGTAAGGAATATATTTTTATTTATACTTTGGGTTCATTTTACACATATATTCAAGAGTATTTTCTAAAATTTTCAAATATTTTCCTCAAAAAATAACGGAGATATCAGCTGCCGCGCATTGTAAGTCACCATCGGGCTGGGCAATTTGTATAACTCCTGGAGGTCACAATTTACACTTGAAATCAATTTTACTAGAAAATTTACTTTTTTTAGAAGTGTTTCTTCTATTTGAACCTCACTCATAAAAAAATCGAAAATTATTTTTGAGGAATGTGAAAATATAGTATGATTTTTTACCATTCTTTTGTACGTTTTTTTCAATAAAGTTAAAATAAAGATGCAATTAGGATTGAGGTTCAAGTAGAGCGCATTTATATAAATAAACTGTTTGCTGAGTTTGATAACGATTGATCAAAAACTGTAGGAGCTAGAGGTTACACAAATTCGAAAAAAGTAGTTTTGAGAAAAACGCATTGAAAATAAGAGTGGCAGTAAAGTAGTAGTAGTTCTACCGAGGGACACTCACTCAAACGCTTATATTTGAAATTTTCGGAATATATTTTTAATTACTACTATCGATTTATGAAAGAAAAAAAAAATTCTCTACATTATTTCCCCCCTTAATCTTATCATATCTTTTTATAACAATAGCCCTTTTTATTTCTTTAATAAATAATCTAAAAATACTTGACCTTCATGATTGAAATATAATGTTTACGGTAACATTTCATATTTTTTATTTGTGGCACAATTTTTAGCACATTGAACTTAACCTTTTAACCTGTTTGTCAATAATTCGTATTCCTGATCAAATTATATTAAAATTGATGAACATTTTAGCTGCCAACATTGTAAGCTCTGTTGAAGTAATGAACTGATCTGAAATTTTATTTATGTATTAAATGCCACCCCCTTCTGTTTCTTATAGAGAATTAATACACTTTTTTAGTTAATATGAAGTAATTGCTTGAAGGGAATGAATGACCAGAATTATTTTAGCCCCTCAGACCAAATTGTTCGGTTTTCGGAATAACTTGTATTCTCATAGAAATCGTTGTGTCTCCTTTACTATCATGTTAGAAGTATGATCTAAAAGGCGTCAGAAAGAGAAAAAATTTATAAAATATATATATTTTTTTTTTTTATCAGTAATTTTAGTTAGAAAAAATGTAAGGTGAGCCATTTTTAAGACTCTTATTTTTGGATTCAAAATTTTAATATTTCAAAAATTATGTTTATTTTGAATTATAAAATTTGAAAGTGTATTTCATCACCTTTCAAAAACAGTTTTTAGTTTTCGGATGCGTTCAGAAATATTCGATTTATTTTGGTTTTATTGCAAAGCGGAAATATTTTGACCTTCCAACAAATAGGCCAGAGGCCTAAGGGGTTAAATAAACCTTCTACAAGATATCTAGAAAAAAAATCTAATAAAGTTTATTAAAAAGAGCAAAACTAATTACCTAAAAAAAATTGTCCAATGTAATCGTAGCTTCACTTTTGCGAGTAATGCGTGTGTTTGGATTCAAAATGGCCACCCTCACATATTAAATCTTAAATAGAACAGCTGACCGAGAGGGAAGAAATAATAATGTATTTATGTAAACCACACAGACATTAGAAATTTACCATAACTTTTTATATTTGGGCGCTAATGAAAACCTCCCAGAGTATATCTACTTTTTATTACTTTGGCTCCTGAGCGCTTTGTGAATATATTTTTTTGAGTGCCACTATGGTATGCTTAAGTGATTTTAATGATAACATAAGTTGATATATGTAATAACATAACCTATTTATTTATCTAGTTGCTGATACTTTATACATGAATGGAACATCCCTGGTGCAATGGGACTTGACTCGAGAGCCCATCTCAGCCTCCCGGGAGTCAATCCGCATGAGGTTCAAGACCTCTGTGGCTTCTGGAGTGATGCTCTATTCCCGCGGCTCACAGGGAGATTTTCTCGCCCTGCAGTTGAGGGACAACAGGCTGCTACTCAATATGGATTTAGGTTGGTAAAATGAATGAATTTTTAAAGCTTTTTTCCACAGACTGTGCTATCTGGCTTTGTCTCGGGATAAGTAATAAAAAATTTGGAAAAATTATAGACTAAAAAAACAAAGGGAGATATGACACTGAAGCATGCCGACTCTCGCTGAACTACGACCATACCGCTCATACTATCAAAGAGGCGGAGCCAATGATGATGGCCTCAGTGGTCAAGGGGCAAGACTCTCGACTAGCAATCCGAAGGATGTGGGTTCAGATCAAATAATTTTTTTTTGATTATTTCACATTTTTATTCATTTGAAATAATATACAGCAGGATGAAATGTATAGAAGGAAATGGCAGTGTTTGGTGACCAGATCTGAATAGCCAGGCACTGCCCCACCTCCTTTCTCCCCATACTCTTTCCCACCTCCTTCTCCTCCACACTACCTTCATCCTCACATACCCTAATTGAGAATGGTTCCTCAGTCTCACTGGCTCCAGATGGGAGCAGTTGGGACTCTTGTGAGGTATTCACAAAAAAAAACTGTACTTTTTCCCTTCTACCCTACGCATGTTTAACGTTACTTCCAATTCAATTTACATACATAATAACACAAGTAAAAACATCAACTTGTGTAATTTATTTGTTCTTTGTTCAAGGGCATAAACCACTTTATGGACATTGTATGCCTCTAATATACTCATATATTTTTTCAATGACATCATATCCTTGTTTGTCTCAGAGCATTATTCACTTTTAAGCTTATTAAAATGTACACGAAAAAAATTGTGTTTTTGCTCTCCTATAAAGTTATCCAAATGGACAAGCTGTTCTATGACTCCCAGGTACATAATTGTGACTCAAGATGGTTTGTGTCGCAAACTAATTTATATATTATACCACACCACCTTGAGTCACTCCATTTAAACTGATGCCATTATTTTTTTAACCTACTCTTTGAAATTTGAACAATTATCTTTGGACGATTGTCTCTATCACATCACTCAAAATTGATTTGGCATGCATTCAAAATGTAAAAAAAGATAATAATGACTTTTCAGGTATTTATAGTATTCGTAGTGTCTGGTGAATAGCAGTAGAAGCGGGAAACTGGTGAATAGACATCACAAAGAGAACCCAAAAAACTTTTTTTTTTTTCGACATGAATATTTTTAGATATTTACAAAAAATCTTTTTTTCCTTTTATTTCGGCATTTTAGACGGGTTAAAAAAACTTTTAGTGACGGCCTATGTTTCAATTCAGTTAAAAAAAAACAATTAACAGCTGACAATAACTCATAGTGACCATTTTTTTTTTCAAATTTGACCAAAAAAATTCAAATCGATCAAAGTTATACGACAAAATTGACTTCAAATGTAATGGAATAGTTTCTCCCGCTTGCACCACTAATTTCCGGACCCATGTATAACCCATATTATGGTGATTGTAGAATTGTGAGAAATGTATGTTTCAGAATGTATTGTATATGTTTTACAATTAAAATGTAGATAAATTTACAATTTGAATATCAGATACAACAAATAAGCCAGCAAGCTGAAAGGATCGTCCAAGCAACTCGTCCAAGTCAGAGTTACCTCTGCCATTGTTTTTTGATATCAGCGCCGGGGATGTTTCCGTTAGTATATTGTAAGTTGTTAATGTTGAAATGTTTGTGTTTTTATAGGTTCTGGTCTGATGACATCAATGTCCGTGGGTTCCTTGTTGGACGACAACATCTGGCACGACGTGGTTATTTCAAGAAACAGGCGCGATCTCATCTTCTCCGTGGATCGAGTGGTCATCCAGTCCAGACTGAAGGGGGAATTTAGCAGACTTAACTTAAATAGAGCGGTAAGACTTCACTATCTTAATAAATTAACTGACTATCACGCTGTTTCTCCGCTAGGATAGACGGAGAGGACAGACCTTGGCACACATTCCTTGCCTCCATCACATTCAAACAAACTCTTTTGTTATTCTTTTCGTGGCCCGATTCAAGTATCTGGTTTGATACTTGATCGTGCCAAGTCTTTCTCGGTCGTCCCTTACTTCGTCAATTCGCTCCAATTCCCCAAACCATCTAAGCATCTCTTTTTTAATTTTTTTCAAAATCTTTATCAGTCTTTCCATTTCTCATAAACATACTTCCCAAATTATAATAAATTGCATCACGTAATATCCTTTAGCGTCTTACCAATCGGGAGTCAATTGTTTCAGTTCTACGTAGGGGGAGTCTCCAACAAGCAGGATGGGTTGGTGGTGACGCAGAACTTCACAGGCTGCATCGAAAACTTGTACCTCAACTCCACCAACATCATCCGGGACCTGAAGGAGGCGTACGAGAACCAGGAGGCTCTCCGCTACAAGAAAGTCAACACTCTTTATACCTGTCCTGTGAGTACCAACCAACCAACCAATTTAATAACTAACTTTTTTAATTAAATGAAGACAGAAGAAAATCTGAAAACAGTAAAAGATATATATCTAGGACCTAGATTAGAAGTTACAAGAAGAAAAATTAGTAAGAAAATGTTAATAAAATAATTTTAAAATTAAATTTTTTAAATTTTTAAAATAATTTTCTATGTGTTTCCAGGAACCCCCGATAGCCCCTGTGACTTTCCAGACTCGCGGGGCCCACGCCCGTCTCCGTGGTTACGAGGGATCCTCCTCCCTGAATGTGTCCCTGTCTTTCCGCTCCTTTGAACCTGATGGTCTGCTCATCTGGCACGACTTCACCTCCGGTGGACATGTTATGGTAAGTTTAACCTTTACAGTAGAACCCCGTTAATTCGAAATCCAAGGGACATCAAAAATAAAATTTCGAATTAAACTAATTCCCACTAATTCGGAATTGCCGAAAATTGAGTTTCTCGGCCAAAAATTCAAATTCGGATAGGTTCTTCGGAACAAATTCGTAATAATACGACCTATTCCCGTTTAACCTGCCGAAAATGCGGCAGGGTATGTCATACCCACCATGTTACTTATTTGCATGTATTTTTTGTTTGTGACCTTCAAACCTGATGTTGCTTTGAGTAGCTGGAATTAAAGGGGTGCGGGAGGGGATAGTGGCATGATCCCAGTGTCGCGGCAGCCTGCGCTTGAGTTATACGCTTGCAAACTGTGTTCGGGTATGTGATACCCTGCCACATAGCTGATGTATATATTTCGTGACAAAAACTAACATTACTTTTTCTGCTATTTTAACTTACTTTCTTCTGATGACTTAATACTTCCGATGAGGCTAGCTCATCGGAAGTATTTTCTAAGTAAAAACTGCACTGATTTGAACTGCAGTTCCTAAGATGTTCCTTATTTTTTAGTTTATATAATTACTTGTTTCATGTTCTATCATAGCTTTAAGTTTTTTTTATTTTCATAAAACTTGTTTTCTTTAGTTCCTTTATAGTTTTTTTTTATAGAGTGAAAATTTTTGTTGAAATTCATAGTGATTTGTTTCCATTTAAGTAAAATATAAAAATTGTTAAAATGGCACAAATGTTTTATATCCAATGCGCTATACTATACCTTGCTAATCATAGCGCATAATAAAAAATAACTATTACAATGCTTTTTCTTAAGAATCAAGTTTTACAGTCAAGAAGTATGTGGCAGGGTATGTCATACCCTGCCTCTTTTCTATCAAGCATTATCTAAAATTGCCTTCCCTCCATTCAACGTCTCATCTCTTCAGTCTGAACTCGACTCCAATCTTCCATATAATTCTGAAATTTGCACATTTAAATAAAATAAAATATAAATTAACCTTTCCTTTGTCTGTCATTTTAAATGAAGGCCTAGAACACCCATGAAGGGTGAAAGCCAGAAATAATTGAAAAAAAAAAACATTAGAAAATCGATTCAGATATTATCTCTTTGTGTTTGTAATACGGATGTTTCTTGTTCAAACTTTAACCATTAATGATTGTTAATTTTCAGGTGTTCATGGAGAAGGGCAAAGTGAAGGTGGAGCTGCAGACGGGCAATGGCCCCAAGATCTTCCTGGACAACTACGACGAGGAGTTCAACAACGGACGCTGGCACACGCTGGTGCTGAGCATCACCACCGACCTGCTGACCCTCTCCATTGACCAACGCCCCATGAAGACCCGAAGACTCCTGAAGATCACAACCGGATCACTCTACCTTATTGGAGGTAAGCAAATCTTTCAATATATCAATATAATATTCAGCGCCCTTGAGGTGATTTTTCACAAAAACAGCGCTCAGCAAATTATCCAATTGTTATTATTATTATTATGAGTTCCTTTTTAAATGTTATATCAACAAAGATTCATTTAAAACTTTCAGATATCTTCATTCTCCCACTCTGTCATCCATTATGATCCATTCAAGTTACGCACCATATGCCCAACTAAATTCATGGCAAAAATCTTTTTAAAATTTCAACCACACTGCAAGGCCTATATAGTGACAGCCGGTAGATTACGGGAACGATTCGGACGAACGGTAGGAACGATTTGCCGGCCTCCGTGTTTCCTCCTTCCTACAACATGGATCTCTTTAAGACCGATGTTCATTTCTTCCTCTCCTCAAAAATACTCTCCACGCAGCATCTCAGATGACTTAGGCCCCGAGGGAAATTATTTTCCTCAGGGCCTCCTGTGTGGAGTTAATGTAAAAAAAAATTTCATCCTGTTCTTCTTATTAAAAAAAAATAGTTTGGTTGATTTGGAGTGTATTTTTTCAGGAGGCAAATCAGGGCACGATACCCAAGGCTTTATGGGCTGCATGAGGCTGATCTCCATCGATGGGAACTACAAGGTCCCCGCAGACTGGAAACCCGAGGAGTATTGCTGTCCCCAAGAAGTGCTGTTTGACGCCTGTCAGATGACTGATAGGTAAAAATCTTATATTTTTAAATAATAACCATAAATAAGTTGTAAAATGTTAAGTGTTGTTTGTAATGCCCAAATGGGGCCTTAACCCCTTGAATGCCATGGAACAAAGGGGTAAATTTCGCGATGTTTTGACGTAATATTTTGCGGATTTATTTTATGCTATCGTATCATTGACCTAGTATACCCTAGACAAGCCGTCTCATAGTAAAAATCAGAAAAAAATAACCCCAAGTATCAGTAATTTCGCAATTCAACTCTCCTTCGAATTCCGCCGTCTTGCATGCGAATTCTCGGCAATATAAAACTGAGCACCGACCAATCCCATTGTGTGATTTGTCGAACTAACACTTCGAAAGGTGAACACGTGTTGCATGCATGATGTTTCGACAAGCTGTGTTGTATATAAATGGTTTTCAAAGTGGGGATCGCGAGACATTCATAAATTTAATTAGACAAAAATATTTTTTTACTTTATTATGACAAGCGATTCAATTTCGGAGGCGAGTATGGGTACCGCCGCCTCGGGAACCATTTATTGGATAACCAACGCCTCTGCCATAGGTCACCCCAAGTGGTTCGCTACGTTTGGTGACTATGCAGGGGTGCCCGGGTTCATGGATTGAGGTTTGTCCGGGTCTTGGCGGCGGATGCGTCTGATAATTTTTAAATTTTATTTTTCTGATGAACCGTATGGCTCGTTGTCAACCACCAAGCAGCAATTTCGTCGAAGTGTCCTGTTGAAAGCGGTGTACACTGCAAACCATACTTTAGATTCGTGTACAAAAACTTGTACACAGTCCCGTATATGTATATATTGATCATGAGTTTAAAAATAAAAAAAATCCATTCATCGTTTGCTTAAAAATAATTACGAAAAATTGACCCTTTTACCGCCCACGCACCGTGGGCTGCCCAGGTTGGTCGCTTATCATTAACACAGTAATGAGCAACCAGCAGCCCGCAAGCCCTTTTACTGCTTTCTGGACTTTTGACAACAAAAAATATCAAAAAAATTGCGCCAAAAAATATTCAAAGACTTCTGTTCTGTTTTGCAAAATGTCTTAGCCGAAAACTATAATCTTTCTTAAAAGTTTTGAATCAGCTGCTCAATCATTAAGTTTTTTTTGTGTATCCATACTAATATTATAAATGCGAAACTGCTCGAGTTTGTTTATGACCTTTTCACGCATAACACAATATAAAGACTTTAAAAATTCATTCACCAATAGAAAGCTAAATTATATGCGCAGACTATATTTTGTATATGATGGTAAGCTCTGGCGTAATGAAATTATAAATATTAATATATTATATTTGTTATACGTTTTCTGTCGCTAACTAAAGCAAATTTTTGCTAACGTCAGAAAAAAATCGTTTCCATGGAAACGATTGCTACTGCTTCAGAAAATTCAAATATTAGAATATGTTTTATTTTTTTGGACAAGCTTCTGTTTTGGAATAAATGTCAGTTCCTACATTAAAAATATAATTCGTAACGATTATAAAGACTGAATAAATGAACTGAATAAATAGTGTAATTTTTTATTATATTCACAAACTTTCAAATATTTAATTAAAAATAAACACCCGAAATGTTTGTAAGCGCATAAATTCCGAACGAATGAACAAAATTGGATAATTCTTTTTTTCTTTGAGCTATAGCTTTATGAAATTTAGGTGGCAGGCAAGATGTTTGAAAACTGAATGTAAGGGAATGAATGTATGGAATTCGGGAGGGGGTGGGGGTGGGGAGGAGGGGGTATAATTGATAAGTTCAACCGCTACAGTAATTTCCCGTAATACCATGCGAGCGAAGCCGCGGGGAAAAGCTAGTAGGTAATAATTAAAAAATTACAGAAATTCGTAGTTAATTAAAGCCCGTTAGTAAGCGCTCAAAAAGAAGAGGAAGATGAGATATGTAAATACGAATGTTAGAGGGAGCGCGAAAACGATAATATTTAAGCGAAAATTGTGAAAATGTTTAATAAAACATAACTCGTTTAAACTATTTTAAAATAGAACCAAAATCTCGCGTGAAATGTCATAGCTTTAAAGAAAAAAATGAATTATGATTTTTTTCATATATATATAACTTGTAATGTAACAAAAATAAAGTGCTTATAATAATTTTCGAAATATACAATTATACGATTTTCTTCAATGGAATTAGACGGTGCTCAGTTTTATATTGTCGAGAATTCGCATGCAAGACGGCGGAATTCGAAGGAGAGTTGTATTGCGAAATTACTGATACTTGGGGTTATTTTTTTCTGATTTTTACTATGAGACGGCTTGTCTAGGGTATACTAGGTCAATGATTTAAAAGGTTTCCGTTTTATACAAACGGGGTCGCGTTTTTAAAAAGTTTAAAAACCACTGCCATATTGTGATGCCAGCCCTTCGTCTATGTGTTAGTATCGGTGTGTGGTGACGTCACAATCATTTGGGTGATTAAGTGACGTCAGAAACTTTGCTTGCCAAAAAAATAATACGTCAATATTATTACATTTATTAAAACGCTGTCTTAAAGCTATCGTTAAGGCATAATTTTTTTTATGTATTCAGGTAGCTTGTTACATTATCAAAAATAAAGTCCGCGGACTGTACCTTGTACAATATTCGGAAGTAGGATATTTTTGTGTTTGAAAAAATTAATACCGTCAGGACGGCTGGGACAGCAATTAGTTTCAGTGTGGACCGATAAAAGGTAAAACACAAAGCACTATGTGATCCAAATAGTACGAAACAATGCTCGCACTTTTTCATAAATGGGCCTTGAGCCAGTTTTATTTGGTTTCTGGCGTCATTTTTAATTTCACAGGGCATGTCTTGATATACTTGGTCGAAGTATCGTTTATAATATTTACCGAAACACGTTGCCTACAAACAATATTATTTGTGTTTATTTGACAAATTGATAGGTTTATCGATCTTTTCATGACCCCCCGGCGCTCACAGTTTTACAGTTGAAATCGCGGGAGAAATTTCATTTGGAAAGTCAGAGAAACAGTCCCAAATAATAATTCGAGTGGCTAGGTGTGTTTCTTATATCTTTTACGTCAAGAACAAGAATGCCCCAAGCGATTCTGACCTTGTCCTTCATACATTTTATTTATACATAAGGTTTAAAATCGCATATCAAAAAGTTTTTTTTTTTATTCGGCTATAGGGCGCGTCCCGGGCGCGCAATCGGCAGGCCGTTATCGGAACTTTTGTCTTTTTTTTACTTCAAAATTTTGAACTGAATGACAAAAATGTCCCAGAAGAGACGAAGGTCCTGGATTCGAGTCCTAGATGTGACCGTATCTTTTTCTGATTTTTCTGTTTTCAGATGTTCAATTAAGTTTCGCTAATATTGTCTTCATTCAATTAAATATTACAATTTGAGGTTTTACTCATTAAGTTAAAAATAAAAATAAATAAAAGGATATTTATAATCGAATATATTCAGACATCACGCTCGTGTAATCATGACGATAATAACTTTAACCAGTAAGGATGTGTTACATAGTTCGATTCGAATCCGGCTGTTGGAATCGTCTGTTCCTTGAGGGAGATGAATAAGTCCCTCCCTTCATTGGACAGAGAGGGGAGCCGCTGGAGACGCCGCCCCAACTGGCCCACATAGGAGAGGGCAGCACCTCTGGTGGTGGATGATGAGCGAACCAAACATCAGTGGTGGGCGAACTAAACATCAGCTAACAGTATTTTATGAAATTATGTTATGTATAATTTTTTCAGGTGCAATCCCAATCCTTGCAAGCATGATGGTATCTGCCGACAAAATTCTGCAGAGTTCTTCTGTGACTGCTCCACTACTGGCTATGCTGGAGCCGTATGCCATACTTGTGAGTTTAACACCTTCTACAAACTTGCATCTATTATTGGTGATCAATTAATCTTTTCACTTTTACAAAATTCCCATATGTTTATTTGAGATACTATTGCTTTTGTGTAAGTGTTGCCTTTATCAAAACATTCAAGCTGAGTCAACTTAACCCAAAATCTGTATCTCCAGCAAATGAGCATGTATCTATGCATTATTTTAAAAGCGAATTTATAATGAACAAATGCGTGCCGTGGATACACGTTATATATATGTCGAGAATGTGGTGAAAAGTTAAAACTTGTTGTTTCATGATTTCAACTGTTTTCTTTGATTCTTATATTTATTTGAATTTTCTATCCCAGCAATCAATCCATTGTCGTGTCAAGCCTATAAGAATTTGCAAGCTGTGCAACAGAGGGTCAACATCCAAATTGAGCATATATCTATGCATTCATTTTAAAATCGAATTTATAACTAAAAAATATGTGCCGTGGATACACGTTAATACACTTGGATCATGTTACGTCATGTGTGAAAACTTAAATTTGTTGTTTCATGATGTCACCTGCTTTCTTTGATTCTAATATGTGAATTTTCTATCCCAGCAATCAACCCATTGTCGTGCCAAGCCTACAAGAACGTGCAAGCAGTACAACAGAGGGCCAACATCCAAATTGACGTGGATGGTTCGGGACCTCTTGATCCCTTCCCTGTTACTTGTGAATTCTTCGGTAAGTTGAACTTTTTAACTAATTTTCTGATGGTAATATGGGTTCGTGTCTGGATTGTTCGGCAGAACCTGTCACACGAGACACGAGTGAAACTTATTATTGATTCCGATGCTGATCACCAAATTAATGTATATTTGATGGGTAGTAAAATAATAATGCTGTTGTTGGTGGAATACTTAAGGAGGTAATAACCTCTTCACACTAATACCAATTACTATCAGAAAGGCAGTGAGTAAAGAAGAAGAAATACAAAGCAGTCATCACTATGTATCTCCTCCACAAAGTTCTCCACTGGCAGCCATCCCTCGCCTTTCACCTCCAGTCCTCAGTCTGCCTCAGGGCCACTTTCATTGGATCACGTCATCATTTTCCGTATGCTGTCATTAGGCATTCTTTTTTATGGTACTAATATTGATTGAATGTTGTAATCAGGTGACGGCAGAGTCCTGACCGTGGTGGGCCACTCCAACGAGCAGGCGACCAGCGTGGATGGGTTCCAGGAAGCTGGCTCCTTCCGCCAGGACATAGTCTACTCCGCGTCAGCCCCCCAACTGGAGGCCTTGCTCAACCGCTCCCACACCTGCCGACAGAGGCTCTCCTATGCTTGCCATGCATCCAGACTTCTCGTCTCACCAAGTAACAATTATTCTTATATTTTATTTTCATGGCCTCTAAATTTAACGGTGTTAATAACTATTCTCACTTAAAGTAAAAAATGTTATATAAAACAACTCATCAAAGAACACAAGAAAGTAGAAAGGTAAGAAAGATTACATATAATGTTTAAAAGAATAATTGTGATGAGTTAGAAAAGAGGGTAGGATAACTTCTAAATATTAAAATTGGGGAGTATTTTGTTCTCAAAATCTGTCCTGTACAGTTTTCAAAGCATAAAGCTTAAGGGGGTATTTTAGTCTAGAAGCATGAATTGTAGGTGTTTTTTCAGGTGCAATAAAAAAAAAAACAATAATATTTTTACCAGCCATTACTTTACCAGAGTGTTGAAGTGGGGGGTCTCGAAAAAATGGGGCGCCCTGGTTGACACGATTGCAACCCTCCTAGTAATCAGAAGATTACTAGGAGGGTTGCACACCAAATTTCAAGCAAATTGGTTCCGTAGAACTTGTGATATCGTGTCAACCTTCATGAAAAAAGTGGTTTCAAAAAACATGCGTTATGCTCTATTTAGATTCTGGTTAGATTCCATCTAAATTGCAACATTAAAATAGTTATAACTTCTAGAATAATGCTAATTTCGAAAAATCCTTTAAGGAGATAATTTTGAATATTTAAACCTTGGAAATATGAAGAAAAAAACAAATTTTTTTTCTTGACTAGAATACTGCCTTAAAATTACTTTTAAAAAAATTGAGCAAACGCCGAGTATGGTTGTGAAAATGTGAAAATCATTCATCTGAAAAATAGTAAAGAAATTAATACATCAGGTTATCTTAATAGGGATGGTTAATTTCAGGTGACGAGCAATCGTTCCGTCCGTTTGCCTGGTGGATGTCCCGCCACAACCAGCGCATGGACTACTGGGCCGGAGCCCTGCCCGGCTCCCGCAAATGCCAGTGTGGCCTGCTGGGCACCTGCTCCGACCCCACCAAGTGGTGCAACTGCGACTCCGGACAGATCGGCTGGCAAGAGGACGGCGGTGACCTCACTGAAAAGGAACATTTGCCCGTCAAACAGTTACGATTCGGTGACACGGGCACTCCGCTCGATGAAAAGGAAGGACGATACACTTTAGGCCCACTCATCTGTGAAGGAGACGGTATGATCCTTTCCACTTATTCAATCAATAAATGGAATGAGAAAGGGTGAAAAATTAATTCAATACTATTCAGTCAATAATAAACATATATGTATGGGATACTTCAGTACTATTGAGTCAACAGTAAGGACGGGTTGTTTCAAAAAATTTGATGGATTCATCAAATATTTGAAGTTGATTTTAACGTTTTGTGTAAGTTCTATTCAAGTTTTGTGATTATTTCAGTTTTGTGAAGCAACTGTCCTATAACGATGTAATAACAGAACTTGAATAGAACTTACACAGAACGTGAAAATCAACTTCAAATATTTGATGAATCTGTCAAATTTTTTGAAACAACCCATCCTAACAGTTGATATACCAATGAATGATTGTTAAATGGTATATCTGTTGCGTGCCTGATGAACGGCATTTTAACAGCTTTAATAATAACATGATCACAATGGAGGCATTGTCTTTTGCTTGATTTGCGCATGCGCAGCCATCTTTTGCGTATGCAGCGGCCATCTTTTTTCAATAAATTTGCGGTAAAATTTCTCTTATGACGTGTGGAATATTTAATGTTCATTTAAGTTTTTAAACATGATTTCCATTTAAATGATCGATTCACTATTATATTATATGATTGAACATTACTGTTATTTGCATTATTTTTGCTAGTTTTAAAGCTTTCATAATGTCTCGGTTGTTATTTTAATTTTGTTAACATAAAAATATTAGTTATTTCAGGTAAATTATTTTTTATCCGCTAAAGTTTAATAAAACTTCCATAAAAGTAATGTTATTTAATAACATTAAAGGCTTGTGCGTGCGTAAATAAATACCAAATTCGAGTAATCAACGTTTACATTGTTCAAAAATAAATTCAAAATGTCAATTTTTTTCAGTTACTATGTTGAAAAAATTGTTATAATTTTTAATCGTATGAACAATAAACAAGTGAAGTGACAGTCTTCTTTCAAATTCATTAAAGAAAAGGAATGTGCTTTTTTAATTTTGATTTTTCTGAAATTTTTCAACGTTTTGAAAGAATATGTTAACGGTAAGCTTTTTTTTCAACTTTTTTCATGTAGAAAGCTTAAAATACTGCAATATATAAACGCTAAAGTATATTTCAAATACAAAAGTCTAAAAGGTAATTTTATCTAGCTTCTAAAATGGTATTTGTTTTTACGACATCTTCAAAAATAAGAAATATTCAAGACATTTAAAGTATGTTGGAAAAATTCCAAAATTCATTCAGAAATCATTACAACAAACGTATACAACCAATAAACTATCCTGTCATCTTTCCATGAAAAAAAAATTTGTCATTTTTTAATTAGTAATGTTTTCGTATCCACGCTCGTTTATCAATTGAATAAAATTTTCACGGGGTTTTTATGTAATATTATTTCTATTGATGTGTGGGCCCAAAACTGTCAGTCAGCAAATCAGTAAAATTAGTTTTTTTTATTATTTTATCTATGTAATTGCTCTCTTTTTTTGGAATGCATCCATTTTTACAGATCTCTTTAATAATGTGGTGACATTCCGAATAACTGATGCAACAATAAACCTGCCTACGTTTGACATGGGACACAGCGGCGATATCTACTTTGAATTCAGGACAACTACGGAAAATGCAGTTCTTTTACATTCAAAGGTTTATAATTTATTTTTATTATTAATTTATGTATAAAGTTATCTCCCAAAAGTTGCAGTAAGCAGTGACTTGACAGTGACCAGCTTAGAGAACTGAACGAGTATAACCAATAATGACTGGTGATCACTTATGATTTTTTTAATGTAAATACCTCACACTGTTTTAGAACATTTAGGTGAGTGTATTCTAACTATCGCATTTCTGTTTGTTTTGTTCTGCTGTATCCTTAACCAATCCTGTGCCGCAACCGCGCCAGCGCGCGCTGAATAAAATTAAAAAATTTTTTTAGAATGCGATTTTAATCCTTATGTATAAAGAAAATGTATGAAGAACAAGGTCAGAATCGCTTGGGGCATTCTTGTTCTTGACATAACAGATATCAGAAACACACCTAGCCACTCGGAATAAATATTATTAAATTTATCCGTGACTTCGGCCTTCATTTTTCTCGTGATTCAAGCTGTCAAACTGTGAGCATCGTGGGTCATGAAAAGATCGATAAAACCTATCAATTCATCAAATAAACGCAAGTAGTCTTGTAGTTTATTGTTCAAGGAATGTGTTTCGGTAAATATTATAAACGATAGCATAAAATAAACCCACAAAATATTACGTCAAAGTCAAAACTTTGCAAAATTTTCGGGTTTCCCCCCGTGGCTTCCTACAGTTGTAAAAGTCGAGCTGCTAAGTCATAGATGATCCATTTAAAAATATTCTAGTGTTGCTATATGAATGAAACCATTGGCTATGTCAAGAATGGTATTGGCGCAAGCGATTCTGACCTTGTCCTTCATACAGTTTCTTTATATAAAAGGGTTAAAATCGCATTTAAAAAAAAGCCAAAATTTTTGCTGCAAATGAGGAGTTAAGACTTTTCCAATGGACCGGAAAAACAAACTTCCTAAGCGGGAAAACCTTATATGTGGGAAAAATTAGGCCTTTCAGTCTTCGAGGGACCGCAAAAACCAAACTTAAGAGGGTTTCACTGTATTAGCTTACATTTTGTTTTCTATAGCCTCATTATAAATATTACTTAAATTGAATTATTTTAGTACAGTACTGTATAATTGTGTAAATGATTTATTCTGTGTATTTATAGGTTGTACTTGTACCATAAATAAAATAAATAAATGTAAACTCTCTAGGGTAATTAGTTAAACTTGTCAATAAATCCACAGCTTTTCTAAATGAAATGTGTTTTGTTCTGCAGGGCCCTCAAGACTACATAAAGATCTCCATCATCGGTGGAGTGCAGCTGCAGTTTCAGTACCAGGCCGGCAATGGGCCGCTGGGTCTGGCCGTGGAAACTTCTTACAAACTATCCGATAACAATTGGCATTCTGTCTCCGTAGAAAGAAACAGGTAAAAACCTTTCACAGAATGAAACAAGTTCTTTGTTTAAAACCACTTTATTTAAATTTATATTCGTCGACCGGTTTCGGTCGAACTCGACCTTTCTCAGAATTTGCCGAACACTTAATTGATACTGACCATACCTTTAATAAAAATACGGGAGTCCAAATAGTCCATATAAATAAAATAGGAATACGCCTTAATAACCTAGAAGCTTTAGAAATATTAAAATCAAAGAAAAATAATTGCCAAATTTTAAACAAACAATTAGAATTAACCACCAGTCCCATTTTAAAGTTATTCCCTTTCTCCCTCTCTAACCCCCACCCTCCCTTGACCCCTCCTCCTACCCCGCCCCCAACCATTATCTGATGCTCTCTCTCTCTCTCTCTCTTATATGCTCTCTCTTTCTTTTGTGTTTACCTCATTATCTTAACTCTGTACTTTAATTTAGTTTATATGTTTATTGTCCTGAAGAAGGTCGAGTTCGACCGAAACCGGTCGACGAATATAAATTTAAATAAAGTGGTTTTAAACAAAGAACTTGTTTCATTCTGTAAAATGTCAAGCCACAAAGTGTTTGCTTTCTTCGATAATTTAAAAACCTTTCATTGCAATATCTTAACATAACCTACATAATATGAAACAACCTAACGCACACAGTATACAATTTAATATCTGCCGTATATTTTTCAATCTCCCTTTTTTTGTGTAGGAAAGAGGCCAGGATTGTAGTGGATGGAGCCCTGAAGGAGGAGATTCGCGAGCCCCCAGGCCCCGTGCGAGCCCTACAGCTGTCCTCGGCGCTGGTGGTGGGGGCCTCCGTGGACTACAGAGACGGTTTCGTTGGCTGCATCAGGGCCTTCCTGCTCAATGGTCGGCCGGTGGACCTCAAGGGTTATGCTGAGAGAGGCAAGCTAGTCCTTTCACTTTATTTTGTATACCACATTGCGTTGATTATAAGATGCCCTGTGTTCTTTTTCTGATCCATTTCAACTTGGCTATAGATTTAATGCAATCTGGAAAAAAATTATAATTTGACGCAGTACGGTATTTTTTCAACCATTATTAAATAATTAGTAATGCATCTGATCTTCCTCTATTCATTCCCTTGTTCCTATTCTCGTCGGTGACTCATCGCTACGACAAGGCACCTAAACTACTTCAGTGACCTCTGTCAATTGCTGGCCTAGCTTCTTCTTGCATTACCTTGTTGATAATTGAAGTAATACATAATTCTTATTGAACTGAATGGACTGGGCCTAAGTTGCAGTTGGACTGGGCTAATTGCAGCTTTCATATTTTGACAATTCAGATATATATGTGAGGTTATAAAATCGGTAAAAGTTTAAATATTCTGCAAAATTCCTGTTTTATCTACAAGTTAGTGTAAATAGTGTTGCCAGTAGAGAAAGAATGTGTGGCAAGCCTAATAAAAGAGCAAATATAGAGAATAAACATGCACAAAATGTAAATAAAAAGGGCGAAAGGACTAGCTCTCTCTCATAATGGATTCCAGGCATTAACCTCTTAAATGCCAGGGAAGAAACTCGAAAATTTCGCGATGTTTTGACTTTGACGTAATATTTTGCGGATTTATTTTATGCTATCGTATATAATGTTTACCGAAACACGTTCCCTGAACAATAAACTATGCTAACAAATAATATTACTTGCGTTTATTTGACAAATTGATAGTTTTATCGATCTTTTCATGACATGCGACGCTCAAAGTTTGACAGCTCAAATCGCGGCAGAAATGTCATTTCGAAAGTCATAGATATGTGCAAAGATGATTATTTGAGAGGCTAGGTGTGTTCCTTATATCTGTTACGTCAAGAACAAGAATGCCCCAAGCGATTCTGACCTTGTCCTTCATACATTTTCTTTATACATAAGGTTTAAAATCGTATCTCACAATTTTTTTTTTTTTATGGCGCGTCCTGGGCGCGCAATCGGCAAACCAGAGGTTAATACAAACGAAAAATGTTAATTTCTTCAAAATAGGCATATTTAGGTAATTAATCACCTCTCCTTTCTAATATTTTGTCTATGTTCTAATTAGTCTATACTTGTTTGTCTTTTGTTATTTATTATTGACTTATTATCCTGACGAAGAAAACATAGTTTTCGAAACATGTTGATATTGTTAATAAAATAGTGGTGTTATACAAAGGTATTTGTTTTTCATTAAAGAAAAATATTAAGTTTATTGTTAGGTAAAATTCTTTTATTTTATCTACAAGTTAGTGTGTATTTATGGTAGTTAGTAGTCTAATGATGTAATTGATGACCCATCTCTCCAGGTCTGTACGGAGTATCAGCCGGCTGCATTGGACGCTGTGACTCAAGTCCTTGCCTCAACAACGGAACCTGCACAGAAGGATACGACGGATACAGCTGCGATTGCCGCTGGACCTCCTTCAAGGGACCCATCTGTGCTGACGGTAACTATTGATATGTCTTAATCTTAACACAACCAACATCTTCCTATGCATAATCTCTTAACAGATGCATAGGTGCATTGTTCTGAATGCCTTGTTATTAAGAAAAAAAACTTGAGTATATAAAAACAAACAATCACCACATGAGAAATTATAATATTAGAATGAAATCAGTGGCCATCTTGGCTGTCAGTGCTTTAGAATTTACATATGTAGTGTCGCCGTAGATGTCAAGGGAGCCAAGCCACAAATTTGGCAAAAATGAGTTAAGCATGCGGAAGTGCTTTAAAAACCTTCAAAGTTGCCGTGGGCAATGAATTTAAGCCATAAAACGCTCCATTTAATATGAATATTTTGGAAATTGCCGATAGATTTACACACATAGATGAAAACGGTCAATGACTACAAGCCGCGTAGATCTCTTGATTTCAAATAATTTAATACAATTTAAAGCAGTCTATGACGACAAGCCGCATAAATAACACCACAAAATATCTATGTCTAAAGTTTCATCCTTCTATCTTTAAAAACAAGAAAGTTATAATAAAAAATGTGACTTTTTTGCCATCAAAACTTTTTGAGGGCCGTTTTCTCAGCAATGTGGTTTTGTGGCTTGACTCCCTTTGAGATTTATTTTTTTTTTTTATTGTATAAAAATTAGATACAATGGGTATTTGTACCCGCTGAGCTGCTGTACTGCGAGTAGCTTGTCAGCAGGAGATTTGTTCCACGAGAAAGAATGTTACAACAACAATAAATTAAATAATCATAAAATTCTTTTGTTATCATAAAATTCTAATTTATTATCCTTTGTTTTCAGAAATCGGTGTGGTCATGAGACCTAGCTCCATGATAAAGTACGACTTCATGGGTTCCTGGCGTTCCACTATTGCGGAGACCATCCGCGTCGGCTTCACCACCACCAACCCCAAAGGATTCCTTCTCGGCTTCTTCTCCAACATATCCGGGGAGTACCTCACCATCATGGTTTCCAATTCAGGTAACCCTTCGGGCCTCAAATATTCCCTATTTTTTTAATATTTCAAAATCAAATACTGTTAAGCAGATAAAAAGACTTTCAAATTTTAGTATTACAAACCGACATATGTAATTAAAAATATTGAAATTTTTAACACAAACCTTTTATGTTAAGGTACCGCTTACCAATGGTTTTTATTGTGTAAACTGTAATTAGCACTTTACATAGTTCCACTAGCTTCGGACAGCTGGGAATAGTTGGAACTGTTGTGCGGTATTCACATCATAAAAATAAATAGAACGTTTCTTTTGGGCATTAAATGCAGTATTTTTGTGTTACCTACAATTAGCTGAAATTAGCTAATCTATTGATTTTTCAGGGCATCTTCGTGTTGTGTTTGACTTTGGTTTTGAGAGGCAAGAGTTGATATTCCCCAACAAGCACTTTGGCCTGGGACAGTACCATGATGTGCGACTTTCCAGAAAAAATGCAGGAGCCACTCTTGTTCTACAGGTATGTTATATTTTTGATTGACGAGTCGCTTTTCTTGATCATAATGTTGTGAAACTCCCGGGGAACCTTTTGGAAGAACCATAGTTTCTTTTCAACATTTTGGATGTGGAATTCTATGTATAATACTTAATTGAGTGAGAAGACGGGTTACTGCAACCTTACTATTAAGCTTGTTTTAAAATTTACACAACTGACTAACAACCATTTATGTATATAACAGTTGTTTTAAGTTGTGTAAATTTAGGCATTTTCAACAAAAAATCTGATAAACTGCAAATGATCCTTACTTGACGACTTCTTTTGTTTTGGTAGACTTAAGACAGGCTGTTTCGCAGAATTTGAACAATTCATCAGATTTCAAAGTTAAAATTCTGTAAAAGTTCTGTTATTATTTCATTATGGGCTGCTTGTTTTCAAAGTATTTGAATAGGATCTTGATGGGAATTTGATGTATCATTCAAATTCTGTGAAACAATCTGTCCTAAGATTTTATATAATTATATTGTTGTAAATGTAATTAGGTTTTACATTCTTGAAAAAGTCACCATCAGCCGCCACTGAGTCCGTGTCAGGCCCACGTAAAAGTTCTGATATACCTATATATTTTTTACATTAGCTCCACACAGGAGGTCCTGAGGAAAATATTTTCCCTCAGGGCTTATGTCGTCTTTTTAAGGAAAGTAAGGATAGGAAGTTCTGGGAAGGAAAAAAGCATGATGAATGGGTAGGAATCTGGGGTTCAGTGTGTCCAGATCATCCGCCGCCTAGACCTAGACAAACCTCACCCCATGAACCCGGGCACCCCTGCTAAGTCACCAAATGTAGTAAAATCAATTGGGGTGACCTATGACAGAGGTGTTGGTTATCGAATAAATGGTTCCTGGGGCAGCGGTACCCATTCCCGCCTCCCAAATTGTTGATACTGTGCTTCCAAAAATAATTTCTATGTTACAATAGTTACACACCGTACGTACATAACATTATCAGAAAATATATTGATGTATTCAGCTCTTTCGCCCTTTTTATTACCCTTTCGCGTGTGTTTATTCTCTGCATTTGCCCTTTTATTCGATTATTATTGCCACACTTTCTTTCTCATAATAATAATAATATTTCCATGATTTGTATAGCGCCGTTTTTGTGAAAAATTACCTCAAGAGCTGTAATGAAATATAACAATTACTTTGATTATAATCACAATTTCGATGAATTTTCACAAATCGTGGTTATAAACAAAGCAATTGTTTTATTTCATTTAATATATCAAACCACAAAGTGACTGCTTTCTACCAAAATATATAAGAATATAGTAGTCCCAGAGAAAGAGGTTGTACGTGACATAGTTCTAGTACCTTCTGTCTTATTAGTTTTCATACAAGACAAGTGAGAAGGAAGAGGATGATTGTCGATGAAGTACGTACAACCTCTCTATGGGCCTCTATATAAGAGCCAAATCGGCCATTCAATCAACAACAATCTTCAGTGTAATGTCTCTGTATTAATTTGTCCAGATTGACAACTACGAGCCTGTGGAGTACGAGTTCAACATCAAGGCCAGTGCGGATGCTCAGTTCAACAACATCCAGTACATGTACATTGGACGCAACGAGTCTATGCAGGAGGGCTTTGCAGGCTGTGTATCGCGTGTTGAGTTTGACGACATCTACCCCCTCAAGCTGCTCTTCCAGGAGTCTGGACCTGCCAACGTCAAGAGTTATCCTTGTGAGTTCATTCAATATCTTTTTTTTAACCCTTGGAATACCAGCGAGTCCGCAGCGGATTTGCTAGGAACTCGTCGCACTTGCCTTGATTGTATGACATTTTGAACCTTAAAAATGCTCCTAGCGTACTAAATTAAATTGTATTCGCTTGGCAAGAGTTATTTTTGAAGGCAGTATCTGTATGTTATCATATGAAATTCCTTTGATAGAAAAATCGCAAAGTGTGCCATGGTCGCGCCTCACAACCTGTCAAGTTTTCGAGTAATTTGCGATATGTCAGAGCAGGAAAATTTTGCCACTTATAAATGTAGATTTTCGTCACTTATAAATGTAGATTTTTAACTCGTTACTTGCCGTTCGATCACCGGTGATCAATCGACGCAAACCAAAATAATCACTAAAAAATAATTTTGTTATGCGATTTTAACCCTTATGTATAAAGAAAACGTGTGAAGAAGAAGGTCAGAATCGCTTGGGGCATTCTTGTTCATAAGGTATAAGATACCATGAACCCACCTAGAGCAGCGATATAATTTCTTTGAGATTGTTTATGACACGGCCTGCGAGGCTGCGCGTCGCCCGGCTGGACAAAATGGCGGCTGTGAAGTCTCGCGTCGCGGGCGACGAAATGATCGTAAAACGTATAAATTCATCGAATAAACGCAAGTAATATTGTTCTTATGTATAGTTTAGTATTCAAGGAATGTGTTTCAGTAAAGATTACATAAGATAGCATAAAAATTAACCTGCAAAATATTACGTAAAAGTCAAAACATCGCGAAATTTTTTCGTTTTTTCCGTGTTATTTGAAACGTAGTAAAAAGTATAAATTCATTGAATAAACGCAAGTAATATTGTTCTTATGTATAGTTTAGTATTCAAGGAATGTGTTTCAGTAAAAATTACATTAGATGGCATAAAATTAACCTGCAAAATAATACGTTAAAGTTGACGTTTTTTCGTTTTTTCCTGGCTCGTCAGGGGTTAATAAGATAAAAACTGGCTTGCAAATTCCGTGTCAAATGTCATAAGTCCGATTTTGAAAAGTCATAGTATTGTATTTATTTATAGAAAAGCCTCATATGACTTACATATTTGGAAAATATAATAAAAGTCGAGAATTTTCATTGTATTATATTTTTTCATAACATTAGAGAAAAAAAAACATGTTCCTGAATAAAGTAGCTATCCCGGAGGAACTTTTAGGAATATATAAACACATTATCTGGCACAATACAAGAAGGTACAATTTACACCAACATAATTTTGAAAAAAACAAGTATGTAAGTTATTATGAAAATAGTGTCATCCGGCGCATGACGGGCCATTGGGTGTTTTACCCGACACACTAAGAGTTAAACCTTCGCACAGCAAGGCTTTTTAGTTAAAATTTATCTTTAGCAGAATACAGCGCAGGTTTAGTTCATTCCATTTCACTGAAGGAATTCAACTAAATTAGTAATCAGAAGGGCGATTCCGGTTCTACTTATGGGGGCCTCAGCAGGGGTAAGGCCCCTAGTGAGGCCAACATTATTCAAATTTAATATAACATGTAAACTAATGTATGAAAATAAAACAAGGAATTGTCCTTAACCGGTTGAACGCCTCGGTGTTTACGGATGATACTCGAAAATTTCGCGATGTTTTGACTTTTGACGTAAATTTTGTGGGTTAATTTTATGCTCTGGTATGTAATATTTACCGAAATACGTTCCTTGAACAACAAACTACACCTGCAAACAACTGTACTTGCGTTTATTTGACAAATTGATAGGTTTATCGATCTTTTTATTACCCGCGGCGCACCCAGTTTGACAGTTGAAAATCGCGGGAGAAGTGACATTTAGAAAGTCAGAGAAACCATTTTAAATAATGATTCGAGAGGCTAGGTGTGTTTCTTATATCTGTTACGTCAAGAACAAGAATGCCCCAAGCGATTCTGACCTTGTTCTTCATACATTTTCTTTATACGTAAGGTTTAAAATCGCATATCAAAAAGTTTTTTTTTTTAATTTTTCATTCGGCTATAGGGCGCGCCAACGGCACGCAACCTATTAAACTTAAAATTAATGACTTTTTTTAGGAACCGCAGTTAACGGAAAAGTCATTATTTTTAAGGATAAGGAGAATTTCTTGTCCTTAGATAGAACCCGAAATCGCCCCTTTGGTCTTTTGTTTCTTATTTTAAAACTGTGCTATAATTGTTACAGTTGATTTGAATAATTTTATGTATCGACATTTTAAAAGACAATCTCTTATTATAAGTGTAGCATTGATATCTCAATTGCTATCTCTTAAATCTTGGAAAGATCTCATAAACACACTATGTGAGAGAAGGAGACTTCAACGGAGCTTTCGGTTACATGACAATTTGTAGAGCATTACTCAAGATTAATCAATTAGCATTTCCCCTGCTGTACATTTTGAGGTTATATTTTGCAAAATCTAACATTGTACTATAATCAATTGTTATAATTATTTGTGTTCCCTCAGCCGCCCTCACCGAGGACTTCTGCGGAGTTGAACCAGTGACACACCCAACACTCATCCTGGAGACACGGCCCCCGCCCATAGTGGACCAGGAGCAGCTGGCCAAGGACTATCATCGCACCGACGAGGCAATCCTCGGAGGTAACCTTCTTTTACTTTTACATACATTCACAACCACCTCTCTGTTGAGTTTGGCATATTGAATCTATTGCTGGTCTGCCATGAGATACCTGGACTCTGAAGAAATGAATTTGACTTTTCAGCTTTATCCATTTGATAGATTCACCTAGCTTAACTGACTGATCTCAACTTTTATAACATGAATGTCTGACGAAAATGCTGTGTTAATAACGGATTGGGGATTTTTTGAATGGTTTAGATATTCTATGTATGAATCTCATCATTTTCAAAGATTTACTCGTGACATCACTGATGTGTACATTAAACGTAAACTTTGAATCAAGAGTGATTCCTAGATCTCTTATAGTAGTGACTGCATTTAAGCGAACATTACTAATGGAGTATGCAATGAGTATATAATATAATAAACGAGTTATATAAAATAATATATTAATATTTATAATTTCATAACGCCACAGCTTACCATTTTATACAGCCTAAATTACTCGCATATAATGTAGCTTTCTATTGGTGAAAGAATTTTTAAAATCGGTTTAGTGGTTTATGCATGAAAGCGTAACAAACAAACACATGCAGTTTCACATTTATAATATTAATATAGATGTGCTCATCAGTTCAGCTCTCACCTCCTTAATGATTAATGTTCACAATTCATAATTTGTTTATCAGGTGTTCTTGCGGTGATATTCCTGGCGCTGGTGGTAGTGGCGGCCATCGTGGTGAGAACGGTCTCCCGCCACCGCGGGGAGTACCTGACGCAGGAGGAAGTGGGTGCTGCGGGGGCCCCTGACCCCGACGAGGCGGCCCTGCGCGCGCAAACGGGCCCCCGGGTTCAGAAGAGACAAGAGTTCTTCATATAAACAAACAAACTCACACAACAGTACAAATTATTGTTACATAATACCACATTCTTATTTTTGCAAATACGAAAGATCAATTTTTTCCGATGAAAGTTTTATAGGAGTGAATTACTAAGGAATTTAAAGACATTTAATTAAATACTTTTGCAGCTATATTTGCAATATAACTTTAGAACACTTCTTAACCCCTCAGGCCTCTAGCACATGGACCTTATAATATTTCCTACAAAAGCTCTCAGAAGGTCGGAGAATTTGTGCATATTTCCGCTTTGCAATAAAATCCAAAAAATTGAAAAACTTCAATGTATCCGAAAACTGTTTAAAGTTCACGAAGTACGCTTTCAAATTTTATTATGTTTTAGAAATAAAAATATAATTTTTGAAATATAGAAATTTTGAATGCAAACTTAAAAAAGCTTTAAAAATTGTTCACCTTATGTTTTTTCATCTAAAGTTACTGATAGTGAAAAAAACACACTTTTTGTCGTTTAATATAATAATAATTAATAAAATGTCGTACATTTTAATTTGTCTAATTAACTTCTCGATTTGAATATAAAGCGCGGTGTTTTCTCTTTCTAACACCGTTTAGACCATAGTTCTCACCATGGCAGTAAGAGAGACACAATATGAGATCATAATATGAGCTGTTTCCAAAAGCGAAAAAGTTGACTCTACGGTTAGTAGCTGTTTGTTCGCAAAACTGAACAAATTAGCTTGAGGGGTTAAAGATTCTTTCAATTTTCATAACACTATCACTGACTGAAATAATGCATTTTAAAAATATTGTTGAGGAATACAAAATGTAACCATCTTTTAGATCCTAATGTCCATGTAATTCATTTTTGTATTTCTCCTGTTTTTTTTTTCTAATTTCTAAGGTTTGATTATGGTGATAAGAAAAAGTGAATCTCAATTACAAACGTGCAAAAAAGATTATTATTAAATATAAAAGGTGAACGCACAACGGCGGTGGCGCCCATTGAAATTTGAAATTTTTTCTCAAGAAGTCTCTAATTTATATCTTTTTTCTGATTTGCCAATTATTTTGGTCAATTTGACTCCTTTCATTGTGTTGTATTGATGATATTAAGTGAATCTCTCCATGACCGAAGATTAATAAAAAGTTTAAAAGGCCTTAATGAAATAGTGTTACATAAAATAAGTAATGTTTGTAATATATTGTTTACATGTTATTATGTAAATAATGTGAAACCTGCTTCATAATTTACGTAATATATTTCCATTTTTAACCCTGTCACCAAATACTTTAAATCAAATCAATTGTATTTCTTCCTCTGTGATGTGTGAATCTCTCATTCAAATTTCATTTTAATTTTAGATTGAAGAAATAAATATTTATGTTTGTCGACAATGGCTGACATGAGAGTTAAAATTAATTCTTAAAATACAACAGTCTTCCCCTGGTCTGTAATGTTAAAATCTTTTTTTTTATAAGCTTTCTTCTTTTTAAAAAAAAATATCGATAAATAAAATAAATGCCAAATACAATTCAATTATTTGTATTAATCTCAAATACAATACAAATTACGTATTTAAAATCCCCATTAAAGCTGCTATTTACTAGATTTGTTTCTAGGAATTATGTATCTCTTGATCTTCAGTTTGTAATATCTTTTCTTGTGTTGTTATTATTAGTGTCATAAAGAATAATGCGTGTATAACATACATGTATTGCATGTTGCAATCTCAATTAAAAGTACTATTTACAATTATTATTGTAGGATTGTATGTACATAACCTACAATCTACGTAAACAATGAATGTTACATATACGTATGTATTATGATTTTTTAAAACTTTTTTTTTTTAGTTTAGGACCTTTTTTTACAAAAGTTTATATGAATATTGACCTGACTTATACTGTATTATATTATATATGAACACGTATTGTATTAGAGTTACCCATTCCACAGCATAGCTTAGTATTTTGCGACATTTAAAACCCTCTTAGAGTTTACATTTTTATTTTCTTTGTGTGTGTTTTTTATTGCATTTTCTCATTGGTTTTCCGTCCATTTTGTTTCGTACAAGATTTAATTTTATAAATTAAGATATTTTCTAATTGTATTATAGATTATATTGTTTTGATATTTGTAGAACAATCAAATTTTTATTTTTTACAAAATCAAAATTTAAAACGAGTACCTGCGTAAGAGATATATAAAGCTGACATAGAATAAGACTTTTCGTTCATCACAAAACGTTTAAACATTCTCCGCTGTTTATTATTATTGATGCTTGTGGATTCTGTAATAAAGTGTGTTACATATTATGTTTAATTTAACAATGAATCTCTATTGTTTAAAACGCGTAAAAAATGGCCTAATTTTTTCATGAAATGCATTTTGCAAATGGACAACTTTATTTTAGAAGGTCCGCTGTAAATTATCCTTGCAATTCATTTTTCAATATAGTACATGTTCAACACCCTTTCAACATCAATAATTATGTATTGCGTGCAAATCTACCGTGTGTCACAATCAAATAATAAGTAACTAAATGTAGTATTTTCATACAGGTACAATACAAGTATCATTTGAGTAGTTGGTTGTTTTTTTTTTGCATTTTCTGGGAGGCCCAAGTGCCTTGGACATGACTCCCTCTCAGCAACAATATTCATTTCCAGCAGTTATTAATGTGTACAAAAGTGAGCACTGGATTTTGTCTTTTCTGAATATTATGTACTTTTGTAAAAAATAAAAATAGTGAATTCTAAATAAAGCCATTTTATATAAATCATATGTTTTTTTATGTTTTTTCCTTCATCATCGTTGTGTTAAAAAACTTTATTTTCTCTGTTTTCGTTTGCCATAAACCTCTTGAACACTAGCGTACCCGTAAGGACACATTTAAAAAATCATTTCACTGGATGTAACTAACTAGCTATTGGGGGAAAACTACACATTGTAGATTATATGCTATTTTTATAAATACGTAAACATAACATAACATTATCTGGTAAGTCGGTACAATTTACAAAAACGAGCAAAGGCCTTCCACTCATGGAGAAACCGAAATGAAACCAGTTGTCAACGCAATTCGAAATTTGTGAGCGCTACCATGGCAACCTGTTAACAAGGCAACTGAAAAGCAACTGACACACAAGAAAAAGTGCTGGTGCGTTGATAACTGGTTTCATTTCAGTTTCTCCGTGAGCGAAGGCCTCAAGAATTCAAAGAAAGGTTTGAATAATGTCTTCTCAATTGGTAAAAATGAGATTTCGTTACTTATTACTGGAAACAATAATATGTTAAATCCTGGATGGATTTTGGTTAAAAAAATGATTTAAATCCACTGTCCTTAGATGTCAGATGTGAACTGTCAAAAGACAACTAGTTGTTGTTGGTTTCTAGATCGTAATTGTTTTAACAAATCCCTTCCTTAATCCTCGTCACGAGAGTCCAGCCGGGTGGCGACATACATATGCATCTCACCTTTTGAAGTGAAACTTCTTTAGCGCCGTTGTGATTTGAAACTCGGATGAAACAGAAATGGCACTAAAAAGAGAAACACATACGTATATCTATAGGATTTAGCCTGCGAGAGAATGAGATAGTACGAAGCATCGCACTGGCCGCATTGGCCGCTTTGATTATGACATCACTTTTCAAGGCTCCTTTTGGTTGAGATTGTTTTTGTGAAGTTTCACTTCTACCGCATGTGAACTGCGCTCGATTTTTTTTTTTTTTACATTACATTAACTCCACACAGGAAGCCTTTAAGAAAATAATTTCCCTCAGGCCCGTGTCATCTTTGAGAATGCTGTGTGGGGGAGGTCTTTTTAAGAAGAGGATGTTTTGGGAAGGTGTGAGAGGTAGGTAGAAATCTGGAGGTCAGTGTGTCCAGGAGTGACTGTATGAAACCATCCTTCCTGCTTTGACGCAAGGCAATGGGTCGAGAGAATCTGACTGGTGAGGTCAAAGGGTCTTCCTCAACCGACCTCTCCCGATCCGGCCCGCCATATTGACCTGACTTATAACGGTGGGTGGGCATACGCCGTCAAGACCTTGACAAACCTCATCCCATGAACCAACTCCAGCCATATACAGACAACTATATTTGTTAAAAAAAATTAAAATAAAAAGGCTAATAACTTCTGATATTGCAAATGGTGCAAAAGTTCAAAAAGTCATGGTGCAAAAGGTATCATCTCTTCTTGTAATAATTACTCTGCAGTCATTACAAAAATCGACCCTGGAAAAGTCACCAACTGCTAAATTATCTATGTCAAGCTATGTGCAAAAAACAGTGTGTTTCAAATTTCAAATAGGTATGAATACCTACTGAATGAAATTAGCATTGAAGTACAAATAATATGCTGATGTTTTTTTCGGATTATCGCAATTTCCAGAACAACAAAAAAAATAGCGAGTATATTCAAATTTCTAATATTTTCCCCTATTTTGCAAGCAGGAGGGAGCATTTGCGAGCCATTTTTCATGTGAAATTACCAGGAGCACAGGTGTTTGAGAAGGTGACTCATTGATTTTTTAATTACGATTAGCGAGCAATGTTACGATTGGGTTATTTCCATTACAAAATTCGTACTAAATTTTGTTTTGGATAACGATAAAAAAACCTAATAAACCAAGATATAAACCAAAAAGTGATCTTTTCGAAATCTAAAGCTACGATACCTAGTGCTGGAAGGCTTTTATTTTTATTTGTTGTAAAATTAACACAGGTTTTTAAAAGATGACGCCTTTTTTCATGATTTTAGAGGCAACTTCGGAAATTCATTATTTTTTTTATTTAAATTCACTCCAACGCCCTTACTTCCTCGGACTCGTTACTTTGATAATTAAATCCTCTCGCTAATGCGAATATTATAATGGACGAAGATTGTGAGAACATTACTAATCTACGAATTATTAATAATTTGCTCATTAGCCCGCACCGTTCTAAAATAGCCCTTATTGCCGTGCATTCATGAAACATGAGTGAATGAGATAGCTCTCAGCTCTCAATAGGTAAAGTGCTTACTGAAAACAGGCGCCTGCGCTTTCCCGGCCAAGGGCGGAGGTTATGTTGTGTTTTCTCTTATACAACCGTCGGCTTTTCTTTTTGACACTGTGCAATAAATTAATCGAAAACCCGTAATTTATTATGTAATCTAACAAAATGGGGAAATCGCCGGGTTTCTATTGGAATAAATTTACATCATGCATCGTCCATCGCGTCGAAAAGTTATTTTATAATTTGGGGTCGGCGGTCGCAACCTATCCCTGGTGGACCATCGGTCTGTGCTGGCTTACGGTCGCTCTCAGCACCTTGGGCTTGTTTAACTTCCATCAAGAGAGCCATCCGCTGAAGCTATGGGTGCCCGGAGATTCCCAGTTCATCAAGGACACCGAATGGTTGGTTAATTCCTTCAAAACGATCCACAGGGCCCAGTACATACTGGCCACCGCTCCTAACGTCCTGGATCCGCATGTACTCGCAGAATTGGCCAGAATTAACCATCTTGTTGATAATATAAAGGCGCCATCGGATAAAAAAGAAAACACTTGGAATGATGTTTGTTTCAAGATTCCCATTATTCCAGTCGTATCTTTCGATACGAGCTTCAAAATAAGTCCTTTTTTATATTGTCTCGTAATAAAAACATTTAAATTTGGATGCCTAAAGAGGAGTATTCTCGATTTATGGGATTTTAACGCCACCACCATCGAAAGTTTAAACCGCAGCCAAATCATTAATAAAATCAACACCACTAAAATTAGTCCAACTTTGGGACATAACATGGAATACGTCAGTTCTCTCGGCGGAATTGAAAGAGACCAAGATGGTATCATTATATCGGCGAAGTCTGTGCTTCTGGTTTGGTTCGTGAACGTTAATTTCACAAATGTGGAAATGCAAAAAATTGGAAATAACGCGGGGACCGAAGCCTGGGCGAGTGAGTCGGCTCTGGCTTGGGAAAAGAGGTTTCTGGAACTAATGGGGCAAATCTCAGCAAACTCTTCGCACGGATTGGAATTGTTTTATGAATCGGGAAGGAGCTACGGAGATAGCAGTGAAAGTACAATGTTCCAGGACATGGACAAGCTGGCGTACGGTATCATCATGATGGTGATTTATATTATAATAATTCTATCCAAATTTAACTGGGTGGAGATAAGATCCACTCTCGCCCTCGTGGGACTGCTGTTCATCGGAATGGCGCTCGCGGTGGCGCTCGGACTCTGCTCTCTCATGGGAATCCCCTACGGCCCGGTGCACGCGTCCCTCCCCTTTCTCATCCTGGGACTCGGAATCGACGACATGTTCGTGATGAAGAGCTGTTGGGATCATCTCTCCGAGTCGGACAGGAACCTTCCCCTGCCCTCACAGATCGGCCTGATGCTTCAGCACGCGGGTGTATCCATCGTCATCACGTCCTTCACAGATGTGGTAGCATTTTTAGTCGGATCGATTACAATTTTACCATCTTTGCAAGCCTTTTGCTTCTACGCTGCCGTCGGAGTTACGTTTTTATTTGTGTTCTCCGTAACGTTTTACGTTGCCGTCTTCGTATTAGATATTCAGAGAATACGCGCTAAACGAAATGGAATTCTTTGTTGTATCACTCATCCAGACTTTACTCCTACAGACGAAGAAAAGAATTCAATATCTCAGAAGTTTTTCCACCTGTTATTTTCTAAAGTGATATTAAAGACACCAGTAAAAATACTAGTGATTTTATTTACACTCGGGATTACCGGATTCAGCGTCGAAGCACTGACGAGATTAGAACAGAGATTCGATCCGATTTGGTTAGTTCCCGACGACACATATTTTAAACAGTATTTAAATGAACGTGATCGTTACTATCCCGATCTGGGGAAGGAGGGGAGTGTATACATCGGAGCTATTAATTACACACAAGAATTATCAAAAATCTACTCCTTAGTTGATGCGGTGGAATCACAAAATGACATCATACACAGCGTACAAAGTTGGACCGAACCATTTAGAAATTACGTGTTGTCAGATTCCGGTAGAGATGTGAAAAATGAAACGTTGCTCGATACAGACTTGCACACACATTTGTCTAACTTCCTGTTCACCCGCTCCGGAGCCGTGTTCCAGCCCATGTTCCAGTTTTCCAGCGAGTTGAAGTGCGGAAAGCCGGCGCCGCCGATTACAGTTTCCAGTATCAAATTTCGATTTAAAACTTTTTCTGGTCCCAAGATCTACCTCCCCGCCATGCACCGGCTGCAGGATCTCGTGAAAAACGCGGACTTCAGAACGGGCGACAAGATCGCCTTTGTCTGGGCTAGGATTTTCGCCAACTGGGTGACTGACGAGATCATTTCTGTGGAAGTCACGAGGAATTTACAACTGGCTCTGGTCTGCGTGATGGGGTGCACGGTGCTGCTGATAACGGACATCCAGATGTGTCTGTGGATCCTGACGTGCGTACTGCTGACGCTGGTGAACGTGTGCGGTATGATGCAGCGCTGGGGACTGACGGTGGACACGGTGACGTGCGTGGGGCTGGAACTCTCGGTGGGGCTGTGCGTGGACTACGCGGCCCACGTGGGGCACACCTTCCTCACGCTGCAGGGCTCCCGGCAGGAGAGGGCCTATCAGACCGTGACGTCCATCGGAGCCGCCGTGCTCTACGGAGGAGGCTCCACCTTCATTTCAATCTCCATGCTGAGTCTCTCAAATTCATACGTTTTCAAGACGTTCTTCAAAATATTTCTTTTAGTCGTTGTATTTGGGTTATTTCACGGAATCGTCCTTTTACCTGTGGTCCTGAGTCTTGTAGGACCGAAAGCTTATTCGACAATAGCAAAAGTTGATGTAAACGCTCATCCCGAGAGGGAAGCAGCTCATGGCGAAGAACTGATAGAATTAAATTTAAGGGAAGATCTCAAAGAAGAGCCTAGCTCTTGATAAAGTATACATTAAAATATATCTACCTACATTTAGTTAAGTTTTATCCTTTTAAAGGAAATGGTCGGGGTTTGTGATACTTTATGTATAAGTGTTGAACTAGTCCAGGCAAAGCCAGTGCAAAAAATGGTTGTGTTTATTCCGCTGAAGATAGGCACTTTATCTTGTTAATAATTTACCAATTGAGTTTATTAAGTTTTATTTGAATCTATCGACTTTTGTATTGCCTAATGTATGTTTTGAATGAATAATTAACGTGAGCTCAATGATTTCTATAATATGTATTGTTACGTTACAAGAATAAGGAATCGAGTCTTAAGTACCGTCATGTTTCGACAGTCAGCGAATCGAGCCCTAAAATACTGTTGCACCGCGGGACGGTAATGCGCAGGCGCATCACCCCTCCCGCGACCCACGGATCAGGAGACGCGCCGCACACCGCCATTCAAACCAGTCTTCAGCAAGCGAGCTTCCCGGGCCCACGTCCCGCGCGAACATGTGCGACACAAGTTCAGTTTCGCCGGTTGTGCACTTCCGGTGTCCGCATGGACGCTGCTGAGACCGGGAGAACAAGCGCGTAAAGCCGCTGTTGGCCCATAAACCAAACGTGAGTCAATTACCATGTTACCCTTTGTGTGCAATTAAATGTTTTGAAGCCCTAACCACGCGTGTAGAGAGCAGAGACTGACGTTCAAACTAACTTTCAGCTAGGATCGTTCCTCTTATGTATTATTGTGTCTCCTAGAATTGAATAAACTATTTATGTGATAACCTACCGTGTTTTGCTTGTCGAGAGAGGCCCTGGGGGGATGGAGAAGCGTGAAGTTCCGAACCACAAGCACTAGCCTTGAGGTTAAAAGAAACCCTGCTTGCACCGAACCTGAGCTAGTTTTTATTTGGGGCAGATACAGCAACTAATTTGTATTAAATATGTGGGAGCTTTCTCCAACCCTGCCGATAGCATCAGCACGCACGCTGACGCTAACACTGGCGCTAAACGTGGGGCCATTTAAATTTTTTTTCTGTTCCACCACGGCCTCGTTCCCAAGCAACAATTGTAAACTCTGAAATGTTATTATGATGTATTGTTTATTCCCAATTGTCTAGCACTTCCAACAGGAATCTCGGCGCGAACGTAATTTCGAATCACAATTTAAATTATTACGGGCGCGATTTTATCATTTGTGACTCGTCACTCGACAAAATATTACCGGTATTCCAACGCAAGGTGCCCAACCTAGGAAGTTGTCGCTGCGAATAATACAGTGATTACAAAGTGTCGGCCGATTAAAATTGCTATTTTCAATACAAGTGAATAGTGGAAATAAACACAAATTAAAGAAGAATTTATTCAACAATTAAAATCATGTACATGATAAACAAATCATCCGCTTGGTCTCGAAAGTGCTAAATATTTTTAATAATATACTATATTGCAGCACGCTGGTACGTCTCTTAAACGGACACTTGCTGACACCTAGGGAACAAGTGGATTTAAATTCTTTCTGTCATTTGACAATTAAGTATTTTTGACTCTGTCGTCTGCTGAAACCGGGTCATGCCGAATCACATTCGAATAATGCAAAAAATACTAAATTCGCGTTGACATGGATTCCTTGACATCTGACACTATAATACCTTGTCAATTGACAAAGAAGGTAATATCTTGTCGAAAAGACGAAGGGAATTCGCGTGTAAATACCAAAAAATTGGTGCTGTATAAAATCAGGCTATAGGAAGCCGCGTAATGAAACCATGCCCCCAAGATATTGTTGAATTCTCAAACAAATTACTTCCACGAAAACTTGTGAAAATTTTTTCGATTTTTCCTTTTTTCGATTTTTTTAATTTTCGAAATATTTTTTTTCCAAAACGCTTGGAGTTTTTCTTAAAAACGCATGGCCAGAGGAAAATCGCTGCTCAAATTTTCTCCAGTTTCGAACTCTGAAAATTTTTTCGATTTTTTCCTTTTTTCGATTTTTTAATTTTCGAAATATTTTTTTTTCCAAAACGCTTGGAGTTTTTCTTAAAAACGCATGGCCAGAGGAAAATCGCTGCTCAAATTTTCTCCAGTTTCGGACTCTGAAAATTTTTTCGATTTTTTCCTTTTTTCGATTTTTTAATTTTCGAAATATTTTTTTTTCCAAAACGCTTGGATTTTTTCTTAAAAACGCATGGCCAGAGGAAAATCGCTGCCCAAATTTTCTCCAGTTTCGGACTCTGAAAATTTTTTTTTCGATTTTTCCTTTTTTCGATTTTTTTTTAATTTTCGAAATTTTTTTTTTCCAAAACGCTTGGAGTTTTTCTTAAAAACGCATGGCCAGAGGAAAATCGCTGCTCAAATTTTCTCCAGTTTCGGACTCTGAAATTTTTTCGATTTTTTCCTTTTTTCGATTTTTTTAATTTTCGAAATTTTTTTTTTTTTCCAAAACGCTTGGAGTTTTTCTTAAAAACGCATGGCCAGAGGAAAATCGCTGCTCAAATTTTCTCCAGTTTCGGACTCTGAAAATTTTTTCGATTTTTTCCTTTTTTCGATTTTTTAATTTTCGAAATATTTTTTTTTCCAAAACGCTTGGATTTTTTCTTAAAAACGCATGGCCAGAGGAAAATCGCTGCCCAAATTTTCTCCAGTTTCGGACTCTGAAAATTTTTTTTTCGATTTTTCCTTTTTTCGATTTTTTAATTTTCGAAATTTTTTTTCCAAAACGCTTGGATTTTTCCTAAAAAGCACGTGGCCAGAGGCAAACCTCTGCCCAAATTTTCAAATAACCCAAACACTTACAAATACGCGTTTTTTCGCAGAAGCATTTTGTAAAAAAAAAAATATATATACGTCCCCAGTGGTCAATCCCTGGCAAAAAATTTCTTTCCAATTACGGATAAAGAGTCGAGTTCTCGTTTTTCTTCCAACGTAAGGTCACCCTGACACGACCCTATACACTATGGAAGTCCCTCAAGTCACGCTGGGTATAATCCCCCACATTTCTACGTCAAAAAAGGAAGAACTACTACAGGCCCTGAGAAGTAGAAAGATTTCTCCCAGGAATAAATCCAAAAAATGCCTTATTCAATATGCTTCTTTCTACAACAAAAAGTACATCAGGAAGCACATCACGTTCAAGGAAGAAGACATCGTCTGGAGGAGAAACAACACTCTGTCACAAGGTGCGCTGTACTTCTCTGCCAAATTGGCACCCCGTTTTGTAAAGACGAAAGTCCTAAAGAAAATCTCAGACCTGGTTTACCGATTGTCCGACATCTCTGGTAAACACATAGGTAACTACCATATAAAGGACATTGTAAAAAGTGGTAACATGGAAACAAACTCCATTGCCACGCCCGTATAACCCCAACGGTTATTCCTTGACTCCTAGCAACCATTCGTCTACACCGTGACATGGATCACTATGGAAGTCAACCCTTTTGTTTCGTCACTAATGAGCGGCCTCTCGTAAACGATTGTCACTCATTGGGACACTCAAACGAAACCTTTCTAGCTCTGGCACAGTGGTGTCAACTGTAGCCAAAGTCATGGAAGAAATTATAATTCTCCCTTGTGGTTTCGTTTCATTTTATTTTATTTTATTTTTGTTTGTATAAATATCTCGTCATCATCAGTCATTCGCCTCTAATTGCTGCCCCAGGTGTCAAACCTTGGAAACATCGTTTTTTCTAAGCATGCACACCTCTACCTGAAATTGATCACTTCGGAGAAAGGAATTCCCTGTGGCTTACTGCAAGTAGTCAGAGACTACGTGCCCAAGGTTTTGTGCATCGTCACAACTCGCAGCATCATATTTTCACATCATCATGTCATACCTCGTCACCCCTTTCTAAATGTTAGAAAAATCTTTTTTGTACATTAAATATCGGGTCCTCGCCAAAGTGCATCTAACCCTTATGTCATATGTAGTTAAATTAGGTAAGCAAACCTGTGTAAACCCACGGCGGTATCAGATGTTTGCTACCCGTTCTAAGTTTTTTTTTCTGTTTTTTAAGAAAATAGAATGGCGCTCAATAAATAACCCAAATTGCTCTAGCTCTCCCCAGAACTGGATGTGGAGTCTGGAAAGTATCGTTATAAAAGGGACAACTTTCAACGTGCCTCTTCATTAACGATAAATTTTTTTACAACATTTCAGCAACATTGAGTCACCCTGGGTCTCAACTGCTCAAACTGAAATTTTGGGGTTGCCTTGTTGTGACTTATCACGTGCAAAGTACGAGGTCACAACAAGAAGCCAGGTCTCCAAGTGAACCACCCTGTGAACAACCCATCCCATTATTATAATTTTCATAACACCAAGGTGTGTCCATCGCAGTCTGTTTAAGTAAGTAAAACCTAGAAGGTCTTAAACACTCAAATCGGACCAATGTAAATAATTTTCCTTGTCAAACAACGATAAGCGCATGTCTTGTATTGTTGCTACCATCGTACGTGTAAGTACAACAAAAGTTGTACCATCACGATACGATACTCTGTGCGTAACCAAAAGGGTTGTACCACAAAGGATCTCTTTTGCGGTAAGCTTAGATGAAATTCACATTCCATCAGCACGCCAAAATTTTTTGTCCCTTAATTGTTGAAGTATAAAATCTTGGCCAGATCTTCAAATATGTTTTTGCCTTTGTGCAAGTCTTTAACGTACGCTAATATGGATTTATTATGCTACGGTATTGTTGTACTAAGTACATCAGTATGTCTCGCCGTCTGTATTGAATAGGTACCTTTATATGAACGTTAACCTTTGTTGCCATCATAGGTGGGAACCTTATAAAATCTGCCGTCATAGATGGGAATCTCAGAATATCTACTAAATGCGATACGGGGAGCCCGTTATAATTACTCTGTGGGTTTTTGTCAGAAATGTCATAAATACCTAGTCTTTTGCACCTCCCTTCAATACTGGGCAACCCAGTTGTAATTCGTTCATTGTTATCCGTGAAGACGTTATAAAACTTACTTGCAAATCTTTTGATTTTGCAATCTTGTACGCTATACGTGAAGACGTTATAATACTCACCATGAATCGTGCGAACGAAATAATATCAAACCTTTATGTGTGAACTACTCAATGTAGTCCACACCCCTTTTTTGTAATCATTAATATGCCCGTGGACTTCCTGTCACAAGAACCCAGGAACTATCTACTATCTCAAAAGGACTAATCATACGCTTCACTCATGATTATGGGGCATCGTGTCGTGGGAGTTAAGTTGATGGACACAAAAACACCTAACTCGTTGTCTGGGAGACGAACAAAGAAAATCCCCAGGTTTGTGAGATTTGAGCAAGGGTCTGTCATTTCTCGCAAACAAGTAGGAGAATAAAACGACCCCTAATCTTCTGCCCAATACACGTAGAGGATTAGACTTTTATGTCAGTGTATTCTTTTGTCCAACACTACCAAATATTATTGTAATGTGCCAGGATGACTGCTGTAGACCTTGTTTCACCTCCACCCAGAGGTCGAATTTCGGAAATAGCCGAGTCCCCAGCAGTTTTCTTCGTTCAAATGTTCCCAACTATCACCCCTCCCCTTCCTCGAAATTATCCGTGAATGGGGATATATGCGTTACGCACTTGGCGTTTCGTTTGTCAAATGGGACAATCTTCATACGCGGATCCTTTCAACTTCCTACTCCTTTCCCAGTTGTCATTATTGTAATGTGCCAGGATGACTGCTGTAGACCTTGTTTCACCTCCACCCAGAGGTCGAATTTCGGAAATAGCCGAGTCCCCAGCAGTTTTCTTCGTTCAAATGTTCCCAATTATCACCCTCCCCCTTCCTCGAAATTATCCGTGAATGGGGATATATGCGTTACGCACTTGGCGTTTCGTTTGTCAAATGGGACAATCTTCATACGCGGATCCTTTCAACTTCCTACTCCTTTCCCACTTTGTTATAACTAATCTTGTACGCAATGTTTTGTTTTTCGAAAGTAGAAAAAATGCTACCGTATAGACGTGAGCATAGGTCATGGAAGACCAACTTCTTTCGAATGGGGAATTTTGTTATACGTACAATCCCTCAACCACGTATTCTTGGAAATGTATTTGGTAAAGAAAAAAAACCAAAAGGGGTTACACAGAACCTGTCCTTGAATACGTACCTTTGTAACAT
This sequence comes from Glyphotaelius pellucidus, assembly GCA_936435175.1. Classification (NCBI taxonomy): domain Eukaryota; kingdom Metazoa; phylum Arthropoda; class Insecta; order Trichoptera; family Limnephilidae; genus Glyphotaelius; species Glyphotaelius pellucidus. The sequence goes on along the minus strand of OW386545.1, from coordinate 38,352,397 downwards.
GTATTAGGAATTAGCCACATTTAGTTAGCTCTCTCTCCGTCTCTCTCTCTACACGCCAAACAAATCCAACTTTTTCTCAACATGCACACTTGTTTCTCTCCAAACTTTTTTCATCATTGGTCTACTAGGCAGGTAAACTTCAAGAATTTTGTTCTAATAATAATTTTTGCCGGATTAAAAAAAAAAAAAAACCAGCAGCTCTGCACCCTATCTACATCTGCGCCTCTTCATGCTGCCCTCGCTACCGTCACGGAGGTCCCTTGCCTTCAATCCCTGCGTACCAAAAGCACCCGACCGCATCTAACATAACCTAGTGTGAGTCGTGCGTGTAGTTGCGAATTGTATCACCACAAAGAACCGACACTCAAAACAAACCCGAGCACGCCAGCTCTAGGTTGGTTCATGTTCCTGTTGCCCTTGTGCAAATGTTCCTGCTGCCATTATGCAAATGTTCCTGCTGCATAATGCAAATGCTCTGCTGCCATTATGCAAATATTCCTGCTGCATAATACAAATGTTCCTGCTGCATAATGCAAATGCTCTGCTGCCATTATGCAAATATTCCTGCTGCATAATACAAATGTTCCTGTTGCCCTTGTGCAAATGTTCCTGCTGCCATTATGCAAATGCTCCTGCTGCATAATGCAAATGCTCGGCTGCCATTATGCAAATATTCCTGCTGCATAATACAAATGTTCCTGTTGCCCTTGTGCAAATGTTTCTGCTGCCATTATGCAAATGTTCCTGCTGCATAATGCAAATGCCCTACTGCCATTGTGCTGATGCTCCTGTGCCCTTGCGCAAATAACAATACCAACGATTGTTCACAAAACAATCCCACTACATACAAAAACCAGTGTACCAACCACCAATTACGATTCCACTCTCCAATACTTCAATGGTTTCGTACTGGCTCACCCACAGGATCCGGAAGCAGTTACCCTTTCGACCTCTGTGACAGGTAGAACTCTCCACACCACCTAGAAGCCTCATCATGTGTTCTCTTCCTCGTATTTTCTTAAAGGCCCTAGTGTCCCTTGAGTGTAATCTCAAATGGGCCAGGTTACTGTGACAAAGTAACCTTGTAACTTCAGTGAAACGTTCAACCACCCCAGACATCCTACGCAAACCACGTTCGCAAACATTAGCTCACAGACCAATGATACAATTTTAGAGTTTTTTTTTCTATCACTGCATAACCCTTGTACCTTTCTTCAACAGATCCTTGTTCTTTGCAACTGTATTTATGTATGCCACTGCCTTTATATACATTTATTGACAATTCCTTGTTACACCATGTATCATCTCTTTTGTGTTCTGTTCATAACTATTCTCCAGCTAGGAATCTCTCTCTCTCTCTCTCCTCGTTTCTCTTAAATGTTTTTGGCACAAGTGCTGAAAGGGTAAGAGGATTTATTAGCCCTACAGCTCCATTGCCACGTCGCTTTTATTGCGGCGAGGGGGGAAGTGTTACGTTACAAGAATAAGGAATCGAGTCTTAAGTACCGTCATGTTTCGACAGTCAGCGAATCGAGCCCTAAAATACTGTTGCACCGCGGGACGGTAATGCGCAGGCGCATCACCCCTCCCGCGACCCACGGATCAGGAGACGCGCCGCACACCGCCATTCAAACCAGTCTTCAGCAAGCGAGCTTCCCGGGCCCACGTCCCGCGCGAACATGTGCGACACAAGTTCAGTTTCGCCGGTTGTGCACTTCCGGTGTCCGCATGGACGCTGCTGAGACCGGGAGAACAAGCGCGTAAAGCCGCTGTTGGCCCATAAACCAAACGTGAGTCAATTACCATGTTACCCTTTGTGTGCAATTAAATGTTTTGAAGCCCTAACCACGCGTGTAGAGAGCAGAGACTGACGTTCAAACTAACTTTCAGCTAGGATCGTTCCTCTTATGTATTATTGTGTCTCCTAGAATTGAATAAACTATTTATGTGATAACCTACCGTGTTTTGCTTGTCGAGAGAGGCCCTGGGGGGATGGAGAAGCGTGAAGTTCCGAACCACAAGCACTAGCCTTGAGGTTAAAAGAAACCCTGCTTGCACCGAACCTGAGCTAGTTTTTATTTGGGGCAGATACAGCAACTAATTTGTATTAAATATGTGGGAGCTTTCTCCAACCCTGCCGATAGCATCAGCACGCACGCTGACGCTAACAGTATTTAAATACGAAAACTTATACGAGTACCTATATGGTAGACAGAGGTGGTTCTAAACTTCGTGAGCTAGAGTGCTAAGATTGAAAAATACGACAGTATTGATGTTGTTGTAGTTGAAAATATTTTTTACACTGATAGTGGTGATAGATATATGTATTATTATACCTAATGTGTTATTCGAGTATAATCGAGTCTCCCGATTTCGAGTCGAAGTGTTTCGAATAAATCGCGCGGATTATGGTCTTTTTTTCCCTAAAAACAACTTTTCATGGATTAATTCTTTAATCGAACCGCTTTGAAAATCGATTATAAATAATAACGCAGTCAATGCACATTAGCCAAATGCGTACAGGACCACTTGGCGCATATTGGCCCTTATAACGCATTGGCCGCCAATATTGGCCAACCGATTAGTGTCGATTTTCGTGCACATTTCAAAGGATCACACCATAAATGAACCATACATGATCACACGTTCATTGTTTTCACACGGGAGCACGTGGTTCTTGCGGGAGCGTGTGGTTCTTCACGGGATTGGTATATTTATGTTCTTCACATTGACCCAACGTGTACTGGCAGCTTAACAATTTTAAAATCAAAATGTTCGACAAAATTTACCGATTTTATTTGAGTTGGTACCAAATTGACTATTGAACTGCTCAAATGATTTTTTACTATTTATTTATTTTGAACAATCGAAATACTTCGATAAACGAAAATTAACCTATCACTTCTAAATAAATAACCCGATTATGCCCGTCACTTGTAGAGAAAAACATGTTAACACTTTTTTTGTGTTCATCATCTTTCGAAAATTAAAGTTACAATTTTTTTTTCGTAACATTAGTACCTACTTATCTACATACCATAATATTCTATAATACACAAAAATAATATTTTTTAAACTACAAAATTGAACACAAAACCGTATTACAAGTAATAATTTTATGAATAATGGAGAAATTGATATAAATATTATATAAAGATGTTGATTAAAAAAAAATGTATGTATCTAAATAAATTATAACTGTACTATAATATTTATACCGCCACCAGTCTAGTGGAAATATTGTACATTCTATTTTATAATTCTATTTCATCTAATTTTATTGGTTAAATGTTTTTATTTACATAGGTAATGAATAAGTTGCTATTTTTATATTGCCAATATTTTTTTGATTTATTGCGAATTTTTTTTAATAACTCACCGTCGCGTGGCGTAGGTAGATAACTATTTTTCGATTATTATTATTTTTTTTATATTAGCTCCACACAGGAGGCCCTGAGGAAAATAATTCCCCTCGGGGCCTATCTCATCTTTGGGCAAGCCATGTGGAGGGTATTTTTAGGAAAGGAAGGAGAGGAAGTTCTATTAAGGGTGGGTGGTAATCTATCCCTTCCACTGCGGTGCAAGGCGATGTTCCGAGAGGGTCCTGCTAGAGAGAGGTCTCACTCAACCAGTCTCTCTCGATCTGGCATGCCACGCAGTTGGTGGGCAATGATCCAGACAAACCTCACCCCATGATCCCAGCCACATAGCGAACCAATTGTGATGTTGATTATCCAATAAATGGTTCCCGGAGCGGAGGTACCCATAACCGCCTGACATATTGATAAAATTGAAATGCATTTTTTTTAAATCTATTTTTTTTCAAGTGGTTATGTTTGATGTAAGGATTATTACTGGAAATTCTCCTATTTTTGTAACTGCTTCGTAAGTAAGTAATTTTTCAGTAAGTTTATCGGTCTACATTGTACCTATTTTATTTTGAATTTTTCCTCTGAAAGTAAAGCAAAACAGTCCGTAACTAAAAATAACATAGTGCTCATTTTTGGCTCCAGCGATGGGTTTGAAGACGAAAAAACAAAATTGATCGAGACAGTAAAGTTGTATGGATGAAGACAGGGTCAGCTTTCGTGAATAATTTGTTTTTTTCATTAGCGTAAATTGATAAAAAATAAACAAATTCGTAGAAAACTAGTTTTATCATCAGGATTTGCCCAGATTTCAACACTATTTTTATCAAAATAAAAGGAATTTAACTGAAGAGTATGATCAGTAAAATAGAAAAAAAAACTGTTTTCTGTGTAGATATTCTAAGAGTTTTTGTGTGATGTGTGCATAGTTTTTTTTTTAATAAAAGCACAGTACCTACACATATTTATACCTGACAACATTGTTGGTAATTGGTTTTTACAAATAAAGTGTTATACAAATAAATAATACTGGTCTGAAATTATTAGGATTTTATTCTGGAAGGATCACCTGAGATATTTTATTGGTGGAGTTATTTATTCGGAGTTATTTTAAATTATTGCCTGCACAGCTTTTCTGTGTCGCCACCGCACTTGAAAGTATTGCTACTAGAAGTGTGGAAATAAAAAAAAACCTTTTTAAAAAAATATATTTCTGACACCAAATACTATGCAGGTACTAGGTACCTACTTCTGACTCTGGTTTATTTTAAGTACTTACCTATTTCGATATTACAGAAGAGTGTATTTCTAACATTTTTGTTATTATTTTACATAATATTATGAAATATCATAGCACAACTTTTAAAAACATGACATAATTATTTAAGTACTTATGTGTATAAGAAATTTTTGTTATCCAATCTCAAAAATTTCACACACATATTATTTATTATGTTTTTTATAGTAATAATATAATAAACTTATTGAAAAAAATTCATTTTACTTTTTGAATTGAAGATAATCCCTGTGCAAATTTTTTTTTTCATCCGCCGTTTTTAAATCATCTCAAGGGGAATCTGTAAGTTAGGGGAAGAGCAATTTGCTTGTTTGAATTTAGCACCCTGAAACGATGGTTATTGTGAAGAGGGTGGCGTTAGACACATTTAAGAGGGCAGGGCGTAAAGTTGTAGCACCGCTTGGTTTAGTTAGCACGGGATTAGTATATTTATGGTTAGCACCGTGGAGTGGACGAAGGTGGAGCGCGCGCGCTCGCTGTCGAGCCATACTTTTTTAACGGTCTCTCAATCATCGCCACACTACGTACATTCCGTACCCATTTCAATATTGCGCCCCGTGGTTGTCGGCAGTCGATTGTTTCATCGGTAAACAACTTCAGGGAAACTGATGTGAAGAATAAAAAACCTGGACTTCAACAAACAGCAAGGTCACCCCAAAATATTGACATGGTAAGGTTTTCCGTTTTGTGATTCTCTCAGTGCTCTTCCTGCAAACATGCAGCTCTTGGGTTGTCTGCTCGTTCTGTGAGGCGAATCCTCCCTGAAGAACTAAAATTTCATCCCTACAAATCGGCTGTCGTGCAGGAACTTAATCCACGCGATTTTGTTGCTCGAGAAAATGCTTATGAAGCGCTTCTTGGCGTGCACATTTGTTTCCAGTGTTTGTCAGTGATCTAAGCAGAGTTACAACTTTAAGCCCCGCCCTCTCAAATGTGTCTTTCCCCCTATATGTGGGGATAGACAAATTTGAGAGGGGAGGGGGAGGGGAAAGACACGCTTCAGGATGCCAAATTCAAATAAGCAAGTTGCTCTGCCTCACCCTGTATTATGTCACAAAACATATTTCCATTTAATAATACCCAAAATACTGTACATTAAAATACCACTTACCTGGCACTTTCAGAGTTAGTTTTTATGAGGTAGGTTCCCTCAAATACTGAAATAAGGCGTCGAGGTGTGAAAGAGCCAAAGCTATACTGATACTATTTTTTAAAATCCATCCAATTCAAACGAATTTACTCTCTCCCCCCTCTCTGGCAACCCCTTTACTTTTAAAGCAAATCATTGCCGCAAGCACCCCAAGTGGTTCGCTACATTTGGTGACTTAGCAGGAGTGCCTGGGTTCATAGGTGAGGTTTGTCTAGGTCTTGGTGGCAGACGCTTTTGCCCACCTACTGCGTGGCGGGCCGGATTGGGAGAGACCATTGAGGGAGACTTTTTGACCTCTCTAGCCGGACTTTCTCGACTCCATCGACTTGCAGCAGAAGGGATGGATTCACGTCTGCCACTCCTGTACAAACTGACCCCCAGATTCCTACCCACCTCTCATACCTATTTCCTTCTCAGAACTTCCTTTCCATAAAAAGATCCTCCACACAGCATACCCAAAGATGACATAGGCCCTGAGGGGAATTATTTACCTCAGAGCCTCCTGTGTAGATCTCATCATAATGTTAGTGTATCACTATCCTGGAGGGTTTAATTAAATATTAGCTTAATTAATTGGAGTGTCCGTAATTACGGTCAATAAAAAACAAGTGAAAAATATATTTACAGTGTTTTTAATCAGCATAGAATTTCGAGAAATTGTTACATTTAAAACAAAATGTTTTTACAAGTTTACATACAGGATACAATATTTCATTCAAATATCAAATATTTATTGGCACAGATCAAAATATGTCATCTAATTTACGTTCAAGTAAAGATTGCCACCATTTTGTGGTTTTGTTATGTACCTTTTAACTACTGTAAAATATTTTTTAAGGTTCGTCCAACCTGACATTCGACATCACAACACCCAAACTGGAAGGGCTATCATTTGAAGTGAAAAATATATTTGCACTTTGTTGGGAATCGAACCCGCAACCTCCCGAATCAGTCAATTACGTAGACCACTAGGCCACAACCCCCGCTCAACAACTGCGGAAGATACAATACTCAATCACTCTAAATAAGATAATATCACTAATTTTATATAACTATATTGACCTTAATTATATTGACTACGAAAAGGCAGAACTTACAGTTAGTCTCACACGAGCGCTATACTCTCATAATATATGTGGGCTTGGCCTGTTTCACCATAGCGATATGCACATACATTATGAGAGCACAGTGCTTGTGTGGGACTAGCTTCACAAGATTCCTGCTGCGATTTTTTAACAAAGGGGGTTTTAAATTATTAGCAAAATTTTGTAATTAGAGATTTTTCTTTTTGATGTATTAAGTCAAAATATATTGTTTTTAGTTAACTCTTAAAGTCTATTTCTTCAGTTTTCGGAACAACTCATATAGGTCTCAGAAATAGTTGTATCTCCCTTATTATCATAGTGAGAAACATGAAATAAGAGAAAAGACTGCTCTTTATATTTATACAAAAACTAACCACAAAAGATGTTACATGTACCCCTTTATGAAACCAAAGTTTCAAATCGCTTTTACTTTGGGATTTTTTTGTTAATTATTTTTACACGGAATGACAAAAAAAGTGAGGTGACGCTAACGTTTATAATAGATTTGTCTAATAAAATATGTATGTTTTTATTTTTTTTCATTAGCAGTAATTTTAGTTGAAAAAAACATAAGGTGAGCCATTTTTAAAACTTTTTTATGTTTGTGTGCAAAATTGAATAACCTTTCAAAAACAGTTTTCAGTTTTCGGACTCGTTAAAAAATATTCTATTTATTTGGATTTTATTGTAAAGCGGAATTATTTGAACCCTCTGGAAAAAAAACGGTCCCCTGAGGGGTTTTATGATGTGTTTTTTGTTTTATTTATTACTTTATCAAATAATATTTCAAATGCGTTTTAATTGAGTTATTTCACTAAAGTATTATCAAAATATTTTAAGAAGTTTACTATAAATGTAATATGTAAGTCACATTTACCATTCACAATTTCAAACGCCGATATCTTAAAACTACGCTTTTTGACTTAATACATTAAAACAGATTTAAAAGTGTGGTGAGTTCATTTATTCCCTTCCTTTTCGCAGCCAATACATTTGTTGTATAAAATATAATATATATTCTAGTTATACCTACTTTATGACATGGCGAAAACTTCAGGACTGTGTATTGTTTATTTATTTATCAATAATGTCAAAAATAGGGACAAACAAGTACTACATACAGACAAATCATTTTAAAGAGAGCACGCTTGAATGTATTTGTGCAGAAGTGGTTCAAACTGGTTCTTAATAGCTTGGAACACTCGCTTGCAGTCCCCTCTTACCCAGCAGTATTCACAATGCAATCGCTTTAAAATGATACCACAGTAGATATGAAATTATGAATTTAAAAAGAAGTTTGTTTTTTTCTTAATTTCAGCACATTACTAAAAGTTTCAAAAACTGTTGTGTATTTAAATTTGAGATGATTTTTCACAAAAATGGTGCTAAACAAATCATCCAAAAATAATTATTATCAATTAATAATGAGCAAAATGTTAAGTCACATGGCAAATTATTCTATAGCCGAAAAATAGCAAAGTTTTCTCAAGGAGATAATGGAAAAAAAATCTTTTTTTGTCATATTTGAAGTTACTACTTCAATGAATAACTGTCAATACTTACAATCTAAAAAAATGCCTTCTTATTAATTAAGGCCCAGTTGTTCGGCAGAAATTCATGTGTGACAAAGTCATCAAACGGCCATTCAGCACCATTTTGTTTTATTTTGACAGTTGAAAGTTTCCCATTAAATGCCGATTCTAAGTCCGTTTCAGCTTTTGAACAAATTGCCATCAGCAGAAGAGGACAGCTATCAAGTTATTAAAATTCGATAGAAAGTTGAAATGCATCTAGAATCGGTGTTTAACTAGGACCTTTTAAATGTCAAAAAAACAAAATTACGCAGAATGGATTTTTCACAACAATGTTACATTTAAATTTCTGCAAAACTGGGCCTGCGTATTCTTAAATCATATGTTATCTATCAACTAAGAATGTTTACAAAACAACTACAGAAACTAAAAGGAAGAATTTGTCACAAAACTATGCACACTGAAGAAATTAACTTGAGATTGCCTTCAAATGGCTACACACGCTCACTGAAAATATCTGCACATTTAAAATTTCTATTGGCAATACTTTTTGTTAATAAAAGTAAGTAGGTACATAATACTATTTCGTAAACAAAATAAAATTTAGTAGTAGCTTGCTAGAAGAATAAACTAAACATTTTATAACGATTTGTAACTTAAGTATTTAATAATATAATATGTAATTAAAATTAATAATAAGTTTACCGGAAAGAATATATATTTGAAATGTATTATTATTTAGTTTATTCCATTGAGTGTGAGATTCTCTTCTTCATGGCCGTTGAGGTTGCTGTGACCATTGAGGCCACTGTGGCCATTAAGGTCACCGTGGCCGTTGAGGTTGCTGTGGCCATTGATCTCGCTGTGGCCATTGATATGTTTGAGCTTCGTGACGGGGGTCCATGGTTTGGTGTCTTCGTCGATGGTTTCCGAGGAGCCGTTGGAAATGGTCTTGTGTCCATTAGAGATGACCAGCTCTTCCATCTTGGGCATCTCTTCTTCATCTGCAGAAGGTAATTCATATTCTTAATTATTTCATTCACTGTACCATCAAGATATCAACAAGATGTGTGATAAAGATTCAATTAATTGATGCAATAAATTGCAAAATGTTCACTTGCGGCACATTCTTCTTTTTGTTAATGAATGAAATAATTACTATGGACATTTTCACCAAAGTTTGTACATTGCGTTTTTGTGTACATCTCAATTGATTTTGATTGATTTTTTCATTTTACAGAATACACATTGTAAAGTTATATATTTTTTTCAGGCAAATTTATTAATTTACTGCATTTAGTTAAATTAAACTGTCAATTTTTTATATATTTTTAATTACTTATTTAAGGTAAATTTCATCAAAAATGACCATAATAATGTAAACGTATTATAAGCAAGTAATACAATTTTTAATCAGAATTTCATTAATTTATAAGTGACAAAAATAGAGATTGGGGTACCCATTAGTGTTTTCCAAAGCTATGTTAGATTGTAAAGTATGAATATAAGGTCTATGCCAATGCCAAGGTGAGTTCTGTCACAAGGTGGGATCAATATGTAGGCCAGTCTAGATTCAAAACACAATGGAGGTCACTGTCAGTGTCGAGTCAAGTCGAGGTTAACCTGACGCAGATAATATCACATACACGGATAATGTGTCACATTTCATAACATTATATAATAAACTAAAAACCGTTCTTTTTTAAAATTGGAATCTTATGAACATTTTTCAGAATAAAAAAAATCATTTAATATTTAATAGAATTGCAGTAGGCACTTTCTAACAAAAATTTTCCATTGTCTTTGAATGTGTTCCATTTTCAAAGTGCATTAAACAAAGGCAAAGGAGAAAAGTTAGTCAGCCCGCGACTAGAGACTTTAGTTGCGGAGACAGTTGTAGGCATAAAATAAAATTCCATTACAAGACTTTTTAGTTGGGAGACTTTTTTGAATTTAGGAATGGTTTCCAATTTTTTTTTACTATTCATTTCTTTGATGGTTACATAATTTAGATTTTTCAACCAACATGCTAGGCACATGCCCGTGTTATGGTGGTCGATTTTACATATAGTGCATTAACGTTTTAAATATAGTGCATTAGTATATTAAATAAGCAATAATATTATAAAATAACATAGTACTAAAGAAAATAAAGAATGAAAATGAGTATAAAATAATATAAAAAGAACACGAAAGAGATAAAAGAATATAAAAAGCGTATGAAGAAATATAAAAAGCTTATAATTTTAAAATATCTAAAATCTATGTAAGTATTGTACAATAAGCACCAAAATAGTGTTATTATAGTGATGATATAATATACATAAAAATATTAAATCTTTCGGCTATTAAAACGTTATTTACATACAAAAACTAATGGTGGTTTAGATATCTACATTCTTAGAAAAAATTCTTTAAAGAAGTGTCGCCCCTTTTCGAATATCCATTTTTGGACACCAAATGCAATGTGAGCAATTGTACTAGATCTTTTGATGTCGTTATTTAGTGCGTTACATATTTTAATGGGAAAATACAAAATAAATGTTTTTCATACTTTTCACGAGAAACTTTTTGATTTCCCGAAAATAAATAAATAAAAAGTAAAAGATTATTGTGTACAAATAACAGACGTAGATAATGTGTTACTTCATAAAATAAAATCATTGTTAATTAATAACACAAACTCTTCAAACCCAAAAAAAATGGCAAACTTTGCTAATAATTATTTCACGTCTGTTGGCGACACTCTTGCGAAAAAAATTCTTGATAATCATAACACAACTGAAACTGATCTCGCTAATTTAACTGTCTCTAATTTCGGCCATAAAATAGACAACATTCAAACAACAACTAACGAAGTCCTGAAAACAATTGACGACCTTAAGGCATCGAATGCTTGTGGTCCTGATAAGGTCTCATCTAACCTGCTAAAAATTATTAAATTCTCAGTAGCAACACCGATCGCGTACATTGCCAATCTAAGCTTTAAATCAGGTATATTCCCGAATCATTTAAAACACTCAATAGTTATATTGCTTCACAAAAATGGGGATAAATCGCTTATACACAATTACCGACCAGTTTCTTTGCTCAATTCTGTCTCGAAGATTATAGAGAAAATCGTCAAAAACCGGCTAAGCTTTTATCTTGAAAATAATAAACTCCTTTCTAATAGACAATACGGCTTTAGACCAGGTTTAGGTACGGAAACGGCCATTGCTAACTTGACGAAATTCATTTCTGATAATATCGATAGAGGAAATAAATGCATTGCGCTCTTCCTGGATTTAGCTAAGGCGTTCGACACCATCTCACACAAAATTCTATTGAAAAAACTTCAGAACATTGGTGTACAGGGTCAGCTATTCAAGTGGTTGGGCAGCTATTTAGAGAACAGGAGCCAAAGAGTGGATATTAATGAGACTCTAAGCGATCCATCCAATATTAATTATGGCGTACCGCAGGGTAGTACTCTAGGACCTCTTTTGTTTAACATTTATATTAATGAGCTGTGCAACAGTTCCTACGCCGACCACATTATTACGTTTGCAGATGACACAGTCTTGTTATTCGAAGGCAAAAACTGGAATCAAGTGCATAGCAAAGCAGAAGTTGGTATAAACAAGGTTAAAAAGTGGCTAGACAATAACCTACTCACCCTCAACACAGAAAAAACAAAATTCATTTGCTTCAGTGCAACTCTAGCAGGACAACCCAAAGAAATACAAAAAATTATTATACACCATTGCAATGACACAAATACATGTAACTGTGTTACCTTAGAATGTGTGGACAATATAAAATATCTAGGTATTATCGTAGATAGATTTCTGAGATGGGACGTACATATAGACTCAATTTCCTTAAAGGTCAGAAAACTTACCTACCTTTTCCTGTCTATTAGAAATATTCTCTGCCTAAATGAACTGAAACGAATATACTACGCCATGTGTAACTCAATTCTTGAATATGCATCCCTAGGATGGGGCGGATGTACTAAAACAATACTGGATCCTTTAGCAAAAGCACAAAAATCTCTTCTAAGGGTCATCCTTAAAAAACCTTTTAGGTACCCCAGTGATGCATTATTCGAGGAGTTCCGTGTCCTAGATGTTCGACAACTATACATAAGAAAAATTATATTACACACACAAAAACAACGTCAACACTACCCCTCCATCGAACATTATCATGACACTCGACATTCAAGAAGAAATCCAGTAGTTCCACCTACAACTATGACATCCCTCGCTCAAAGGCAATTCTATTACTTAGGCCCGAAAATGCTCAACCTCGTACCCGATTCTTGGAAATCGAAAGGTGTACGCATTCTGCGTAAATTGGTTAATGACTGGCTTCTGAGCTTAGGAAGAGCCGAATGCGAATCTATGCTTACGAACAGATAAACAAAAATGTTATGTACGCTCACGCAATTATTTATTATTACTGTCAGCTAGTCAATAAATTAGTATCTCACTTCTGAAAAATTTACATAATATATATTATGAACACGTCTCAAATAAATCAAAATAACTCTCTAAAAAATAAATTTGTACACAAATTATTCACATAGAAACAGCGAATTTGTGACCCGTACCTCATTTATATATCTCATATTGTAAAGCTGAAGGTAATTGTTCCCTGATGTTAGCATATACCTGGATTCTGGATTACTCTGTTCACCTTGTTTAGGAAACTTACCACACAGCAACCATTCAATTAGCTAATGAATGTATTTTTTTTATATAAATGTGTATAATTAGATTAAAGTTACTATTTGTATCATTGATAATATATTGAAATTTAACAAGACTGTGTGTAATATAATTTTTAATAATTTAACAGATGGCAACATAAACAAAATTATCAATTTAACAACAAACAGATTAAAATAACTGGAACATATATTTATATTTTTATTTATTCTTTTTTTGCTATTGTGTACGAAAGCATTATGCAAATATGTCATTTCTATGATTTTTTTTTTTTTTTTTTTTTCAAATGATAACGATTCCTGCCTTCTTTTTTTTCCATGATATGGTTTTGATTGAGATTCCAATGTAATAAACACTGTGAGAATTATAGAACTATTTATTCCTATCAGAATTATATTACTAGTACTATCAGACTTATAATCTTTCTCAATTTTCAGTTACGGAGAAGAACTCTTCGATATCTCTCATTCACTTTACTGTTTAAATTATTTTTATTATTATATATATATATTTATATACTTTTTTATTAAAATATAAGATAGATCATGAAATTATTAATACATAAAAATAATGAGATTGCTTCTTCTCAATCCTATCGTATATTTTCTTAAAAACAATTTAAAAATAAAAAAATGAAAAAACTTCGATATATTTCCTGTTTGAACATTCGGATAGGAAATATATCGATGAAAGATTTAGTTTTTATTTTTAAGATTAAGCTTTTATTTTTAAGATTTAGTTTTTATTTTTCTGTTCACAAAACAATGAGTTTATATTTTGGTTTTCTTTATAGTTTTAATATATTATCATTTTATTTATTTAAACTTTGTAACTTTTCTCAGTACTTTTAAAACTATCACTATATTTAACTGCTTTACGGCCTTTATAACATTGTACTTGAAATGATGTTTACATTTGTAATTATTAGATACAATATTATGCTTTACAAAAAACAACAACTACCTAATGTGAACTAAACCAGGAAATTTGACTGTCCTAAAACGGGAAATCTCCTAGTTGGACAGTCAAAGTATTTGTTTATAATGTATATGTATTTTGTTTCAATAAATAAATAAATAAAAATAAATAAATAAAAATAAAAATATAAAATAGAAGAAGAAGAAGACTGTAGTATTATGTATTGTTAAGGAAGATTTAAATGGTGCCAATGGTATTAAAATTCACTATTGATGTTGAACGTTGACATTGTTTCACTTTTTTATGTAAATTAGATAGCGATAATCAATTCTCTTACCCGAGCTGACGTCTGACATGGTCTTGGGGCTGAAGCGGCAGCCCTTGGACAGGTAGGGCTTCAGCTTGCCCACGGAGGCGAGCACCAGGCCCAGGAAGGGCGGGGAGGGGGAAAGGGGACGCGACAGGTACTCGGGGTGGAACTGCACCGAATAGTAGAAGGGGTGCTCCTCTATGCAGGCAATCTCCATGCGGTTCTTCGTCGAGTCCTTGCCTGGAAAATTACATTAATTAAACGCAATTCAATCAAAAATTATTCATTAACTCGAGTCTAACTGAGCATGAAGCCATTGCAAGATTCTGTAGGTCACAAAGAGAGCGATGAACCGGACCATTGAAAAGAATGCCGCAAGACAGAATGACACTGAAAATTATTCATTAACCCGAGTCTAACTGAGCATGAAGCCATTGCAAGATTCTGTAGGTCACAAAAAGAGTGATGAACTGGACCTTTGAAAAGAATGCCACAAGACATAAGTATGACATTGAAAATTGCCAAATAGGTGGCCCAGTGGAAGAGAAGAAGAGGTGACTCACTACATCTTAAATTTATTTTTTTTACATCAGCTTTACACAGGAGACCGAGAGGAAATTAATCAGTAAATATACAAAAAAGTGGGACACACTTCATATGCACTTAAAAAAAAAAACACTTGGTTTAACTAAGATAATGAGAAGTAAGTATATCAGTTTCTGGAAATGGAAAATAATGTATTTTAATAGTTATTTCATCAAAATTAAAATCCATTGTTCACTTGACGGCAATTGTTATTGACGTGGAAGTTTTAAGGTTAGTTAAGAAAAGATGTCAAATTATCTGTTTTTTTTTTTTTAACAAAATAGTTATTAAAGCGCATTATATTTTATTTATTTATTTTTTTTATTTATTTATTGAAACAAAATACATATACATTATAAAAAAATACTTTGACTGTCCAACTAGGAGATTTCCCGTTTTAGGACAGTCAAATTTCCTGGTTTAGTTCACATTAGGTAGTTGTTGTTTTTTGTAAAACATAATATTGTATCTAATAATTACAAATGTAAACATCATTTCAAGTACAAGGTTATAAAGGCCGTAAAGCAGTTAAATATAGTAATAGTTGTAAAAGTTACTGAGAAAAGTTACAAAGTTTAAATAAATAAAATGATAATATATTAAAACTATAAAGAAAACCAAAAATATAAACTCATTGTTTTGTGAACAGAAAATAAAAACTAAATCTTAAAAATAAAAGCTTAATCTTAAAAATAAAAGCTATATATAAATATTTGTTTCTCATTGTTAGCTAATTTAAAATAAAATGTGCCTATTAACTGTATTCCACTATTCTGTATATTTACCAATTATTTTCTTCAAGGCCTGTTATCTTTGGGGATACTGTATGGAGGGTTTACAGGTAGGAATCTGGGGGTCAATGTGTCCGTGGTTGACAAACGTACGAATCCGTCCCTCCCACTACGATGGGTTAAGAGTCCTGGTGGAGAGGTCAATAAGTCTCCCTCAACCAGTCTCTCCCGATCTGGCCTGCAGTAGGTGGGCAGACGCATCCGCCACCAAGACCTGGACAAACCTCATCCTTTGAACCCGGGCACATCTGCTAATCCACCAAATGTAGCAAACCAGTTGGTTATTCACAAATGGTTGCCGGAGCATTGAGCATCGAACAAATGGAGCGGTTGCCTCCCAAATTGAATTTGAAGAGGATAGGAGTAGGGGAGGTCTGGAGATCAATGACTACGAACGAGAAGACTAAATCTCCCGTTGAGATGAGCTCTGTGATAGCAATGTTTCAACCAAAATGTTAAATTGAAAGGAAACAAAAAGTCAGTAGAAGATGAACCTTTGAGAATGGTGCACTTGTAATATGACTACATTGTTTAAGCACTCGCTTCTAAAATTAAAACAGTAATGGAGGTATTCAAACTCTGGTGGGAAAAACACAACTAGATGAAATACACAAAATGTTTAACTTACCAACAAATTTGAGTCCAGCTTTTTCTAATTGGTCCGTGTAGGCGGGGTTCACTTCATACCGATGCCTGTGTCTCTCTTCAATTGAATCCTTGTTACCGTACAGTTGGGCTGGAAATGAAAAAAAAAAATTTCATAATCTTTGTTGAATAAAAAAATATATATTAATTTCATAATCTCTCATTTGCCGGAAGTGTGCCGGCGATTTTAACCCTTATGTATAAAGAAACTGTATGAAGGACAAGGTCAGAATCGCTTGGGCCATTCTCGTTCTTGACGTAGCCAAAGGTTTCATTCATCTAGCAACACTAGAATATTTTTAAATTAATTATCTACGACTTAATTGGTAGGTCGGATTTTGCAATTGTCAAAGACAAAAATTCTTAATGTTACATCTTCAAATGTCTTTATTTATTTGCAAACTCCTTTGAATTGTGTTTTTTCACGTTGGGGTATAAATATATTCAGGTTTGTGTAGAAATATTATAAAATCAGTTCATTTTCGTATGAATATATTTTTTTGACATTGTTTGCCGAATGGGAATTTTTTTTTTTTGTTTTGTTAAAGTTAGCTATTCTGGGAAAACTTGTAACGGCAGTGGCGGTTCTTCACAAAGGGACAATGGGGACAGTCCCCATTAGTTACATTCGAAATCTACTAAAGGAAATAACAGTCGATGCTTTGTCTTCACCAAAATGTATGAATTCTTTAAACATAAAAGTAATTAACATTTGCAGAAATAAAATACAAAAAATATTCCGGATGATTTTTATAAGACCCGACGCGCGTACAGCGAACAATGTACGGCGCATGAGAACGGCTGGTCTATTTCTCAGTGTGCAGAACCCAATGCGCACTTGGGGGACAGCCCGAACTCTCCCCATTGGCGATATGGTTCATTCCTTACGTTGTTTCGCGATCGTATGGAACCGCGCATGCGCACCTGTATGTGAATTCAAATACCGTAGAGATAATGCTTTGGATCCCCACTGAACCATTTGTTTGCGTAGTTCGGGCGGGAATCGCTCGCTTTCAAATGAAGTTCGATAATAATCTCGCAAGATAAAGCTTCATTTTTATTAAACTATGTTGTAAATTGGTATATATCAATAGACATTTTATATTATTTTGTGTTTAGATATCCTATTAGCATGATTAGACGATCAATTTTTTTTTTGAGAAATTTTATATTATATTCTAAGAGTGGTGAGATTACGATACAGTACATTAAAAATGTCGATCTCCACCACCAAAGAAGTGCTCGAGCCGCCACTGTGTAATGGTATTATCATGTAATGTATATGAATAATAAGATACATTATCTGGTAAACAGAAAACAATCACAAAAAAAAACAATTCTTTTGTTTTTATATGGATATTTGACCAGAAAGCAACAAAATCCACGCGATTTATCGAAATACACCCAGCAATTGACAGGAAATGGGTTGTCATAAAATTTTCATGTTTGTTGTAATAATGATAACCTTGTTTTATTAGTGCTGAGCAAATATTTGGCGTGTACTTAATCAATATGTATTGATTATTTTTTTAGATAAGGGGATTGATTTTGATCAATAACTATTAGAAGTTACAAAGATAAGTACACTTATCGTACCATGTATTATAAATCTGGGCAATAAATCTTTGATAGATTTTTGTGGATAATTTAATTAACACATTTGGCACACTTAAGTTTAGTACATATCATTATTCTAAGCATTTTTGTAAGATTGGCCAGGCCAGTACTTTATGTTATCATGCTTGCCCTAAATGTTTTTGGATGCAATGAACGCCCATTCGTTGATTCTTTTTTTTTTCACAATAATTAACATAATTAATTATTGTTAACTCAATCCCAAAAAAATTGGCATCCCCTCTCCTCATCCGTGCCGCATACCGCACGCCTTCCATTCTTAACTAAAATTCGTTTACTGATACATGTTTTGCATTGTCTTCAAATCAGAATTTGTTCCACTTATTGGGACAATCATTAGTATCTTTGTTTGGTTTCTGTTCCTTCTGTTTTGTCCCAATTGGCTGTCCCAACAAACTAGTACAATTAAGCAGAATCGACTATATATATGTGGGTCGTTCTTCTTTTTAACCTACATAAAGTTGTCTCCACCAGTTAGTGGAGAAAAATTCAACAGAATTACCTATTAATATTATTATTTTATATTTACTTTAAAAATCTACTGTACTAAAGACCTAAGGACTGTGTGCGTTTTAAAAAAGTATGTGTTTATATTTTTGTAGTAAAAATTACGTGACAGAGTTGTAACTCCTCGTGATAGAAGTGTATTTCATACAAATCACAGTTGTTTTCTGCCACCTAGACTTGCGTGTATTCTATAAAGTTACAAAAAAATGATATGACGACATAAAATATAAAACTGTTTTTAAACTCCAAAAGGTATAACCTAACAGTTATTTTTAACGATGTTTAATAATATATTTTAAAAAATCTGAAAACCTTGTCTCCTACAATTTTTATGTCGTACGACAATACTGTCTTGTGGGTTGTCATTCGAAATAGGTATACACACAGCTCGTGTTTGTCACCCCTAATAGGCATTTTAGGCCTCCTTCCCCCCTTGCTACAATTTCCTCTCTGAGATCCAGGAAGATTCATTTATAGTAAAAACAAAATGTGACAGAGTGGTAAAAGTTATCTAGGTTAAAAAGAAGAACAACCCATGTATATGTATCTAAAAGCATTACAACAGGCTTGAAGTGAAGAATTTTTGTAACTACTTGTCAAGTGTCTTTAATCATAGGATTAACATGGCGATTAGAACATTCAGGTCTAAAAACAACTTGCCGGGTAGCATTATTCAGTGGTGGTGAAACAGATAATATGTGCCTAGACAGTTTAGTGTATTTAGTAAATGAATGTTTTAAACTTACACATGACACTCTTGGTGAGATAGGTGGTCCTCTTGCCCAGGCGCATGGTGCCGCCCATCTGTCCGGGGTGGTGTTCGGGCATGTCGATGACCAGCGGATGTTTGGTGTCGGGGTCAACCTCCGTGGTGTTGGCGCCCTCGAGCCCGAGCACGTTGCGCGCAAACTCGATGACGGCCGCCTGCAGCCCGAGGCAGATGCCCAACATCGGCTTCTGCGTCTCGCGGCACCACTGGCACGCCTCGATCTTGCCCTCCATGCCGCGCTGGCCGAAACCGCCCGGTATTACAACGCCGCTGAAAAAACAAAATAATTAGTTAAAAATAAAATACAAACACAACCATTGATATGCTTGGTGTTACTCTAAGTGAACAACTCATGTCTAAGTGAAAAGGGTTAATCCAAGCCAGAGTTAAGTTAGCCTCTCAGAAACTGGACGTGCTGTACAGGGCCTGCAGATACTTTAATAGTACATAACTGCTAACCCTGTATAAATCACAAGTGCGCCCCACGGTTGAATATAGCAGCCACCTCTGGTCTGGAGCTCCAAAATACCTGAAAAAAAAACTCTCGACTAAAGATTGCAATCCATTTGTTAAGAAAGGAGAATCTATCAAAAGGACCGCCCGTTTCTGCAGTCGAGGGTATTTTTCAAGTATCTTGGAGCTCCAGACCAGAGGTGGCTGCCAAATTCAACTGTGGGGCGCACTTGCGATTTGTACAGGGTTAGCAGTTGTGTACTGTTAAAGTATCTGCAGGCCCTGTACAGTTCGCCCAGTTTTTGAGAGGCTAACTTAACTCTGGCTTCGATGGAGCCCCCATACCTGAGCTGATCACTTATAGTTACACCAAGCATATCAATGGACGGTCTGTACCACTAAGTTAGCTTTGTAATTAATCAAAGATTCCGACGCACGGGAACTTTTGAAATAATTTGAATAATTGTTTTAAAATATCTCTTCAAATTGGCCACATTTTGGCCAGCAGACACTCCGCGGGTATTAAAAATGCTCCAGTGGATAAGAAGACACAATATGACATAATTAAGAAAGAATTGTTCTACATTCAATGACATTCTCTTCACACAACTTCAGTACAGGCCCGACTTGGTACTCACTCGCTCTTGCAGAGGTTCTGCCAGGCCTCGTGGTAGAGCACGGGATTCTCCGTCTTCATCTCTTTCTCCAGGTTGGCGGCCTCAATGTACTTGATGTTGACCTTGTAGCCGGCCGACACGGAGGCGTGCTGCAGTGCCTTGGCGATGCTGGTGTACGAGTCCTCGAATTTGGTGTACTTGCCCACCAGGGAGATGTTTACCTCCTTGCGCAGCGAGTCCACTCGCTTGGCCAGGTCCTTCCACTTCACCATGAACCTGAACAAAAACAATTATAAGGTTGAGCAACAAGGCAAACAAACTATAACCGCTTATGATCATGTGCTATATTTGTCACAAAATATCAAAGCCGTTGAGTTACGTTGTACCATATCTGTCACCAAGTGATACATCCTCTTAAAACCCATATCCGTCGAGTAACAACTAAACCTTGATTACTCATGCTGTGAACATTTCTAATTGGAGTGTTCATATCTATGTACATTCCAACGGCAATTTTATTATTGTAATAATTGTTAACACTTTTGTTGTCTCTCACTGTTGTCTCTCTTTCAAACAATAAATAAATATTTTATTTTCTATTATGGTATGACATATAAAATGATATACATAAACGGTTTTAGAAAGAGGGAAAACCAAGCCTACTCTTTGCATTTAAAAGTTAACCTTGTACATATAAAGTTCAAAAATTTGAAAATGAACATCAAACAGAAATATGTATTTCTAAATAAATCTCTAATCTAACGTGATATTAAATTGTCTAGACCCGTAGGTCAACCCAAATAAATAAACGCAATGGTTATTGAAATGAATACCGCACAAGATTCCTAACTCCTTCTAAAATTGTTTACCCAAATGTGAACAAATACTGGAATACATTGTAAAGGAGCAATTAACTGAATATATTGAGGCCAAGCAGATATTAGTTCGACAGCAATCTGGTTTTAGAAATAAATATTCTTGTGAAACCGCTATTAACTATGTAATAGATGAGTGGAAAAATTTTAGAGTTAAAAAAAGTAAACTTATTGCAGTATTTCTAGACTAACGAGAATTTGAAACAATCGATAGAGATAGATTAATCAAAAAATATTGGAATTTACCAATCCTGTGCCGAACCGCACGGGCCGAATAAAATTAAAAAAAAAAATTTTAGAATGCGATTTTAATCCTTATGTACAAAGAAAACGTATGAAGGACTAGGTCAGAATCGCTTGGGGCATTCATGTTCTTGATGTAACAGATACCAGAAACACACCTAGCCACTCGAAATAAATTTTATAAAATTTATCCATGACTTCGACCTTCATTTTTCTCGCGATTCGAGCTGTCAAACTGTGAGCGTCGTGGGTCATGAAAAGATCAATTTGTCAAATAAACGCAAGTAATGTTGTTTTTAGGCATAGTTTATTGTTCAACAAATGTGTTTCGGTAAATATTATATACGATAGCATAAAATAAACCCACAAAATATCACGTCAAAGTCAAAATTTCGCGAAATTTATCAGTTTCCTCCCGTGGCATTTGACGAGTTAATGGTAAAGAAAATAAACAGTTTAAATTGTATTTTTATATTTTTCCTACTAGATGTGTGAAAAAATTTACTTACATCTAAATAAAGATTCAAAAACAAACAAACCGTCAGGAGACAGTGAGTCTATGGCATCCCAATTGTGGCGTGTTGTAAGGCTGGAGGTAATAGGAAGGGGAAGAACACGGGAATGAAGATACTGAGAGTATCTTCCACTCTGGAATATGCCACAAATATACTATATACTACTTGAACATGCCGGGATTACCCTTCGACAAGGGAGGCCGTCATGAAGGAGAAGTCAGATTTGTATGTTGGTGAAGTGAAACGCTCTTCTAAGGACAAGACGACATGTAGTGGAAATATAAAGATATTTTTTGTTTTATTTTAAAAAAAATACTACTTTATAACACCAAATAAACTTGGGAATCGCTGGTTAAAGTTTTCCGGGTTCAACGTGATACCCCCTGTAAAATTAGTCACTTTACTAACACTGAAGAAGACAATATCAACAACTACCAATGAAAATATTTATGAAACAGAAGGAAGTCATAGAAAATAAATAAATAAATATTTTCATTGAGAGTTGTTGATATATCTTCTTCAATGATTAAATATTATTACAATGAGGTTTATAAGCTTCAATAAGCTATCACTAATAAAATAGAATATTAGTGATTTTTTATATGAACCAGTTACTTTGTGATATTGTGACAATATTCGTGGTAAAAAAGTTGTTTACAAATGTATCAGGCGCGGTCTCTCTAAACATGCGGTGGAAATGCCGCATCCCTATGTCTTCTAGTCAAAAGCTTAGGATTTATTTTTTCTAGCCGTAAACAGCAATTTACCAAAAGAAAACACATACAAAGAAACAGAGCGACGCATGAAGCGAGTCAAAATATAGTCATATACATTCACGTTCAACGCGTAAAACACACATACCACACAATAGCGTCCTCAGTTACTCCCTGCATCCGAAGCAAAATCGCATCGAGTATCCAAAAATTCCAAGACACTTCAGATTTCGCGCATGCGAGTAATAATAATAATCTGGCCTGAGTAGTTCTTTGAAAGATGGATACGTATCTGAAGAGAGCATTCAAAATACAAAAAACGACTTTAATGCATGTAGGAATAACGCTCAGAATAGCAAGTTATCTAATTATTTTATTACGAATTGGGTAGATTGTTTTTAGAATGTGTTTTCTTGGTGCATTTTTGACAGTTTTAATAATATTTGGACAATTTGTAGAGCGCCGTTTTAGTGAAAAATCACCTCAAGGGCGCTGTTTGAATAATATTGAAACAATGCTGTTTAATTAATATTTAATCCTTCAATTACCTATTTAATTCATAATTTCATCATCTTCATTGGGAAAAAAATACTACTACCGGCATGAGAAGATAACATTTCTCGACCGTGTAATTGACGAATTTATAAAAAAAGAGGTCAAATTGGTAAATGAAAGTCGAGGTACTTCAAGGATTTTTTACTAATTTTTCAACGACACAATAAGAAATTTTGATTCTGTAATAATTGATGTTTTGGAGCGATAAGGATTTAGAGAGCAAATTGGAATCTTTTTGTCGAGAATTGCATCTTGTTCGAGGTGCTAATCTATAGATTTGTACCTACTTTTTATATTAGTAGATAAGTAGTATACATTTATTGATTGTCCAGCATCTCTTCTATAAAAAATCACCGACCGCCAATGAAATGTATGTGTATATATTGTATTGAATATTAATGAGTTTAATCTTGATAAATAATAGATTAATTACTATTCTGATGGATAAATGCAAAGATATATTATGCAAATTGACCACCTGCAATATAAACAACAGTCATTAAATACATCTCAATGAAGCGTGTTCATCTAATTAACCATTGTTCTCATACCTTTTTATTAGTAAATAATGATCCATAGAACATGAACAGATTTCAGCTTAATTGTATAGATTGTTGTTAACCCCTCAGGCTAATTTGTTTGCTATTGGGAACAACTCACATGGTCACACAGGTCTCGTAGAAATGGTGAGAAATATGATCTAAATGGAGAGAAAATACCACGCTTTATACTCAAATCTAAAAGTTAACCACAAAATAATTAAAATGTACACCTTAAAAAATTATTAACATTGGAAATTTTTTATTAATTATTTTTATACGAAACAACAAAAAAGTGAGGTGACGATAATGTTTATATTACACTTGTCTAATAAAATAAAAGAATTTTACGTACATTTAAAATTTATATTTTGTTTCCATCGATGCCTGGAATCCATTATGAGAGAGATAGCTCTTTTGCCCCTTTTATTACCATTTCGCGTGTGTTTATTCCCTATATTTGCTCTTTTTTTCGACTTACCACACTTTCTTTCTCTACTGGCAATTTTTATTTTTTTCAACAAAAAATGTAAGGTGAGCCATTTTAACTTGTTTGTGTTTGCATTCAAAATTTTAATATTTCAAAAATTACATGTTTATTTCGAATTATAATATTTGAAAGCGTATTTCATCGCCTTTCAAAAAGCGTTTTTAGTTTTTGGATACATTTAGAAATATTCAATTTATTTGGATTTATCGCAAATATAAAGCGGAAATATTTTGATCTTCTGAAAAAATGTGCCCTGGCTGGTTAAACAATTGGTATTTGTGTCAAAGGCAAGAATAATCATTACCACCTGTGTATTGTTAAATTAGTCACATTATTAAAATGCAATTATGTTCAACTCACTTTCCTGGGCGTGGAATGGGCACATTGAGGTGGAGTCTGTCAATCAGGAACTGAACGACTCCCTGGGACTCCATCAGCAGGGGAACGTGGTAGAGGGAAGACAGATCATGAATGCAAATCACCTGGAGAGCAAACACAACATTTTGGTTAATTTTTTTTTTAATAACTAAAAAATTATGATCCTGTGTAATATTTCGAAAATTCATTTATTTGATTTTTGAATTAGGATAAAATTAGAATTATATACTTTCTTGGGCGCAAGATTGTTCACAGATTGTCATTGTTAAATTTTACTAGTTTATACGGTACATTAAATTTTGTACAGAAATGGATCGGCAGTTGAATAAGGGGGTTGAGGGCTAATTACCTGTTCCGGTGCGACGTGGCAGAAGTTGGAAATCTTCTCCTTGACGGAGAGCCCCACAGGAAGCTCGGAGCGGCAGACTATCAGGTCCGGAGTCAGGCCCAAGCCCCTCAACTCTCGCACCGAGGACTGGGTGGGTTTAGTCTTGGCTTCTCCTGTGGCACGAGGCTTAAAAGAAAAAAATATTTAATACACTTCAAACATTCTGATAAATAGATACCAGTTCCAAAACTCGCACTGTTCCAAGAGCCAGCAGTATTAGTAAACATTCCAACAGAACTTGTTGAGTTTTTGAACCTTCAACATTTGACTTCAGAGTAAAGTATCGCTATGCCATGCATAGAGGTTGACAAAAAACATAAAAAAATATTAGTATTATTTTGGAATAACAAAGTACCATCTGACAAAGTAATGCCATGCAATAATGAACTCTAAAGTATCTTTCTCTATTGAATAAGTTGTAATTTCAAGGGGGATGCTGTTTTAACAAAACGAGGTTAATTCTCACCGAAGGCACCAGGGACACGTGCGCGCAGCAGAAGTTCTCGCGCTTGACGCGAAACTGGAACTGGCGGAAGGCCTCCACGAAGGGCATGCCCTCGATGTCCCCGATGGTGCCGCCCAGTTCCACGATGCACACCTGCGGCTCCTCGTTGCCACACACGGGCACCTGCGCCACGCGCGACACCCACTCCTGGATGGCATCCGTAATGTGGGGCACCACTGAAACAATATACAAATAAACCAATGAAAATAAGTACTTGACTCTAAAATATACCCACTACGTAGTCTTTGTTCATATTTGTCCTACAGACTATTAGAAAATTTTACAGGAGAAGGTTTTCTTTCATTTTTTCAATGAAACATTATGACAGGTGTTAAGCTATTTCTGTAAAAGTAAAGGTCTCATTAGTTTAAATAATTCTTAGTTAAGTGATAAACTATTATTTTTTATACTCTATTTTTAATTTTAAAATGAAGATCGAGCAAAAACTAAAATGGTCTGGTGGACAAATAAGAACTGAAGCGACGACTAATTAAACGTTGTAGGTCACCCCTTCCGGACCATGCAGAGGTCGCGAGACTGAATCTCAGTCACAATCTAATCTTTTTACTATCGGTGCTTTTTCCTATTCTCATATTCTTTGAAGAATGTCAATAATTGATTAAAATGGTAATTAAGAGCAATTTCTATCAATGATCTATTTTTTCCTAAAAGATTTAGAAACATTGAAGTTAATAATATAACTTAGAATGGCGCCGTTCTTGATTAAAAAAAATCACCTCAAAGGCTCTTTACAGTGCATAGAGTGAAACGGAGACTGTATTTTTATAAATTTTATGGTTGAAGATCCCGATTAAGGTCGACTTTCACCCATCTGTTTACTGAATGAAAAATATTTTTTAGCAATCATAATTCATAAACAAACACATTGCGAATAAGTTGCCTGTTAAAATAAAGTCAAACCTACTCCTAGGAGAAAACACAAATCAAACAACACAAGGCAAATCGTTCCACAGCCGTTGAACATAAGAACGAGTCGAAGAAGCGACCCGTTCTCATGTGACAAAGTCAACCGTGTACATACGTTGGGCACGCGTTTGGCGTGTTTCCCGACTATGCACCGGTGCCCAAGGGATCAATGACGCTAGTTTCTCGGAGCATCTTCCATTGAAATACCAGTAGATAACAAGGATAGCATTCCCACCCGACGCCTGTGCTCTAAAGATTGCAATCCGTTTGTTAAGTTAGGAGAATCTATCAAACGGACCGCCCTTTTCTGCAGTCGAGGGTTTTTTTCAGGTTTTTTGGGGCTCCAGACCAGAGGTGGCTGCCAAATTCAACTGTGGGGCGCACTTGTGATTTGTACAGGGTTAGCAGTTGAGTATCTGCGGGCCCTGTACAGTACGCCCAGTTTTTGAGAGGCTACCTTAACTCTGGCTTGGATGGAGCCCCCATATCTGAGCTTGTCACTTACACCAAGCATGTCAATGGAGGGCCTGTTCGGAATAGTGCTTCCGTTGAAAGACTAGATTTTCATTTCGATCCTTTTGTTTGTTAACCAAACGAAATGAATACTGATTGAGAGTATGAAGCACAAAAGAACAAGAAAAGGTTGGGTTGTTTATCTTTTTCTAGATTGTCAGGTACAAATAGATGAGTTGATATTATAATCTGTTTTAAATATTCCATTTATTTGGATTTTATTGCAAAGCAGAAATACACACAAATTCTCCGACCTTCTGACAGCATCTTTAAAATAAATGCCAGAGACCTGAGGGGTTAACTAATAAATCTGTATTAACTAATACGTTTGTATTAACTAAGAATAATAATCCAATATTTTAAGACTAAGATTGTAAGATTGTAAATTAATGAACACAATTCTTAGTAATCAAGTTTCCTGTGCTTGAAGTCTTAGAGAATAATTATTTATCAACTTTATCTTTTTTAAAACCACAATGCCATAAATATTACATTACTTAAATGAAATTTTATGAACCCATTGGATTTATCATCTTTTTGAGCTATACCTTCTGGAAATCATCTAATTGAGAATTAATATACCTTCTGGAAATCATCTAATTGAGAATTAAATTCAATGACTGCATGAAGTTTGTTTAATCAATAAATTCCATATTTTCTATTGACCTGACTTGGTGCGGTTAATCTCAATATATCGGTAGACGTAAGGAGTGCATATTTACATAATTTATTAGCGATAACAGGTTCCAAAGCAAGAAGCCATTTTCAAAAGTACACATCATAAACTGGTATAATATCATTTACCTCTGAGGCAAAAATACCACTCTGCGTAATGGAAAGTTAACAACAAACAAAATGTGAGATTAATAGTGTAATTATAAACCTGACTAATCAAAATCAAATACTGTGACACAGAGCAAGAGAATGAAACCAAATGTTTGTAAGCATTGAAAGAATACTTTGTTGCAGCATAAGGCTTTGATAAGAAGAATTGAGAGTCAAGGATTCTGTTGTAATAATATTTATATCAAAATATAATATAATAAGTCAGCCTTTGTTTGAAGTGTGGGAAAGGCATCCAAATTATCTCCTCTATAAAGTGAAATGCGATTCTCATACCTTTTTCATTTTTACGAAAATTCATATCCAACTAATTAATACATGTATGATACAAAATTAGACACTCAAAGTGGCTCAACTGGAATCATTGCTCGGCCGGGCAACATAGTCGCTTATGATCTGACGTATTGCTAGCCGAGCAACTCTGCTCTAAAATATTCATGCACTGCAAAAACCGAGGCATAAAACATTCCTAACCTTAGCAAACATTCCTAACATAGCAAACTCTACAACAATAATAAAAAAACTGTTTTACCTGTCAGGCTAATTTGTTCACAGTTTGAAACAACTCATATAGGTCTCACAGAAATCGTTGTATCTCCCTTATTATCATAGTGAGAAATATGATATAAACAGAGTTAGAAAGAGAAAACACCATGCTATATATTCAAATATAAAAATTAACCAGAAAAGAAGTAAAATGTAGACCTTTATGAAACCAAAGTTTTTGATCGCAATTTGAAAGAAATTTATGAAACTTTGGAATTTTTTTTATTAATTACTAGCTGGTACCCGGCATGCGTTGCAATCCAAAGAAATAAATTGTTTCTCCCTACATTTCCTTTTCCCCCCTCGTTCCCCTTCCACGCTTTTCCCTCCCTCGTCATTCCTCCCGCTAACCCCACCTACTTCATTACCCTTCCCATCATGCCTTCCCTCCCTGCCGCTAAAATATATAAAATACTCATTTTCATTTATACAAATTACATAATGCCAGAGCTTACCATTATATATAGCCTATAACCTTCGCGGGCATGCACACAATAAATCCCCTAAATTTCATCTCAATCGGATGAACGGTATGGCAGCGCATACCACACGAACAAACAAAAATTGATTTTTATATATAAGATTTTTTCGTGATTTTATGACAACAAAGTGAGATGACAATAACTTTTATAAAAGATTCTATGTTTAGAAAATATGTTTATGTTTTTATTTTTTTACGTTGTCAGTAATTTTAATCAGAAAAAATGTATGGTGAGCCATTTTTAAAACTTTATAACGTTTTTCGTAATTCAAAATAAACTTTAAATTTTTATATGTTTATTTCGAATTGTAAAATTTGAGAGGGTATTTTATCACCTTTCAAAAACAGTTTTAAATTTTCGGATACGTTCAGAAATATTCCATTCATTTGGATTTTATTGTAAAGCGGAAGTATTTTGACCCTGTGACAAAATATGGTCGAGGCGCTAAGGGTTAAAATTTATTTTTGGTCGTGCAAAGTTAATATGCAGAAGCATACATAATAATCAAAAAACAGATGAAATTTTAACAAAAATGCAGAAAAATTATGACTACCACAGTCCCAACTGATATTAAACCGATTTTACTTAATATCTGGTCTCTGATATTTACATGGTAATGGATCTTCTAAGAAAATGGTTGATATTTAGGGCAATTAACATATCTATGAGATGCTTGCTCGTTTAATTCTAAAGGTGCTGGTAGACGAGCAAGATAAATTGCCTATTATTGCCTATTGCCCAATATTGGAGTGTCCCGTCAAGATTGCCATAAATGTAGAAGACAAAACCACAACATGAAAAATGATCTCTGGCAATAACTCCACCAAACTCGTATAAACTTGGAAGCAACATCGCTTATTCACTAAAGTTAACAATTTGAGGGTACGGGTCCTGCCACTTCAGGGACCATTTATTGGATAGCCAACACCTCTGCCATAGGTCACCCCAAGTGGTTCGCTACGTTAGGTGATTTAGCAGGGATGCCCGGGTTCATGTCACAGGCCTTGAAAGGAATTATTTTTTTCAGGGCCTCCTGAGTCAAGCTAATGTAAAAAAAAAATTTAAATGTAGGCGGCGAACAAAGATGCACACATGTAACAGAGCGAGAAGAAAATAGATTTGGCCCGACAATATTGTCATAATACCGGTAGCCAAGCGAACTCACCTGCAAGACAGGCCAATACGTCGATAAGAATACGCAATACTTGTCCGACAATACGTAAATGGCAAGAAATCGCTGCAAAAATTTGCTTGTTAACAGAGCTTTAACCTTTTTCTTTTATGTGAATACCGCACAAGAGTCCCAACAGCTCACGTCTGGAGCCAGTGAAACTACGGCATCCCCAATCTGGGTATGTTATGTGACTGAAGGTAGTGGGAAGGGGAAAGAGATGAGAAAGGGAAGGTGAGGAAGTGTCTGGCTGTTCCGATCTGATCACCAAACATGGCTAAAGCCATTTCAAGCAATGTTTCTATTCATAATGGTGATCTTTACACCAGGGGATACGGAGTATCTTCCACTCTGGAACGTGATACAAATATGCTATATATTATTAATTAATTAATTGTGAAATAATGTTAAATTAATTAAATAAAATTTATTTGTGCATGCAGGGATTCAAACTCATGACCTTCGAATTGCTAGTCAAGAGCCTTGATAACTGAGGCCATCTTTAACCGTAAGGACTGTATGGCGGCACTGTGTATGTCTGTAAAAAAATATGCGACGCGGCGGTTTGTCGAAATCTTCCTATTAATAATTTTTTTTTAAATTAATACCTGATTATTTTTGTTATTTTGATAAGGTAGAGGTACTTTTGAACAAAGTTTTATTTTTTATAATACGTACTATGAATTCAATTTGAAAAATTTTTAATTAGTAAAAATATCTCACTCGTTTGTACAGTTTTTTCTCTCAAAAACTCACTCTTTTGGAGGTTAAGAAACCCGCTGGACCACGATAATAAAGGTAAAGGAAGTCGTCCAAAGAAGACAAGGCCATCACGACTAAGTGAATCAAATACTTTAATAGGATCATATCAAGAGTTAGAATAACAGAAGAGCACGTATGAGACGATGCGTGAATGTGAATCAAGCTAGGAGCATTTGTCAAGACAGAGTCGTATGGTGGGTCATCCTCTCTGCCTTACCCATCCAGAGGAATTTATTTATTTACTTATTTATTTATTTATTTATTGGCAAATGAAATAATACATAAACTGCACATCTCACTAGGGCATCCTGTATTGAGATGTGCAGTTTTACAATGGTTGAATTAAAAGAAAACATACATAACTTAATAAAAATATTATAATACACTTAAAAAGAAGTACTAAATTTAGTTATTTACACATTAATTACGGTTCAGTTGGGCAGTGCATTTATAGTTTACAACAATAACATTCTGTTGTAAACTAAATAAGTACAAGGTACTTGTAATGGCCTATCCAATGTATAATGTATCCATAGGGTGATCATACTGACAGTGACAAGGGGATAGTAGATATAATAAATAAATTATTAACAATAAATAAAGATAGATAAATAATAACAGAATGCATGATGGTTATTTCATTTATAATATAAGCGCCGCTTTTATCAAAAACTATTCAAGGGCACCAGATAAAGGTGTGTTCAGTAGTTTATCATACAATTTTGTGGCCAAAAGTAAACAAAAGATAACAAATCGGAAATTCTATGAGTCTGTAATTATTATCTAATCTTTTATTAGTACATTGATCATCGCATTTACAAATAAAACCAGTCATTTTCTTGGAATTATAACATGAATACTCATTGATAATATATCATATGACATCTGCAGAACCATTTATTTAGCAGGCCTCAGACCTGTTTATAATAATGGAATATTTCTATAGTGGAATAAATAATAAATAATGGAATATTTCTGAAGCAATCAAAAACTAATCATTCCAATACGTCGATAAGAATAGGCAATACAGGACAATCTTGCCCAACAATACGTAAATGGCAAGAAATCGGTGCATAAATTTGCTTGTTCTTGAAAGGTGATTAAATACACTTTCACAATAAAATCCAAATAAATGGAATATTTCTAAAGCATTCCAAAACTAAATACTGTTTTTGAAAGATGATGAAATACGCTTTCAAATTGTATAATTCGAAATACACAATTTTTGAAATATGAAAATTTTGAACGCACATTAAAAAGTACTAGTAGTCGCCCAATGGTCGACATTCGACCATAATTGTAACTTTTATTTTTTTTATTTAATGTTTTTTTCTATATAAACTATAAGTGTGCGAAATTTCATACTCCTCCGTCTGCGCAATTTTCATAAAAAGGGGTACAAGTTTTTGCTTGCACCTATTAATATACTGATTAAAAAAGGCTCACCTCACGTTTTTTCTTACTAAAATTACTGAAAATGATAAAAAAAATAAAAACACACGAACTTTATTAGGCAAGTGTATTATAAATGTTTTTGTCCACTCACTTTTTTTATAATTTCGTGTTAAAATAATTAATAAAAAATTCCCAAAGTTTAATTTTTTTTTTTAAATTGCGGTCGGAAACTTTGGTTTCAAAAAGGTGTACATTTTAATAATTTTGTGAATTTCCAATACCGTGGGGACAATCCATTGGATCCTCACTGAACCATTTGTTTGCGTAGTTTCTGGCGGGAATCGCTCGCGTTCAAATTAAGTTCGATAATAATCTTGTTAGATAAAGCGTTTTTTTATTATACTAAATTGTAAATTGGTATATTTCTACAGACATTTTATATTATTTTGTGTTTAGATGTCCGATTAGCATGATTAGACCATAAAATTTTTTTTTTGAGAAATTCTATATTATATTCTACGGGTGGTGAGATTATTGGTTCCATGCCAACTGAGAATAATGTCAACTCAACACCTCCTTTAAAAGTCGTTAAAGTCTAAGAAAAAAAATAATTTTAAATTAGCCGATAACCCTAACCTAACATAACCTATTTAACCAATTTTTTTTATCACTCTAAATGACTTATCTGAGATGGTTCTGAGTTGGTTTCATTCCGAGTTGGCCGGTCACCGAGATTATGGTACAATACGTAAAAAATGATAATCCCCACCATCAAAGAAGTGCTCGAGCCGCCACTGATGTCATCTCTCAGCAAAATCCTCAAAAGGAGGTTTATTCCGTTAACAAATTCAAAATAAAAGTCAATAAACACCCGAGTTGCTAGCAACGAAAAGAGAAAAATTAAATTGATATACCTATTATTTTATAAAAAATCATTTTTTTAGTTTTGGAACAAAAAGTCCCAGTTTCCATTATTTTTTACAGGGAAATTTGTTTCGATGTACCCACCATTGTTTTAGATTACGAACACGATTCCGAAACGAATTATGCTCTTAAACCGAGGTTCCACCGTATTAGTGATAACCACAATCTTGATTTGGAACCAAAAATATATAAGATTTATAACAAACCCATTAATCATTAATGTATTTTTAATAGTTTAGGTTGCAATATAACCTAGTAAAAGAACAGGTTTTTTTTTAAATCAATAGTCTATGAATAACTGCCCATCTTTTGGCACAAAAATATAATTTTTGATGGCAAAATTAAGATATATGGGGATCAAAACATTACTAATTTTTAACATATTATATTATAAACCAAAAACATAATATTTACCTTGCACAGTCTTGCCTAAGTAATCCCCTTTGCGTTCCCTGCTGATAACTTGTTGATAGATTTTCCCCGTGGTGATGTTATTGTCATGATGGAGAGTGACGTCCAGGAACCTTTCGTAGTTTCCCAAATCCAAGTCAACTTCCCCCCCATCATCTAAAACGTAAACTTCACCTGAAAACAAACAATAAAAACATTAAAATCAATCAAATTATTTGTTGTGTAACGCTAAAAATAGTTGTGCACGTAATTTTTACAATTAGAATCGTACGAATCGGAGCGTCATATAAAATCACATGTCACAAGGATTTTCGCTACTTTGCCATGTTATCATCGAATCTACGAAAATAAGCACATTCGTTGGCATTATGTCAGTGGTTTTCGGATATTGGCAAGAATACTGAAAGAAACTCCCATTCCAAACACACGTATTTGATTATTTTTTTCGAAATAATGCACATAATATAATAATTAAATTACACTCTCACATTTGACATTGACAGCTTGATATTAATAACCTAACTGCTGAGTATGGCGTTACAAAAACACATGGCCGAGAAGAAATTAACTGATTTCTTGCCAATAAGGAACCAAAGTAATACAGTTGCCAGTAAAAGATACATAACAGAAAGAAGTATGTTGTGTTGCTTGACATTTTTTGTAAAAGACAATTACGTACCGTGCTCGTAAGGTGAAAATGTGCCTGCGTCGATGTTAATATAAGGGTCAATTTTGATGGATGTGACACTTATTCCACAGTTTTTTAGTATAGTTCCGAAGGAACTAGCTATGACGCCTTTCCCTATGCCGCTGATAACACCGCCAGTAACTAAAATGTATTTCATATTGGAAATTTTACTGACGAGGGCGCACATTTCGCGGGGGATAAAAACCTATTGCGTTTTGAAACACGATTCACGAAAATGCGACCGTGTCAGAACAGCGTACTACTCGCACCACAGAAAAAAACTATCTTCTATCCTTTTTTACAATTTCCTTCATTTCATTCGTCTATTTGCAAACAACCCTTCCCGCCAAAGAACATGGCGACCAACCTACGGAATAAAGCGTGGTAGAGTACGTCAATTTTATTTTTGGATACTTTCCATTATGCTTTCCACGCAAACGAAATATTAACCCGATGTAATATTGATTGAAAAATTGCGTTTTCAGAGCAAGATTTCCAAAAATGCTAAATTTTGACTAAAACCTGCAACCATAAATAAACCACTTACCCTGCAACCCTTCCAATCCACTTTCTTATTTCCGATTCAAATACATACACCGGGTACACCTTTCTAATTAAAACGTGCTCATTAATTGGCCAGACTTTGCAAAACCGCAAAAATCTAAAGATTCTCTCTTAAATTTCACAGAGAGAGCTAGAAAAACAAGGAGGCGTAATAATATAACCTCGGAGGAAAACTACCTACTACTCAAATAAAAATAATGTGATGGCCTTAAGGCCATAGGTGCACACATTTATTTAAAAATATTGAAAATCATCTAGCTATATTTTTATAAGTGAAATTTAAAAAAATATGTGCGGTTAATATTATTCCACTAATCGCCGCAATTTTAGGCACACAATATGAAAATTACGTTTTGTTTTAACAATGACCACAAGAAATAACTATTTAAATTAACCATCAAAACCTTAATATTATTTATCAAGTGTTATATTTAAGTTTAAGACAATATTATAGTCAACACACTATTTACATGTAAAATATCTGTTCATTTTGACTGTTCTAAAACGGGCAAATTGCCTAGTTGGACAGCCAAAGCTCATTATAACAATGTAATATGTAATGTTTCTCAAAATAAATAAATAAAAATGTGCAAAATAGATTGTCGGGTTCTTGGTTTGGGTAAACTTTTTAATTCATGCGTATTTAATTGATACAAAATTCACGCAAATGTCAATGCATATAAAAAATAAAATTGTGGCAAAGGAATCGTTTTATTCGAGAAATTTTGAACTTTGGTTGAATAAAAATGGAATTTTAACGCATTTTTACCATTCATCCAAGCGTCATTAGTTGTTTCTTGCATAAATTAAGTTGAAATAATTCCCAATAATTCCGTGCTTAATAAAAGTGCGGGAGTTAGTGGAATATTAACCAAAAATATTGCCAAATATCAGATCATAGTTACTGTAAAGGTGTGTGGTTTGGTATATTTATGCTGTAAAGGTACGGAGTCCGTGGAGGGTGTGGGTGTGTATCGGGTGACTACGATTTTATGTGAATTTTTTTTTTCTTGGCTAGGACAGTACTTATTATTATTGTACTGGCAATTCAAAAACAATTTATCGTTCAAGGATGACAACTTGACATAGTAAAAACGTCTAAAAATCCTAATTTTTCTATGGTAAAAGTTGACGGATGGTTTTTGGTTTTGTGCGTTTTGGATACATTTTCTAACCAAGTATAAGTTTGAATAAATAATTTGTTGATTTTGAAACATGCCGAAGTACTATTGTGATTATTGCGATACTTATCTGACGCACGATTCTCCCAGTGTGCGAAAGACTCACTGTACCGGTCGTAAGCACAAAGACAATGTCAAATTCTACTATCAGAAATGGATGGAAGAACAAGCGCAGCATTTGATCGATGCGACGACGGCCGCCTTCAAAGCTGGGAAGATTGCACAGAATCCGTTTGCGAGTGCTAAAGGTGGTGCAGCCATTCCTCCGCCTTCTAACCTTGGAAGCTTGGGTCCACCCCAGAGGCCAGGAGGTCAGCAAGGAGCCCCACCAGGCATGCTCCCGCCGCCAGGGATGGGTCCTGGTCCCATGCCTCCCATGATGATGGGTCCCCATGGTCCAATGCCTCCTATGATGGGTATGAGGCCTCCTCCGATGATGGGACAGATGGGCCAAATGGGTCAAATGGGACAGATGGGTCAGATGGGACAAATGGGGCCAATGGGACCTATGATGGGACCGATGGGACCCATGGGGCCAATGCGACCACAGATGATGAATGGACCTCCAATAAAAAATTCTTAGTAACTCTTCATAAAATTGTGAAAATAATTATTTTAGTTAAGGACTCAAATTACAGTGGAAGGGTGAGACGTTTTATCAAATAACTTTAAATGTTAAGATCTACTTCTAATATAAATATGTAATTAAATGACATTTTATATGCTCCCAGTTTCTTTTATTATTGAAATTGTAGGATAATTTGCATTCTAACATAAAACTAACATTTTAGGTCAGCAGTCGGCAATTAGTTTTGCTGGCGAGCCGTATAAATTCCATGTATGTCAATTTTTTTAGAGGACCACATGACCATCGACATCACTCATGCGTGTGCGAGCCTGCTCAGTCGGTGCGCTTGTGACTGTCTGTCTGATCGGCCGTTGTAATTGTGCTTTATGTTGTGCCTACCAGTATCATATAGAGCAAAGGTTCCCAGTCTTATCTGGCTCACTGCCTACTTTCCAAGCATATTTTTCCTCAACGCCTTCCCCACCCATAAATGGAGAACATGGAAAAAGCGCCGCAGGCGAAAAAAAGTGAAAATTACAAGTTTTAAAATATCTCGACCAACCGGTTGGTAGTGCGATAGTTGTTGGTTCCCACTATGGCTTTGCGGGTTCGATTCTCTACTTCTTTAGTCCTCCACATGTTCCACGTATAATGATGGAAGTGGGTGAATTTTCAACATTCCGAGATATAAGTGTATATAATGTGTAAAAATAAGATATCACGTACAGCAAAATATCATTACATGTTTTGAAGTACTCTTAGCACGACAAACCAGTAAGCAGCGTGGTAGTTATTAAATCTTACTCGGGCAATATGGGCTCCTAAAAACTTACATTTTTGTTTCTTCACAAAATAGATATGAAAAAAAATTATGATTGTGACCGATGGTGCACCAAGTATGGTGGGAAGGGATAATCGTCCGTTCAGGGACTCTGAACGGGACCAGAAGGGAGCTCATGGCGGGCCGGGTCTGTCCCGCGGGCAGCCAATTTGCCGATCGCTATTCTAGATTACCTTAGTTGGCTTTGATTCTTTATAATATAAAATGTTAACCTTTTCAACACAATCTATCCCGCTCGGCAAGTTTTGATGCAATGATTGTGTTTTAGTGAAACTTCATGGATCACAAGCGATACATCCTGTTTGGGGATAACCACCCGATCAGTATATAACGTTATTGCGCCCGATGGATCAGATATGCGACAGCGGTGTAGATAAGGTTATAATATACAACTTGCAATGTAATGTGTCAAAACACAATTTAACATTCTCTCTCTTCCTGCCAAATACTGCCTATTTCAAAGACGTATTTTCAACATTACTGTTCTCTTTCTTTTCACTGTGTGACAACATATTTTATTAGATTTTTTGATAAATATGCCATTTTACATCATAGAAATATAAAAAAAAATTAACTCAAGTTGGGTCCAAAATTTCAGTAGAGCCTCGATTACATTGAGCGAGTTAACAAGCTGCTAGCCGGCGAATTCACTATCCGATAGTAAACTTGTTTGGTGTAAAATCTGCTAGTTAGCTAGTATACACAGTTACACTGAGCGAGTTTACTAGCAGATAGTGAATTCGTCGGCTTGTAGCTTGTAAACTTGTACTATGTACTAAACTAAAAAAAAAATTACCGGAATTGGAAAATAATAGCCGTTTTTTCAAATTAATTTATATTACGGATAATTTTCCATCTAATGTTCGGCCATCTTGAATGTTGCTAGTATGGCAGAATCTATTTATATGAATAAGAATGTCTATGGCACGGAAGTAGCATAGATTTGATTTTTATACAAATCTACATCTTAGTTCCCTGGTTGGTGAAATTTTGCACACTTAACCTTCAAAACAAAAATAACTTTCTCGTCTGATTTCAAAAAACTCTGTGTAAAGCCTCGATTACATTGAGCGAGTTTACAAGCTACAAGCCGGCGAATTCACTATCTGCTAGTAAACTCGCTCACTGTAATTGTGTATACCAGCTAACTAGCAGATTTTACACTGAACAAGTTTACTATCCGATAGTGAATTCGCCGGCTAGCAGCTTGTAAACCCGTTCTATGTAATCGGGGCTTAAAGCAATGCCGGGTACTTCAGCTAGTAGTAAATAATTATCAAAATTTCTATTATCGAAATTAATGTGAATGACATTCTTCTTGCTTACTGTATTCATATAACTGGAAATTATCTATTTTTTCTCATACTATTTTAATATTATACTGATTTAACTTCTATTTAATTCTCCTAAGTTGCTCAGCTCACAGTCGAATTTAAAGTAGCTCAACATAATTTGTATACTAGGCCCAGCAAGATTTTACTTGACATAATCAATCTTGTCTTTTTTGTTTTCATAGGTGTGTGAGAAGGAAGAAAATTATCATCAATGACATATGTGCTAAAGGCCCGTATCCTGCGCCACAATACACATGAACACTAGCTTGAACAGCACCCAAAACATTGAAAATTTGAACACTTCGTGTTCAAAAACCCTGTGTTCAAGCTTTACCACAGGCGACGGAAAACATTCATCTCCCGGGCGAAGGGGGAAGGCTGGCGGGGGGAAATGTGTTCATATTTTTACAAGAGCCGCGCGATGCGGTCATGTATGGAGAATCAAACCGAACAAGTTTTTGAGGTTATGCGCAATGATTGAGCTTAATAATCACTACTTTAAAATATTATGATACCTAAATACAATATAATAAATATATTTGATAATAAAATTATAGTATAATAACGAATATTAACAACATTAATATTAATATTATTTTTGAAGTGGGTGAAGCGGGAAGCAGAAATTGTCGGACCGCGCGAACTTCACACCTGTTCACACCAATCTTTCAAGCCATGTTTCGAAAAACGCAGGAGACGGAAAACAAAGAACGTTTATAGTGTGGTTCAAGCTAGTATTCATGTGTATTGTGGCGCAGGAGTTCCGCCTTAACTGGGATTAGTAACACTTTTTATTGAATGGTATTTTCAGTGAACCCAAAGCTATTGTTGTATTTCAATATCTTTGAGTGAAACGCTCTAGTTTCGTTACTTAAAAATAACAATAATTTCGAAAATCATAGATTAAATCGGTACCTAATACAAACCATTCTTATACAATTTTCATTTGTCCACTGAAGTCGTCTTCAACATCTTTCTGGAGATTCTGGATCAAAATATTCAAAACATTTTTCATTCAGAAATAATTGGACACATACATAATTCCAGTCTATTACAATGAGATTATTAAAGAAATTATATCAGGATAATTAAAAACAGGGCATGTAATATATTAATTTATTTTAATAAATTAAAAGCTGCACTGTAATAAGAAAAAAAACAGGCTTAACTTAATCAATAAATAATTCATAAAAATACAAAAGAATTGTATTTCTTGTCAGTCTGGGATAGCCAAATTGATCTTATAATAAGTCATATTATTACATTGGTCCCAGAAAAATAATACTTATTAAATAAAATAAAAACTGGATAAGTTACTGCACCATTAAAATGTTTAATCGATACAAAACAAATAATACGAATGCAGATTAGACTAGAACGCTAGACTCTTATTCTATAAATTTATTAAAAATCTACAGCCTCTAATGCGAACAGTAGAAAATGTTCAAAGGCCAAAATGACAGTTCAACCGCGAAGTTGGCGCACCTTGCTTAACATATATACGTAACCTTAATCTAACCAGTCGGGTTCACCAACGATCAATACTTATTAGAATTTGCTGATTTTCGAAAACGAAAAACTTTATTTACACCGTTGACGAATTTCCTCAAGTTTCATCATAACGCAGTTTCTAGAGTTGGCGGAGATGGACATTTTACTTGCTCATTATTTGGAGGAATGGCCACCGTATTATCAGATACATTGGACTGCCTGAATTGGCTGGAAGTGGGAGATGAGCTGAAGTTGGCCAGACCGGAAGATTCTTGGGATAAAAACTGAGCTTTTTGAGCTTGCAACATCTCCGCTCTGGAAACTTTTGGCTGATTGTATTTGCTTTGAGGCTGTCCAAAAGAATTCAAGGCTTGCTGCTCTAATTTGGTGAAATTATTCTCTTGAGTTGCGAGGAAAATATTATCTTTCATGGGAGAAATTCTGCTAGCGCTTCCTAAATAATTAATAGAATCACTTTGTTCCGGTTGGACATTTTCTTTGATTGTGGGAATGAGGCTTCGTCGAGCACCAGTTGTTGGCCGGGATTCTGTATTTTTGAAAGAGGGTTTATTTTCTAATATTTTATTAGAGAAATCAGTCTCGAGTTGTCGGTGATCTTTTAGATTAGAGCCATTTGGACTTTCTTCTTCGTCAAATGCTTCCGGGATTGGAGAAGATAATACGTCAGATCTAGGACTGGAGAACCGCCACTGTGTTTTAGGAGATAACAATATCTTAGGTGTGACTTTATG
The DNA here is from genome assembly GCA_936435175.1 of Glyphotaelius pellucidus. Classification (NCBI taxonomy): domain Eukaryota; kingdom Metazoa; phylum Arthropoda; class Insecta; order Trichoptera; family Limnephilidae; genus Glyphotaelius; species Glyphotaelius pellucidus. The sequence continues at coordinate 38,311,426 of OW386545.1, read as the reverse complement.
TTCCTTGATTAGGACATTAGTTCGCAGCGGAGAGCTGGGGGCTGGGTTGTTGGTTCGCATGATACGTCTGTGAGTGTATGTTTTAGGAGATCCACTAAGGTCGAGGATATTGATGTTTGAAGCGTTGGGATTTTGTTGCTGAGGACCTGGTTCTCTCGATAACTTAAGTCTTTCTACAGCGGAAACTTTGGCCGGTTGCCTGTAAGTGGATTGAACATTAAGTTTTACACCGTGTTGTAAAAGCAGCTTCTTAAAATCTAATCGGGATGTTTGAGGGGGAGGTCCGTGGCGGTCTGCACAGGTCCAGCTCTGCCTCGTTCCATCTTGTCGAGGAGAACCTGATTCTTGCGCCCTGAGGGCCTCTGTGGTGAGGACGTTCTCCTGCAAGTTGGGAGACCAGTTGTGCCTCATGCGAGCGTCACTAAGATAACCCGTCTCCGGCATCTTAACAGGAGTGATACGGCCCGTGATAGAACTCTCTGAACTTCCCGGGGACAAACTGGTCACGGAGAGAGCTGGAGAGCCGGCTCTGTCTAGTGGAGGACTCTTAATGTTCATCTTCTTTTTACTTTTATGAATAACGGCATATAACTCTTCATTAGACATGGTTGATTTTACGGGAGACATCACTTGACTACCAGAAATTATTGATTCTTCTACGGCACTAGTGTTACGAGTGGGGGTTGAAGATTGGAATCTACCAGTACTTCTGGGGTCAATGGGGGACATTTTAAGTGATTCGCTATCTCGGGAAATCATGTTCACTCTGCCGATTGAAAGATCTTGCCGATTTTCAATGGGAAGGAAAGAGTTATCTATGCCTGCTTTAGTATTGTAGTTTTGAGGCACAATGCCGTGACCTTTGAAAAGATCTTCTGGCTTTTGTAACTGTAGTACAGGAGTTCTAAGTTGGTGATAGTAAGGTTGTTGCGTGGGTTGCCCCGTGGGAGGGATTGCAGGATGTTGTAAATGTTGACCGGCTTGTAACGAAGTCGGGGGGAAATTATTAGAGTAAGAATAAAGGCCCCTGGTTATGTCGGGAGTAATGGAGCGTTGGAATGTTTTAGCGTCTGACGTCAACAAGGCTTCGGACTTCTTGGGCTGCAGAGTCCAGTAAGCGTTGCCTTGCAAAAGGGAAGGCACGTTCCTCTGCATGTCGTCTTGACTGTAAACCCGTCCACTGGGATTAGCGTGTGGACTTCTCTGTGCGAGTTGATCAATATTTACGCCAGAGGGTTGGCTCGGCAGCTGATTAGCTTGAAGAGGTAGATAAACTGGATGTCCAGGAGAGTTTTGATGCACTCGGTCAGCCGATGAATGTCGATAGTCTGGAAAACATCATAATGGGTAAATTAACAGCCCTAGGTAGAGGAAATTCTAAAAAATATGTAGCTTCAATGCTTTTCTATGATGCAAAACATAATCTTTCTTTAATAAAACTAAGGAAATTGCTAGCGCTAATATATATTTTTTTCCATTACAGCAACTAGGCATTCTTTCATGCCCAACTTCATGCCTACTTCTTTGGAATTGGATCTGATATTCCAAATAAAGTAAAAGCATGCGTATGTTCATAATGCGCTTATAGTTTTTGAATCAGCTTAGGAAATAAGAGCGTAAAATTCTACTCATATTGATGCAGGGGCTATAAAAATATGTGACTATGTAAAAGCCAATTACATAAGATTTGTTCAACAAAAAATTAAGGATTTGAGAAAAACTTTTTGAAGTAATAATCCAAATATTACACTTCTGAAGTAATAATAAACATGTAATAAAACTATAGGTGCATTGTTATGAAAATAGTTACCAATTAAATGTGTATTTACAGATATAGACAGTGAAAAGGCAGAATGGAATAAATTTCTCTTACGGTTTTGTTATAGTTGTTTGCTTTGCTTTATTATATTCTCTGTGGTAAAAGACCACAGATTATTTTTATAAAAATCTTTTCTTTCATGAATATATTATCATAGCAAGGCGTACGAAAATTAGCTGGAAATCAAAAATGTCTCGCATATTTTTTTTCTAAAGGAGTATCCTCATCACTCAAGTTTTTTTCACAGAATACAATCACTTTGTGGTTTGACATTACATAATATTTAAGCAAATACAAATTAGCAACAATCACTTTGTATAAACCACAGATTGACTACAATCAGTATGTGTCAATCTTATAATAAAGAAAAAAATCTGTGTAAAATGCTATCAGTGGTGACAAATCTATCAACAAATTAGTGGTTAAGACAATGCATCACGTTGTGCAACATTTGGAATCAGACCACTAACAATACCACTCCTTAAGTAGATGGCGATAGGTTCAAATTCCTGCGTAACACCAGCCGTATGATTGGATTTATGCGAAAAAAACGTTGCCGAGAAGAGTGTTTTATTTTATTTCATTTATTTTCTAAAGAACTTTATTTGCCACATTATAAAATAAAACCATAACTGAAAGGGGGTTCGTAAGTAGAAGATTTTGATTTTTAAAGCAAGTTTTACAGGCTGGGCTGATAAGAAGACCTATAAAAAAAAAGCTCAATTATTTCAAAGGCCAAGATGTGTTCGATAGGCAGTATTTAATTAAAGCATCTAAAATATTTGTAAGCAATCTAATTTTCAAACCAAAAATACACGATTTTGCATTACTTCGTATTGCTTCACCTTAACACAAAGCCATTGTTTTACTTCTTAAAACTTACAAGTATTATTCTTATACATATGGGCCTTACAATTAAAAGTTTTCAATATTTTACCCAACTCATAACCAACTGTTTACCATACAAAAATTGTTGTCTATCTATTGAGTAAAATTTAAAATACGCTTACTAGTGAAGGGCATATGTTTTATCTTTATAATAAGTACGATCAAAATTTTTGTGTCTTTTGAGTGTTTTTTTTTCACGTAAAACTTTGCCATTTTGTCTTTTCACCGTAGATATTTAAAAAAACATAAAACAATAAATAAAATAATGTAAAAAATACTACCTTGTTGCAGTGCAGTGGGTTGTTTGGTTACAGTTAGGAGTGGAGATGTTGAATTGTGACAATTATTATCTGCGACAAACATTGCAGGGAGCGTGCCAACACTCGGGAACACAACATTGACAGGGAAATGTTAGGGAATAAGGTTGCCAAAATTTAAATTAATAACTCCCAATGAACCTTTTGTTACGAAAATGGAAGCTTCCTCTGAATCAATCACCAGTTAGCATGTTAAAATGGGTTTTGTAAAGTTGAGTTTTGTAAAGTTAATACATGAAGTTGAGAAAAGAGCTAGGAGTGTTATTTAACCTTTTAGGACTGTATGTATATTTGAATATATATAGATTTCAGATTATTTCCTTGCTAGCTCTATAAATACACTCTTCAAGACCTAATGTTCCTTCAAATGAAAGTAGCAATAACTTCTAAACTATTGTAAAAAAAATTTGGTTGTCTGTAAAGTCGGTTTACGGGCGATAATTTTCCAAGATTTTTGGTCATCATTTTGAACAAAATTTTTTGCTATCTGAAAAAGAGCCGGCCGCTGCTGGTTCAGGCCGCCGACATCTTAAAAATCTTGTTCATTATAGGATAGAATATGAGAGAGAGAAAAATAGCTGGACGCCTTCTTCAGGATAATCTTAAATCTAGATAATTAGTAGATACATAGCTAAAATGACATTCCAAAATGCTTGTATTGTGATTGCAATTGTCTGAAAATCTAAAACTGTTTACAGAAAGGCTAAAAACACAAGATTTTAATTGATGCACGCTCGGCTCAGGCGGAACGTGACAATGAGTCATAATTTTTCGTGAGTGCTGTCGGCGTTCATCAATTTATAAGACGTTATCACGTCAAAAAAAATTACAAAGCATCAAAATTTTTCAAATAACTCGACAAATTGTTATCAAGCATCAAATATGTTCAACCACTGCCAGTTTTGATTCCGGTCTGAAAGGGTTAAATCAAAGTGAATTAGAGGAATCTGATATCTTACATCTTTGGTCATCTAGCTCATCTACCAGGTCTAATTTTTTTTATTGATTGCTAGTTTTGGTACCTAACTCAATTCAAGTTTCAACAATTTTACGAGAAACCCTTTTTCTTATTGAAAAATATGTAACAAACAAAACGGGTCGTCAGTGTTTTATAGCGAAATGGATATTTCATGTTGATGATAGAAAAGATGTGCAAAACCCTCAATGGCAGGGAATTCAAGAATTTTACTGCTTCCTTAACAGTTTTTCTGCTTTAAGTTAAATAAAAAAAAAAACTGGAATACACAAAGTTGGTTCGCCGGAATAAGCTTATGATCACAAAAAAGTTGTACGCGTTGAATGCCGAAGTATCCATATATCTGACATGAATGCATTTTGTTCAGCTCAGCTTTCCAAAGGTTAATAATCACTGATTTATTTGTATGTAATTATCAAGGAAAATTCATTTTCAAAAGCATCTGTGTTCCATTTAAAGCTTTCTACAAACGCCAACAGAGTAACACAAGAAATCACCATGATAGAATAAAAGATGGCAACCCTATATAAGCAAGGTGAGGGGGAGGAGTGTCACCAGGTAGCAGGTGCACAAGCATTTGCCAACATGCTACAGGGGTGCATGAAATAAAATAAAATACAAACGTGGACATCAAATGTGTAATCTATTTTGCACACAATTACATTAGCAATGATTATCATTTAAAACTAGTGTTACAACACACACACAAAACACAAAAATGAAACATAAAAACCATGCACTTACAAATCATAGCAATGAGCTGTTGATATGGACTAAATGCTGAACAAAAGAAATCATGCATCTGAGACTTAATCTTCCTTAGCGGGTGCAACCGTGCTGCTATTTACAACAATTAAAATGTAAGTGCATTGCAAAGGAACATTAATCCCGTTGATTGTCAATTATTGTCGATTTACACTATACAAATATCATTATTGCAAAAATATAGTTTATGAAAATTGTAAATACGTACATCTCTTGTTATGTCAAAATTTCATTTAAAATAAATTCATCTTGATAATTTAATAGACTATTATGATAAAATTCAATATGTATTTACAGTTTTCATCCGAAAAAAAAACAGTAGTAAGTTGTAATAGTGCTTTTGGGATGATAGTTTATTTCGACCCGCGGCAACATTATAAAATACTTTTTTTTTTTTAAATATTATATACACACACACACACAAAGATATTATAATACCATAGATAATATTCCAAAAGTCACAAGCCCAATAGATACTGATTGCACTGAGAATCCCGGGTTATATGTTAAATTTTGTGAGCTATTAATGGTAGGCATTATTGGCACCTGGCAGAATGATGACCCAAAAACCACAACAAAACCCAAACCAATATTCAATAAAGTATGTACAAGAGATGGCGGAAGAATCAGTTAAGAGAAAGGCTGCGTGGCATTTTTCATACAAAAGTTTGGATTCGTAAAAATGCCCAACCAAACCGAATAATATTTTTAATCAAAAGGTATAGCAAATATCTAGTAAGTATTATTTATTTGTGTTATAAATTTTAAAATAGAGGCCATTGAAATTCGATTTTTCATGACTTTATAGGCAACTTTGGCAATTATTTGTGAGTTAACGATAATAATTATTAAAAATAATAATTTTGCCTTATCACTAAGTAAATACATATAATGAAATATATAAAATAAACTATTTAACAAGTTTTTTGATGGGCTTAGATTTAAATTTTAACCCAAATGACGCTTATTTTACAATTTTTTATTTTATATTTCATTATACTGTGGTCGCCCAATGGTCGAAATTCGACCATAATTAATTTAATGTGTAATGTTTTTTTTATTGATTTAATGTATTTTTTAAGCATAATTTTAAAAAAATATTTGCATTCTGCACTTCTTCACTATATAAACCATAAGTGTGCAAAATTTCATACTCCTCCGCTCAATTTTCGTAAAAATGGGTACAAAGTTTTTGCTTCACGTATTAATATACTGATTATAGAGATAGTAAGATTATTTTTTACTATTAATTCAGATAAAAATGCTAAAGTCATCTCTAAAATCATGAAAAATCAAATTCTTCAATGGCCTATATTTTGCAATTTAAAACACAAATAAATTAAACAGCTCATAATATCCGTACAAATTTGCTATACATTTTGATAAAAAAAAAATTATTCATTTTGGGTATTTTGGTCAAATACAATCATTCAAATTGAAGTTTTGTATGAAAAAGGCGGCGCAGCAGTTCCTCTTAAGTGGTTACCAGATTTCTGTATCTGCATGACTAGTGACAGAAAGCACCCGGGCTCTGTGACTAAAACCGTCATTAGGCATTGTGACTTTATTCGGAGTGGTGACGTAAGGATAAGGTGTCGGTCTCGGGTCTTCCTCTTCAAAGTCAGAATCCATCTCATCTTCAGTCATTACTTCAGGTACATTCTGCACTTTGATCAGAGTTCTAGGTCGGCTATAGAGCGGGGTATTCAAAGGACTCAACGAGAGCTCCGTCAACTTACTTTCAAACTCATCCCGAAAGCTTCCTAAATTATCACATTTATCCAAATCATCTCTAAATCTAAACTTAATGTTATTGAGTTCACTATGGTACAGCATCTTATCACACAACTTGGGTGAAACGGTGGCTGGGTAATTAATCTTGTTTCGTAACAAATCAGCCGCAATTTCTGATTCAATAAGTTCTATGGATTTTGTGTTGGTTTTAGAGAGGCCGAAACTTTCAACATTCAATAGCCTTTTGATTGGCATCATCGGCGAGTTGGCCATTTTGTAACTGTCACTTCGTTTCACTTTCCTAACACTAGAACTATCTTTACTGTCATTTAGCAAATTGATTACTACTTTAGAAAATCCTGTCAACTTTGTATTGGAAACAACATTATCGCTAGTGAATTTTTCAGATTGATTGCTATTTTTGGAGCCAAACAATTTGAGGATCTCTGCACTTTTGGAACCGCTTTTAGATTTAGTTTTGTCAGGAAGGTTTGGAGGTAAGGAGGTGGGTCGAGAGGAAGTTATTTTCATATTATTAGACACACAATAGTTATGGCAAGATTTTGAATGAACATTTGTACACAAACACCCTGGTAGTCTTGAAATTGATTGTCCATTTTGAACCTTACCTGGGTCATTATCTTTTATAGGTGAAAGACTGATTCCTTCCGCATCTTGCATATTAACATAAGCCCCTTTGGCCACTGCCCGAGGAGACATGGGCCGAATGAGCCTGTTGGGAGTGACTATATTGGAGGGCGGAAGCCTCACTACTTCGGAAGTCGGAGAGAGGTTGTTGGATGCCGCATTAGGAGCCCTGATCACCAACTTGCCCAACTGTGGAGATAATGGTCGCGAGGAGGCGCTCAGAGGTAAGCTTCTATGTTTGTTTTGGGTGTCCCGCTGCACTGGAGAGTTCCTTTGATCTGTTGTATTCTTCAATACATCCAATGTGGATGCACTCGAAGATGAAGCTACATTTGGAGAGTCTGTAATATCTATTGAAGATCCATCGGTGATGTCTTTGACGAATGGGCCCGGTTCAAAGGTAGTGTGTGCCCCCTTGCGTCTCCGCAAGCTGTCTGAGGAGTAGATAACTTTTCCATCAGAGTCCAGAGTTACTCTAGCTCCATTGCGTCTAAACGTCTCCGCTGCACTTTCAGTATTTTCTTCGGTGTTTTCATTGGACAAATTAGCATCTTCAGTTGATATGTTGGACGGTAATTCATTGAGTGATACATATTCTGTTTCATGCAGTTTACCAGATAAAACTGTTTGGAGGTTTCTTTTAACAACATCATTAGAATAATACACTCCGCCAGTATTTTTAATGTTAACCTTTTGGTTATTATTTCTTACATCTGCGATAGTAACGTATTCACCATTATCGGCATAAAGTGACTCGCCAACGTGGGGATCTTTAGTAGATTTCTTTAGTTTTTGTGGAAACACGTCCTTTAATTTACACATAAGATTGTTGAGCGGCATAAAACTAGACTTTCGGTTCTCCGTGTTCTTTTGTGATTCGGGTCTCTTAGAAGTTTGTTTCTTGGCTTTATATTTCTTGGATAAAATATTTGTTAAAATGGAATGTTTTGCTTCTGGGGTTTCACTTTCATCTTCAGTTATGTACAATTTGACAGGTTCCACATTCTTGATTGTTATATCCGAAACATTGTCATTGAAAACTATCGTGTCCAAGTCGGTTTCTTGAAGCGGGAGATCTAATCTGGGCCGGCTTGAAATACGCTGCTTAACATCGAGGTCATCCAGATCAGAAAGCGCCGGCTCTCTGGGTTTAAAGGTTGACATCTCTACTTTTTTCGGAGGTCTCTCAACAACCTCCGGGGATTCCTGCACAGAACTTTTGATGCTTTCATCGTCAGAATTGTGGGGAGTGATAACGCACATTGACGGTATTCTAGAGCTGTTTATTGTAGTTTTTACTCTAATTCTTTCAATTCGATCGACTCCCTCTAGATCGGATGACTCTGAATAATCTAGTTCTGAGCCTCCGCATGATAGTTTCCCCCCGTGAGCACTGGACATGGAGTCATCAACCGGAGAGCTGGAAGTATTGTGCCCCGAGTCCGGGGACTCAGCTCCCGTGTTGTTCAGCGCAGGTACCTGTGTCTGATGCACCACAGCCACAACTGTTTCTTGAACCCCACTCTCTTTAGATGGCAGACTTTTGTTTTGGTTAGAATCAGATACAAGCTGGATGCTGGTTTTTGGCAATGTATTTCTTTTAATAGTGTTCATTCTTTCTGAACTTAGAGCAATATTTGCGGAGGAATTTTTATCTGTGGAACTAGCAGAACTGCTCCAGCTCTTATTTAGTTTGGAGAGAGAACTCTTCCTCTCAGGAACTGTCGGACCGAGGACTAAGGATCTATCACTGCCCGCTGCTAGAAGAGTGGTGCAAACGGTTCCTGCTGAACTGGTGGTGGTGCTGGTGGAACCCTTCCCAAACAACTCGTATTCATTTTCCGCCGTCATATTAGTTTGATTACTCGAGGAATTAGTGAATGTGTTTGTGGTATGCAATGGGGTGATGGGAAGACTTATTTCTTCTTCCTTCAAGGTTTTCAATCCCGAGTCCATATGGAAGGAGGTATAGTAACCTTCAGTGTCGCAGGAGTATTCCGAGCTGGTTTCCATATCATCGTGCAGGTCGTGGATTATGTCTGGAGTAAGAGTACCTTCACTAGTGACGCTACCGGAGCCCGATGTGTTGAGGAATCTTCTTCTGCTAACAATGGAACTGGGCGGTCCGTGGGGAATGTTCAGGGAGTTGCTGGAGGTTGCGGCTGAAGTAGAACTTCTGGGTGCAGCCGTGGTGGAAGTTATTTCAGATCCAATACTAGTTCTTCCAGATTCCGAGCTCTGTGACCAATTACCACTGGAAGAGTGTGGTTCCTCCTTGAGTGGCCCCGTGGTGGACCCGGTGGTGGCAGCCCTCCTCCTGCGAGCTGCCGCAGTACTCTCCCTCAGTTTGACAGCAAGCGCTCCCGCAGGCACGGATATAGGCACGCCCATACTCTTTTCTGACGAGGAATACGAATTATTTCTTTCATGAGAAATCTTTCTATCCTGCTGTTTGGTTCCGTTCTTTCTTCTGCGCATCGTGACCGTTTCATAGATATTGACATCATCAATGTCTTGAACCGTCGGAGATTTGTTGCTGGCTTTGGGTTTATCGGGTCGGGAATCTCTTCCGCTGTCGCTGGGAGAGCGGTTGATGAGGCGGAGACGACTACGGCCCCACTCCTTGAGGGAGTTGAAGTGGGACTTCTTGGTGTTGATGTCGTAGGGACTCCTCTTGAGGAGGTCGCTGGAGTGCGAGCGTAACACGGCTCCCGAGTCAGGGCTGCCCGCTTCCTGCGCGGGGCCCGGTAAGTCTCTGCATGAGGTAAACAAACACACCGAGCCGATTAGTAAGGAACTCTAATTACTATTATTAAGCCATCTTTCAGAACCCTACGGAAATAAAATGAAATCATTAAATGCCGAGCACGGTTGGAAGCCAATAGTTTTAGTGGCTATCGCATTCCAATCTGAAATTCCGAATGGTTTTACAAAATTTTCTTCTGAATTCAAGGAGCAAAGAAAAAAAAAAGAAGCCATTCATATTAATATCTGTAGGGTGCTGAAGGCGTTAAGGCCTTTTTAAACATAAACACACATCTGTACACTTCCTTCAGTGTGTATTGTCATGTACAAAGCAAGTGAATGCTTAGAAAACATTTAAAAAATTTAGTAAAAGGAATCTGAAATAGCTCAAAACGTGCTGTAAAAGTTATGTTATGTTAAAACATAAATATGGATTATGAAGCAAACGTACCACTCATTTAGTGCAAAGCCTTTAAATAATGTGGTTTGTTCGCATTGATGCATATTGTGAATTACAATTCCAATTCTGTGCAACTGATAACAAACATTTCGTCATAAAATTAAAATAGATAGGCCACCCACGCAAGCTCTTTAACATAAAATTGATGGTTGTTGAGATATTCCGAAGCTCATTTATTATATATCAGAGATAATTTTAATTCTCAGAAGTAAATATATTGCCGATGTTATTGATTGTGTGTGGGCTGCCATATATTTGAAGTGTTGAGGTGGTCAGTTGCGCACAGTTGGAAAGTCCACTAGTGAAACTAAGAAGCGTCTATAAGCTTACCCCGCAATTGCATCTCTAATTTCTTTCTGATCTGTGCCGGTGATTGTATTTCGTCTTTTACCCCGAGGTTTGCGAGATCTGGTTCTTCGCTTCACGGTCTGCCCGTCCCCGTTTACCATTCTGTCGCAGCTGGTGTCCATGTGAAGGAGGGATCTCCGTGAGATGCACATGCGGTCGAACCCTCGACCTGATGTGTCGATTCGGATCATTTGCGGAGGGAATCTGGAATTGTCGACAAAATATTTGTAAATACGTCTTTAAGCAGTGGTACAGTATTAGCTACCGTCTCAGTAATTTAGGTACCTTATGGAGACTAGAAAAACTCATTATTTGGTCTGTAAAGCAGCAAAAGAGAATTCGTTAGTCAATACTTGACTTTTTTATTGTAGGGTTCTGTTTCTTTGAATTCCGTCAAATTTAACATTGACAGCAAATCAGCCATTGTCATTTTGAACTTTTTGAGATCATTTACCGCTTACCACCAAATTTTGAGATTATTTAACGCTTACAAACAATGGTCCCTGTTAACTGCCGACTGTCAGCCTGTCAGCATTTGACCAAATTTCGATGACCGTTACCCAACTAACAGCTGACGGGTCGAGAATCGACAATAATTGTTAATTATTAACAGTCTGCTTGAAAGTTGATTTTTTTTTTACATTAACTCCACACAGAAGACCCCAAGGAAAACAACCTCCCTCAGAGCCTATATGTCATCTCTGGATATGCTGTGTGGAGGGTCTTTTTAAGGAAAGGTTTGAGAAGAATCTAGGGGACAGTGTTTCTAGGAGTGACGGACTAAAAAATCCATCCCTTCCGAGAGTTCAGCTGAAGAATCGAACGGTCTCCCTCAACCGGCCTCTTCCGATCCACGCAGTTGGTGGGCAGACACATCCGCCACCTGGACCTGGACAAACCTTACCCCATGAACCCGAATGGCTTTGATTGCCAGTTTTATGAAAATGTCAAAAAATGCAATACCATATGAATCAAACAACTGGATCTGAATGATAAAATGACAACATGTTTTGAAAAACATTAAAAGCTAGCTAAGTCCTGCATTACTGCACAAGCAATATCTTTGGTTTTTAATGATGAAAACATTTTTGAAGTATTGCCAGGTTATTCGTAACCCAGGAAAGTTCATCTTTCTTTAAAAATAAATAGATTACTAACTTGGCGGCAATGACGGAGAACTGCTCTTCGGGGCTGGGAAGTTTGTGATCCAAGGGCTCGTCATCATCGGAGCTGATGGCCCCCGAACACTCCAGCTCAGCCATGGTCAGGTTGGCTGTGGTCCGGGAGGCTCCATCAGGTGCCGTGGTCTGCTCGCCCAGAGCTTCCGTGGAAGTCCATTTGCGCAGCTCCTCTATGGCAGCGGGCTGGAAAAAAAAAATTATGATTAGTAATCGTTAAAAAAATAATCTTGTCCAATTTTATACCATTTAAATATAATATAAAAATAAAACATAATAAAAAAGGCGTTTACAGAGTCGAAATTTTAAATTATTTACGACAAATTTGTGTTGTAACTTTGAATTTTCGCCCATCAGCATTTTGCAAAATGCTTTCTTCAATAATTTTAATTTTTTGATTATATTTCATCATATTTGTATAGTAAATAGAGGAAAATTATTATCACAAATAATTGCCAAAGTTGCCTCTAAAATCATGAAAATTTGAAATCTTATTTACAGCCTATATTTTATTATTTAAAAGACAAATCAATAAAATAACACATATCCGTATTAGATATTTGCTATACCTTTTGATTAAATTTTTTTTTAGTTTGGTTGAGTATTTTGGCCTCAAATCTAAAATCAAGTTTTGTATGAAAAGGGCGCAGCCGTAACGCTTCTTTTCAACTTAATTACAATAAGAAACAATTGACGTTGGAGGAGATGAAAAATATGTATTTAAATTCTAAAGTCATTAAAATTTATATAAGCGTAATTTCTCGTTTTCAGTTGACGACGCCATGTTTAAAATTGTTAGTAAAAGCTACCTCGATGTGACATTTGATGGAAATGTCAACTAATTATTGCAATATAAAACAATAATCTATGCCAGGGCCGGCGCTGTGGAGGCACAATTGGAGTGGTACGCTCCGGGCGCCGACTTTCCGAGGCGCCAAGGAACTAAGGCACTGATAATAAATACCAAACAACTAAGCGCCCTTGAGGTTTTTGTATATTAGGTAGATAGCGGTACAGCGGAATTCTCATAACCTAATCTATTTTTTATTATTATTATTTTTTTCATAATTTTCACAGAATTAGTACCTGATAAAGATTATTGCAGAATATTCTTATTAATAATGCTTTTTTTGTGATGGCACTATTAAGTACTGCCTAATGTTAAGAGTATCAAAATTCAAAATGTCAAATTGTACAAAAACAACGGAAAAATACACTAATTTTAATTTTTGCAAAATTGGAATTTAAATGCATTATTTTGCATCTCTCGCGAAATAAATAGTTGTTTCTTCCAATAATTAAGTTGAAATGAAAATTTTTGGTAATTACGGTTGAAGAATAGGGGAATGAAATTGATGGCCTCCGTGGTCGAGGGACAGGGCTCTCGGCTAGCAGTCTAGCAGTCCGGAGGACGCGGGTTCAAATTCCGGCGTGCACAAATAAATTTTAGTTATTTCACAAGTTTATTCATTTAAAATAATAAATAGCGCATTTGAGGAACATTCCAGAGGGTAAGATACCCTCAGTAATCGCCCTGGTGTAAGACCAACATTCAGAATTATACGATGCTTGAAATGGCTTTAGCCGTGTGTGGTGACCAAATTTGAATAGCCAGATACTTCCCCACCTTCCTTTTCATCGTCTCCTCCCTCTACCCACTTACTTCGGCCTCATAACAAACCCCAATTGGGGATGCCGTAGTCTCACCGGCTCCAGATGGGAGCAGTTGGGACTCTTGTGAGGTTTTAATATTTAAAAAAAATTCTGAATACTGCAAATTTACGATTCGCTCGTTTGAGCAATAAAGTGCATTCGAAGGGCAAAAATAATAACCTAGCTTGAAAAAAATATCGATCCTAGCTTAAAAAAATCGCTTAAGAAATAGATATAGATCGTCCAGTTGATTAGTCAGACATCTCATAAAAATATACCCTCTATCTGGTACAATACTCATTAACACCACCAATTCAAAATATATATCAACCAACATCATCTACGTAGGGAGAGTGAACAGTTTGTAAAAATTATATCGTATGACGAAACATTGATTGATATTATTGGAGTAGTAAGTAAATCACCCAGAATCACAAATCGTTCATTACCAATCTACTGAAACCTTAGAAATAAAAAAAATAAAAACAATTAAATAAAAATTAATTCAGTTAACAAAATAATAGCACCCTGTAAATCACCCTTATTGACAATGTTAACATGTTATGTTGACTCCTCCCACCTCCCACCGCTCTCTCTCTCCCCCAAAATCACCCCTCCCACAAACCCCACCTGAACAATCAAATCATTTCTGTACTTATAACTTTTAAGTTAGTTTTAAGTTTGCTAGTGAATGACACGAATGTGTCGAAACCGGTAGAAGAAAAATGAAAATTTAAGTAACAAATGTACAAGAAAAATAAAACTATTATTATAATAAAAAAATAAAGAGAAAGTTAGACCTACGACGCGATGGTCAGTTTTAGAATTATTCTTATACCGTGTTTTCAAGTTTTTGCAGCATTCGAGAGTTCACAAAAGTCATTCTACTAACCGTTACTTTCGGAATTGAAAAGCCGTTTGTCCATATTTGGCAGTAAACTCACACAGCCAGTCCTTGCTCGCTGATAAAAACCAAAGCCGCCAACGGAGATGGTTTGGTCAAAGGCCTGCCTTTTAGGGCAACTTGTCCAACGCAAAATAAAAAGGGGCAGAGATGGGAAAGGAGGAAGTCGAACCGATATGCCTTGGAAATTATAGGGCCGAATCCCGCCGTGATTTCAAAAAGAAACCAGTTCTGGGGGCTGTAAAAAGAATTTATTTCTCTCCGGGGCAGTTCTCACGGCGGCGGCAGAAGATGTAATGAAGACCTTAGTGAAACAGATAAGTGTTGTTATTTCTTCAGCAGAACCTACAGCGATAAACCCCAAGGGTATTGTGGGTAATGCACCCACGCTATCGAGAAAAACTTGCTCAAAATTGTGTTGAATGGTTTACGTTTTATAGAAATGCAAGGGAATTCTTTACTATTTGTAAATATATAAACACTGGAGCGTTGTTGGCCACATTATGGCCAATTTGCAAACACTGTCGAGCGTTCGCTGGCCAAAATGTGGTAAATTTACAGAGATATTTTAATACATATATTTGAATTATTTAAAAAGTTCCCGCGCATTCTATACTTCGATTAATCACAAAGAAAACTTAGTACTTTCACTTTGTAACAAGAGATGTCTCACATCTCTTCCGAATTATTTGTTATTGACATTTCGCGAACCGAAATTATTGAAATATTTTTTCTTACAAATCATTGATCGTGATCGTACCCGGGGGATAACAATGGCACAACTCAAAAAACCTCTTTTTTCAGGAGAGCAGTTTGAATATTTCGTTTGAGTGTATTACATCAGGTTATTAACCAATAAAAAAACATTATTTTACAAAAGTTGAAAAGCAGTATATTAATATTTCGTAGGTTTAATATTATATTTGTGGTATAATGATCGTTGTGCCACTATTTTTGCTTAAATTTAAGTAAAATATTATAATATAAAAACGACATATTCGCTTTTAATTTCACATTAACATTTTTACATCAACATTTTTAATTTCACATTAACATTGTGTCGTTTTTATCGGAGATAGAATAGATATCCAGGAACATTTCTGCATACTTAACTCAAAAGTGCATTCACTGTTACCCCTTAGGTATGTATTTAAAATGCCTAATAGAATTTAAATGTATATTTGTGATCATTAGGCTACAGACAATATTTTTCAATTTTTCAACTAATACATCTGCTATAGGTCACCCCAATTGGTTCGCCACGTTTGGTGACTTAGCAGGTGAGCCCGGGTTCATGGGATGTGGTTTGCCCGGGTATTGGCAAACTGCCCTTCAACTGTGTGGCGGGCCGGATCGGGAGATGCCGGTTGGGGAGACCTTTGACCTCTCTAGCCGGTTTCTCTCAACCCATCGCCTTGCAGCGCAGTGGGATGGACGGATACATACGTCCTTCACTCCTGGACACATTGACCCCAGATTCCTGCCCACCCCTCATACCTTTATCCTTCCGAGAACTTTCTCTCCTTCCTTTCCCATTAAAATACCATCCACACAACATCCCCAAAGATGACATAGGCCAAGGGTCGGCAGTTTGTCAAGTGAAAAGAGCCAATTTGTCAAAGAAACAGGATAACAAATATATCAGAGAGCCATATTATAACGGAGGGGGAAGGGTTGTAATCGCACTGTGGTAAATGTGGTGGAACGAGATAATTACGATTTGCTTTGTGTTATCTATATTCTTACTGTAATATCACACTTCTGTCCGTTTAAATGTTTCTATAAACAGACTCGCGCATAGATTCTTTAAATCAACACCAGTTTTGTGTTCGGAATGCAAAAAAATAATCGTTCGGCAGCTCCATCTCTTAAGGCTGGTTGAGCAGAGGTGAAATTGCAAATGATGTCTGAAGACCCGAAGACGCCTATGCAAAGAGCCGCAAATTCCGGCCCCTGACATATTGAGGGATTTTTTTCCTCAGGGTCTCCCGTGTGGAGCTAATGTAAAATTTTATTAATAAATAAACACTAATAAAATCGAGATAAAAAGGAATGAGACATGTTTGTATATCTCCGATTTATTATCTCAAAGTGCAATCGAATTCGGAACACTTTCAATTTGAAACTGAATGAACTGATAACAGTGATAACCTTTAGTATTTGGTCCGCGAATTGGGCAGTACCCAGTACACACATCAGTAGGTGCTTTTGCTGAGAACTCCCGAGATATTGAAGGAAGAGTACATTCACTTGCAGATAACGAACATAAACATGGTGTTTATTGTAGGAACTCGTTTCCTGGTGAATAAATCTCGTAAGATTTCCTCGAACCGAGGAACGGTGTTAAAAATCCGCCGTAAATAAGCGGATAATGTAACGAGATACCTTTCGGCGTCACTGCATTTCGAGATAAAATTTCATTGTACATTGTACTTACATAGTATAAAATAATAATATATAGTATATTTGCCGCACGTTCCAGAGTGGAAGATACTATCAGTATCGCCCTGGTGTAAGACCACCATTCAGAATTGAAACGTTGCTTGAAATGGCTTTAGCCGTGTTTAGTGACCAGATCTGAATAGCCAGGTACTTCCCCACCTTCCTCTCCCCTATCTCCTTCCCCTCCCCACTACCTTCAGCCTCACAACATACCCCAATTGGGGATGCCATAGTCTCACTGGCTCCAGACGGGAGCAGTTGGGACTCTTGTGCGGTATTTCATATTAAAAAAAAACATAGGTACTAGTAATTCAACAAACGACAATATAAAAAATAAAATAAAATATATCATATTTTCAATTGATGGTGATGCTCGTTAGAAAATTATTTTTTAAAAAGAGCTTTGAAAGTCGGGAGAAGTCGTGTGGTAAAATTATTAGATTGTAACATAGGTTGGATGCTGCAGGTTAACGGGTCCAAGTGGTATTAGTTCAGAAAAAATAGACTTTTCGAGCGCATTCTAAACCCACGCACTTTTACGATCTTACTTTATTCACTTGGCCTGAAGTTTGGTACAAGAGTATAGACCGGACGAAACAGTTCCTTCATTGTTTTACGAAACCAAACCGTTTCATGGCACAGACAATATAGATATCTTTGATTGGAAACAGACACGTTAAAAATCACACACGTTTATTACTTGAAAACCGCACCTTTCGACTCCTAAGCCTAAGTCCCAGATATGCCAATGAAATTGATTATCTGCCCCAACCAATCAAACTGCCAGTCAAAGCGATAATCTCATTTAAAGCGATAGTCTAAATAGGTAAGTCTGTCCGTACGTTACGGTTCCGTTTCAAGATGGTGGCCGTTTTAATCGTTCAGTAAAGTTTTTTTTTTCAATGTAAAATATGTAATTAATTGGACCTTTTCATTCGCATTTTTTCAACATTGTTAGTACCTACCTATCTGCCTACACACAGTTTGAAAAAAATAATGTCATTGAGATAGTGACGTTTCTGTGGAGAAATTGTACAATCCTTTACTTGAAATTTAAAAAAAGGTAAATAAAATATACTATGAGTTGCAATTAAGTATGCAGTGCATGTATTTAAGTACCTGCCTACACATGATATGATTTCAGAGGAAATTTTGGTAAGAGGGAAAAATAGAAACACACCGTTTTGGACGCAAGATCTAAGTTCATACAACTACTAGTAAGATAAGTGCATACTCAAAATTAACCTTATCGAGAGAATCGATTATTTTTATGCCAAAATTGTTGTTAAAATAGATTTCAGTAGTTCGTCTTAAGCCCAAGCATTCCGAATTTCAAAATCGAATATATAAATAATTACTATTCTAAAATTGAATTTTAATTTAACAATCGATGGTTTGCAAAAATTAATTCTCAAATTGTGACAGTTTTGTAAGAGTTTTTGTAATGCTTAAAAAAAACTTTTTAAATGTATTGTCATGTGGTTGTAATAATCCAGAAACCTTCGCGAGGATGGAAAAAAGGTATTTTGATACTACAAATCATCCACATCAAATCCCCAAAGTATCATCGCGATCGGATGAACTGTTGGCAACGCATAATTTCATGATGTCAAAACTCACTATTGTATATAGTAAGAATCGCAGGCATGCGCACAGCAAATCCCCAAAGTTTCATCGCAATCGGATGAACTGTTAGCAACGCTTAATTTCATGATGCCAGAACTCACTTTTGTATATAGTAAGAATCGCGGGCATGCGCACATCAAATCTCCAAAGTTTCATCGCAATCGGATGAATGGTTTAGCAACGCATAGCATACATACGTACATAGACAGAAACAAACATATTTTTATTTATATAGATTTATCTTGAACACAGTTTTCACGTTAGTAAAAAAATATGTGTTATTTTTTAAGATAATATCTATACATTTGTAGAGCTGAAATGATAATTACGTGATTTCATAATTATCATTTACATTTATATAAATTCACTTGATTGAAAAAATATCGCAAAATATGCTCCAAAAATTATTAAAAACACTTTTGTTCCGTTATTTAACATGAGGTATTAAAAAAAATCACAGGGTATTTTCGTTATTTGTTTTTGGGATGTTATGTCGTGTTGCGCTACCTCCTTCTTTATCCAACATTTCGGACAGCGTTACAGTGTCCATCATCAGGGCAGATGTTGGACACTGTAACGCTGTCCGAAACGTTGGCTAAAGAATGAGGTAGCGCAATACGACATAACACCCCAAAAACAAATAACGAAAATACTTTTGGCCGTGAAAATCTAAAAACGTGCATCTAAATTCTAAAATCTAAAAACAGTGTATCTTCAAACGTAACTTTGGTATTTGTTGAGAGATTTTTACTCTATTTTAAAGGAGTCGTGTTTTGTTAAATAATTTCACAATTGTTCCTTAATTATCATCGTTTTTTTTATATATTAGCGCGCTTCCTCTTACATCAGTATTTACATCCCCCCTTTCAAACTATCTTCTTTTTGAACGCTTACTACCGAGTCTTGAGTCTTCCGCAAAGGGTATTTCTTTTACTTTTTGGCTTTTGTTCTTTTGATCTGCTTTTGGGCCAAAAACTGGTCGAAACAGTAACGGAAAAAATCGGTCGGACTCTACCTCGAGTACAATGTAATTTTATTATTAGAGATCGATGGGCTGTATACATTATCAAATTATTCGTTTCTTTGACGTTAAAAACTGGTTTAGAGAAGGTGTAGGTACTCGTCAATTTCTATGGAGGGATAACAGTGAACATTCCCTAAAATTACACAGCGCTTCGGATTATCATATCCTATTTATAGCTTAGAACATACTACCACATGAACTTACTGAGACTGGTAAAATATTCAGAATTAAACCCAAAAATCACCACTTCAGAAACACAAATCAATGCTCAGAAAGTAATAGAAATCTGACGGCCGGCGTAGTCCAGCGGTAAGGCTCTTGACTCGCAGTCCGAAGGTCACGAGATCGAATTCCAGCGTGGCAAATAAATTTTATTTGATTAATCTGTGTTATTTCACAATTCATTTAAAATAATATATAGTATATTTGCGGCACGTTCTAGAGTGGAAGATACTTTCAGTATCCCTGGTGTAAGACCACCATTCAGAATTGAAACGTTGCTTGAAATGGCTTTAGCCGTGTTTGGTGACCAGATCTGAATAGCCAGGTACTTCCCCACCTTCCTCTTCCCTATCTCCCTCCCCTCCCCACTACCTTCAGCCCCACAACATACCTCAATTGGGGATGCCTTAGTCTCACTGGCTCCAGACGGGAGCAGTTGGGACTCTTGTGCGGTATTGATATACAAAAAAAAATCTATATATCTATCTATCTATCTTCTATCTACCGTCTTTACATATATATTCATCTTCTTTTATTGATATAAAGAAGAGAGTGGGCGGCACAGATTTGATATTTTTTATACTAATCCTCAGTTTTATATCGAGATATTATTGATTACATTTTGATCACTTGACCTTCAAAAAAAGAGTAAGATCACTGTCTAGATCTGATTTCTAAAAACTCTGCGAAAGCCCGGGCAACGCCGGGGACTTCAGCTAGTCTAAAATAAAATTAGAAAAAACTTTATTCATTATTTTTACAAACATTCCCGGATTACGAATAACCTGACAATATTTGAAAATCTCCTACTACCATCAAAGTAAATGTTACTTTGTAAATAAAATTTTAAAAAAAACTGTTTGAAACAATAAATAAATAAATAATCGTAGTAAAAGCCTCAATTACATTAAGCTAGTTTACAAGCTACTAGCCGGTAAGTTTAAAAGCGGGTGAATCTGCGAGTGAGATTGTCATGATGACACACAAAACTGTCTACTAGCAACAGTAGCAGCTAAAATAACGACTCTCGCGCCATGCGACATTTTGTAGAAAACTTGAATTTGCAGCGTTAACAAGTAGTGAGAATAACGGCTGCCGCCCGAATTAATTCTGACATACGAAATCAGCTGTTGATGGGCCGCCAGCTTTAGGCAAACACTAGCGAGTAGTGAGTAAAGTTGACCAACTTTCAACTTTTTTCGTAGATTGTCCACAATCTGCTAGTTAGCAAATAATACGATGACACTGAGCGAGTTTACTAACAGATAGTGAATTTTCCAGATAGTAGCTTGTAAACTCGCTCTATGTAATTAAGACTAAAAGAGCTGTCATTTTATTAGTATTTATGCATATTATATGTAGTTTTATTAATCTAAAGTAATTTTTCGACTTTGTAAAACGCCTTTGACTTTCTATATAATATTATATTTATTTACATAATATATTTAAAATTGTCTAGCATTATTATGAAAACGTTAAATGGAATTTCCCCTTTCATAATCTAATTCGTAGATAGCTTTTGGCCATGTTTTAAATTGAAAGGCAGGAGTCAGGAGTCAGGACCCTCTTTAATTGTATTATTTATATAGAGATTGCAAGACAAGTCTATTGGCTATTAGGGACGATTCGCTCCCCCTTTCCTTCGAACACGCAAAGGTACATTCTTTCCTGCTAATTGATAACTTCAGCATTTAATTTAAGGGGCCTCGGGCGCAAGGCTTAATAACAAGATTGCAAGGGTCAGGGTTTCTAATAAAAAAAATATACATAAATATACATATTTTGTAGATACGTACCTACACTTGTGGCCCTATTAAATTAAGTATTATCTCTTTTCTAGTGGCACCATTTCACATGAAAATTTTAATGAATTCGCAGATCAATAAATGGAATTTTAACAAAAGCAATTATTTTTCTTGGTCCAAATTACGAGAAAGTGGGTAAATAAAGTAAAAAAGATAAACAAGATAAATTCTCTTTTTTTTTTTTTTTTTTTTTTTGTTATTGTTTTTGGGGTGTTATGCCGTGTTTCGCTACCTCCTTCTTTAGCCAACGTTTCGGACAGCGTTACAGTGTCCATCATCAGGGCCCGCTCAGAAGAGAGGTCTCATCCATACTTTGGTAACCCGAGCGACCAGAATATGTGAGGAGCCAAAACTCGGATTAGAACTGACCAAACTCACCGATGCACTGGAGCGTAACGGCTACCCAGCAAGGCAGACAAGGCAAATCATAAGAGCCAAATCAGCACGAAACGAAGACAGGGGTGAACAAGAGTCAAAAGGCTGCGCTTTCCTGCCTTACGTCCATAATGTAACAGACAGAATTGCCAGGCTGTTGAGAAAAGAGAACATCAAGACGGTCTTCGGAACCACGACAAAAATCCAAGACCTACTGAGGTCGGCAAAGACTAAGTTTCCTCTGGAAACAGATGGAGTATATAAACTCAGCTGTTCCGGATGTGACAAGGTCTATGTAGGCCAGACAGAGCGGACGATCTCCAAAAGGATTTCGGAACACTTTCGTGCTTGTAAACTTGGCCACCCTGACAAATCGGCAATCGCCGAGCACTTAATCGAAACCGGCCATTACTTTGGATTTGTTCCTGAAGTCCTGGGAAGACCCAAAACTTATAGAGCACGCCTAATTACGGAGGCAATTGAAATCCATAAAAACCCCATCAATATTAACAGAGACGACGGAGCTAAGCTCAATAGTTCTTGGTATCCAGTAATTGACGGCTACACCAAAGCTAAACGCAAAAAACCATGCTGAATGTTTTCTAACACCAGCTCGTAAAGAAATGGAGCTGGCAGCACGGTATCGATTCGACACACATAAGTAAACACTCTCACCAATATCATTTACTCATCTGCCCTGATGATGGACACTGTAACGCTGTCCGAAACGTTGGCTAAAGAAGGAGGTAGCGAAACACGGCATAACACCCCAAAAACAATAACAAAAATACTTTTTGGCCGTGAAAACCTAAAAACATACAAGATAAATTCTCGTATTAAAAAAAGTCATAATGTAACTTTTCCTCATTTTTTAAAATGTGAATACCTAACAAGAGTCCCAACTACTCTCGTCTGAAGCCAGTGAGAGTATGGCATCCCCAAAGGGGTATGTTGTGAGGCTGAAGGTAGTGGGAAAGAGAAGATGAGGAAGCGGGAGATGGGGAAGTATGGCTATTCAGATCTGGTCATCTGGTCAACACTTCTAAAGCCATTTAAGTAACGTTTCAATTCTGAATGGTGGTCTTACACCAGGGCGGTACTGAGTGGATCTTCCACTGTGGAACGTGCCGCAAATATACTATAATTTGTGTTATTTCAAACACAAATCAATCAAATAAAATTTACTTGCGCACACCGGAAATCGAACCCGCGACCTTGGGATTGCTGGTCGGATTGCTTACCCCTCAACAACGTGGCAATAAAATAATAAACAAACAAAAATTAACAAACATGTTAATTACTTCTTGGAACAAAATTTTGTCAATAATAAACACTTTCATTATAAAGGAAGGACCTCCTTAACTGAGTATTTTAACTGGGCGGCGAACTCAGCTGATGATGGCGGGTGACACATGAGCCACGAATTCACCCGAAGTCAGACGAACGACGCGCGATAATTCACGAACGCAGAGTTTCGGTGCGGCCGAAGGTTCGGCAGATTTTCTGCCGAAACCGAAACTGATGCCGAAACTAGATTTTTTTGCCGAAACCGAAACCGAACCTTCGGTCGGTCACTAGTTTTACTCATTAAGTAAAAAATAAAAATAATTCTACGTACCTATCGAATGAAGTTTCATTTCCGCTGAAATTTTTCGTTCGATGGCTGCTAATCACTTATTTTTCAAATACATGCAACGATACCTAATCAACCCAATCATAATCACGCAGCATAATTTGCAATAATAGGCCTGTCACATACAGACAGAGTTGGCTCGGGAGAGTAGAAGCACGAAGGGCCTATTACAAACTATTATTATTGACGTTTGACTTGACGGGATGGGATTTGTGCCCAGATTAGGCCTTTGCCCTTTAGACCGTGGGATAACTGTCCAACTATCATCCCCTTCTTCGTGACGTCTCCTCCGTCTTAGTACTAGGTCACCTCAGTTGGAAAAAGTTCTACCCTTTTTTTTTCAAAAATGAGCTTTTTTATATGAATATAAGTAAGGGTACGCAGGACACAGAGGGGCAAGATGACTGTGATATGTGTTTCGTCAATAAATCAATCTGACAATATATAGGCATCTCGCATTATAATATCACCATTTAGTTCTTAAAAGTAAAATCTGCTTTTGAATGAACAAACCTTTTTACACGGGAGCGCGAATTGCTCGCCACGTTATGAACAAATTTGCGAAGTCCAAATACGGCAAAGTAAAGTTCGCCTGTTTTCAGAGTCGAATATTTTGTTTCCGTATTCAGTTAGACACTTTTACAAATGTTTTATAATTTACTTACCCCAGTAAACAGCGACGAGCACACTTGAGAAACGCCTACATATGTATATGTTATAAACTGATCATATTATATGATCTGAATAAGCTTAAAATAAAGTAAAATAATGCTTACCTATGGAATATAATACGATAATTGAGTTTATTCTCTTTTTCACTTCTATTTTTACACGTTTTCATAGAACAAGCCACCATTTTTGCCATGTTATTTCGTAAAATGTACCGATGAGAGCTCGACGCTGGTTCGCATAAGAATGATGACGTCACATTTTCTAGATTCGCGCGAGGTCATATGCGAGCCCAGCCGGCTCCAAATGGAACCGGTACGAAGAGGGGGAAATAATACGCTTTTATCACTTAGGGCAGGTGTACTAATATTCATATTTTTAAAATGCAAAACCATTTACGAGGTTATAATATCACTTTGAACCTGCCTTGTATTTTGTCACTTTTGTTGGATAGGGTCTAACTTCGCCTTACCATGTTCGGAGGTGTCAAAGTTTGCAAAGTTCTCATAATCTTTTGTATTTCTTGGGTATTAACTTAATTTCTAGACATTTTGAAGAGTTTCACTTTCTATGTACATTTGTTACTTAAATTTTAAATTTTAAATTCTTCAAAACAAAATTCTCATAATCTATTTAACAATTTCTGATTTTGAAGTTCAATCTTGAGTAAAGTATTTTAGTTACTAATATGTGACATAGTTGTGAACGATGAATACTTGGAGCAGGTGGATGAGTTTGTGTATCTGGGTAGTATGTTTACGAGAGATGGGAAGGCTGATAGAGATATCGAAAGAAGGGTAAATGCCGGTAACTCCATTAATGGAGGACTGAATGCCGTTGGCGCTAATAAAAAACTGTCAAAAAAAGCGAAACTAGCAGTCCACAATGGAATCCTGGTACCTACCCTGATGTATGGCAGTGAGGCATGGAACTGGCAGAGGAAGGATGAAAGTAAACTGAATGCTGTAGAAATGAGATCCCTGAGGCGTATGTGTGGTAAAACCATGTATGATCGTGTGAGAAATGTGGAGATCCGCAAAGAATGTAAGGCTGATGTAAGCATAATGATTAAGATTAAGAAAGGGACCCTCAGATGGTTTGGGCATGTAGAGCGAATGAACGAAGAAAGTAGTGTAAGAAGAATATATGACGCAAATGTGAATGGTAGAAGAAGTCGGGGACGCCCGAGGAAGGATCAAGTGAATCAGATACTTGAGTCGGGCCATGTCAAAAGTCAGAATAATAGAAGATTATGTATGAGACGATGTATGAATGTGAGTGAAGCAAAGAGTGTGTGCCAGGACCGAGTTGTTTGGCGGTCCGTCCTCTCTGCCTACCCCTGCGGAGAAACGGCGTGATGGTTAGTTAGTTAGTTAATACTTTATATAAGATTCAGCCTGAATTCAGAAATCGGTAGGTAAACAGATTATGAGAAATCGCCTTTGCAAATTTTGTCACCTCATACAAGGTAAAGTGAAGATAGAACCCTGTCCAACTAAAGTGACGATTAGTCAAATCGACAAATGGGTTTAAATGGCAGACGTCCCGGATTGCTTGAAACATTCTCAGTGGCTGGACAGGTCCTGAGATTATCCCAGTTTGCTGTGTCGTAAAATAAATAAAAAATCGGTATTACTTTGAACTAGCGTTTGCCCATTAGCCCGCAGGCAACTGATTGGTAAAAGTACTAAGCGATTTGATGTTTGAATGTGGATGAAGCAAATAGTATGTGCCTACACAAAGGGCCCGTGAAGTTAACCGCTCATTTTTTACAGCTGCTGCTGAGCCATTTCAGTCGCCCGGGTGAAGGCGTTCAATATGGGCCCTTTCTCACAAAAAGGAGCCAAGGAGCTTTTTGCTCAATTTTCACTGTACAAATCGGGTTGTGTAGGTTAATAATCGTAGTTTGTTACCCTTATCGCCTAATTTTCTGTGGCAAGGAAGACTTCTTACAAGACGGCGATCAAAGCCACTTTGATCGCGGACACTCTAAACAGAGCCCAGGGAGTTTACCGCTCAATTCAGTATACCTGCTACTGAGCCACTATATTTATAATAGCTTACGTATCCCGTAATATTACAGGCAAAAAAGCAACAAATATCTACATTTATACTATTTTTTCATTTATTAAGTCTTGTGTTTTTTAAATTTCCCGCAATGAAATAAATGAATCAGTGTACTAGCTCTTTAAGAGGCTACATTTTCAATTTGGTATTTACATGTAAGTATATAATTCATCTTCACCAGTTCTGGTTACATCGTCAAGAAGCATTAAAATAAATATGTTACCAGTCTGGTCTCGATGTCCACATCCACCTTCTCCCTGAGGCGTCTCCTGCGCGCGCCCAGCACGGGCGTGCATTGCACCAGCGGGGAGCGGCGGCCTCCTCGGCTTCCCAGCCCGCCCTGCTGATCCAACCGCAGGGCCGTCGAGTACAGGTCTTGCAGGCATTTGGGTCTGGAACAAGGAGTCTTATTAGATCTATGGAGGATGAAAACAAATACGCTGGAAGCAAGGTAACAAGGAACTCCAAGGAAAACCGATTGTTGCAAAACAGCCCATCGCAAAGGACACAAACAAACTGAAATAAAATAAGTGGAAAAGGTGACACTCCCATAATAAGGCAACCACGAAGGACACAAATCAATTTGGGAGGTGGGTATGGGTACTGCCGCCATGGGAACCATTTATTGGATAACCAACACCTCTGCCATTAGTCACCCAAAATGGTTCGCTACGTTTGGTGATGGGTTCATGGGGTGAAGTTTGTCCGGATCTTGACGGCGGATGCACCTGCCCGCCAACTGCGTAGCAGGCCGGACTGAGAGAGACTGTTTGAAGGAGATTTTTTGACCTCTCCAGCAGGACTATCTCGGAAGATTGTCTTCCATCGCAGTGGAAGAGATGGATTCATACGTCCATCACTCCTGGACACACTGACCGCCAGATTCCTAACCAGCCCTCGTACCCTTTTTTTTACCAGAACTTCCTCTCCTTTTTTTCCCCAAAAAAGATCCTCCACTCAGCATCCCAAGAGATGATATAGGCCCTGAGAAGAATTATTTTCCTTAGGGCCTTCTTTTTTTACATTAACTCCACACAGGAGGCCCTGAGTGGAAAATAATTTCTCTCAGGGCCTATGTCATCTGGGATGCTGTGTCGAGGGTCTTTTTGAGGAGAGGAAGGAATGAACATTGGTCTTGAAAAGACCCATGTTGTAGGAGCGAGGAAACACAGAAGCCGGCAAGTCGTTCCATAGCCGAGCTGTTGAACTCAAGAACGAGTCGAAAAAACGACCCGTTCTCATGTGACAAATGTCAACTGTGTACATATGTTGGACGCGCGTTTGGCGTGTCTCCCGACTCTGCACCGGTGCCGAAGGGATCAATGACACTAGTTCCTCAGAGCATCTTCCATTGAAAAAATACCGGTAGAACATGGAAAGGATTCCCACCCGACGCCTGTGCTCTGAATATTGCAATCCGTTCGTTAAGGTTCCTTCTGTGTGAAGTAGTAAAAAAAACTAAAGGAAATAAGTGGAAGATGTATAAATCCCACGCAAACAGGTTGGTGCAATTTAGGCACCAACATCATAAATGACACAAATCAACTGAAAGAAAATAATTATAATAGGTGTATTCCCATGGGAACAGGTTAGTTCAATACAGGCAATCGCGGAGAACACAAACAAACTGAAGGGAAAGAAATGGAAAAGGTAGAACTCCCACGGAAAGAGGTTGGTTTATACCAGGCAATACGGAGGACCCTTACTTGATAGTAGGAATTCCGATGTTAACAAGGAAAGAAGGATGGATATTTTAGTCAGGTACCTACTGCTGATTTAGAAAGACAGGAACAGAAAAAAAACTAGGCAAGCGAGTAAGAAAAGATAAGACTGAAATCATGCTAATGCATGAAATCGTTGTCTCCCTTATTATCATGGTTAGAAATATGATCTAAGCGATGTTAGAAAAAGAAAACACCAAGCTATATATTTAAATCAAAAGTTAACAGCCATATAATTAAAATGTACATCTTTGTGTAACCAAAGTTTCCGTCGAAACGACAATAAGTGAGCTGACAATAAAGTTTATAATACATTTGCACAATAAAATACGTGTGAATTTTTTCGTTGTCTGTAATTTCAGTTCTCACCTTTCAAAAACAGTTTTTAGTTTTCGGATAGATTCAGAAATATTCCATTTATTTGAATTTCGTTGCAAAGCGGATATATTTTGACTTTCAGACAAAACAGGCGCGAGGCGAGGGATTAACAAAAAATTTCAAATAAAACGAGATGGTGTCCGACTAGAATAAAAATTACGTAAGTAGATGCGGTCAAAGTTACCAGGCAGGATCTGATATAAACCTCAAACAACTACAGATAAACGGCTTAAAAGTTGTTCAGAAAGAACCCAACAATCTATTCTAGAACCTAGAACCATGGTTTGACCTTGCCCAGACGTCAGGATCGCAATTACATTACGAGGCGTGCGATTGCGCTTGGTATCTGTACGAATATTATTATACAGCATGAAGTGTCTAGTTTTCTTGTAGCAAATATCCTTTACGGCCCCTTCAGACGTCAAGCAGCAACAAAATTGGAACCTCAGATACGAGTAATAACCCAAGTATTATATCTCCTTTATTTATCTCCAATCTCCTGTAGAAACTGAAAGGGGTTCTTTTAAATTTGAAATAAACAACAAGGGACTTTCCTTTGTACAGGCTCTTAAATCTCCCTTATCTATGTAGGTTCTGAAACCCTTTTTAACGTAAAATCTTCGCCTTTATTTATGCCTTCTTTGCATTAGATTTATCCCCATCCAAGGGTAACTGGTAGGCCACTGATTAAATGTGGACTGATTAAAATGCAACGCAGATTGCAGATAAGTAATTTTTTAAAAATAATCATCGTGAGACATTTTACGTTTACGACGACACATAATATACGTTTCAAATAAGTAAGTAATAAAAATTTGTAAAAACAAATGAAGATTTGTTTTGTTTATTTATTTTATTTTAAACAGGTTTTTTTTTTCGTGTTCTCTTAAAACGGTTTTACATCAATATATTATCAATATATATTAATTTGAGGTACTTGTGAGTATAAAAATGTCTTGGGGACAATTTTACTATTTTGCGACATGCCCGCAAAGGTTTCTTTATTTATATGCTGGTGACCTCTGGCGTTACGAAATTTGTGTTAATTTTTTTGCGATAAGTGGAGCGCGAATTATTTGAAAAAATATCGGCAGGGAGAGAAAGCAAGAGGGCGAGGGGAATCCGAGAGGGTAGGAGGGGAACGAAGGAGGGGCAGTGGGTTCGCGGGAGGGGGGTTCGCGGAACTGATGGAAGCGGAAAAGTGGAGGGAGGAAGGCAGGGAAGGTGGAGGGGAAATGCGGAAGTGCAGGGTGGGTACGGGAAGGGAAGGGGACGTGGGAGTGGAAGGGGAGGCAGAAGAGGAACGGGGACGAATGGGAAAGGATATGCAGGGAGAAACAATTGTTATTTTATTTAAGTAGCATTGTAGCGCATGCCAGGATCCTGCTAGTATACAAATTTTTCAGTTTAGTGGAAGTTTGCGCGGCCCCTTTCAGCCCGTTTCATACACATCTTAATTCTAGATTTGAGATCAGAATACCCAACTAAAACGAAAAATTATTTTTGTGATTTTTCACAAAAATGGCGTTATACAAACATCCAAATATTATTATTATTTTATATTTTTAGAATGATGGTCGAAGGATGATAAATAATAAAAATTGTGAGATTAAAGAGTTTGTAATTGAGTAGGAGAAAATATTAACATAATAAACCCTATCAGTTTCCGCTTAAAAACAATTTTAATATCTTTCTACGCGGTGGAAAATTACATTTTCCGATAACACTTCAAACTAGTTCCTAATCATTTTGATAAAAACGTGTACTGTGTACCTATTTTTACAAAATACATTATAAAGGTGGCCCCATTTAATCTTCGGGATCATAAACCACTCTTAGGTAATAAATAATAAAATGTGGATCAATACATTTAAAATAAATCTTACCTTGTATCTGGAGAGAAAATTCCCGAAGACAACGCGCTTTTACAGGAAAAATGTTCCTTCCTCAGGGCGAAGGCTGATAGATCTCCTTCAGCTGAAAGAAACATTAATAAATAATTATTAGAAAATTGAAGTACGAAATTGATAATCATGCCCTTGAGTAACGCCGGGGCTTAGAACGTTATCTTCAGGCGACCATAAAATATTATTGTCAATATCTGTTATAATTATTTTTTTAGTAAAACATCAAATTGTATCTTTGAAGATAATAATAGCTATCAAACGAAAAATGTGAAACAGTGAAGTTAGAAAAAGATTCGGTAGCATCTAGGAATTGAACTCATGACCCCAGTCTTGCCGGGGCTTTGCTTTGACCACTGAGCACCTACCACCCTATCCCTTTCGGTCATATAACTGTATCATATTTAGATCGGATCCCGGCGTGGGTAAAAACATTTTTTGTGTTATTTCACAATTAATTAATTAAAAATAATATGTAGTATATTTGTGGCACGTTCCAGAGTGGAATATACTCTCCGCCAATAAGACCACCATTCTGAAATGAAATATTGCTTGAAATGGCTTTAGCCGTGTTTGGTGACCAGATTTGAACAGTCAGATACTTCCCCACCTTTCTCTTCTCCTCCCCACTATCTTCAGCCTCACAACATACCCCGATTGGGGATGCCATAGTCTCACAGGCTCCAGACGGGAGCAGCAGGGACTCAAAAAATAAGATAGCAGCCAAAAAAAAATTGCGTCAAGAAAATGAAGATAATTTTGGCAGCTCTTAGTCGAAAGTATGATACAGTTAAATATGATCGAAGGGGATACATTCGAATTGGCTCAATGGTCAGAGCAAAGCCGCGGCAACGTTGATGGTCTGGGTTCGTTTGAGAGTTGTAAATATTATCTTCAACGATTAAATTTTATTATCGTCTGTTTTGATTATTTGTGTTGGCGCACTTGAGTTGATATATTATCAGTATTATCACGGAGCTGCACTCGAAAATGTATTGTTATTTCCATTTCGTCAACGACCGGTATTTATCACTGACCAAGTGTGTGTCTATCGATGGTATTTGTGCAATATCAGATTATCTTCTTTTTAAAATCGTTCAAAAAGAATCGTAATAAGGTCTACCTACACCTTGTAACGCAACTACTCAAAACAAATTAATCATTTTTGAAGAGATCTTTGTAAAAGGTCTCTTAAGAAGGAGAAATTCTTTATACCCCATAGCACTTGCAAAACTGTAGATGTATCTAATGTCGGTCTGGCCTTTTTTGACGCGATAACGTCTCTTAAATCGATGAACGCCGGCTGCACTCACGAAAAAGCATGACTCATTGTCACGTTCCGCCTGAACCGAGCGTGCAAGCGAGAGCGCGGAACAAGCGTTCGGCTTGTGACGCATCTATCTCTCTTCCACTCCATCGATATTATATGACGTTATCACGTAAAATTATCATCCGTAAACCGACTTTACAGACAACCAATTTTTTTTACATGTTCCACACAGGAGGCCCTGAGAAAAATAATTTCCCTCAGGGCCTATGTCACCTTCGGGGATGCCGCGTGGAGGGTTTTTTTTAAAGGAAAGGAAGGAGAGGAGAGTTCTGGGAAGGAAAAGGGTTTAAGAGATGGGTAGGAATCTGAGGTTCAATGTGTCCTGGTCATCCGCCTCCAGGACCCAAACAAACCTTACTCCATGAACCCGGGCACCCCTGCTAAGTCACCAAACATAGCGAACCATTTGTGATGACCTATGGCAGAGGTGTTGGTTATCCAATAAAGGTTCCCGGGGCGGCGGTACCCATTCCCGCCTCCTAAAAATTATGATCTGTTAAAATAAAAATAAAACAATATTTTTTTATGATGAGTTTGAAAATCATCAGGACACACGGGTTAAAATTCTTCAAGCACTTGAAATTAGAAAACAATAAATCTAGTATTTTGAATAACCATATTAATTTATCTTTTAGTCCCATTTTAGACATATTTCCAATAAATCGCTCTGTTCTTCCCGGGAATCCCTTAATTACCCCCTCACCTTTGTTCACCTTCTACTCAAACACTTAAAATTTATGTAAATGTCTGTCAATATTCTATATCTCCTGACGAAGGAAGGGTGCTTCTGAAACCGGTAAGTGTGAATAAAATAAAATTGAAGTGGTCTGTAACAAATTTATACGTTTTTATTGTTTATTGAGAATGTTCGGAAATTAATCTTATTTGTTTTAATTAATCATTTTAATCAACAAGGCCTGGTAGCCGCCCTGTCGTCATTAAAACAAATAATGACTGGTTGAAAGACACTGATCGGACAGATAGATGTCTTGAATAAGACGATCGTTTAATTAAACGACAGGGAACCCTTCAGAGATTTATTATTTGGTACCAAGTACAGCTACTCCGAGGCGACACGATCGAGAATTAATTACGAGATTTAATAATGTAAATTAAATTCATTCAGATCTTGCATCCACTCTCAAAAGGAATACACAAATAGGAAATATTGCGAGGCTAGAAGTTAGACAAGATGAAAGGGTGGAGATATACGAGTACGAGTAGCTTCCTTTATTGATATATGAGGTAAAAGAGAGACGAAATTGTAAAAATTATTACAATTTTTTACTAAATTATTTATCTTTGAAGGATTCGGGTCAATTTTATTTTATATAAAAACGTAAGGAATGATTAAAAATCCACGTTCAATGCCAAATTAGTGTTATATTGATAACAATGATAACCCACTTTCTTGTTTCCAGGGTCGTTTAAATTTGACCAGATTATTATTTTTTTCTTTTATACAATTCATATTTCTATTAAAAGCAAAAAAAAATATTTTTGCATCACACGTCACAACTTTTTTTTTTTTACATGAGCTCCACACACGAGGCCCTGAGGAAAATAATTTCCCACAGGGCCTATGCCATCTTTGGGGAAGCAGGGTGGAGGGTTTTTTTAAGGAAAGGAAGGGGAAGAGAGTTCTGGGAAGGAAAAGGGTTTGAGGGGTGGGTAGGAATCTGGGATTCAGTGTTTCCTGGTCATCCACCTCCAAGTCCCAGACAAACCTCACCCCATGAACCCGGGCACCCCTGCTAAATCACCAATCTATTACTATCTAAGCTACTGATCCCATCTCTATATGTCGCGACAGGATTGGGCGATCCGCTCGCTGTTTCGTGTGTTACCGTGCTGCTAGAACGAGACGCGACGCTTACCGTGTGACCCGACAGGCTATACGCGTTATTCTCCAGACTACTCAGTTGCGACAAGTGAAGATAATATTTTCATAAACTAACTAACCATCACGCCGTTTCCCGCAGAGGTAGGCAGAGAGGACAGACCGCCAAACAACTCGGTCTTGGCACATACTCCTTGCCTCGTTTACGTATGAATAATGATTAGTTCATTCATACGTACGTAAGAAATTACGTACGTATGAATGTAAACGAGGCAAGGAGTATGTGTATATATATATATGTGTGTATATATATCTTCCCATAAATGTTCTTCTATTATTCTATATTTTTGACAGCAAAATAACATCAACATTTTTGACTAATTACTACTTCCAAATATACACTCAGGAATCGCTGGTTAAAATCCTTCGGGTACATTCAGATACGTATATTCAATAATGTTCATTCGCGTGACAGCTGTTTCGCCTTCAGAAGATTCGCTTTCTTTATAAATAAACTTTTTTTATAAATTAAATGATATTATTAATAAATAAATACAAGAGATTAAGTATTGACCTTCTAGCTTAAATACCTAATAATCTTTATTTTTTTAGTTAATTTTCCAAAGTATTATGTAATTTGATAAGTAATAGTATTAGCAGTAAGGGAGACACAATTACTTGTGTGAGACCTATATGAGTTGTTCCGAAAAGCGAACTAATTAGCCTGCGGGGTCTTAATGAAATCATTTGCGTTAGACACAAATCTAGGCTATCATATCTTATATATAAAAATCTATATTTGTTTGTTTGTTCGTTCGTTTGCGCTGCCATACCGTTCATCCGATTGCGATGAAACTTTGGTGATTTGTTGTGCGCACACCCGCGAAGGTTATAGGCTATATATAAAGGTATAAGGCGTTATGAAATTTGTGTAAGTGAAAATGTGTGTATTTCATATATTTTGGCGGCAGGGAAGAAGGCAGGAGGGGGAGGGGAACGGGAGAACTTCGGCTCGCGGGAGGGGTAACAATGGAGGACGAATGCGGGGAAGGTGGAAGGGGACTCGGGAGGTGAACGGTGACGCACGGGAAAGGACAAGCAGGGAGAATGACTTTATTTCTTTGAATGGCATTGCAACGCATGCCGGGTACCAGCTAGTTCATAATAAAGAATGCACGATTTACCTACCTTTCAATTCGTCTTTATTTTTAACTTTATATTTTACCGATGTGAAATTTAAGGTTAACATTTTTAAATAATTTAAAAGGAGTAATAATAGAAGTTTTCCCGTAAAAATTTAACAACTGTAAATTAAAGTGTAGATTCAATTCCAATCAACCATTTTCAATAATGATCCACTTGACACTGAGCACGTTATCAATAAAACAGAGCTGGAAAGGAATGAATTAACTTTACAATAAGCGATGACTGCAATCAGTATTATATTATCAAAATAACGATAAGGTACATTTATGTTCATCGATAAAATACTCATTAATTAATCCACCAATCAGACGAAATAAAAACATTAACATTTTTTTCAAAACATATTTTGAAAAAAACGGTCTAGTATGATCAGGTTCCGAGAAAAAAAATCCCTCAGGTCTGTGTCATCTTTGGGGATGCTGTGGGGAGGGTCTTTTTAGGGAAAGCAAGTTCGGGAGAAAAAAAGGTGTGAGGGGTGGTTAGGAATCTGGGGGTCAACATATCCAATTGTATATATGAATCCATCCCTCCCAAAGCGGTGCAAGGCGATGGGTCGAAAGAGGCTGGAGAGGTCTCGGTTAGGTCTTCCTCAACCAATCTCTTCCAATAAGTGGGCAAAGGTATTCACCACCAAGACTTGACAAATCTCACCCTATGTACCCGAGCACCCGTGCTAAGTCACTTGGGGTGACCTATGGTAGGGGAGTTGGTTATCCAATAAATGGTTCCCGGGGCTCCGTTACCCATACCCGCCTCCCAAAATTGTAAACCAATGTGTAAAATAATGTGCATAAGAAATATTTGTATGGAGTTCCATCATTTATGCCTACCACTGTGGGGAAATGATTTAATTTTTAGTTAGGTACTTAAAAAGAGTAAACACCGCCAATAGTCCCAACAATCCGTAGTCAGTGGAACTGATTGGGGTGTGTCGTAAGGCTGAATAGAGTGCGGGAAGTGAAGGGAAGAGGAAAGTTGGGAGGTACCTGGCTATTCAGGTGGGAAGAGGAAGGAAAGGGAGTAGGGAAGAAGAAGATTGAGAAGTACCTAGCTAGTAATACAATAAGTTACCTAAATATCGGAGTCAAGCAGTTTCGAAGATAACATATTTTTTGTTCCATTTTTTCGAGAATTTTCAAGGAACATATTGTACTGAAAAAAAAAATTATATTGTCTAATTTATCAAGTCTTATCAATTAGGCATTTAATCGTATCAAAACCCCGTTCGGTCGGGTAGTAAAACTTGTTGCTTAAAGAACATAATATTGTAATAAAGATTTCCTGTTGCTTCTGACATATTATGAAGGATATCGAAGACTTGCCCGGGGCCGGTCAATGCAATACAAGCCACTGCTGTCTGAGTTGCCTGCTCCACAGTATCACGATAACAAATTACAGCAGCCACTGGGCAATGGGTACTCCACCAGTCCACTGGCAGGATTATGCTGGTAGCAGTTAATATGAATGGATCGCCAGGAGATGGGAATATCAATTTAAAAGCTCCTCATAAGTTAATCATAACTTAACGGACATTGAAAGAGATCCGGAAGTCTCAGCTCATAACAATTATGGGCGTAACTCGATCTAAAACAAGTATTAAAACTATTTAGTGTTGGTGGGTAATAAAAATGATATTCTATTAACGTGGCTGAGAATCTCTACAAAAGTAGTTAGCAACAATTATTGGTTAATAGGTACACGTATTCGATATAAGTTTCAATTCAAACTGTTATCGAAGTTATTATTCATAATGGGGTTATGCCTATAAGTACGATTTCCAGACAAATTCCCAATAAAACACTCACTAGATTCTAGATACATGTACTTAGGGATCCCAAATCCCGCACCCGTTAAAAATCCCGCGGGATTGCGGTGTACAATTCAGAAATCACGCAAGATTTTTATTAAATTGAAATAAAGCCATCACTTTAAGAATTTTTTTTCTATTGTTTGGTATTTTTTGTATCATCTTTGGTGCCAGTAATATTATAAAATAAAAATAAAACAGAGAAACTTTCAGAAAGCTAGAGTCAAAGAGTGGGGAGGCTACGAAGCACCGCACAAAGTGGAAACCGATTATAGTATCACATTCTCACAGGCTAAATCCTATAAATGTATGTGTTTGTCTCTTTTTTTGGGTCGCTATTTTTCGTCTGTTCGAGTTTCAAATCAGAATGGTGCTAAAGAAGTTTTCGCTTCAAAAACATTGAAAAATACTATGGGGATTAGAATAGACATTAAATTTGTGCACAAATCCCATCAGCGGAAAACGCTTCCACAATGATGGGTGGAACTGTCATGGATGGGACTGATATCTCCTTCATAAAAATGGATTCCAGGTCTTGAAATTTCCGAACTTGATATGCGGCTATATCTTCCTAGCATCAAGATGAGTTCCTTTTTCATTGGCCAGTACGCATAATAGCAGTGCTAATATTGCTAACAGCAAGTTTATTTGTGAAAATAAAAACAGCATGTTTTGACATGAATTTGTTATAAATAATTTTTTTTCAAACCCTTAAATCCGCGGGATCTTATATTGCTGAAATCCCGCGGGGTTACGAGATGCGGGATTGGGAGATTGCGAACCCTACACAAACCTACGTAAAAATGTTTTCCACAAAAACTCATAATTCCGAAAACAAGATTTTCAAAATCATTAATTTTTTTATTAATCACTCCATTTATATTTTTGACATTGTATATAAATTATAAAAACAGATGGAGAAAATTTTCTTAGTTCTCCTGACTAGGAGATCCTGTGCTGAGGCGTTTGAGTAAGGTTTTTCACTAACTTCTATGACGTAGCAAAAAAACAGTCTTTTTCATATATTTCCTGCCAATATTTACTGGACAAAGCAGTTATTAATCGATTTAATTCGTTTGATTCTGAGTGGGAGTGTGCAGTATTAATTTAGAGCTAAAAATTCAGAGCTTCTTTGTCCAAAGGTAGTATTACAAATGGACATATTTTGCTTGCCTGTTTATCCTGAGGAAACAATTTATCTCGGGGCCTAAGTCATCTTTGGGGATGCTGTGTGGAGGATATTTTTAAGGAAAGGAAGGTGAGGAAGATCTGGGAAATAAAAAGGTATGAGGGGTATGGGTATGGGTAGGAATCTGGGGGTCAGTGTGTCCGGGAGTGACGGACGTATGACTCTATTCCTCCCACTGTGGTGCAAGGCGATCGGTCGAGAGAGTCCGGCTAGTGAGGTAAAAGGTCTCCCTCAACCAGTCTATCCCGATCCGGCCCGCCACGCGGTAGATGGGCAAACGTATCCGCCACCAAGAACTAGACATACAAACGTAGCCAACCATACGGTGACTTAATAACACTAAAAAAGATTGGCACAACATCTGATACATATCCACAGATATTGGAAATATAAGCTCACTAGTTTTTACCTACAATAGTAATAACATAAGAAGGATAGGTAGAGGATTCAGAAGTTCTTGTTTTACATGAATTCATCAATTAAAATAAATATGACTTCTCCCCTTCTGACTGATGCCGTTCATTAAAAAATTGCATCACCAAATGTCCTTTATAAATATTTTCTGTAAATAATGTTTTAGGTTTTGTTTAGCAAAACACGGTGTCAATTAATCTTATTATTATTGCGCTCATCGGAAAATGATCAGATATTTTTGTCTTTTTGTAATGGATAGCTCGGTGAGTAACAGACGTGATGTTTGTGATGGGGGCACGTTAATAAAACAAATTCTCGAGTGAACCCTCAGATGCTGTGCTTCTTGACAGCCAACCCCATACATCATGGAGCCTGACAGTCTCCCGAGTCTCTCTTATCGACGCATCTTTAACAAACAAACACACTTCGTATATTGACTTTGCTATATCCATGCCAAGAGAGTACAGGAAAAGGGGTTGCCAACTTTTTGCTGAAACCAAACTTATAATACAGAAATCTAATTCAGAATCGTCCAGACATTATCGTCACAATCTCCGCAGTCGAGTGGGATCATGTTGGGCATGCATCAGCACGGCAAATATAAGAACATTGAGGTTTTGGTTAGGAAAAAGGAAACATAAAGTTGCACACACGCAAATGTGTTGAAAATCTAGAGAAGAACTAACCTAAAATAACTGTAGTCTTCAATCTGAAAAGTGAAAACTGCTAAGAATCAGAAAATAGTAGATATTTGAGGAATAAGAACTTTCAAATTCTATGGCCAAGAGAGTCTTACGCACCGAACGTTGCACCATCTCTTGGGACAGCTATTAGCCAATTTCAGAGAAATGCGTGTGTGCGTGAGTGCTACCAAAAGTTGATACCATTGTCATCGACAACGAGTCTACCTGTTTTAGGTTTCAGCTCGGTCGGGTGTCGGGAAGTGGGTTAATTTCCACCTCCAAGATTTGCATTTATTTATTCATTCAAGAAAACAAAATCGAAATTCAAACAGATGTATTTAAATTATTATATAGCTAAATATAACAAAACTAGGTATATAACTAAACAGATAAAAATTGATTTTTAAAAATCTTAAATTTCTTTCAAGCAAAACAACTAAGTCACGCAAAAAATTTAAAAAATTAAAAATTAAAAAAAGGGAAAATAGCAGAGAACATTGCAGGGAACTTACACTTATATCTAGGCTTTCGATTCGATGGGAAGTAGTGTTGTGAAATTAATCTTAGACGACGTTATTTTTAGATTTAAATTATTTATGAAAGGACAATAACAATACTATTGTTATTATATACCGATTCACTTGAATTATAAAATAAAACGAAGCATAAAAAGATTTGTTGTAATTCAGCCAGATATTTAATTTGCCTAGTTAGGCTCCCTCTTTAAAAATAATTCGCCTACCGTATTGATATTTTACTCCAAAATGTCTGCACCAAACTCTCAATGACGCAGAGTTTGCCAGCAGTTGTGGAATCAGAAAGTTTAAACATTGAAAGACGTAAACAGTGAAACCCACTTGACACAAGCATCAGAAGTCTTCTAACTAACTTGGCTGGAAATTCTGTACTTTGTTTACTATATTATTTAATGCGAAGACATTTTGTGACCTACTGAATCAAGCAAAAACTGGAAAACAAACAAGAACAGGGCTTTCTTGGGAATAAAATTTGTTTGGCTTGTTCATGTCCCTTATCCTAATTGTTTGAATATAAAAATTATCTGTTAACACTGATTAAGAACAGTCAAAGTGCTGCTGTATGAATAAATTTAATTACAAATAGTATTATAATACTTAAATTTCCTTGTATTGCCTTTTTTTTATAAAAGGCGGAGACGGTTTACAAGTACATAGTTCCCGTGAGCACTTAGGCCATAGGCCCATTGTGCTATCTCCCATTTTACCTCAATCATTTAGTAACAACCCAGTCCCTTTAATAAAGTTCACCAGGGTTGTCACCGGATATGTGGCTATGTCTTCTGGTTCTACTGTGTGTCTCCCCAGGTATCTGAGCCTAGTTCCCACCAGGGCAGGACATTGGCACCATAAGTGAATTGGAGTCTCTTCGTACTCTGCACATTTCCTGCATCTATTGGTGTTTTCCACTCCCAATATCTGCATGTTTCTCCTGAGATGGCAGTGTCCCGTTAGTAGTCCTACCAGTTCCCTCAGCGAGTTTCTGTCCATATTGAGTAGTTTCCTGGTTCGTCTTGGGTCTGGTCCTTTTATGAGTACTTTAGATTGTCTCATACCAGGTGCCCTCTCCCATTCTTTGCAGTGCTGGGATTCGACCCACCTATCAATATGTAGTTTTGTGTGGCAAGCTGCTACTCCTACAGCCGGCTCGGATCCCACAAGTGGTGCTTTCGCCCCTTTCCTTGCTAGTTCATCAGCCCGCTCGTTGCCCTCAATACCTTTATGTCCTGGTACCCAGATCAGGGTTATTTTATTGATGGTAGCAAGTTCTGTAAGAATAGTCCTGCATTCCATCACCAGTCTAGAGTCGCATCGGTTACTTTCCAGTGCCATTAGGGCAGCCTGGCTATCAGAACATATGCTTATGTTCTTGTATTGCCTTGATACACTTAAAATAATTTTCGCTGAACATTGTACGGTTAAATGTTCAGCAGAAATGTTTAAATTTTAACCAATTGTGGGCACCCCCTTTCTTCCTCTGGGTCTTTCATATAATATTTGTTTCTGACCTCACCTGACTCGGAGAATCAGTGATGACAACATTGTATATACTCGAGTTTAATAAATAAGGATGAGCACGTGTTACTTTGATATATTATCGAAGACTTGACTCGAGGCTTAGACTCTCTTTAATACTTGAACAGGTAAACAAGTCACCTCTCGACGGAGACGTGTTTCAAGATGTAAACAAAGCAGTTGAACTCCATCCACGAACTTAAAAACATAAATAACTATTTCTTCATTTGGATCCTTGGAGCACTTGAAATACTTTGTGACAAGAAGTATTTGAAAGTATGAATCCCATCCCTTGGCACTTACATGGTGATTTCTTTTTGAAGTAAAACGTTGTGATTTGAAACTCGACGAAACGAAAATGCTTCAAACAAAAACACTAAAAAGAGACAAACACATACATCTATAGATTTAGCCTGCGAGAGAATGAGATAGACTAATCGGTGTCCTCTTTATGCGGTGCTTCTTAGTCTCCCCACTCTTGAATACTTTAGTTTGCCGAAGGTTTCACTTCTACCGCGTGTGAGTTGCACACTCTGATATTTTTATTTTTTATTTCTTAGTGTTTTCGTTGAATAACTTAATTTTTAAGGGATTTCTCCCAGGGCCTATGTCATCTATGGGAATGCAGTGTGAAAGGTTTTAATTTATAAAGAAAGCACGATGAAACATTCGTAATAATAATGATAATTGTATAATTTGTAGAGCGTCGATTTTCTGAAAAATCACTTCAATACAATTTATTATGAGTTCTTAGGCTCTATCTAATTTATTATTTATAAACAAATACAGAAAACATATTTATTTACCTGGCAGGTCACTCCGGTAAACAAACTTTTATTAGAAAGTTTATGTTTGGAGAAGATATGAGAGAGAAGATTAAGAGTATTTGCACGCAGAGGACACTATATTTAAAACGGTTCCATGCTAACTCAGAATCAAGTCAACTCAACACCGCGAAATGTCATTAAAAGCTATGAAAAAAATTATTTAAAAATAGCCCATAACCTATCATAACGTAAACTATTTAACCAATTTTTTATATATATTTTTTTCATCATTTTTAATGACTTTTCAACGAAGGTGTAGAGCTGATTCCGAAACCACATTTGATTCTGAAAAGCGAAACGACCGTCACTAAATAATATTTAAAAAATTATTTAATAATATTCATTATTTGAATATGTTACTCAAAGAGGTTCGAGGTTATCTTTTAAAAGAAAATGAAAAGGAAAACAAATAAACCAGGTCTTTTAAAAGAAAATTTGCACCAACATTATCTTTTAGACATTTAGAGCGAGGAAAACATCAAAGATAAGAAGACTTGGTGGGATTTAATGAAAACCTGAGTGCCCTTAGCGAAGGGGGCGGCCGAGGGCGGAATCTTGGCAGATGAGGCCCTTAAGTACCGGCGGAGCATACCAAGGAAATGTGTGCCGACTCTAAGACAAGGATCACCACTTCAATGGAGCTTCCTTTTACAGTCTTATCTCAGGTAACCTTGGCCTAATGACCTCCGCTGAGGCGGGTATTACAAAAAACAATGCTATTGTGAAAAATAAACACCGATTTGAAGCTACCTGGTATTCAACATTTTCAATTTGGGAGGGCAGGTGTGAGTACCGCCGCCCCGGAAAACATTTATTGAATAATCAAAACCTCTGCCGTAGGTCACCCTCAGTGGTTCTTAGCAGGGGCGCCCGGATTCATTGGGTGAGGTGTGTACAGGTCTTGGCGGCGGATACGCCTGCTCATGGGTGGCAGATGGCTTTGATCATTCCATCTGCTCTCTCTCGACCCATCACCTTGCATCGCAGTTCGAGGGATGTCTTCATACGCCCGACACTGCTGAACACAGTGATCCCAGATTCCTACCCATCCCACATACTTTTTCTTCGCAGAACTTCCTCTCTTACCTTTCCTTAAAACGACCCTCCACACAGCATCCCCTCAGATGGCGCCTGAGGGAAATTATTTTCCTCAGGGCCTCCTGTAGAGCTAAGAAAATAAAATTAAATAATTCTTCAAACTTCGCAAATTCAGGTATGTTTTTAGGTTTTCACGGCCAAAAAGTATTTTTGTTATTGTTTTTGGGGTGTTATGCCGTGTTTCGCTACCTCCTTCTTTAGCCAACGTTTCGGACAGCGTTACAGTGTCCGTTACAGTGATGATCAGGCAGATGATCAGGCAGGCTCATCTGCCTTGATGATGGACACTGTAACGCTGTCCGAAACGTTGGCTAAAGAAGGAGGTAGCGAAACACGGCATAAAACCGCAAAAATAATAACAAAAATTCGCAAATTCACTTTGTGGCGTCATTATTAATTTAATGAAAACAAATAACTTTGTGTACACCACCACCATATAATTAACATTATCGACATGTTTCAAAAAATATGTTTTCTTTGTCAGGATAATAAGTTTAAAATAATATATAGTGGTTGATAATTATATAGTGGTGTACACAATGTTATTTGTTTTCATGAAATGAAAATTGAATTCACTAAAAGGAAAAGAAGAAAACTAACAAATCGTCACTTAGATACGTTGGTGAATAAGCACCCTTCAGAATCGAAACGTTACTTGGAATGGCTTTAGTCGTGTTTGTTGACCACATTTGAAGAGCTAGCTACTTCCCAAACTTCATCTTTTCAATAAAAAAAAAAATTATATAACATTTTGAAATCGATAGAATCGTTTACTCTCTGTTAAGCGCCTTTGAGATATACTATTTCACAAAAATGGCGCAATATAAATTGTCGCAGCATTATCATTAAGCACCCATCCTGTCCGAGGTACTTCGACAATGTACTTATTAGATGCACATTTAAAAATATCTTAGAACAATAAACTGTACCAATATTTACAAAACGTTTGTTATTAAATTATTCAGACCTAATGAAAAATAAATCAACCAGATAGATGTCACTGCACTACACACTAATTTACCCACTAATAAATGTCAGCATGATTAATTGCTAAAAATAAAACCCTTTTAAATGAACACAGTTCTCATGATACTAAATCTCCATGAATTAAATGTATCTATGTATTTGCCCTACCAACCTAACAAACCCAGCATCAAAGAATCTCTGACCCAGGAGAGCGAAATTCATCAAAAATGGCGCAGGTTCATCAAAATTGCTATTCAAATTTATTCGGTTATTCCTCTGAAAAGGGGGTAATTAGGTCCCCTTTCCCCGGCCAAGCGAGTTTCTGTAAGTCAGAATAAACGCTCCGGGATTCGGTAAAACGAACAGCAAAGAAAATAAACCTCATTTGAATTGCAAGACCCGAAACAACGTTTTGACTTTATTAATGCATCGATTTACAATAAATTACTTTCGTTTGACCGAGATGGAGGAAATTCAAATAAGTTGTTTGTATTTCTTGTTTATCGTAGCCCCAAACCAAAACAGAGAGTGGTAGATATTCCCAGTATCGCTTTGGTGAAAGACTAACCATTCAGAATAGAAACGCCGCGCTGCTGCTTGAAACGGCTTTATCAGTGTTTTTGACGTGATAACGTCTTATAAATCGATGAACGCCTGCCGCATTCACGAAAAAGCTTGACTCATTGTCACGCTGTCACGATGTCACGTTCCGCCTGAACTGGGCGTTCAAGCGAGGGCGCGGAACAAGCGTTCGTTTTAAGCGTTCAGTGAGAGCGCTGAAAAAGCGATAGAGAGGCACGATCGGCCTAAGCGTTCGGCTTAAGCGTTCGGCTCGTGACGTTATCGCGTAAAATTATCGTCCGTAAACCGACTTTACAGACAACCAATTTTTTTTCACAAGATCGGAATAGCTTGGTACTTTCAAACCTTCCCCTTTCGTCAAGCTTTACAATACACTCTCATATCCCATTACGCCCCCTCCATAACAGAGCGACTGGCGTACAGCGCACGTTGTTGTTCCGGTTATGCATGAGGTCTGAAAACGCCCAGCTAGGCAAGGGGGGGGGGCGTAATGGGATATGGGTGTACTGTGCTGGGATGGGAACATACCCATACCCCCCCCCCCCTGTCCCATATCCCACTACGCCCCCCCCCCCCGCCGTCGTGGCAAATATAATCTCGAGTACTGGTCCATTTTGCC
The DNA here is from genome assembly GCA_936435175.1 of Glyphotaelius pellucidus. Taxonomy (NCBI): domain Eukaryota; kingdom Metazoa; phylum Arthropoda; class Insecta; order Trichoptera; family Limnephilidae; genus Glyphotaelius; species Glyphotaelius pellucidus. Next base: position 38,266,513 of record OW386545.1, on the reverse strand, counting down.
CCCGTTTGAAAAAGTCGTAGATCCGGTACTGCTCCGTTGTGACAGACCACACCTCGCCATTCAATATTCAGTACAATTCAGTTTTGGGAATATGGTAGAGTACCAGCAAAGGGTCCAACATGACCAGTAAAAAAAGTGGTCTACGAGATCATTGGGGGCATTTGGGCACTTGTGCAGCGTTTACATAAAAAAATGCTTGTCTAAAGCAGCAAAACTAACGAACTGTGACATCATGAAATTCATGCAGCTTTTTCTAGGTTAACCCAATTATTATATTTGTATTTCTTGGGCATTACTATGTAACAATTTCTAGACATTTAGTTTTAAAAGCTTTATTTTCTACGTTTCGAAATTTGTTACGTAAAAATGTAAATAGAAAATTAAACTTTTCAAAACAAAATAATCCAATTATTTTCATCATTCAACGTCACTTCCATCAAGATACGAAGATTTGAAATAACTCTGAAAAAATAAAACAAGACGCCATTCTCGTATTGTTGGTTCCATATTTTGATTTTTTTTAATAGAGCTCGAATATGATAAAACTATTCGTTGTTTTTTTGTTAAATGAATTACTTGAATTGTTAATGTCGTATTCGCCTGATAGATGGGTATTTGTTTTGTTAAAAATAGAACCAGTCACATTAATAAAAGCTTTAAGCTTGAAAAATGAGATAAATCATATTTAGAATCGTTTAGCATTAAAATAAATATAAAAATTAAGCGAGCAATCGGAGCTAATGGACGACTTGTTTTTCTACGCTGCGAATGCATTTGCCTCGAATTCCTCGTCCAAATACCTACCTTAACTTCTGGTCTTTTAAATTGGATCTATTTATAATAATAATAAAGATATTTGGATGATTTATAAAGCGCCGTTTTAGTCAACAATCACCTCAAGAGCGCTGTACAAAATTTATAATACATTTTTACAATGCTCTGTCTTACTTCTAACTATAGGCTAGACAAACTATTGTAACAACTTTGAATGAAATTGCATCGTTGGTCGTCATCGTTGTAAAGAATGTATGAACAATGCACTATTGAGCAAAGAACATAATGCTGCGTTAAAATGTAAAGGCAGAAAATATACATGACTGACTATGCTAACATGAGAGGTCACTTGAGATTACTATTTATTGTGTATTAGAGAAATTTGGATACAGTTTAGTGTATTATACTGAAAGAAAACAATTTGCATCACATGGAATATTCTTATCAAAATTATTTATTGTGCTCTCGGAGGTTCCTCAGGGAATTTTATTAATGATATAAAATTATTTTGCATCCCAGGTCACTTCTTTTCGCTGATTACTCAAAACTTTTCTTGGAAATACAAACTTTAGAGGACTGCATTCGACTCCGAAATTCAACTCGAAAATTGATAGAATTGTTGAATGGAGTAAACGGAATCAGATTGAATTCAATATCTCTAAATGTTTCATTCTTTCTTTCACTAGGGCGTGTCATACTTGGTTTTACCGGTGTACTATGAGATCCCGAAATTTAAAAAGTGTCTCCACTATGAAAGATCTTGGTATTGTGTTTGATAGTAGGCTGACTTTTCATGCTCATATCGTAATGACGTGTCTTCGCCGAGAATGCTGGGTTTTATCCTACGCATTGAGAGATATTTCAGAGACACCCGGGTTCTCACAGTGCTATACAATGTTTCGGTTGGGAGTAGGCTTGAGAGTGGATCGGTGGTTTGGAGCCCGCACCAAGTGAAGTGTTTGCTCATGTTGGAGAGGATTCAGAAGAAATTTCTGAGATTTCTCTTCTTGAGGGAGTATGACTATTACCTGTGGCTGTACCGTAGCAACTTTCTCTTGGGCGTGCTCGGTGACATGCCAGTCGGGAGAGCTGTCTTGCTGTTAAATAGAATCGCTTCGAATATCGATATGTTTAACATCGATGAAGCACAATTTAGACGGCAAGCTAGTCTAGTTGTGCTACATTGATATTTAAATTTAATTTGCTTAAAACTGATTATCTAATCTTTATATTTTCTCTCCTTTAAAAACGCATTGAAATTCTTATTTTGTAATGTTTTTTAAATTAATAAAAAGAATTGAATTGAATTATGACATTATATAAATGGTTTAAATGCTATCAATTTTTTTATTTATTCTTCGTTTGGCAAATTATGTCGATTACCGAGCCTCATTACACGGCACTGTAAAGCAAGTACTGGAGTACTGGAGTACTGAGTACTGGAGCCGTATTGACTGAGTTAATCGGATAGATTCAAAGAAGTCCTTCAACTTGAATGAGACGTCCCATGTATCAGCGATGGGCCTTATTACCAGTGAACGTGACCAATTACACGAGGATGCCGCAAGTCGAGACGTCCGAAGTCCTGGACCGAGTCTGAGAGCCGGGATGTGAACGACGCGACGTCAACGTGATTATAGTTCTACCGCTGAGAGCTTCGCTGTTTTGTTAAAATTTTATTAATTTTTATTAATTAAGTATTAAGGATAGCACATTAAAAGTCATCCTCTCTAGACATTTTTGTTCGGAGGCGGACTGAAGGATAAAGTGTTGATGTTGAATCATAATTTTTATTATTTCTCCCTCTCTTCATGATTTTAGACCTCATCATAATGTTTATTGATTTCCTAATCTTCATGTTTTTGGACCTCATCTTCATGTTTATTGGTTTCCTAATCTCCATGTTTATAAACCTCATATTCATGCTCATTGATTTTCTAATCTTCATGTTTGTAGACCTCATTTTCATCTTCATGTTTGTTGATTTCCTAATCTCCGTGTTTGTAGACCTCATCTTCATGCTTGTTGATTTCCTAATCTTCATGTTCGTAGACCTCACCTTCATGTTTATTGATTCCTAATCTTCGTGTTTGTGGACCTCATCTTCGCGAGGAAGACATGGCACGACCAAGTGAATCAGACACTTGAGTCGGGCGATGTCAAGAGTCAGAATAATAGAAGACTATGTATGAGACGATGTTTGAATGTGAACGAGGCAAGGAGTGTGTGCCAAGATCGAGTTGTTTGGCGGTCCGTCCTCTGCCTACCCCTGCGGAGAAACGGCGTGATGGTTAGTTAGTTATCTTCATGTTTATTGATTTCCTAATCTCCATGTTCGTAAACCTCATCTTCATGCTCGTTGCGATTGAGATTTCCTAATCTTCATGTTTGTAGACCTCACTTTCATCTTCATCTTTGTTGATTTCCTAATCTCCGTGTTTGAAGGCCTCATCTTCATGTTTGATGATTTCCTAATCTTCATGTTTGTTGACTACACCGTCTAGCTTGTTGATTTTCTTATCTTCGTGTTGGTCGACTCCGCACAGGGATAATTTTTTTATTAACTTTCCCCCAGGGCCATCGATGTCATCTTCGGGGATGCCGTTTGGAGAGTTTTATTTACATTTCGAGAAATTTTTACATTTAATTTTATAATTATATTTTGTAATTTATTCTATATTTTATACTGGCATTTAGTTACTACTTATGTAAACTGATTTCAATCGAATTTAATAATAAATAAGTGCATTATTTTTGTTCCCGAAAAATAAAATTATATTAAAGGAAAAAATGGTTCTTATTGTAATCGTGTACAGGTATTATACTAGAATATGCGCATTCCTTACTAGAAGGCGTATTTTTATTTTTTGTCAGGTTTGTACTATTGTATGCGTATATTACCTGCTTTTTTGCATAACATTATATGAATTTACTCACTTTTATAAGTCAAATGGTTATTATGTTATTGCTATTACTACCTATTATGTAGTTATAATCTTTACATTTTTTTAATAAACTATGTATTCAAAAGCCCAATGTGCGTCTAAAGAAATAAAATAAAGTAAAACAAGAAAGGTCGTAACACAGCAATCGGCGGTAGATCTATAATGTTTCCCGGTCACGGTTAGGACTGGATTAAAGATATTCTCCTATTTAGGAAATAGGAATGCGAACTTTAATAGTTTTGATCCATGGATATGGGAGAGGCATTTAATTTCTTTTCGAAATATTTATTGTCGACTCAGGCAATTGATTTTAATGCGGTTTAGGAATTTAAAGGGTAGAATTTAAGCCAGTAACACAGGTTTTAATTGAATCTATATAAACCATTAAAAAGCTTGTGGAATGACATTGTTACGGATGAAATAAAAGCTGTAACTAAAGCGGCTTCCCCAAGGACCGGTAAGGAATCGACATAATCAGAGTGCTTTAAGACTCTGCGCAGAAAAGTCCCACAATGGACTGCGCTGCAGACCGTTCCCTTACTTCAGCGAAATTTACATTTCTGCGCACGGTCGTAACAGCACTCGTATTAATAATTAGTGACTTACAAGTAAGACAAACTATAACTAGCAAATAACTACTGAGGCTTACTAATATACATGAATAACTAATAACTCACAGGTAAGATTTATTACTAGGGACTTACAACTAAGCAAATGTTCTGATACTTACTGGTTTATATGAATGAGTTATAACAACTTAAATCTAAAAAAAAATAATACACTCCTAAAGAACCCTAAAGTCTCCAGTCTTTCAAAATAAAAATAAATTATTTCCACTATTCTATTTTCATTATTATTAATAAATAATAACTTATCTTATATATAAAAAACAAATTTTGTTTGTTTGTTTGTTTGTTCGTTAGTTATGCGCTGCCATACCGTTCATGCGATTAAACTTTTGTGATTTGTTGTTCGCCCGCGAAGGTTATAGGCTATATACATATAATGGTAAGCTCCGGCGTTATGAAATTTGTATAAACGAAAATGAGTGTATTTTATATATTTTAGCGACAGGGAGAGAAGGCATGAGGGGAAGGGTAATGTAGGAGGTGGGGTTAGCGGGAGGGATGACGAGGGAGGAGAAGGCGTGGAAGGCGGAAAGGGAACGCGAGGGAAAGATGACGTAGGGAATAGGAACGCATGGGAAAGGAAATGCGGGGAGAAACAATTTACTTCTTTGCATTGCAACGCATGCCGGATACCAGCTAGTTGCTAATATTTATTACTAGTGGCTTACAACTAAGAATTATAACTGATTACTTACATCTAATACTTCTTATAACTAGCAAATAAGTACCTTGATAAGTATAAGTAATAAGTACCTTGAGAGACTTACTATGAATGATTTATGAATACCAATTCATTGAAAACTGTTTCCTTCTTATTTGATCTACGCATACAATGAGGAAGGTCGCGTCGATTCACATTCAGCCAGTCCCCTGTTGGAACAAAGCCCAATGGTACGGCCTCCCAGTGACTGGCTAATATTGCGAGAAGAGCAAGTTCAGCTCCGGAGTCGGGGAAATTCAGTGAAGTCAGTGCGGCGAGTCATTACCACGGCCAGTAATGTATTTTAGTTGAAGCTGTTAGTTACAAGATGCAAGGGCAACGGGCGAACAGCGACATCTTCACAATAAGAGGAGCGCAGATCACTGAGACTTGGCCACTGAAATAGAACGAAAGGATAAGCCATTAGAGGCCCAGGAGACAGCACTACTTCGAGTAGATAGCGTTAGAAAGGGGTATTTTAATTATGAATTAAGATTTTGGGTTCAGTTTTTATGTATAGGTATGGAACGATACCATTCTTCTCATTTTATTAATAGTTTTTGTGTTTAAGACGAAGCTATACGTGAAATCCTATTTAGATATTATTTAGATTAATCTTTACGACGAATCGGTTTACATTATGAACATCAAAAAATATACTACGGATAAATTGAAGCTTTTACTAGCATTTCTATGTATTGGAATTACAATAAAATTATTAATTACATAACAAAAAATATAAGCGTAAACCACTAAAAAAATGTTTTTGCATGACTTAACTATGAAGTAATATAAAAAACATTTTTTTAAAAACACCCCTTTATGGCTTAGACTATTTTTGAGGTTTTGTATGTTTTAACTTTTTTTCATTCTTATAAAATTATGCACAAAATAAATAAAAACAACTTTTTCGCTTACTTGCCTCGTGCAAATAAGAAGCTTGATTTTAAATTTTGAAGGCATGAGAATCGAAATATTTCTAGCGTTTATATTCCTCTTAATTCGTAGAACTCCATTTTTTAAAAATTAAATAATGTTATTATTAAGTTCTGCAAGTATTTCAGTTTTATTTTTATGACAGCTGTTTCGGTTTACAAGGTCGTTTTCAAACTGTAGTGAAAACAGATTTCGAAGTGCCCTTAATAATAATTGAGGGTCTACTAACTCAATTATTTTCTCAGCAAATTGGTTTAATCGATAATAAATCAATTTAGACTCATATAAATATGTTGAAATTTACTCATAAAAATAAGTCGCCTCAAAGTGGTATAAGCCCAATTTGAAAATTACCTTGTAAGCCGAAACAGCTGTCACAAAAATAAAAACTAAAATACTTGCAGAGCTTAATAACATCATTAAATTTAATTTTAAAAGCTTCTTATTTTACACAAGTATTTATTAACGTGGTTTTCGGCACAACCGTGAAAAATTTGGGAGGCCGCCCTGGGAACCATTCATTGGATAACCAACACCCCTGCCATAGGTCACCCCAAGTGATTCGCTATGTTTGATAACTTAGCAGGGGTGCCCGGGTTCACGGGATCTGCCTAGGTCTTGGCGGCCAATGCAATGGCCCATCATCTAGAATCCAGACACCGATATAATTTGAAGAATTCATTAAATTTCAAAGGTAAAATTTAAATTCTGTGAAAGTTCTATCCAAGATGCGTTATTATTTTATTGTGGGCCAGTCGGTTCACAGAACTGAAATAATAACAGAACTCAAATAGAACCTTCACAAAAATTGAAAATGAACTCAAAAGATTGATGAATTGCTCAAATTCTGAACAACAAGTCCTGAATAATGATTAAGAAACACTACGGTTTTTTAGGGGGCAGTTATTGTGTTAAAAATTATCACAATATTTCACTGTTATCATACAGTTCTCAACCTTAAGAATACAAATATTTTAAATATGATCAAATTCATTGACAAGTCAAGCGCAATATTTTAATAATCAAAAATCCAGGTTGGCAGATATACCTACAAGCAGATAGCTGAAGGAAGGCTACGTGAAACAGATTAAAGAAAAACAGAGATTTGTTTTAGTAATTTCCCCTAAACACTAAACAGGGAGGAGAGTAAATCAATACTAGGAATAACAAGGAAATAACAGCAAGTCTCAAAGGAGTGCTCTTTACTTGAAGTCTGTAGTCACATTCAATAGATTCTCATTTATGTCACTCATTGTCAAACGCTGGCACTTCCCGCTCCGCGACTTCCAGATTTATATCGGTCGGGTCTGACGGGAAGTAAAAAGGGTAATATGGCAAATGCATAAGAAGCTGTCTGTTCATGTGGAGACTGCAATAAAACCAGTTAGTGTTGCAGAGTGCACCGATGCACCGGTCTCACAGTACCTAATATCGCATCCCGCACGCTTTTCCGCGCGATGGTGCATACACTGCGAATCTCAGACAGATAAATCCAGACTTTGGAAGCCGTCCAAGATCGTTAGGAGATTTCAAGGGAGGGCGAATGCACGATACGCTAAATACCCCAGATAGTGCGCCTCCGTGGTCCCGAGGTAAGACTCTGGACTCACAATCCGAAGGTCGCGGGTTCGAACCCGGCGTGCGCAAATAAATTTTATTTGATATTTGTGTTATTTCACAATTTATTCTTTTAAAATAATATGTATTATATTTGCGGCACGTTCCAGAGTGGAAGATACTATCAGTATCGCCCTGGTGTAAGACCACCATTCAGAATTGAAACGTTGCTTGAAAATGGCTTTAGCCGTGTTTAGTGACCAGATCTGAATAGCCAGGTACTTCCCCACCTTCCTCTTCCCTATCTCCTTCCCCTCCCCACTACCTTCAGCCTCACAACATACCCCGATTGGGGATGCCATAGTCTCACTGGCTCCAGACGGGAGCAGTTGGGACTCTTGTGCGGTATTAACTATAAAAAAAAAAAAAAAAAATACCGGGGCGGGAGACAACTCGAAACTATTGGCACAACTATACCTAACCATAGAATTAACTTCTACCTAACTATTAATTGCACCTAGGACTTACTATTATTTATACCAGACCATTGGTAGAACTACACTAACTAACCATGGGACTAACTACTACCTATGTAACTATTGCACCTAGTACTTGCTACTATTTATACCAGACTATTGGTATAACTATGCCTAACCGTAGCCGATGTTGGCGACACTTTTTAATAATAATATTTGGACAGAACACTCACAAGAATCACAGCTGCTCCCGTCTGAAGCCAGTGAGACATTGGCATCCCCAATTGGGGTATGCCGTGAGACTAAGGTAGTGGGTTAGGAGATGGGTAAGAGGAATATGGGGAAGTACCTGGTTATTCAGATCTGGTCACCAAACACGGCTAAAGTCATTTCAAGCAGTTTCAATTCTGAATGGTGGTCTTACACCAGGGCGATACTGAGAGTATCTTCCACTCTGAACGTGCTACAAATATACTATTTATTATTTTATTAATTGTGAATTAATACAAAACTACATTAATTGTGAATTAATACAAATTAATCATTGGGATTCGATCCCGCGACCTTCGAATTGCGAGTCAAGAGCCTTACCCCTCGACCACGGAGGCCTTCTAAAGGGGCCTAAAAAAAAATTCTTTTTAAATACATCTATTCGAATTTCGATTTTGTTTTTGTGAATAAGTGAAGAAATGCAAATTTTGAAAGTCGAAATTAACCCTCTTCCCGACATCCGATCGAGCTGAAGCTCGGCAGACGGACTCAGTGTCGATTGCAGTGCATTCTATCAACTTTTGGTACACACACACACGCATTTACCTGAAATAGGACACTAGCCGAACCAAGCCCGAAAATTGAAAATGGATGTTCACGTATACGGCCTTATCCTACTACTAACTATAGATAATTTGTGCACGCTGTTTCATACTTAATACTTAATGGTTCGTGGCCAACCTCTCTTGTTTCTATTATCTACGGGTATAACTATTACTACAATTGCAAATGCTTGCCACTGCCTGACTCCACCTGGAGCTGGATTCGAGTGCATTGGCTCGGAAGCCGGATAATCCAAATATTAATTTAATAGTCTCCAAGTGTCTGGAGGGAACGCTTGAACACACTTGAATTAATTTCAATAACAAGGTGGAAAGAGAATTATTAAATTGCCAATATTCTACGATTATATATCTTGAACGACAAAAGAAAAAAAGAAACACAAAAGCATTTGAATTCGAGAATTATTCAGAAATTAAATTAAATTTCAAACGTAAAAAGATCTCGGAAAATAATCCAATCACAACATTGATATTTTTCACTTTGGGTCTTCATTTGTGATTACTTCATGAAAGAATTTTTTTTCAACGAAATACATTTATAATAATAACTCGATACAAATCTCAAATCAAAACCTTTTCGTAGCTCTGCGGCACTTTTGTAAATGTTTACGTTTAGATACAAAATATCATTAATTTAATACAGTCTCAGATATGATTTGTGTCTTTCAGGGCCTTTAGGCCTCGGGCAAATTCTTTCAGAAGATCAGAATATGTCCGATTTTCAATAAAATTCAAATTATGAAATATTTCTGAACATATCCAAAAACTAAAAACTGAAAGTGGATGAATTTACAATTTCATTATTGGAAACACACATGTAAATTTTGAGGTATAAATGTTTTTAATACAAACAGAAAAAGTTTAAAAATCGGCTCACTTTACATTATCATCACTTCACTTTTTTCGTTTTATGAAAAAATAATTAGTAAAAAATAAAAACTTCACAAAAAAATTTTTTTTTTCAAATTGCGGTCGAAAACTTTGGTTTCATGTACATTTTAATGATTTTGTGGTTAACATTTAGATTTGAACATAAAGCGTGATGTTTTCTTTTTCTAACTTCGTTTAGATCATATTTCTCACTATGGTAGTAAGATGGGCGTAGCCAGGTTTTGATTTAGGGTGGAGCAAAATATGAAAATCCAGAAAAGTAATCGTTTAAAATATATTCATACTTTAGGCTCTATGAATAAAAAGGATATAAACGGAAGAAGGAAAAACCATCCTATAAAGTGCTATAAATTTGAAAACGCGACTCGGTCAACAATCCTTCCATAGTCGAGGTCATGCATCGGCCAGCAGGGTCGACCGCGGCACCGTGCCTACACTGCCTACGCGCCTGGTAATAAGGGAGATACTACGATTTCTATGAGACCACATGAGTGGTCTCCCCTGAGGGGATATTTGAAAAAATATCATCGAAGAGCAAAACAGCATCTACATTTTTTACTTCAATAATGCTCAGAAATCGCTGGTTAAAGTCTTTCGGGTGCCTACGTGTAAAAAGGGTAGCTTTAATGAGGTAAAATACTGAGGAGAGTGAACTGATGAAATAAATAATTCTCTGATATATTTTTATTGATTGGGCGTCATTGTTTGTCTTCGTACGTGCCTACGATTGTGAAATTCAATAAGCCTTATTATTAATGGCTGGATCCTACGAAACTTCAAGACGATGTTTTATTATTATTATTTCACGAATTTGATTTATTAGAAAAAGAAAAATACTGAAAGGTTCGATGCGAATCGTGGCTGTAAACTCGTGGCCGTAAAATGGCCGAGATATAAAAACTATATCGGGTGTAGAATATGTAAGTCGGGTCTCAAGGTTATAAATATCTCGGTTTTATTGGGAACATTGTGAGAGTACGGACGAGAGGAGAAACATAAGGTTAGGTTGTAATATACCATAAAAGCAAAAATCATAAAGCTATTACAGCTTGTATACGAGTCCCAGGGAAAGATCGTATGCATCACGCATGCAATCGACGATCGCCCTAAAAGCCTTCATAAAAGTCATCCTTCTCACCCGTTTTTTATGAAAAAGAAAAAAAAAAGAAGATACTTGAATGTCGAACGTCTTTAATCGTATTCCAATAGACATTTCGCGAAAGTTTAATTCTTTGAAATTGTAGAACTATTATGGTATTGCCAGTTATAAAAACAAGCATACAAATTAATTGCTTTATTTCATGACACGCACATTATGGTAATTGGCGTAGGTAATATTTAACCCTTTGAAAGGAGGTAAATATTTAACCATTTGAATGGCAGGAGACCATATTTGTCCCAGCTCACATGCGTCTCGTATAAATCACTATAACTCCATTGCTATCAGAGTGAGAATTATGTTCTAAACAGTGTTAAAAAGGCAAAACACCACGCTTTATAGTCTAATCTAAAAAATAACGACGAAAAATGTAAAATATACACCTTTACGAAACCAAAGTTTTGAATCGCAAAAAAAAAATTTAAACTTTGAGAATTTTTTATTAATTATTTTTAAATGAAAAGACAAAAAAGTGAGGTGACACAATACATTTGTCTAATAAAATATGTGTGTTTTTATTATTTTTTTGTTATTAGTAATTTTAGTTAGAAAAAACGTGAGGTGAGCCATTTTTAAAACTTTTTAATGTTTGCATGTAAAATTTTTATATTTAAAAAAATATTTGTTTATTTTGAATTATATAATTTGAAAGCGTATTTCATCATTTATTGCACAAATAAATGACATTCTGCAGTTTATAGATGTAATTTTTCTAACGGAAATAAATACTAAAAACGAAATAATAACTATGTTCAATATACCAAACTTCATTTCGATTGCAAATACTAGAGAGAATAGAAGAGGAGGGGGATTAATCATGTACTTAAAAAACCATCAGAATTTTAAAAAAACAAACATTTCTTTTAAAAGCTGCGAGCATTGACCTAGTATACTTGGTCGAAGGCTGCGAGACAATATCTGGAGAAATTACCACCGTTCATCAAGATGTCATAAATATACTTGCAGTGTATCGCCCGCCGAACAACAACAAGAATATATACTTGAAGGAACTAAAACAAATATTACAATTAACCTCATCTGTTTCAAATTACTTGTACTGTGGTGACATTAACATGAATTTATTGGATACCAAAAATAGTGTAATTACAGAATACCAAAATCTACTCAGTGAAAATGGCTTAGAAAATGTGATATTAGATGTGACCCGGGATGAAATTTTAAACGGTAAAAATGTTTATTCCTGTATCGACCATATTGCAATTCGTAACCGTAATAAAACTGTATTTTCATGTATTGTGACTAACAAAATATCGGACCATTATATAACAGGAGTTGCGATAGGGAAAGAGGTAAATTATTGATAATAAATTGGTATATTCTAAATTAAAACTAGTAAAATGGGGTAAATTATTACAAACTGAATGTCCCTCAGAACTGTACTATAATTTAAAAAATATTTTTGATAATATCTATGAGTCCTCGTAAAAAGAAAAATCATTTAAAAATAATCATAGACACAACAACCAATGGGTTACTGAAGAAATTAAGAATATGATTAAAAAAAGAGATTATCTTTACCGAAAATGCAAGAATAGCCCTAATAACCCTGTATTTCGTTTAGAATACACGCGATATAGAAACAAAACAAATAAACATATTAATTTTACTAAAAACACATTTCACAAAAACGTAATAAATAGTTTAAACGGCAACCCGAGGAAACTCTGGGACGAAATAAATAACCTAATAGGAAAACCTAAACAAAATCTAGATAAAATAATCCTTCAACATATGGGAGGTCAAGGAGACACAAAATTTTTATGCGATAAATTTGCTACAACATTTGTAAATGAAATAAAAGACATAAGACATAACTGTACTACAAAATTCCTAGATCGTAACACGTATACAACTCCTGCTAGTATGTCAATGAGATTTAGACCTGTATCACAAAAAGATGTTAAAAAAATAATTAATGATATGGATGTTAAAAAATCAGAAGGCAATGATCAAATAAGAATTAAAGACCTGAAGTTAATTGCTGATAATATAATCCCAATATTGACTAAATTAATTAACCTCTGTGTAAGTAAAAGTATTATGCCTGACGAACTTAAAACATCCATTATCAGACCTATATATAAATCAGGAAACCACAAAGATTTCACAAACTATCGACCAATATCGATTCTCTCATTGTATTGATAAAATTATTGAAAGAGCTATCTTTAACCAAATACAACTTTTTATAGAAAAAAATAAAATCATAAATCCCATACAATACGGATTTCAAAAGGAAAAAAGTACTACCCAATTACTATCTAAATTCACTGACCATATAAATTGTCATTTAAATGAAAAATATTATGTTGGTATAATTTTTATAGACTTTAAAAAGACCTTTGACACATTGGACCACGAAACATTATTAAAGGCAATGGAGGAATGTGGTATTAGAGGTCCTTTAAAAAAATTATTAAAAATTATCTATTAAATAGAAAAATTAAAGTTAAAATTGACGGAATTTTTAGTGATGAAATGTTAACAAATACCGGAGTAGCAACAGGGTCGATATCGGGGCCTACATGTTATATAATGCAAGTAAACAGTCTACCAAACGTAATAAAACGTTGTAAATGCTACATGTTTGCAGACGATACTTGCATTATATGTGCTGACAAAGATCCACTAAAAATTGAGGAAATTTTACAAACAGACCTAAATAACATAATTAAATGGTCCCACGACAATGGCATTATTATTAACGCAAAAAAAAAACAAATATATGCTTATACACTCACCATATGCAAATTGTCAGGAAAAGGAATTACATATAAAAAGTCATTCATATGATTGTTTGCACACAAAAAACCAATTCCAGCAGTGTAATTGCCCGAATATAGAAAAAGTGTACCAATATACATACCTTGGTCTTACAATAGATGTCAACTTTAACTGGTCAAATCATATTGAAAATGTATGTAATAGATTAAGATCCATATTAGGAAATTTTACCACCTAAAAAATTTTGTTAATAAAAATATATTATACTGTATATACAACGCATTAGCAGAATCAATTATAGGATACGGAATAAATAGTTACGGATTAACGTACAAAACATACTTAAATAAAATAGAACAATTACAAATCCGTTTCCTAAAATTGATATCAGGCAAAAAAAAGGTCCAGTTATGTGAAGGTGATTATAAAAAAATGTTCTCCTTGTGTAATGTCCTCTCTATACACAGTAAGGTAAATTACCAATTAACGCTAGATGAATTCTGGAATACAGAATTCAAAAAACCCGTAAACCACAACTACCCTACTAGGCATAGAGAAGCACAAATGTTTATTGTCAATAAATCTCAAAATGTATACGGAGATAGAACAAAAAGTCATAAAATTCCGGAAATATTTAACGCATTACCTGAAAATATCAAAAATGAGACATCTTATTCAAAAATCAAAACAAAAGTTAAATCTTTCTACCTCCGAAGAACATGAAATCAAATAAAATAGTTCCTATCTATTTATTTTCTCACCGTATGTTTGTACTGTGTAAAATATTTTTACTACAACGCAATTCATAAACATTAAAACATTGAGATAATTAGTTGTAATAATTAGTATTTTAATATTAAGTATTATATTTAGTATATACTATGTAAAACTGAAAAGTATACTGTATTAAATAATTAGAAAAAAATTAGAGATTTCTTACAATCAAACTGATTGATCAGTTTCGTAAGATTTGTAAAATAAAATATTGTAAAATTAAAACTGAATAAACATATTTTAAAAAAAATCACCGTTCAAAAACAGTTTTTTAGTTTTGGGATATGTTCAGAAATATTCAATTTATTTGCATTTTATTGTAAAGCGGAAATATTTCGACCATCTGATAATACGCCAAAATTCTGAGGGTTAACATTAATTACATATTTATTTTGTATAACATTAATCCAATACAAATTGAAAACTAAAAGTATTTAGTGCAGTCATTTACAGTTCAGTTTTCCAGTACCAGACTGATAAATCACACACAATAATATCATAATCTAGTTGCAATATATCACGCCATAAAAGCAACGTGAACGGAGCAGTCGAACAAACAAGAATGCGCCCGAAGCTAGACATTCCCAGTCTCCAATCTCTAGTCCGCAGCATCCTTGAGAGGTCAAACATTATTAATTCTTCTTGTTTCTCAAGAGATTCCGGCTTCAACTTTAAGATAGGGAGGTCCAGACGCCAGACAGACGTACAGACATACCGCCGAGAGCACTATTGTAACCACTCTGTTGTAAAACCACCTCAACTCAGGCCAGGACACTAAATCAGTTAGGCCTCTTATTTATAAAATGCATACAGGAATTTATTTGACTTATTTTTAACCTGTGATTCCTGATATTATTTGGGAAAAAATGATATTTTAGTCTCCGGTGACTTTTTTGACGTTTTTTATTTCTTCAAAACCTACAAAAAAAAGTTCTTCAATCAGTCGAGTAGCCGCTTACCCCTCGCCCCGACCCTACATATCCAATGTCTACTTATTTTTTAAGTTAGAAAGAAACATCAATTATGCATAAATGTGCCCAATTCCCATTGTTTAAGACGCCACAGCATTTTCTCCTGAATATATCAAAAAATAATATCGTTTGTTTTTTCTGACCCAAATGTGTCGACTATAATTATATAGCAGCACACTCTATCTTATTAAAGGTAGAGTGTGCTGAAGTAGACATTTTCATGGATAATTTATATGGATTCAGAAAAAATGTTCTGCTGTTATTAAAACATATTTGGCGCTAGTTATATTATGTATTAATTTGTCTCTATTTGTGTATTTTGCCTCTCCTGTTTTATTTGAGTGAGCTTTTATAATTTTGTATTTTTATTTGTATTGGTTTTGTTTTTGAATCTTTATCTTTAAATTCATGTAATATCCTATGTATGCGTAGATTTTTGTAATTGTATGAACCTATTTTTGTATTAATTGAGTTTTTATAACTGGAACGTTCTCACGTATGTGAGAATATGTGTAAAAACCCAGTAAGTAAGTAAATAATAAAAATAAATAAACAAATAAAATTTACTTGCGCACGCCGGGATTTCAGCCCGCGACCTCCGAATGGCTAGTTGAGAGCCTTATCCATCCTCGATTACGGAGACCACTCGATTCAGTGTCCTGGCCGTAGTTGAGGTGGTTTTTGCAGTATGCGTCTTTAATGGGAAAGAGGGAGAGGTCATAGCGGAGCTCTCAGTGGCAGAACCATACGTATAATCCATAGAGTAAGTTGTTCTGACGTCAGTGTTATCATCCCTTTCTTCCAGCGGCAAAGAGAGATGTATGTCTAGAATCTATCTGCATTAGAAAAAAGGCAGCGCGTGACTTTAATACCCACTTGGTACACAGTCTGGGAAGATAAAATCTAATGCCCAATTCACATGTACGTTAATACTGTTAAAGGAAATCAAATTTAACCACATATGTTATATTTAACTATTTTATTTTTAAGTTCTGCAAGTATTTTGCTTAGTATTATTGTTACAGCTATTTCGGAGTTCAAAGCAATTATCTAGCTGTGGTTAGGCAATAATAAAAGCTAAAATATTTATAAAACTTAATAATAACATTATTAAATTTGGTTTACATAAATAAATTAAATCAACGAATAAAACACAATAACAATAAATATTTATTTTTACTTGGTTAGTTTCGGTACATGGGCGTCAATGGCGATCTTTTTGTGAAATATTGAATGAAAAAGCCAGAAAAAAGCTTTAAAGTTTAAACAGAACGCTTAACGATTGTACTCGTTTTTAGGAGCAAGAGCTCTCGAACAGTGAGCTCTGTCGTCATGAAATTTATAAAGCTCTTCTATCTTGAATTCGTAGTTGTAGTGCAGGTACCGTTAATATTTTAGCAATTGAATAAATCAGAAAAATGCTAGATGTGCTAAGACCAACAAACCTAAAATGGTATCAGTATTCCTCTAACAGTCGACAAAAATTGTACAGCCTAGTTTTTACAAATATAAATTGGGCTTTACGTCTGTATAATTTGTCTTACCATCATTTTTAAACTACATTCGTTATTGGCTGTAAGAAATGAAATAATCTGATCGAAAAATCAGTTCTCGAATCTCTTAGTGGAACTTTGAATGCGTAGTTATAGGTTATCTTTAAAATAATAATTATTATAGGTAATCTTTAAAACGATTTATTTGTTGTGATAGATTATAAAATCGTGAAAAAAAAATCCATTAACATCGGAAATACGTTTTATTAAAAACACTTAATTAGCAGTGCGCCATTATAATTTAAAAGCCGATTCAGAAGTTGATCTTATCTTATCAAATTCCAATGAGCGTACTGAATAGTGATGTGATGACAAAATCGAAACATTAAGAAAATCGAAGTGAAGTTTAGAATTATCGATTTGAATCTTTGAACGACTTTTTAAGGCATCACGGTATTCAGAATGAATCTCATTTAGTATTTATTATTAGTTAGTAAAAATTATTTCGAATTAATTCATTCCTTCAAGTGAATTTTAATCGATTTATTCGAAGAAACGAATCTTTGCAAATTTAAGAATAATCGATATTTCGGAATGGATATTTCGAAGTTCGATTACATCCACCTCGAGTGGAATCGAAATGGTTAAGATTATAACCCCGCTAGAATGGTTAGGCGTGTGGAGCGGATGAACGAAGACAGGAATATAAGGAGAAAGAGAGAAAGGGTAGATAGAAAAAGTCAGGGACGCCCGAGGAAGACATGACACGATCAAGTGAATCAAATACTTGAGTCGGGTCATGTCAAGGTCAAAATAAGAGAAGAGCACGTATGGGACGGTACATGAACGTAAATTAATCAAAAGTTGTGAGCAAGACAGAGTTGTATGGCGGAATATATTTTCAGCCAATCCTTGCTGAGAAAAAGCGTAATGGTTAGTTAAATAACAACTAATCATGGTGCCATATTAGGTGAGTCTATCTAATTATGATTAATCACAATATGAATGAGCATATGAAGCACTGAAAAACATTTATAGATAATTTAAATCCTGGATACCTGCTTCAAAATTAATAAGCCTTGCCATTAGCTTCTTTGTTCATTGTGTCTTCCAATAAGTGATCGTTTCGCAAAATGAATCATAAAAAACATGCTCCCTACAACAAGAAACCCATTTAGGATAATTCATTTTTAGCTATTTTTTATGTAACAGATTATTATTTGCTCCGCACAAAAGCTCAGCGGTTTCCCCCAGGTCACATACTTGGGCCCTTGCTTACACAAATCGCAATCTACAAGTATTAAAAGAAATTTAACAGTATTTGTAATGTCCTTTATTGCTTCATGACATTAATTTTTATACACTTAAATAGGATGGCGGAATAATAGTCAAAATACTGTAAACAATCTTTACAGCCGTTCACTCTTTTATAGTACTTTCTCCTCCCATACATGCCATCTCCATCATACCAGTGGTTATTGCGCTGTATAAATTAGCCAATTATTATTCCAATAATTGAATGGAAACCAGGAAGAGCCTGTTCTTTCTTCAAATTACAAGAGCAAAGGAATGGAGTGTTGCGGTGTGTAGAAGACCTCTAGAAGAAGATGTTTAATGGTTAGACCGACACGGGAATCATGAAGTTAAGAGTTAAATTACCTTAACCGCAAACCAGGAAAGGATTGCTCGGTGAAACCAATTATTTCAGGGAGCATCGATCCTGTGGGATGAAGAGAGTTCAGGATGATTCTTGGAACCCACGCGGAGTAGGCTTTGCTATTGTACAATGCTTTACTTTTTCAAAACACGGCAAGGAAAGGTGAGTAAATAATTATTTACATAATACACCCTCCGAAATAAATATTATTAGGACTAGTGAAAATTCACAGGATTTGTGAAGCTGAACGAATGCCTTTCTAAAACAAATATTGTAAATTTAAAAAAAAAAATCACCTTGAGGGTGCTTACAAATTTATGATATATAAATGTTTCTCCATATTTCTACAATGCTCTATTTTCTACTAACTACATACTAGACAAACTATTATAACAACTTATGGCCAACAGATCGCATTCACCGGTTCGTCGATCACAAATACAAAATTCTATGTACAATGCATTTGACGAATGAACGTAATGCTGCGTTAAAATGTAGAAAATATACAGAAGGTAAAAAAATATATGGAAGGTCACCTCAAAAAGTGTGTATTGTTTATTAGATAAATTTAGATACATTTTGCAAGCAAACGACATAATTGGGAACACATGTTTATTTACTTATTTATTGTTTGAAACAATTACAGAGTGTTAACAATTTTTACAATACTAGAATTGCCGTTGGGATGTACATACATAGATATTAACACTCCAATTAGAAATGTTCACAGCACGAGTAATCAATGTTTAGTTGTTAATAGACGGAAATGCTTGCAGTGATAGCAGAAATAATGATAATCAAAATGAAATATAAAACATAAAACATAGTAGTGTCAAATATAAAACATAACCTGCAGAGAAAGAGAAAAAAGAAAGAAAGAAAGAAAGAAAGGGTATGACAATAAAGCAGCTCCATAACAGTTCTCCACCAAGTGTCATGGTAGGAGTTTGATAATTTGTTTTTTGAAATATGTAAGAGTGTTTGTTATTGGAAATGCTATTATTTAATCCTGGCGTATACTTAAATCATAATATGTTCTGTAATGGACGTGTTTCGGAAAGCAAGAGTAAAATTTTATGATTTGCGGTCAATAGTACAAGGATTTGATTAGAATCTTTATCTTCCTAAATGATTCGTCCCTCGGTAAGAGACAGATTGAGGTGTAAGGCTTTGAATAATGTTAATCCAATAAGAAAAGTGTGATTAGGATATGAACTTTTTCTATAAGTCAGTTTATGAGTGTAATCTGTAATACCAGAAGCATTATTCGACTATAACATTGAAGCAACAGTTAAATCAACAGTGGTAATAAAACCACAATAATAGCCATTACTTCTGGCTGGGAAAGGCTGCTGTATATTTTTTTTATGACGGAACCAACGATAAATATGATTTTTACCATATACCTAATTGATCGAGTTAACTGCACACTTATAGTAACCGGGCACCGGGTAATTTGTAATGTGATTGTATTATAATGAAAGTCGTTGCAGAGATGAAATAACACATGTGGAATGGATTTTGGATCGATAGGTCAGCAAACGTTTATGGAATAGAGCAAGAATTGATACCAGTAAACAAAAGTTTGTGGAATGAATTTATACCTGTCATTAAAAGTTTGTGGAATAAATTTAAACCTGTCATCAAAAGTTTGTGGAATAAATGTTTACAAGTAATCAAAAGATTGTGAAATGAATTTATACCTGTCATCAAAAGTTTGTAGAATGAATTATTTAAACCTGTCATCAAAAGTTTGTAGAATGAATTTTATTTTTATTTTACATGAGCTCCACACAGGAGGCCCTGAGGAAAATAATTTCCCACAGGGCCTATGTCATCTTTGGGGATGCTGTGTGGAGGGTTTTTTTAAGAAAAGGAAGCGTTCTGGGAAGGAAAAGGGTTTAAGGGGTGGGTAGGAATCTGGGGTTCAGTGTGTCCTGGTCATCCACCTCCAAGACCTAGACAAACCTCACCCCATGAACCCGGGCACCCCTGCTAAATCACCAAACGTAGCGAACCACTTGGGTTGACCTATGGCAGAGGTGGTGTTATTATACCTGTCATCAAAAGTTTGTAGAATGAATTTCGAATTGATAATCTTCATCAAAAGTGTAATAAAAAGATAATTATTTTCACTTCATCAAGAAATTTTGGAAATTAGAAAGAGCTTAAAGATGATTTAAAATATTATCATATATAAAAAAATATTTTTAAATGACTTGTTATTGAATATGTTCCGTTCGTAAATTATTCCCTACTATCCCCCTCCCCCTTTCCATACAGGCCTATCCATTAAAAACTTTCAAGTCTACGTCTATTGTTGTAATTAATTTTAAGTAAACCATGATGAAGTAATCATTGTTTACGAAACATGTTGGTTTTTAAGAAATAAACGTGGAAAACTAAATATTTTCTTAATTTTGAATAATTATATTCATCTACATTTTGAATGAAATGAATGTGGCTCAAATATCTAATATTTTATGATTGATTTTGGAATTTTTCTGTACGTCGTATTTACATTAATGTTAAGGAGAATTGCAGCGTCATTATTAAGATGTTTCGCCTTGAAATTCCGTCAAAACTTTTAAATAAACTAATCATCGTAAATATAATATTAAATTTCCGTCGAATAATTTGCATTTAAATCTGTAGGTGTTTTCCTCAAAACTTGATTTTATGCAAAGTATAAAGCCAAATAAGATTAATTTCGGGCAGACGGATAATGCAGGTGTACTAACAGGCTTATGCGTAAATTTTTGACTTGTCACTGAATTTTAAATAAAAATTTTGGCTTTATGGTGTTTAGCATTATTTTTTACTAATCATTGGGGATATCAACAGTGAAATTTTATAATAATTTTTTTTTATCCATCATACCAAAAAAACAATTATAGATTTACTCATATAAACAGAATCAACAGAATATAATTATATAAAACAAAAACTATAATATAGTAAGAAGACAGGATGTGCATAATCATCCTATCCTTATCCTATTTTCCTCCTCCACCTCTCCTCCTCACCTAAAATTAATTTGAAGTTATAATTAAAACTCCATCTCCAAGTAACTCTAACATAGGAGAACTTTTTGGCTTGACTTTATCTAACTTGTATATTATGTATCTCTATATTTTTATGTACCTATAAGATGTTTGTCTCTTACAAATAAATAAATAAAACAAATTAAAATCACAACAGAAATCAAAACAGAATAGTTACTGATGACACGTCACAAAAAAATACTCTTATGAATTTTTTAAATATTTATTCAGCCCGCAATTGAAAATGTCTACTTATTATTACTATTACCTGTGTCATCTTAGGGCATGCTGTGTGGAGGGTCTATATAATAAAAGAAAGGAGAGGAAGTTCTGAGAAAGAAAAAGGTGTGAGGGATGGATCAGCGTGGTCAGCGAGTTCAGCAGTGACGGACGTGCGAATCCATCCCTCCTACTGCGGTGCAATGCGGGTTAAGATAAAGAAGCTGAAGTGGTCAACCGATCTCTTACGATCCAGCCCGCCACGCAGCTAGTAAGCAAGCCCATCCGCCGTCAAGATCTGAACACATCTCACCCGATGAACACGTGCACCCCTGCTTAGGGGCCATCCACAAATTACGTCACACATTAAGGGGGGGGGGGGAGTAGAGAAGTGTGACATTGTGTGACAAGGAGTATGGGGGGGGGGGGGCATCAGTTCTGTGACATCACTTGTAAAAATCTATCTTGATCAGAAGAGTATGAGTAGAGTTGCATTATGTGGAGCGCGCAGGTACAAAAATGAATCTTATCTAGCAACTCCGGGTATGAATTGTTGTGTATATTATTTCATTGAGGACACATTACCGAAGAGCCAAAAGGTCATTGTAGTCTCATTGTGTTGAAAGTTGAGAGCTAAAAGTTAAGATGCAGGAAGGCTGTGCAAGAAATGTGGTTTTCCAATCAGGAATTCTGCTGAGGTAAAATCTCCTTTTACAGAATCCTGTCAGGCCAGTAACGGTGCCGGGTCTTGCATCAGAGTCTTCAGTCAACACGGGCAGTCAATAGTCAATCAGTTACCAGACCTGACTTAACGCCGCGATGGTAGCTACATAAAATAATGGTAACTTTTAGCTCAACAGCAGTAAAAAGGGCTTTTCAGACGACGTTTTTTTCATACCGATCCCATGGATGGCTATATAATATATATTGATACATATTTTACATTAGCTCCACAAAGAGGCTCCGAAGAAAATAATTTCCCTCATGGCCTATGTCAGATGATTCACCGTCTAGGTGATTTATAGTCTAAAGATTATCAAAGAGTTCAGAGACAATAAATTATTATTAATCATTTAATAAAAAAAACATTAATTGAGGAATAAAAATGATAAGTCATTAATCTTCAAAATACAAAATATTTTCACACGAATTGAGTCATAGTGAAACTTAGTACCGTAAAACAGAATATTTGAGTAAACAAAACAATAATGATGAATTCTGTAGAACTAGAAACATCAACAGAATTCAAATATTATTGATTCAAAGAAAATAAATATTGACATATACATTTTGTTGTCCATGTTCAAACCGTGACAACAAAAATAACACGAGCTGTTTGTATTCAAACATTGAGAAACATTCATATTTGTGTACCCATTATACAAACATGAGTATCATCATCATGAAAAAGACTTAACTCAGTTGTGTTTGTGATTGTAACTCTGGTTCAATGAACTCTGACTTGTTTATATGTTAACTTAATGAATAAAATTGTAATATTTAATCACTGAAGTCAAAATTAGTGACTCTCAATCAAAAATCTGAAACAGAAAAATTAGAAAAATATACGTCACATCTAGTAATTGAACCCAGGACCTCAGCCTTACCGGAAAATCTGCGTTAAGAAAATGAAGGTAATGTTGTTAGGTGTTAGTCGATACGGTTAAATATGACCGAAGGGGATCGGCTCCCATTAGCTGAGTTGTAGAGCAGTGCCCCGGCAATACTGCGTTCAATTTCTATGCGATCGTATCAGATTTTTCTGGGTAATCTTCGGTCTTTTTTCATTTTATTTTATTTCCATAATTTCGCCAAACCAGTGTTTACCTAATAAGCATAGATTACGTTGTAGCAACATAACTTTTAACGGGTAGCTCCTCGTTTTGTTATAGTAGTACATCGGGAATATTAATATAACAAAATGATAGAAATTATTGCAAATGACAGAATTTATAAGATTCGTAAGCGAAAGTAAGTTTTCATTTTACGCAATTGAAATTTTTAATGCATTTTTTTTCATCGCTCCGAATGCAAAAAGTTGTATTTTTTTAATATAATTAAAGAGAATCTAATGGTTTTTTCTAAAAATTTTCTTACTAAGCGTAACCAGTTCGATCGAAAGTTAACCTTTTCCTGTATCAAATTTTCGATTGAGAGTTTACCAGTATTGTCTTCTGTGATTGAAATTCAGATTTGTTTTCAATTTAAGTGTCATTTTCAAAATTAAAAAAAAGGAAATGATTGTTAAGAAATGAGACAAACGATTAAGTACCTATGTATAAATTATTAGTTTTTTTAAGCGAGTGCGCAAAGCAATAACCATCAATCTCACATTTTCAGGATCCCTTGAATTTTGACGGATCTGCGCCAGTTAAACTAGTAAAACATGAACATACCCAATGCCCAATAATAGAATCATAGCAGAACCAGAGAATATTGGAGATCTACGCTCTGAAATCTCAGAAAGGCCATAAAGCAATGTGAGCTTTCTCCAACGTATAGAATTGAAGGAGATTCACCATATTATGGTTTGAATGGGATTATTATGACAGATAATCTTTGTTATTACACTTGGTGGCCAGGCCATGCTCACAGCTTCAAATAACCGGAGAAAATGGAAGCGTCCGTCTCGAGACGGTCTGAGAAGGCAGGAAATTAACATAATGTTTGGGCATAATTATTCAAACAGCGTGGGCAATGAACGGAGATACTAAATTAAAATAAATACTTAGCGAAGAGATAACTTACGGACTTATAATCAGTATACAAAATTGATATTCAGATATTGAGTTAAGATTGTCCAAAATAAACATCAACACTATAAAAATGAATGGCTTTAAATTGGTGATGCAACGATTTCGATTGCGATGCATCGTTAAAGCGTATTAAAATAAACTCCGATTATCTGTACAAATATCTTAAGCAAACTTATTAATCATATGTATTCTTCATAGGTAAGTAGAAAGAATAAAACGCCAGATTGCAGCAATTTATTGTACTTAATGGGCGTTTTATTATTAGCGTGACGATCCACGTTTATGGTACCGTGACGGGAAAAAGGCCATAAACATACGTTCCTTGTCGCTATAATGCTACAACTCTTTCTTACACATTAAATAATGTTGAGACAAAAGATGAGACACAAAATACGTGCGACTGTTTCTACCACTTTTTCCTTTGGAGGAAACAGATATATCTTATTGATTTATTTATACTGGGTTTTACATACGTTCGCACTTCGTGAGAACAATCCAGTTATGAAAACTCAGTTATTACACAATTACTAAAATCAACAATTACATGCATTTAAATACAGATACGTACAATTAGAAAAACAATACCATCACAAATAAAAATACGGAATTATATACAAGCTCACTCAAGTAACACATTACAATGAGTGGCAAGAGACATAAGAAATACACGAGGCATGCATAGAGAGACAATTGACACAATATAATTAGTTAGTATTTTTTAACAGCGTCAGAACTTTTTTTTTAATCCGTACAAATTATTGACGAAAATATCTACTTCAGCACGCTCTATCTTGATATATAATCGACACATCTGGGTCAGAGGGCTAAAGTAGGCAATACTATTTAAAAAAAAAAACGCGTTTTATTTTGGTATCTACTTACCGATTTTCGTACAGTTTAAAGTGGCGGACATTATTTTACATCTTTCGGTTGTCATTGTTTTATGAAACTATATTAATGTGTGAAGATTTTGTATGTTTATTTAGTTTGTACTGATTGTGAACGTGTATTACTGTTCGGTATTGTGAACGCGATGTTTTATTTTTATTAGTTAAATAAGTGTTTTTTTTGTAATAATTAAAATTGTCAAAGGCAAGGGGACAGATGTTACATATTTTATTAATTTGCGACACGTTCCTGAGTGGAATTAATATATCTACAGTGAATATTCTAAGTATCGCTCTGGTGTAAGATCACAGTTCAGAATTGAAACGTTGCTTGAAATGGCTTAAGTGTTTGGTGACCAGTTCTGAATAGCCAGGTATTTCCCCACCTTCCTCTCCCATATCTCCTTCCCCTCCACACAACCTTCAGCCTCACAACGTACCCCAATTGGATATGCCATGGTCTCACTGGTTCCAGACGGGAGCAGCTGGGACTCTTGTGAGCTATTCACAGAGAAAAAGGACATTTGTTACAGAGATGAGACAATTATCAAATTTTAAATATTTCGTAGTGGGCACCTACGATATGTTGTAATGTCAGTCTGTTGTGTTATGTACAATTAATAATTACCGAGTGACGTGCGTACTGTATAAGTGTGCGTATTTGTGAAAGTGTTTGTAGACGTGAGAAGAGGTGATCTTATATTATGTTCTAAATTCACGGTGTTTCCATTTTTCACGATTTAGTACCGTCCCAAAACATTATTCCTTTTCTAATGGCAATTAACCAACTGCGTGAAATCGTATGAATATGGGTCCCGATAGAGTTTCCTTATGGGGATCGGAATGAATAAAGGCATTTTGTAAAACGCCCATTAATCGTGCCTGATTATTATTTCTTTTCATCCTCATAATAAAACAAAAAGTCTAGCTGTAGTATCAGAATCAGACATCATAAATACAAAAGCTGATATAAAAAAACGTTTGAATGCTAAAATTATAAAACCGATTCAAAGCCAACAGTCGAGAAGATTTAAAAAAACATATCTCGAAACGGCCACAAAAAAATCTTTACGGTCTCTGAATAGCGTTGGATTGACAGAAGACAAATGGATGCTGGAATCAAATACAAACAAAGCATGAGTTTAAATATATTTTTAATACAAAGACAGCAGATACGACGCGTGTATCATGTGTTACCTCAATCAAAACAAGTCCGTTTGGCGTACGTATACATTATGGTCTTGCCAGTGAGAGCTCCGATGTAAGCGCTCTTTTTCTTAATTCATCGTATGTGAGAAGTGCAGAGAGGTTGTACAATATTATGCCATTTTTACAAGTACATAAGGCTCTCGTTTTAACGGGATGATGGTGTCAGCTGTCACCTGTCTGAAGTCATCTGGTTATTTTTTTAAATTTTTTTATTTATTAATACAAGAAAAGAATTTTTAATACATGTTTTAAGTAGTCCCACAAAACTGTCACGGTTTGTCTGTAGGTTCTACCAAATAATATATATATATTTTTTAATTTTTAACACATGTATGTAAATAAAATATTATATACAAAATAATGTATCTCAATGTACCTACCTAAATACAAATTGTTTAGGCAGGTACGTTGAGCAGACTTTCCGAGCATTGTAAACTGAGATGCGTGTGTAGGGAAAATTTGCCAATAAGAATATTGATTATGCGGTAAAATACATTTACAAGAAACGTTATATTTTATAATAAACTTGATACAAAATTAAAATCGTAACAACTAGAGTGACACGGGAGGGAATGTAAAACAGCCGAACTAGGTGAACGCGGGAACCGGAATAAATTTACAATATCATGCTCTGGACCGGAGAGCGACTCTCACGGGGATACCAGTCGGTAAAATTTAGCTTTAATGATGTTTTAAGGTTGTTCAGTCATACATCCATTAAGATTATATTCATGGCATTAGAACATTAAGATTTTATTCATGGCATCCAGTACTGAAAAGAATTATTATTTCACTTTCTAGATAAAAAATACTTTATTCAAATATGGACGCGCGGTCATTTATGACCCAAAGATGCTCGAGGGGTTAAATCCGGAAAAGTCTACCGAGAGTCTGCTGTATTGTTTACAAGTATCAACTCTGGTTCGGCTTTCCAGATGGCAGATAAGACCCGTGTTCTTGATTTGATCTCTGATTGCCGGATCGTTGAACGAATGCGATATTTCCTCGGCGATCGGATTGGCAGTATTGTGTGTTGAATAGTGTTTGATGTTGAAGTTCTTTCGTTACACGCATGGCAACATTTCTGATGTTGTATTTCTCACGTATGCCTCCCGAACATAATGGACTGCCCACATAAAACATTTACTTCTGAATATAATGGAAATGGGTGTTTAATTCCTAAAGTGGTCGAAAACACAACCATTACTGAAGCTGTTTGACTTATGTTCAAGAAAGTTCTGAGATCTGTATATATAAAAACCAAAATATGTTTGTTTCTGGGTTTGTATATATATATATATATATGTAATATATGCTATGCGTTGCTAAACCATTCATCGGATTGCGATGAAACTTTGGGAATTTGATGTGTGCATGCCCGCGATGGTTTCTATATACAATAGTGAGTTCTGGCATCATGAAATTATACATTGCTAACCGTTCACCCGATTGCGATGAAACTTTGGGGATTGGGAGGCACACATTCCGTCCTTCAAATGCATTCACACATCGCCTCACACCTCATACGTACATTTCTGTTATATCGACTCTTGTATTCGACTTACTTGAACGGGCTATATCTTCCTGGGTGGCCAAAACTTCTTCTTCCATCCACTTGCGTGGCATACTCCCGACATTCCTTTCTTCCACTCGACATACCCAAAGCGTCCCTTTTGTTTATTTCATTCTTAACACCATCATTACGATGCCTTTCAATTTGGCAGGCGGGTATGGGTACCGCCATCCCGGCACCATTAATTGGATAATCAGTATCTCTGCCATAGGTCACACCAAGTGGTTTGGTGACTTAGCAGAAGTGATCGTGTTAATGGGGTGGAGTTTGTCCGGGTCTTGGCGGTGTATGCATCTGCCCATCAGCTGTGTGGCAAACCGTGACTGAGCGAAGAAGACAACTGCACCTCAGGCTGATCATCCTGAAAATCATCAAAATTGAGGTTTTGTATTCCCCCTTTTTTTGCTCCAAAACTGAACCGATTTTAAATATTTTTTTAAAACTCTATTAGAAAAAAATACTCTATTTCTGTACGTTTCGTTTTTTAAAATACATTATCTAGTTTGTATACTGAACGACTGTAGATGGCGTTCAAACCAGGCAACTTTAATGATTTTAGGAGGGTCCTAACTCCTATAAGAAGTAATTTATCAAAAACAGCAAAACACCGTCACGCTGTTGTCAACATCTATATTATATATAAAGATATTTGCAGTAGTGTCAAAATCCAGAGAGAAAATTGGGGAATACGTTTGTACGGACAAAATGCCACCTGGTTTCTTCTTAAGACGCGGTATACCCGCTCAAAAAGAAGAAGATGGAGAGATACGTAAATACGAATTTTAGAGAGAGCGCGCTAATATTAAAAACTATAATATTTAAGCTAAATTGTGAAAATGTTTAATAAAACACGACTCGTTTAAAATAGAGCAAAAATCTCGTGGGAATGTCTAAAATAGCATTTAAAGAAACACTGTGAATTTTTTTCATACGTATAACTTGTAAAATAAGTGAAAAAAGGGTTTGTAATAATTTTCGGAGCATACTTTGCGATTTTTTTCTATCGAGAGAATTTCATATCATTGGCGTTTCGGCGTGGGGAATGTCTCGATATTATCTTCAAGAATAACATATATTTTTTAAGAGCTTTAAAACTTTCAGTATTTAAGGAAAAAATGTAATAAATCGGTAGAAATGCGGGAAGCCTTAAGGGTCTACTATTCGTATTTCGACCGATTTCTTACATATCTCCCTTAAACATTTGAAGTTTTTAAGCTCTTAAAAAAATATGTGTTATTTTTGAAGATAATATCTAGATACGTGCCACGCCGAAACGCAAATTATATGAAATTCCCTCGATAGAAAAAAATCGCAAAGTATGCTCCGAAAATTATTTTAAACAAGTCTATTTCTTTTATTTTACAAGTTATATTTGTGAAAAAATTCACAGTGTTTCTTTAAATGATACTTAAGATACGTTCCACGAGATTTTTGCTGTATTTTAAACGAGTCATGTTTTATTAAGCTTTTTCGCAATTTTCGCTGCTATTGTAATAATTAAAATATTAGCGCGCTCTGTCCAACATTCGTAATTACATATCTCTCCATCTTCTTCTTTTTCAGCGCCGTGCGTTTCAAGAGTGCGGCCTTAAGGAGTGTGTAATTATATATATTATAATAAAAACAAATATAAAACTTTTTTCCACTTTAAGTTTAATGACCGTAACCGGTTTCAGCTCGCTAGAGCCATCTTCAGACTGGTACAAAATATTCTTAATCTACGGTTTATATACATAACATTTGAGGGAGGGGAAGCGGGGTGGTCTTAAGGGTTTTAATCAATTATACTAATTACATTTGTTACTAAGTAGTTTTAGACTGTTGAATTTCTAAATATTTTGGTTATTCCAGTGGGCTAATTACCTTGGGTTTGTAGCTCACTTCAATATTGTTTAGGAAAAACCTTACAAGTGGTATGAATTATTAAAGACCTAATTTTATTGTCAAATCGTTATTACATTTATGATGCATGGGATTTTTTAATAGCTTTTTGAAGGGATACATGTTTACATTGGAGTAGGAATGGTCATTTTATTAGCTAAATGTATATTTGACCATCAAATCAAATGATTGAATAACTGATATATTTAAAAAAAAAATTGTATGACGAAGTTGTAACATCAAGCTCTTAGAGATTTCATTAATTTTACAAGGTTTTAAATCACTTTGAACCTCTTTACCTATTTGACAGTTGCTCGCTGTTGCGATGAGCAGTTTAGTTCGTCACTTTAGTTGGACAGGGTTCCAACCTCGCCTTACCACGTTCTAAGGTGTCAAAGTTTGCAAAAACGATTTCTCACAATCTTTTCACCAATTTCTGATTTTGAGGTTGAATACTGCGTAAAGAATTTTAGTTGAACACATTTAAATTGGACGTGGCCCTTTCTTGGAATGGCATTGGGGAAACGTAGTTAGAATCTTATGCAATTATTAGGCCCTAGATGGTTGCATATGGTTCTATCCGCACGTTTACGTATATTCTAAAATGTTAAGTACACCTCAACCTCAAAATCTGATATTGGTGAATAGATTATTTGAAATCTTAATCTTATTCCAACTTTAGAAAACAGACGAAAAATTAACGACCCAACCTTTTTATTAAAATTATTAAATTCTAAATTCGACTGTTGTGAACTCCTGCAATTGATAATTCTACAAGTACCCACACGAACAACTAGACAAATATTAACATTTCATATACACACATCAACTATAGTTTGCATTCTCCAATAAAGCGTTTACACAGTCTTGGCAACAATTATTTAAACAATATGGATGTATTTGAAAATAAATTAAATTTCTCAAACTTCAAACAACGTATGTGCCAACTTTTTATTCCTACTTCATAAATCATCTTTACTTCTATTTTAACTAATCATATATTCTATGTTACCTACTTTGTGTCAACTCTTATATTTTATGTTAGCTATTTTTTGTTTTCTTATATTTTATGTTATTTCCTGTATTTTGTCAAAAACATGTACTGCACTATATGTAAAAGCCCTACGGGCGTTTAAATAAATAAATAAATATAAATAAATCGTCCTAGAAAACTTTGAAAGCCCATATCTTAGAACTATGTAAAGTGAAGTTGGAGAAAATTTTCCAATAAATCCAACCAAAGTGACGATTTATTGGAATATTTGTAAAATTTGTCCCGAATCGAGTAGAAATGGATTGTTATTTTAAAAGTCTTTCCGATTAAAATATATTAGCTTACTATGCTTCTTTCCACGACATGAATCGGATATAGATACGCGCTTTTGAGAACTAAACATATCTTGATTGTTGTCGATTGGTGAAGGAAACAAAAATAATAAAAAAATATTCCAGGATGGATTCATACTGAAGTATCGATGTTTTTACCAGAACAAGAAAAATAATATAAATAAACTGTGTTTCATGTTACAAAACGTCACTTTCAACGTATGTACGATTCATTAAAAAACTAAATCACAAACATGCCAAATAACGCCAGAGCGTCTTTTGCCTCGCAGCTTACAATTCGAACAGCTAAAGCCTGAATTCCTCCAGACATTCTTGTATTTTCTGTACAACCGACAAAAGATAAGGAGACAAGTCTGATCATAGTGCATGGAACTCGCTACGTGATTTTTGTATTACCCTCGAGTTTTACGACGTTACTGCACGTAGCTCGAAACGTAGTTCAAGTTTTCAAATAAACCTCGTGCTTTCCTGAACAGCATTGTTCGAGGATCTCGATGAGATTTCATAGCCAGGTAGAATGTATACTAGTCCCAGGCAGAGATCGTATGCACGTCATCGACAATCATCCTAAAAGCCGTCCATAAAAATCTTCCTACTTCTTGTACATATTTATTTATTCAATTACGTTTGTACAATTTTTTCTTTACGCACGCTTGACTTGGGGAATAAGCTGGTGAATGCGTGACGAGAGCGTTACGAAAAGTGTCGGGCGAGGAGAACGGAAGTTGAGAGGGAGATATAAGTTAGTGAAGATAGAAAGAGAGAGAGTTACGTTTCGTATACTACCTACTGTAGGGGCAAGAGAGAGAGGTGCGCACATTTTCTTTCTGTCTTTCTCTCATAGCCAGTTACGTTTCGTATATCTAAGACACAGTGCAGGCCTATTATCTGTATCACACTGTAGGAGCAAGAGAGAGCAGTGCGCGCGCACATTTTCTTTCTCTCTTCCTCTCATAGAAGTTTTACTTCAGTGTTGTGGTCTAAAGCACACAATTTTTTTGATCAACTATATTTAGGAAGTATGTGGCTCTCCCCACTAATGAAAACAAAAAAGACAGAAGATGAGACAGAATGTCGCATGTTTTACCTCATATTCCTACAGACATTTTGCGAACGTATGTTTCTTTCGAATTGTATAACGATCATGGTAATGCCAATTATAAAAAAAGATTCATAAAACGCACACAATGGTAATAAAATTTGCTCAGAAGGAGGTCGACATTTAAATATTATTACAAATTTAGTCGTTAACAATTTTACCGTAAAAATGTGATATTATCGTAATAAAGATTACAGTTCCCGTCCGGGACGACTTTGGTAACACTTCGAATTCAAATATCTAGATGTATTGTACTGTTGTTGCTGGGAATACCATATTGATATGTACTGTTGTTTTTTATATTTCCGAAGAACGCGTATCTCCCCGTGATTACAGTTATCAGGGCCTGAGCCCGCTGGCTGTGTTTATCGTCTTACATCTTTATCTCATCCCAGCCTCGCATCGTGGTCCATGGCGAGCGTCCCTTCTCTCACGATCGCGATAAATGGCTCGGGAGGTGTTTAATAATTTACTATTGAATACAATGGCGTTTTCACGGTGTGAAAGATGCGGGGCCATCGACATGGGTAAAGTGGGTAATAGACAATTTTCCTGCTCTCACATATTTTAATGATTTTATTCGACAGCAACATTACTGTAACACAATTTGAACAAAATACAAATGTTATCAATTTATTTCTGTGGTGATTGCTCGTTTTAGAATACGGCAATCTATTACCAAGTACGAGTACATTTCTTGTTGGAAGGTAGAAATAATGAATCTGGTGAGTAGATACATAACTTCTTCAAACACAGCAAATTTATTTTGTGGCACCATTTTAATTCAAAATTAGTAGATTTCTTTGTTTTAGCCACGTTTTTTATAAATAATAAAAAAAAAATCTATTAATTTTGAGATACATCATCATACAATCAACAAACAGTATTAATAGCCTCCGTCTGCGTGGCTGAATTTCAGAACCCGACTTCGATTGCATGTCTGACGCCCCGCCTTACGCTCCACGCCACAAATAACATTTGAGTACGTGGAATATCAAACGAAGCTACCGTTGTAATTCGGTTTTAAATTTTTAAAAATCGTCACAGATGTCGCCACTTCCATCGGCAAGTTGGTGTGGACGTGCCCCAGGCAAGTAAAAGTACTACAATTTAGTGAACTAGCGGTATCCCTCTGGATATGGAAAGATTGACTGTAATATTCAGTTGTATCAAGCGGCTATATATATTACATGTGTCGTCATTGCCTATCTCGGTTACTTTGTCCCGGTGACTATCACTGGATGACAGTGGATCCTGGGAAGGCTAGTTTTGGAACCAGTTCCTATTGGATTTATTAAGTGGTCACAAATACTAACTGGGCGAAGCCGAACCAAAAGCCGCCCGGGTTTTTAACTGCTAGTGACTATTATTATTCGATTTTTTTTTGGAAAAAATTATGAAGGTTATATCCATCGACGTAATCATTGAAGAAGAAACATGAAACCGAACAAAAAGGTAACAATCGCAACTAGAACTCGAACAGGATCTCTTGTCTTACCAGGACTTCAATCATTGGGACCTAAAGTTTTCTGCTATCTCATATTTCAAAATCAGAATTAACAATATTATCATCAACTAATTTTTCCCCATATTTTTGCCGTTATCATTTTTTAAATGATTACGAAATTCTTTAACAAATTTATTTATAACCTAGAGAGTGTCTTGGATAAATACGCCTGATTTTATTTACATGGGACATTTGTTGATTTTTTCTTAAAGTGATGTCACCGCAGCTGTATTGACAATTTATTGGGGATGTAATCTTCGTAGGTGGACTTAAAAGGCAATCATATTACAGAATATATCTGGAAATTCTCATTTAGTTTATAATCCCAAAAACTGATTTCCATACATTTTTAATTACGAATAAAATTGCATCCACGATGTTGATATTGGCAATGGGTGGTGTTCGGAAATATCCAATTTCAGAAAATTCGAAAACCAAAACAATTCCAATTTTAAGGGGAATCGAACCGCATGCAAATGAGGGAAGCAAGTATTCAAGCAACAGAAACGAGGGTGGATGAGGTACAACAATCATACAAACGTAACGAATTTGCATGTACAATACCCAAGCCCTCCGATGTTAGCTATTACGCCTTCCCGCCGCGGGAAAGTAATAAAATCATCACGAATGGAGATTAGGTAACGAAGTGTTGGGATCCAAAGCGCGGGAAAAGGGTTACATTTTCAAATTTCGCGCCATTTACCTCGGCGGCAACGGCGGCAGTTAAAGCCTTATTCGCAAAAGGAGTATTTTTGCGCGATGATGTTCACTGATTGTAAGTGGATCTGACAGGATTGTAGCCAAGCGATTTTGACGAGCGATTATCACGTTAGGTGAATTTTAATGGTGAACACAATTAAATTAGTCTTTCTTTTGGCTACATTCAATTTGCAGCAAATATGACACTTATTTATAGCGGTTCAATAACAAGAGCAAGACCTTATAATAACCACTGGAGCGACAGCGCAATTTACAACTTTTTTCTCCGATTGCTCGAGATTTTTTGGTGATTATTTTGAATATTTTCTGCTCTAATTAAAAAAAATCATACCTCCGAATTTTAATATGGAGACATACAAACTGATTTTAGATCTATATAGCCAATGAATTCACCTATCTTTTGTCGATTATTACATATTTGTAGGATTTATTAAAAAAATATTGTAAAATCGTAAACTTCTAATTAATTACTTACAAAAGGGAAAATTTGCCAAAATCGACAGCAAAGCAAACCGAGGAATTTTAAATAGTGCCATATTGTGCGCAAAAAGCGCTCCAGTGGATAAAAAATAACAATAATTTTATGGGTTCACTGATAAACAGGTTACACCTGTATGGGTCCTCACAAAGGAAACTTAATTGTTCCCTTAACCGTTTTAGCAAAAGAGTTTCAACGAGTATTTTTTCTCCAGGTTAGCTGAACTTCGAAAGCAGACGGTTGCAATGCGCCTCTTAATTCAGTCCTTCCAGAGTTTCACCTGAAGTAGCGTGGTAAGCAACTTGCTCTCTAGTGCTAAAACTCGGCCTTTTATCGGTCATCAAAGATGTGACAGAACTTCCAGGATCACATCGTAAGGGGTGAAAAAACTAACCAACCAACAAAAGCATCCTTCGCCCTAATTAGAAAGAGACTAAGCGATGTGGCAATGAGAAAGCACAATTGAAAGGTCCCCGATGCGGATGCTGAAATGCCGATTCTAAGCCCGTTTCAGCTTATCAACAAATTGTGGTCAGCAAAAGAGGACAACTATCAAGTTGACAATTTGATAGTAAGGTGCATCGAACATAGAATCAGTGTTTGACGGGGACCTTTCAACTGTCAAAAAAACAAAATGGCGCCGAATGACCATTTGATAATATTGTTACATTTGAATTTTTGCGAAACAGCTGGCCCTGATAATTCAAGGACCTTTACAATTCAAAATTAAACTTCGATCAACGATTGGTAACATTTACCTCAAGTTTGTTTAACCCTTGATTTACCCGACTCCATACATACACAATTTACCTGGTGGAGTCCTCAGGACTCCCGGAAATAAAATCGTAAATTTAACATGAAATAAGCACTTTTTTAAATGAAATGATTGTTACATTTATTTATTATATATTTGGTTTTACAATGGCATAGATTTTTATTTATAATTATAGAATCACAGCCTTTTATTAAGGAACTTCTAGAATATGGCACTTTTTGTAACAAAATTACGAGACCTGACTTTTAGTCTCAACATTTCAAAAACAAAACAAATTTTCAAAGTATTTTAAAAAAAAAATATAACAAAAAGATAATTAATTCTTATGAAAATTTGTTCGATACCGTCAATAGGCTAAAAATATAACATTAATACCCCGGTGGAGTCCCACGGACTCCACTAACGTAATTACTTACCAACCGTCCACTCTTCCTCACGTTTGGCGCGTCACTGGGTGAAGGTACTGGAACGCACAATTTGTAATTCAAAAAACTAACGGTTTTATGAGCGCTGAAAGTTTTCAATGGAGTCCCAGGGACCTACCGGGTAAATTAAGGGTTAATTAAATCAAATTACGGCAGCCATAATGGTTTATAAGAGCACGAAAAAGTGTTTACATTTAACTTGGCACTCAATCTCTACATTACGTTGAAAAGACATTAGATTATTATATGAAATTTGTGTATATTCAACATGAATGAGTCACTGTAAAGAGCTTTTGACGTTATTTTTCGTTGGAACAGCACTATAAAAATATCATAGCACTATTATTAAGTCAAAATGACAGCAAAAGGCGCCTAGCACTCGTTTGAACGTCCACGCAACGATTCCCGCGTCATAAAATACCCGAAAGCCTAAAATTTAACTCCTCTCTGGGCGAGGCCATAAAGCGCCAATAGCATAATGGAGGGAGGTTCTTCCAATAATTGGTTTTATGGCGGTTCGGCGTTCGAGTAAACACGGCCATTACGGCCTGTTCCTGCAGCACCCATTACTTTATGAAGGGGCCTATCTCCCATCTGAACAGAGTCACGAGTCCATCTCCACTCCGATGCTCAAGGTCCTTGGAGAAATGGAAGTCTTCGTGTCTGGTAGTTTCGTGGCTCGGAACGTCGTGGATCGGGCCTGTTCATCGTTAGTCATTAATCTGCCGGTTTCTGTGTTGATTCAGCGGTCAATTTCAAAAACGTATTTCATTAGTCTTTTCAAAATCTCAGCTAAGCCAATAATAATTCATTGTTGTTTTTGCAGATTCAGCAGCGTAAAGATTTAATGGCAGTGTGTTGCGGTCTTTAACTCTATGGTTCTGGATGCTGTTATGTCGCGGTTGGGTTTGCGTGCATTATTTATATTTTTAATAGTGTTAAGGCAGTATTCTAGTCTAGAAAAAAAAAAAAATTCTTCATATTTCCAAAGTTTAAATATTCAAAAATATCTTATTAAAAGCATTTTTCGAAATTCGCATTATTTTAAAAGTTATAACCATTTTAATGTCGCGGTTTAGACGAAATCTAACCAGAATCTAAAAAGAACAAAATTTTAAACGCATTTTTCTCAATATTACTTCTTTCGAGACGGTTGACACAATGTCTCAAGTTCTACAGAACCAATTTGCTTGAAATTTGGTGTGAGCTTTTTCTACATATTCTGTCTATCGCCCCTACTAGAATTATAACAAAATTTCAATTTTTACTATTTTTTAAAAATTCTGAAAAGTCAAAAAAAGTGGTAAAAAATGTCTTTTTATTTCAGACAGCCGCTATTTTGCGAAAAATTTTTTTTTTTACTTTTCCGAGGTACGGGCTGCAGCAGCAGTTGTCTGAATAAAGAATTATTAATATTTTTTTCTAATGACTAGGAGGGTTGCAATCGTGTCAACCAGGGCGCGCCATTTTTTTAAGACCCCCCACTTCAACACCCTGTAACTTTTTGAATTTTGAATTTTTTCGTTTATTTTTTTAATGTATTCTTTAATGTTTAATAAATATTTGGTAAAGTAATGATTGGTAAAAATATTATTGTTTTTTTTATTGCACCTGAAAAAACACCTACACATCATGCTTCTAGACTACAATACCCCCGTAATATAATAATAATAAAATAAATACACAAAAAGAGATAATAAAAGTAGGCATGAAAAATCAAAATGAAACAGGAGAAGCATAATAAATTATATAAAAACTGTAGTGCGTAGGATTGTTTAAGTAGTGCCAATGTCCTTCAATAAATGTCGTTAGCATATGTAGTTATATGTAGTTTTGAGGTGTCTCAACAGATGACAGTAAAGTAGTACCGTAGGTAAGTGGCAACTGTCGCCGTTCGTGTGTAATACCCAAAAGGTTACGGATAAAGCCGATGATATCCGATCGACAGCTGGGCACCTTCAGTGTCGACTACCATGCTTCAGAAATAAACAGAGAATCCATTAGAACGGACGTTTGGTACAGTAAAATGTTCATTGTAATCTAGACGATAACGTAAATAAAGTAACATGTAATCTCGACGAACCAGGAGCTGTATTGACTCTCAAACGTATATCAAGTAATTCAAATCACTGGGATTGAAGAACATTACAATAACCAACAAAAATAGAGCAGTTACCAAGTAAGCATTTTTGAGATAAAACTGTATTTAAAAAAAACAAATCTAAAAGGATTTTGTTTACTAAACCAAACCTAACTCAAAACAAATCAGAATTCAATGAACAAATGAAAGCAGATTTAGTTAAAAATAATACCTATACTAATATTGTTAAAACTTGTTAAATTGGTAAAAATCAAAATTTTGTGGTTATAAAATTAAATTCTATCTATAAGTTTGCAAGAAGAAAAAAGGAACCAACTTAAATCTCTTTCCACGGGTTTCCCCGACACTTACCCACGGAAGTACAAAATATTTACATAGTACCAACATCGAAATAGCAAACAGCAACTCCCTAATGTAGGATTTCAACACAAAGCAATGAAAACTAATCCCTTTTGAAAGCACGAAGTTTACGGAACGTAAAAACGATTCGGGGCAAAACTGAACAATTGAATTAAAACAGGGCCGCGCCCAGGCTGTAGCTGTAGACAATTCGCAAGCGACAAAAACAATTGATAAAAATTCTACGGTTTATGTCTAAGAAGATTTATTTTGAGACATGCCTAATGAATAAAACGAGTTACGATTTATGATATATCGAAATCCATATTTGTACGATTATGTAATTACTGTAAACAAATTTACTAATGTTGAAAGAATTCAAAGAAAATTTCTACGTTTCGTAAATTATAAACTTAAAATCCCTTTAGAAAACATAAATAACCCGTCGTTAATGAACATTTTAAATATTCCAACTTTAGAAAACAGACGAAAAATTAGCGACCTAACCTTTTTATCAAAATTATTAAATTCTAAATTCGACTGTTGCGAACTCCTGCAATTAATAAATCTACATGTACCTACACGAACAACTAAACAAACATCAACATTTTATAAATATACATCTCATTCTAACTATAATTTGCATTCCCCAAAACAACGTTTACATAGTCTTGGTAACAAAAACTTAAACAATATGGATGCATTCGAGAATAATTTGAACTTAGCAAACTTCAAACGCCAATGTGCCAACTATGTATTTCTACCTAATGTGAACAACAATTTTACATTACCTACTTTGTGTCAACTCCTATATTTTTTGCAACCTATATTTTGTTTATTATATTTTATATTATCTGTATTTTATCAACACTTATATTTTATGTAACCTATATATTGTTTTTAACATACGTTATGTTACCTGTATTTTGTCTACATTATTTTCACTGTATTTAAAAAAAAACATGTAATAATAATAATAATAATAATTATAATTGGACAATTTGTAGAGCGCCGTTTTTGTGAAAAATCACCTCAAGGGCGCTTTACAATTTATGTACTGCACGTTCTATATAAAAGCCCTATGGGCGTTTAAATAAATAAATAAATAAAATAAAAAAATAATACACTTCACCCGAAAGGGATTTTTTTTTAAGGAGTGAAAAATATTGCGTTTTGTTTATTTTGGAAAGTTAAATATGTTTCATAACTCACAACAGTAATGCCTTGGCGAGCTAAACAGCTCGGTGAAAAAGCTCCGGTGAAAAAGTATGCCAACCGAGAGTTTTTGCGAATCCAGAGAACGGATTCTTCTTGAAAGTTTTGTTTTTTCGCTATTACCTTATCATAAATTAGTTTTACGTGCAGTGCGTGCAAAGTGCAAAGTACGTGCGTGCAAATAATTTATCTGGAAAATCCGTTCAATAGACACTTTCCAAGATGGTTGTAATATTTTTCAAACTCAGCGAACTTATTTTGTTGCACCATTTAAATTAACCAGTTTTATGTCAACCTTGGTGAAGTAAGCATTGCTTACGAAACATGTTGGTTTTTTAAACAAGAAATGTGGTTAAAAATAAGTATTCTATTAATTTTGGACCGTATTATGGCTGATTTTACGTAAGAAAATAGTAAAGACAAAAAATCATTCTGATCGTGAGCTCCCGCGGCCGAACCACTTAATGCCGCCGCACAGTAATAATTTTAGTATCTAGCGTAACTTTATTATAAAACCCAAGATTTCTTTCTGGATTTCATTTTATATTAATTGGGTACCTAAATGTCTAATCTTTTTAGAATTAAAAAAAAAAACAAACATTTTGGCTGCTTGCGACATATGGGCATCGCAAATACTCGCATACAAATCGCAAATACTACCTTGAAACGCAAACGAGTAATTTTATGTCTGTCGAATTTGGATCTCTCCGCGGGTCGACGTGTGCACGTAATCGTGATAAATCAACTATAACTACTGTGTTTTTCATAACTATTTAACTTGAGTTTTAGGGTGATAAAAAATATTAAAGTAACGATTTTTCAAAACGTATTTTTCCTTTAAATTTAGAATTCATCGAGACTTGTGAAAAATGTATCCGAATGTATCCGGCAAAATTTTTCGTTTTATGTGTTTAAAGGATATTAATGTGTCAAATTAACTTTAGTTTTGTGATGTATTAAGGGTTTGCTTTAACAACTTTTAATTTTTTTCAGCACCAATGCGATTTTTGATATACAGATCGATATATATATAATTTTCATAACACCAGAGCTAACCATCATATATAGAAATACTCTTCTGCTAAAATGCAATGTTCTGTAAAAATTTCGAGTCAATTACAATTTAATTTTGAGTCGATTACTTTCCGAGATTTGCGAACGCAAACTACGTAACCTAAATATATATATATATGTAAAGAAAAAGTATTGTTGTGGTGTCGGTTAAAATGAGAATTGTCACTTGTTTTATTATTCTATGATTTTATTTGTAAAGTGTCAGTTTGTTAGAAGAAACCATAAAAAGAAAGTGATATAATAAACATAAATGTCGTTTCTTCGAAACTTTAGTTAACAAAATAAGATGTAAAATAAATGAAAAAGGAAAAAAGAGAGCAATAGCTCAAGAATGTACCCAAAAATATAATGAGACTATTCACTCAGTCACTAACTTTGCACCGCGTTACCTTTTGTATGGTACGGACAGCACGATTTTACCGAATGAATTAAAACAACGAGAATCAAATAGTAACTGGATGAGAGACAGGAAAATAGCACTTGAAAACACAATAAGATCACATAACTACAATAAAACATTATTTGATAAAAAGCGAAAATACTTTGAGTTTAATGTAGGAGACATGGTGTTTGTAGAAAATGGAAACAAGCTGAACAGGAAGAAATTGGATGAACTGAAAATTGGACCATATGAGATAGTTGAAAAAATTTCAAACTCCATATACAGGATAGATATGGGTCATAAAAAACCAGAATCAAACCTATTCCACATCACAAAACTTATTCCAGTTCAAACATTGGAAGAAGAGGACTTCGAAGATGAGTAATTTTGGAGAAAATTTTGCAATAATTTTCTTTCCCGAGGGGGGGAGATGTAAAGAAAAAGTATTGTTGTGGTGTCGGTTAAAATGAGAATTGTCACTTGTTTTATTATTCTATGATTTTATTTGTAAAGTGTCAGTTTGTTAGAAGAAACCATAAAAAGAAAGTGATATAATAAACATAAATGTCGTTTCTTCGTTACACAACTTAGCAACACAAGTGTTTTATTTATCAATTAAATTAAAGAATCAAACATCTATATTATATATATATATATATATATATAGATTGCTATCAGTTTTAAAAACGACTGTACCAGGTTGAATCGCGCTATATATTTTTATACTATTTTTTTCATATAATGATAATTTGTATTGTCCCAAAAACATACAAAAATAATAAAGTTAACGCTAGAAACTGAAAATTACTAACTGTGCGCCGGGGTGCTTCGCCCGCATTGCACGCCCAGTAGATACGGGCCTGGATCGCCATTATCAAAAATGAAGACTGCAAAAAGTGTATAGCCTCGTAAAAACATCGCAGTTAAATGTTTTACAGCCGCATCATAATAAAATTGAAAGTCGAAGGCACCTGGAGCGGGTTTTATTCGAGAAAAAGTTGACACATAAAAATTGAATTTGTTTTAAAAAATAGGTCGGTAATGCAATAATATTTTATGCCATTTTTGACTACAGGCAACACTGCCATAAATATTCCATGGACGTGACGATAAAAATATCGTCCATTGTTTTGAAGGCAATATAAATAATAATAACAATATAAAATGGTGATGCAATTTCTTACCGATCCCACTCTACTCCATTCGGCTTTAGAAGTTTCGGGAAAAATTCTGGGAAAACTGGTTAGGTACTTACCTGAAACAAAAAATAAATTAAATTAGTATGGATAGAATACAATTATCTATCAAACCAAAAGTTCATTCAAAGATGTTAAATTGTTTACATGCCCTTTTGAATATCATTCGGTTTACCAAAAATGCCAAATCAAAATAAAAACTTAACATTATTGATTGTTTTTGTGTTTAATTCGTAGAACTCCGTTAAATTTTATTACATTTCATTAAATTAAATTTGATAGTTTTATTATCAAGTTCTACAAGTATTTTTTTTGTGTATTTTTGTTACAGCTGTTTTGTTTTACAAGACCATTTTCAAACTATGGTTTGAACACAACCAAGACCATAGTTTGAAAATGGTCTTGTAAACCGAAACAGCTTTAACAAAAGTACGTACTAAAATACTGCAGAATTTGATAATAAAACTATCAAATTTAATTTTAATAAAATATTGAAAATAAAAACATTACACTTTTTTTACATAAACTTATATCTTTGTATTTTCATTTTATATTATCACGAATTTTATTACCGATCCAATGATTTTATTTTTTTTTAATTACAATCTAAGTACAGTATTTAAGATTTATTGCACTTTGCATTTTGGGAGGCGGGTATGGGTACCGCCGCCCCGGGAAGTATTTATTGGATAACCAACACCTTTTCCATAGGTCACCCCAAGTGTTCGTGACTTAGCAGGGGTGCCCGGTGGGGTGAGTTTTGTCAAGGTCTTCGCGGCCAATGTGTCTGCCCACTTGCTGTGTGGCCGGATCGAGAGAGACTGGTTTTGGACCTCTCCAGCCAGAATTCCTCGACCCATCGCCTTGCACCGCAGTTGAAGGGATGGATACGTCCGTCACTCCTGGACACACGGACTCCCAGATTCCTACCTACCCCTCATATCTATTTCCTTCTCAGAACTTCCTCTTCTTCCTTTCCTTAAAAAAACCCTCCACCAGCATCCCCTA
Source organism: Glyphotaelius pellucidus (assembly GCA_936435175.1). Lineage (NCBI taxonomy): Eukaryota > Metazoa > Arthropoda > Insecta > Trichoptera > Limnephilidae > Glyphotaelius > Glyphotaelius pellucidus. The sequence goes on along the minus strand of OW386545.1, from coordinate 38,222,738 downwards.
AGACGATACAGGCCCTGAGGGAAATTATTTTCCTCAGGGTCTCCTGTGTGGAGCAAAAAAAACTTTACTCATCAGTTCTTTTGTAAATTTTAGATTCTTTTATCGTTTTTTAAATTGGTCGGTAATTTCTTGAATAATTTTGACTTCTTTCAAAAGGAAGGTAGTTTTTCATTTTTTCTTCTTGTAGTGTGATTATGTATCAAACTTGCATTGAAACAAATTATTGATGATTTAAGAATTCCCGATGTTAATATATTTACAAATAAAGGTTAAGAATAAACTATTCTTAGTTAAAATTAAGTTTAATATATTTTTTAATAATTAAAAAAAAATTTTTTTTATTAATATTGGTTTCATTTACATTTTCATAATACAAAATAATATAGATTACATATTTTATACACTCTCCTAAGAAAGCAGATGCTTGAGTTTAGGAGAGGACAACTTGTTAATAACTTAAGAATTATTTAAAAAAAAAAAATCCTTATCACAAACTAAAGAGTTTAACTTGTGAAGAGATTTAGACTTAACATATTTTAAAAGTTCATAGGAGTAATTAAACAAGAAATGTATATAGGATGTACATAAAACATTAGGAATAACAAACAGTCAAAAATATATCTAGGAAAAATTAAAATATGGTGGTACCACCAAAATAAGATTTAATTTTTTTTTTAAATTTGTTGTAATAACTGGGTATCTAGCACGGTCGCCCGATAAAGGATTTATCGATAATGTCGATAATTTGTCGTCGTTTCCGAGCACGACTGCAGATCGCTAACGATACGATCGATAATGTAGATAATTTGTCGTCGTTTCTGAGCACGACTGCAAATCGCTAACGAATAAAAACAGTCCACTATGAATAATTTAAGAACACTTAGTAGTTGCGAACTGTTGTTTGCTCGTTGGCGATCTGCAGTCATGCTCGATAATGATGACAAGTTAGAAATAATAAAGTCAGACAGAGCCTAAGAATTCATAATAAATTGTAAAGCGCCCTTGGAGTGATTATTATCCAATTATTATTATTATCATATTCGATAAAAAAAACCTTTATTGATCGACCGTGCTAGAAACCCTGATCATTATATAGCGCCCTTTAATTTAAATCTCCTTTAAAACCAAACAGCACAATAAAAACGATCCAACTATCGTGACAGGAAAGCAATACCACTGTAATGGCCAACAATTAAATTTTACATCGTAACCATTAAACCCTTTGTAATAGAATCTTCGTAGAACCAATATAATAGACAGAACAGTTTGTAGGAAATAAGGGTTACAGCTTACAGCAATATTCATTTCCTGTGGCGATATAAATTCCATACCAAAAAAATTAAGTGAAAGGAACACAATTTTGTTCTCCCATTTTTAGGGTGAAGTCAATAAAGTCAACTCAACACCTCCTTGAAAAGTCATTAAAAGCTATGAAAAAAATAATTTTTAATTAGCCGATAATCCTGATGTAACGTAACTTATTTAACCAATTTTATACATATATATATATATATATATTTTTTTTTTTTTTATCACTCTAAATGACTTACCTGAGATGCTTTTGAGTTGGTTTCATTCCGAGTTGTCCGGTTACTATTATATTGATAGGTATTAACTTTGAAAATTATTATAACAAGAGTCATTCCAATAAAAATTAGATATACATACCTCATAAGTTCAACTATCCTTTATCACTTTTTAATCCTCACTTTCTTACAATTAGGAAATTAAAATTGATTTCACGGAACCAAGCGACGCATGGTCTAGGGACTTCTATTCCCCACCGCAGACGGGGCGGAACTGATACAAAATGGGTTACAAATGCATAGTTCTTACGTCAATGGCATTAGGTTCACTTTAAAATTCCAAATTCGTCGAGTGCCGGCCGCCTTGATTGACGTCAAAAATAACAACGCGAAAATTCATATTTTATTTTACTTTGTGAAGTTCAGGCATAAATATATTTTTTTACAAAAAAAACTTAATTTGACACATTATAAAATATCATATCCGAATTATACAATATCATAACCATATCCGAAAAGGGTTTTATAAGTCGGAGAATTTGCACTTGATAGTGTTTTTTTAGACCTAATACTTTATTATTTTCTAGGCTTATAAAGACTTAAAAAAAAATGACCGATATTTTTAAGGGCCAAGATATGTTCTACTCGCAGTATTTAATTGAAGCATCTATAATACTTTTAAGCGATCAAATTTTCAAAACAAAACCACACGATTTTGTATGATTTTGCAAGATTTCATGTAGCCACAGAGGCAAAAATCTTTCTGTATAGTATTTCTGGGATAAGATTCCGGCTAGATTCCATAAAAAACCAAGATGGCGTACAACTAACACTTCTGCTACCAATGAAGCTTAGAGTTTCAAGTAATTAATATAAATCGTCATAACTTTAGATAGGGTGATCTTGGCAAGATGGGGTGTGCCACCATCAACACCGCGATTAATGCATATTCTGTCAATGAGGCACACTACAAACCCGAGAATATATTTCACTCCACCTGCAACAGAGTTGGTAATTATATAAGATCCAAGATGCCGAAATTTCTTTCAGAAAAGATATCACACAAATGTTAGAACTTTTGTTAAACTAAACTGTTTAAACTGTTTGTTATTTTACAACAGCTATTCTGAGCAGTGAGCACGACCCAATGAAGATGCGGCAGTTGATTAAGTGGAAGCGTTTGTCCGGATTCTGTCTGCAAAGTGTCTACAGCAGACAGGAAAGGGATGCTGCGAAAAACAACTAAACCCTCTCCTACCGATTGGGCGGGATATTATTAGCCAGGGAGATAGGAGACAAAAGACAGTTCACTATCTTTCCATGGTAGATAGCGGATGTCTCCCTGAGTGAAATTGGAAAATAAAATTATTAGATGGGAATCTGCCTCAAACACCCACAAGAAGCAACTGGTTAAAACTAAAGTAACAAAAATAAAAATACTCTTGAGAGTACATCTCCATCGAAAGAAATTTTTAAAACTCTCATGTTTTCAGTATTATAAAATTCTACTAAAAAATGTCCCACTCAAATTTAAAGGACTAAAATGACTGACCAACACATCCACACACTACAGGACGAAAACCTCAAATCTACTGAGCATCCTAAAATGAAATACATCTTTGGCCAGAAAAAACATAAATTCCGTGCTATTAAATTATAAAACGTCCTTACCAATGAAATTATAAACACCGTGGAGAAAAACAAGTTTAAAAACAATATCAAAATCGTGAATCCTAGAAAAAAGTGATACGACATCCTGCAAAACTGGTAATTGCGGGATAAACTAGGTATAACTTCGGTCATTGATTTTCACGATCCTTTATTAAATTACCAATGCTCTTCTACAAGGGTTTTGAAAGCCTGCAGTTGACAGGTAACTAACGTCTTCATCGATTTAAGCGAGACCCATCAAGATCGAGTCAGAACTAATTAGACACGAGCGTGACCGGCCTCAGCCCGGGATGATGGAGTTACCAGGAATATGCTAATTCGGCGGTGTGGCAACACCGAACACATTAGCGAGAGATCTTCAAGTGGTTGCCATTCTTGTGCCAAGTATAATACACCTTAAGTCTCAACTTAAATCACTGGTACCTATCTACCTGTAATACAATCACAGGCTCTTATTCCCTGCTAATAGGAAGAATGTATTACTGAACAAGCCTTCTCCGAGTTTGGGAAGCGAGCGGATTTGCATATTATTATTACAAGTGACGATGTGATGCGTACATTAACATTTATGATGATAAACAAAGTTGAGAAAGCTCATTTGTAAATTTAATTTTACAGGGTTCGTTCTGTGACGCTAAAAGGCGCAAAATGTGAGCTGAATACATTATTTCAACACATATTTTAATTTTATTTATAGTGAATTCAACATACAGAGGTTTAAGGGAAGCCTGTGGTCTAGCACCCGTAAATTCGACGAGTTTTTAGGATTTTTTTAAACATATAGATATATTAAATGATTTTAATAGTATATAAAAATATTGTAACTAAAAAAAAAAAAAATCCTAAGTAGTTAGGGAACTGCGCTGAAGTTGCCCTCCTCATAAATACGGACCTTGGTGGTTGGTCCAGTTTTGGCTCTTTCACTTATCCATAAAATAAAAACAAAATTTCTGATCGGTATGAGTGTAGTTATCGCAGGAACTAGAATTAAAAATAAATAAAAAAAAAATTGATAAAATGGCGCGTTGTAGAAATTTAAATACAGAAAACAGACAGTTTTTTTCATTACATTTTGTGTTTAAAAAATAAAAAGTATTCAACGTAAAAACTTTTTTTTAGTTCCTGCGATAGGTACTGGGAGTAATAATACGGAATAACTTAGTAAAATTTGAGACAATTTTTTTTTTGCCTCACACCATACAGAAAAAAAGTTGTTTTGAAATAAATGAGTTTGAAGTTTCGCCCGGCCATTTTACCTGCTTCTGCGCTGACCTGCTAAATGGGCTGTAGAACTTTAAATATCGTCAAAACCATTACAAAAATGTTACAAATTCTTAAGGGATTGTTATACTTTCGAAATGTTGAAAAAATTAAAGTTTTTTTTTTAAATTCTAAACATTACCAAGGAATAACAAATATTAAATACCAACCGTCCAATAACGGAGTACAACAATATGTAAGAATAAGCAAGTACCTATTTAAAACAGAAAACAACAAAGAGACAATAAAGTTTGGGTCTAGTGTAGTTAAGTAGAACAAGAGTTATGGGGGCTATCGCCAATAATAATAGCCGAAAGCTTTGCTTTGACTTTTCAGTCCTAAAGTGGATATTTTATAGTCGATACTGTCAACAAATTCACACAAGAGGTTGGGAAAAGTTTAAGCTGGTTCTTTGGAAAGGAACATGGAAAGTTTGGGGTTTCTTAGTAGGCGGTAATTGTGATTATAACAAAGAGGAAAGAATCAACGAGATATTTATAATTTTTATGAGATATTTGATGTCATTTTTGTCACAACTCAATTCTTATTCTAATTTGAAATATGCTAGAAATTCTTGTTAGTCTATTTTAGACAAGATTCTGAATTGATTAAATTCTTATTTTATTAATCTCAATAAATGTATTGGACTTCAAACTACAGAACCGAACTCGAGAACGCAAAAATAAATAAAGTAAAATAATGCTTACCTATGAAATGTAATACCGGTATGGGGAGGGGGAAGTAATACGCCTTTATCACTTAGGGCAGGTCTACTAATATTCATATGTCTATGGACGCACGTATATTTCATAAAATCTAGTAGACGATTAAAATATAAAAAAGTTTTAGCTATGTACAGAAGATATTTTCAAACTTATAAACGGCTTTGTGGTGATATTTCTCATAAAAGTGATTTGAAAATTAATCAAGTATGTTCATAATAAAACTTTGTATAATATTTCAAACAACCCTAACATACGAATATAATATAACGAGCTACAAAGAAAGGAGAGGGAACATAAAATCTTCGGTGAATTGCTCGCAGTGTGCTAACATTTTGTAAAGCGTGCGCAAGTGAAACTAATTAGCTCTCTGCTTCTGATTTAATCCTCTCGTTCGTCTCTCCTCACCGTAACGCTGCACCGAGCACACTGGATATATTGGGTACCACAGACCATCTTGGAGAGTTAATCCCAGGTAGGAAGGAGGAGAAGTTAAGAGATGGAAACTTACAGGTAGGAAATAAGCCACGACTCAAAATGGTGGCCAGTAGATTAGTCGCTCTACAGCTTGTTGCAATCTCGGTTTATGTTCATGATTAAATTAATTAAATGAGTCAATCAGACATTGCATGCTACAACATTTGATAAGGGATTACACATTAATTGAAATTGAAAATAAATCATTTAAAAAAACCTTTCCTAGCGACATTGTAAATACCTAATACCTACCCTTAATGATCAATGGGTTATAAAATTTTCCACAACAGTTGAACAGGCACTTAATTAATGTTTTTTTTACATTAGCTCTACACAGAGGACTCCCTCCAACTGCGATGCAAGGTGATGTTGTTCTGAGAAAATCCTGCTGAAGAGGTCAAAAGGTCTCCCTCAACAAGTCTCAGAGGGCAGACGCGTCCACCGCCAAAACCCGGACTAACCTCACTCCATGAACCCGGGCACCCCTGCTAAATCACCAAATATAGCGAACCACTTAAGGTGACCTACGGCAGAGGTGTTGGTTATCCAACAAATGGTTTCCGGGGCGGCGGTACCGATACCCGCCTCCTCAATTGAATTCGATTTTATTATCAGTTGTGTAAAATTTAACAGTAAGACCCCAAATGCGTAAAAAAATTTGATGATTTCGTATTCAAACCTAAATAGAATTGCTGAATTTTAGGGTCATTTTATAAAATAATTCACCAGTCCTAAAATTGAAAAGTAAACGCAAAAAAAAAATATGAACTCTATTTTTGTCAGTAATCCTTTAATAAATCTAGAAATTGAGGATAAAATAATGGGGTATTTTCACAAACCAGGTATACCGCTAAAAACATATGGAAGATTTAAAGATTATTTTTCTGAACATGATTATCGCATTAAAAATGTTTAATTTTAATATTTTCATTCATAATTATTGATTTCAAAATACGCGTAAACGGAACGAAACGCAAACGGCCCATGACTGCCTGTAGGAATCACGACGTCACAAGAGTCGCCGTTCCGAGGTTTACCACCGTGTTACTATCAAAAATCTAAACATTCTCGACTTGTTCGGGGTTATGGACGGTTTTATTTTATACTTAAGATGATTGTGTTATGTTTCTACAGTTTTATATAATATTGTCCAGTTGTAATGACTGACAGTAGTATTTTTAACGGCGTAATCCGACAACTTGCCTAAAAAAGACGCTACAATGAGTAACAGTAATTTTTTAAGCTTTAAATTTCGGGATTCTGAGACGATATGGCAATGAAAACATTTTGTTTACACAAACTCTCATATTATATACGTTACATACTGGTTTCAATATTTTGACAGAATAGAGTTAATTCCGGCCCTTTTAAAATTAAATTGGAACAAAACAGCAAGTGTCAGTTCGTCACAAAACTTCCCTGTCATAAAATGACGTTTAAAACTTTGGCCATTCTACAAGTAAATTTACTTATTTTAAGTGAATACTGCACAAAAGTCCCAACTGCTCCCAAACATCTGGAGCCAGTGAGACTATGGCATCCCATTTGGGATATTTTGTGAGGTTGAAGGTAGTGGGGAGGAAAGAAGATGCGGTAGAGGAAGGTGGTGAAGTACCTGGCAATTCAGATCTGGACACTAACCACGGCTAAAGCCTTTGAAGCAACGTTTCAATTCTGAAAGGTCTTACACGAGGTCGATACTGGTCTTACACCAGGGCGATACTGAAAGTATCATCCACTCTGGAATGTGCCGCAAAAATAGTATATATTATTTTACGAACGAATAAATTGTGAAATGCCAAACAAATTATTCAAAGACCGGTCAGTGGCTGATTTGGCATCGCGTTTGGGTTCTCCATCACGACACAAGCAACATTATCCTGTTTCCTATGTGGTGTTAGTAGGAGATTTTCACATATCGCCAGATTATTCGTAACTGAAGAATGTTTGTCTTGATTTAAAATAAATAAAAAAAATATATTTTTTAAACGTTTATTATAAAATTTATATTGTGTATTATATACATACATATATACATATTGTACACGCCGGGATTGCTAGTCGAGAGCCTTACCCCTCGACCACGGAGGCAGTCATTATTGTGTAGATATCCATCTTACGACTGTATACAAAGGTGTTTCTACGTTTAAATTATGAATTTAAATAGTCAATAACGAAAGGTTTTTTTTTGTAGTTTGAATTAAAATTATGTAATAAAATAATGTAATTATTTAATATTAATTAATAGTTTAAATGTAAATTTAAATGTGAAAAAAAGGCACGGGGCTCTATCGAAGCCTCCTTCTTCTTCTTCTTACAGTACTATAGGGCCAATATATACTGCAAAAAAAACGGGCGGTCCGTTCGATAGATTTCCCTCTAACAAACGGATTGCAATGTTTAGCGCGCAGGTTTCAGATGGGAATGGTGTCCTTGTTCTACCGGTATTTCAATAGAAGATGCTCCGAGGCCCTAGCGTCATTGAACCCTTCGGCGCTGGTGTCAAACACATTAAACGCACGCCCAACATTTGTACACGGTCGACATTTTTTGTCGCCTTAGAAAGGGTCGTTTAAACATCTTATTTTGGGTTTTTCTTGTAGTATTTGTCAAACATGTGTACCAAACTATACATGTTTTGCAAGTGGGAAAATATAGGATAAATATAAGGATATAATTCGAGCAAACTGGAAGTCAACAACTAAACAATAAATAACACCAGTACAACTTACGGACTCACTACAGTCACCTATGGGCGGCGATCGCATGATGAGAGGCGCCTGTGACGTCACAGAGTGAATGGGGGCAAAAACATCGTTTTGGGGGCATTTTAAAAAGGCGTATTTTAAAACGTTGTAGAAAGTTAAGTCGTCGTCATAAAAATAAAATAAAAATTCCGTTATGATTGTAATTTTTTGCTTAATTTTTTTCAATAATAAAAAAAATTGTGGAAATACCCCATTGTAAAATAATAATAATATAACGTACAGAGATATCTTCGTATCTCCTCCAAGCTTAAACTTTCTAATAAAACTGTATTTATCTTTAGTGACCTGCCAGGTAAGTACGTTTTCTGTATCTGTACGTAATTAGATAAAATCTATGAAGTCACATTTGTACAACGCCCTTAAATTATCCAATTTTATTAGTGTCGTTCATTCTACCATTTAGAGACAAAAATCCGCACGCCATTGCGGAACGAGTTGCACTTTGTTAAAACATTCTTCTTCTCTCAAACGCCACTTTCAAGGATAAATTAAAGTGGCACTTTCTGTTCCCACCAGCTTGATGTCCGCTTCCTCCCACCTCAATTCACTTCCTTTCCCTATTCCATCCGTTCCCCACTCAAAGAATTTATTCCCACCGTAATTCCGGAACGGTTGAAAGAAATTGCTACCGGGAAATAAGACCATCTTTTTACATCCACTATTTCTCTGTTTTCACTTTTTTTTTCACTAAAAAACATTCTTCAATATCGTGAGCGACTTAACCTCCCAGGTTTCGAGCCGAAAACTTTTTTCAGACATTTAGAGAAATCTAAAAAATGCCATTTATTTATTGTTTGAAACATTTATAGAGTGTTAAAAATTATTACAATAATAGAATTGTCGTTGGGATGTACATAGATATTAACACTCCAATTAGAAATGTTCACAGCATGAGTAATCAATGTTTAGTTGTTACTAGAAGGAAATGCTTGTAGTGATAACAGAAATAATGATAATCAAAATGAAATATAAAACATAGTAGTGTCAAATATAATACATAACCTGCAGAGAAAGAGAAAAAAGAAAGAAAGAAAGGGTATGACAATAAAGCAGCTACATAACTGTTCTCCACGAGGTGTCATGATAGGAGTTTGATAATTTGTTTTTTGAAATATGTGAGATTGTTTGCGTATATATCTATATGGTCACATTAAATGGTATTATATAGACGACACATTCGAGACAGTGGATTGAAGTATGCAATATTGTTATTAAATAATTCAAGATGGAATATTTTATGACTCATTATTACGTCCATTAGGAAATTAATTTAATAAAAGTAGTTTAAGAACTTCAAGCTCGATCGAACAACACATAAAATAATATTGACAGATCTGTCGAACAAGTAACTTGTTCGCAAAAGACAAATAAACCGGAACATTTAATAACCTAAAAGTAAAACAACAGTACGTTACTTGGGAGCTTCAACAAAAGATTAAATGTGGATATAGTCGTCGTTACCTAAACTGCGGAGCTCTGAGGCGGAAGTTCAAATGGGAACAAAACTAAAAAACTTGTGCAATTTCTCGAGATGAAATCTTTCACAACATATGGCGCAGAATTTCAACTCTGTACAGTACTACTGTAGAACTCTGTACTTTGAAAGAAAGAGCCATAAAACAGAGACGAGTATGGTTCAATTTACGGAAAAGCTTCAGGTTTACTGTTCTTGGAATGTCCCAATTAATTTCTTCAGCTTCGTTTATGTTACAAACATCTTTATTTATGTGGTTATTCTTTAATCTGAATGTGTTTTAGTCTTCTTTAGTCTTTAGAAATTTATTTATCTGTTTTCTTTCATCGTTTCACACATTATCACTTGGTTATACATCAAACAGGTTTATGTATACCCTAAGAACCTTTAGGATAAACATTTTGGAATTATGAATGTACAGTAATAGGATTGGAAGATAAACAAATATACCACTAAATAAACTATCAGCCTGAGGCAAATTGTAATAAATCAAATTGATAATGGTAAGGTAAAAGTCACGTGGGAAGTGAATAGTAGATTCAAGATAGAGCTTACGACCATTATTTGAAAATAAATTACAGCTGGATTAAAATTAGGACTTGTTCATAGCGGACAATTGTTTACTATCTTTGTAAAAATGGTTTTTTCTTCTTATAAGAGCAAAAGTTATACAGGAAATGCTAATTAAAAATATTATTTTATGTTGTATCGCATAGGGCATAAACGGTGTAATAGCACGACCCGAAGGATTTTGACCAGCGATCTCTGATCATATTTGGAATAAAAATGTACTTGTCATTTTAATGTCCGATGATATTTTTTTTCTATTAAAAACAAAAAATAAATATTTTTCAACACACGTTGTTACTGTTCCCACCCCTATACGTCGCGACGGGATCACGTGATTTGCGCGCTATTTTGCGTTTTACCGTGCTGCTGGAACGAGACGGAGCGCCTATCACGTGACCCGATAGGCTTTACCCGACGGTGACCGGACAACTCAGAATGAAACCAACCCAGAACCACCTCAGAGTCATTAAGGGTGACGAAAAAAAATGGTTAAATAGGTTACGTTGGGTGAGGGTTATTGGTTATTTTAAAATTATTTTTTTCATAGTTTTTAATGACTTTTCAAAGAGATTTTGAGTTGACTTTATTCTCAATTGGCATGGAACCTTAGCCGACTACTCAGTTGAGACATATAATGGAAAAATATTTTAATTGCTTTTAATTGAAAAAAAATATCATCGGATAGCAAAATTACATCTACATTTTTTACTCCAAATATGCTCAGGAGTCGCTGGTTAAAATCCTTCGGGTACGTGCTGTTTCATCCTGTAAAACTGCCTAGGGCAAGTGGATCTATTGGGTAATGTTGTAAAGAATACGTGGGAGTAGAAAGGGAATGTTCAATAAACAGTGTTAAAAGACAACTCAATGACTAAAACACCGTTTTGATTTGGGATGGCGGTCAGGATTTTCAGAGATTTTGAAAACACCAATACAATTTATTTGTATTGGTGAACTCTACGTGTGGGGGGTGCCATTATGTATTTCAAAAATTTCGTGATTTATATCTAAAATTCTACAAACCTAACTTTTGTTTGAAGTTTTGAAGTACAAAGTTCAACACATAACAAAAGCACTAAATTCTAATTGTCCCGGTTTATTAAACGGTTATTCCGTAATACCTAAAACCGTAGGAAATAAAAGCCATTAAATAAATTTTGAACATGTGAGACTTCCCGTGATACGGTTACCTTTGCGTTTAAAGCTTTTGCGGTATTTTAATATACAAAAGCTCCTGTGGTAAAAACTTGTAAGCCATGTAAGCTTTTTATATTATTTCTCCTTTGAGAAAAATTATAAGAATAGGGTGTTCTGGTTATGGACGTGGTAGGAAAATCAAAATAAATAAAAAATAGTGTTACAATACTTTCTACAATATTTTTTTCACGAAGATGTTTACATATTTATCTAAAAAATATTATTTGAAAAGATGATTATTTTTAATATTTTCCAGGAGAACAGAAATTACTGAGGATGAAATAAATAAAATGTCTTATTTTGAAACCTTTAATTCGCAACGGAATTCAATTTTAAAATGACGTTAAATGGATTAAAACATCTGTACACTTTTTTATTATTGACCTGACCACCATTTTATTATTCACCTTTTGACGGGCATCTTGAGACTGGTACAATTTTTTTTTATATGAGCCCCACACAGAAGGCCTTGAGGAAAATAATTTCCCTCGGGGCCTATATCATCTTTGGGGATGCTGTGTGGAGGGTTTTTTCAAGGAAAGGAAGGAGGGGAGAGTTCTGGGAATGAAAAGGGTTTAGGGGTGGGTAGGAATCTGGGGTTCAGTGTGTCCTGGTCTTCCACCTTCAAGACCTAGACAAACCTCACCCCATGAACCTGGGCACCCCTGCTAAATCACCAAACGTAGCAAACCACCTGTGGGGTGACCTATGGCAGAGCTGTTGGTTATCCAATAAAGGTTCCCGGGGCGGGGCGGTACCCATTCCCGCCTCCCAAATTACTTGAACTAAATCTATCGTAACATATCTGGGACCTGAGGCTAGTGGTGCCTACGTCAAATTTCTGAATCGCCCGGGGATGAAAACTGTTTCCGATTTCCTGGCACAAAAATACTGAAACAAAATTTTTAATTATCGAAGAAAGCAAACACTTTGTGGCTTGACATTTTACAGAATGAAGCAAGTTCTTTGTTTAAAACCACTTTATTTTAAAAGTAAAGTGGTTTTAAACAAAGAACCTGTTTCAAAATTTTGACATCTACATTAGAAACGCCACAAATTCATCAATCTAGAGCACTTGATATAAGTATTCAGAGCGTTCAAATAAGGGATGTTAGAGAGTACTTTCTGGTACCTAAATCGAATTACCAAAAACTGACATAGGCACTTCTAGTATTAATCCCCAGATACTAAAAAGGATCTATGTATGACAGAAATGTCCGTTATTGACTAACATTTATGACTTATTTTGTTTTATTGTTGGCGGAGCGGTTTTATTAAATTTTGGTAGTGGTAATATTAATAAAAAAAATTAAAGAAAGTTATAAGTAGGGACACGAAAAAAGTATCGATACTTTGTGGTATCGAGTACTTTTCTTTCAATACCGATACTTTTGTACTCGATACTTTGTATTCGATACTTTTACTAAATGAGTACTTTTTGGCAAGTATCGATACCTTTAAAAAATTGGCTAAGCTGCTTGTGTTTGCTCAAAAATCCTACGTCAACGCAGAAGCCTCTGAGACTCCACGTCTAGAATAGTGATAAGAAAAAATAATGTCCATAACTGGTAAAGTAATATATAAATAACTAACAGTTAAATAGCCTCTCCGCAGGTTTTTAGGCAGGCTGCTAGGCCCTGCGGGCGGTTTTTAGTTAGGCTTCGCCCAGTTAGTGTTGTACCATTTTATTCCAATAAGAAATGGTGTCAAAAATAGCCTGTTCGTCGGATCCACTGTCATCGAGTGATAGTTACCGGTACAAAGTAACCGAGAGAGGAAATTACGTCATATGTAATATTGGCTTCCTTGAGAGACTCGTGGAAGTCAACTGTGTTCTTACTTAATACGGCAGAGTAGTTAAAAATTTGGCTAAGCGGCCCGTATCGGGGGGGGGGGGGTTTGATACGTAGTTAGAGGTCAGAGTTGTAAATCAAGCCCCATGAAATGTACTCGATACTTGAAGTATCGATACTTTTGTTTCAATACTTTAACGAGTACGATCCTTTTTTTCCGATACTACTCATGAGTACAGTATCGATACTTTCTATACGATATCGTATCCCTAGTTATAAGGATGTTTTCATCAAAAAAAATGTCATAAAAAAATATGTTTTTCTTTTTTTATTTGAATAATATTTGGTCACAGTGGAACGGAGACCGACTTTGGAGATAGCGGATCCTTAATCCCCCTAATTAAATGTTGGGATTATTTATGACGTCACCCACCTCAGAGTCCTGTAGCGGGTAGCGGGGATGGTGGAGAAACTGGGCTAATTGCAGTCTCGGGAAGATGTGTCACGAAGAGAAATAATAAGCTCGCCCATTTAAATTTTCAAATTAAATGAAAAACAATATATAGTAGAAACAAAGGGATATAAGGCAAGGAAACTGGTCAATTGTGGTCGTGCTACGGCCAAACTGCGCGGACTATGAAAGAGGCGGAGCCAATGAAAATCATGCGTTAGGTGTGTAGGTAAAAACAAAGACAGATTTACTTTGGTGCGATTCGCAATAGTATGGCTGAACGCGTAGTTTCGTACTAATTCGATAGTATTATTATCATATTGACAATACACTTTGGAAAGTTGTTAACGGAAGTGGTGCCCTCTGTTATTTTCAAGAAGAACCATTGAAGTTTCAAACGGCATCCATGATAAGAAAATGTCCAAAAGAAAATGGAAAAAACTTTGAATTTCTCATTTTCAAAAATTTTAATACAATTTCCTTTTTTATATGAATACCGCACAAGAGTCCCTACTGCTCCCGTCTGGAGCCAGTGAAACTATGGCATCCCCAATTGGGGTATGTTGTGAGGCTGAAGGTAGTAGGAAGGGGAAGGAGATGGGGGAGAGGAAGGTGGGAAGCACCTGGCTATTCAGATCTGGTCACCAAACACGGCTAAAGCCATTTCAAGCAACGTTTCAATTCTGAATGGTGGTCTTACACCAGGGCGATACTGAGAGTATCTATTTTTTTATTATTGTTTTTATTTATTTATTTCATTTTTATTTAGTAAAATATTTACACATTTATGTACATTATTTATAAAATGTTTTGACTATCCAACTAGGATGATTCCCGTTTTGGGACAGTCAAATTAGGATAAGTGCGAATATATTATATGGACCATGATTTATACAAAGAGGGAAAATTGAGGAAATGAAAAGAAGAGAAAGAATAAAACATAAAATTGGAAAGTTAAAAGCGTATTAACATATTACTTAAAAAAAAAGGTTTATATGTATAGGTTCTTAAAAAAAAGGGCTTAAACATATAGTTTACTTGTGTGTGCATGGCATACAACAGTTATTAAAATGATAATAATAATAAATAAAAGGAATAAAAATATTTTTTACACTTAAACATAAAGGGGAACTGGTGTTTACATTTCATAATGTAGTCCTATTAATGAGAACTATAAAGAGAACAGAAACAATAAAATAAAATATACAATTAAGGTATGATTATTACTGTTGTATGCTTTGCATAGTTATCAAAATAATAATAAAATAAGTTTACTTATAAATGGCGTTTGCATTACAAAAAATAGGCTTATATATACATTTTGTATGAATATGAAATAAAAAAAGAGAAGTGATAGAATAAAATAAAATATCCAATTAAAACATAAGGTTAACTCCTGCCTTGCAGAATTCTAGTTTAAAAGTAAATGAATAAATTGTGAAATAACACTAATTAATCAAATAAAATTTATTTGCCACACCGGGATTCGATCCCGCGACCTTCGGAATGCGAGTCAAGAGCCCTACCGCTGGACTACGCCGGTCGTCACATATTACGAAAATTTTCAAAACTTCGCAAAATAAAATAAGAAATATAAACATTTTCATAAAAATTTCCCGACCCTTTTTTCCGAAGAAAGTTTACTATTTACCGGAAAAAATTTTCAGAATTACTTATTTAAATTTCCTAACATGGAGAATTTCCAAACTTCACATAATTCTTTGTTAAAAAAAATACATGTAAAAGCCCAGCCGAGCGAGAAATTCAAAATAAATAATATCAAAATTTTCATATCTATTTTCCGACCTATTTTTTGATTTTCCTAAAATAAATTTTTCAGAAATATTGCGGCGGCGGGTCATATGGGCTATGAATCATAATCTGCGAGTTATGATTCATGGCCCATCTCCCTTGTTTCCATTATCTACGCTTCAAACGCTCATCTCATTTTTCCAATAACCTTTTCACAAATTCGCAATTACATGCAGATGAATGCAGTTAAATGCAATCAGTGAGGGTTTAGTCTCTCGTCGAAATGTACCACCAGAGGGGGTTGAAGGTTGTGTTTGCACCCCTTCGACCCGTGGCCACATCGGTCCCTCGGTGCCTCTAGAGTCACACCCCTTGGGCGGGGGAAGCCTCGCCTGGCTTCAGGGAAGATTTCATTTGTGGAAACCGTAATATACGATCGCAATTTGGAACAGTTGTAATGTAATCCAAGGAACAGAGGGTGCAGATGTAATTTAACGCTCTAAACTGGATTTTAAGGTTATGTTTGTAGGTAAATGGTAGGTTTTATTTATTTTTTATTCACTCCGTGCGGAAGTTATTTATTATTTATGTCATTTTTGAGGAAGCTCTGAGTGTTTTTTTAGGAGAGTAAAAAGTGAACCTTAAACAGCTCTTAAGAGGGAAAAACCAACATTTTTACATTCATACGTCATTTTTAAATCAACTTTTAGACGTATTGACTCTTTTCCACAAAAAAATATAAATTGAAAGACTGTTATTTTATCTAGTGAAGTTATTTTAAAATTTTGAAGAAATATGTTTATTTTTAGTACAATACGATTTTACCGTAGGTCGTTGGCAGATTTTTTTAAATTTTCAAACAAAATTACAAAATTTTTTATTATACAACATACATTTCAAATCATACAATCGTGCAGTAAAAATCAATAATTATTTGGGAAACTTAATTTTCAGAGTTTTAATTTTAGTTCAAATAAATTCATTAAAAAAAAGATCCGTGCCCTTGTTTTGTGACGAAAATACTTCAATTTGTCTATTTATTTACGGTCTTACAAACAAATATATTTAAAAAAAATACATTCTTATTTTGCTTAGAATACCTATGATCAAACAATAATTACATAGAGAACATAATTTTAATTGTTTTATCATCACGAGTTTGAGCATTTTTGAACGTGGGTATTTATCAAAGCAAATCTGGAATGAAATAAAATCGATATTGAGTCATTACGTTAAAATGCTGGTATGGAGAATAATTAATCTTTCTCGTCGGAACCACCCTGTATCGTTGCAAGGGTACAATCGCAAGATCATCGTTCGACGAAATTTAAATTCTCGGCCGCTGGTTAATGGCTCTTAAAGAAACCAATGTTTTAAAAGAAAGGAAAGATAAAAGTCGCGATTACAAGATTGAGTCGTAAAACTGACCCTTTCTAATGCGGACAACTTGTCGGCGTATACTTTATGGGTCTCCTGATGTGATGATGACGATGGGATAATGATGCTGATAATTCTCGACAACTTTCATTAAAATTCAGCTGAAACAAAGACAGCATTTCTAGATAGTCCGTTAAGATACGAGCATTTGCTCGGTTGATGATTTGTGCGATCTTAAAAAACATTGAAAATATAGTTTTATTGTAACCAGTTTAACTTGGAATCAGAGGTCACTAATCATAATCACGAATCATAACGCCACCTCTGATCTGGAGCCCCAAAATGCCTGAAAAAAAAAAAACCCTTGACTCTGTGCAGAAACGGGCGGTCCGTTTGATAGATTCTCCTAATTTAACAAACGGATTGCAATCTTTAGAGCACAGGCGCCAGGTGGGAATGCTGTCCTTGTTCTACCGGTATTACAATGGAAGATGCTCCGAGGAACTAGCATTGATCCCCTCGGCACCGGTGTATAGTCGGGAAACACGCCAAACGCGCGCTCAACATTTGTACACGGTTGACATTAGTCACATGAGAACGGGTCGTTTCTACGACTCGTTATTGAGTTCAACAGCTCGGCTGCGGAACGATTTGCCGGCCTCTGTGTTTCCTCCCTCCTACAACATGGGTCTCTTCAAGACCCATGTTCACTCCTTCCTCTCCTCAAAAACACCCTCCACACAGCATCTTCAAAGATGACATAGGCCCTGAGGGAAATTATTTTCCTCAGGGCCTACTGTGTGGAGTTAATGTAAAAAAAAAATCACTACGAGTTATGAAGAGTCATGAGTTATGAAGTGATATTTAATTAAGAATGGTGCTATACAAACACTATTATTATAATGGGATAACACCATTAGGATACTGGTTGTACCCTAAATTTTTAATATAATTAAAAGTATGGTCAAGTATAAATAATGTTATCGTCATTAGCGTTGTTGTAATTTAATTCCGGATGTTTTTATTCACAGCATTTAAAATCGTCCATTAAAATCAGTCATGAATCTTGCCATTAAGATTAATTCCGGACATTAAAACAATTTAAATAACGTTTTAAGAAGTCGGTCATAAAATTAAATATCTGCGCAAGAAACATTAAAGTAGAATGAAATGGATTATAAATTAAATTAATCTTAAACGTTTTCCGCGGTGGAGAAATTTAGAATTTATCTTGCAGGGAAAATAAATAAATTGACGCCCTATTGCAGCCTATTCGGGCCTAGGGCGGATTTGGGCCTAGGGCCGATTTGTGCCGTTTTCTGCCTGTTAAGGGACGCCTCAAGGCGGGAAGATTTTGAGATTGACAGAAACGAAGCAGAGGTAATAGCGTACACATGTGAGATGACAGAATTGGAGAAACTAAAAATAGAAGAGAGGAATGAAGACGCGATAAGGGCTAATGTAAGATTTTGTATCTGTTCTGGAACTGTCTGGTGGGAGCACTGATTTTTCGATTGAAATAGTAAGTTTGGTTTCTGTTGAAGTATATAATATCACTTCTTATAAGTACTCGCACTTGACTTGAAGGAATTCCATTTATCCTTCGTTCGTTGCAAGATTTTCTTGCAATAGACGAGTCTTCACATCATTGGTATAATTCATCCGCATGACTCAATCAAAAATATTTAATAGAATTGCCATTCTGGTAATTTTTTTAACATCGTCTGCGCAAAAAATCTCCAATGGTGCTTTACAATGCATATCATAGTAACAATATTTATCTCCTTGAAACCGTGGTTTTACGTTTTGTCGTAAACACGCACAAGCATCAAAATCAAAATCATTTATTGTACAAAATTTTCATTTAAGATGTTATACAGAAATGAACACAAATAAAATATAAATATAAAAGTGGTGTAATACAAATTGAGTTTGTTTTAATTTATTATATAAACATAAAAACAGTTGTACCTATGTCAGGTATTCACTTAATGTGTAATGAGACCTGTTCAGAAGGAATGTTTTTAGTGATGACTTAAATCTGAGTGTATCTGGTATTTGTTTAATATCATGTGGAAGGTTGTTATAAACTTTAATGGTCATGTAAAAGGGTCCTTTTTGGAAAATTGTTTTGTTTGCTTTTGGTATTAATAAATTTTCTGTAAACCTTGTAGCGTATTTATGTGTAGAGTTTTTTTGCGGAAACTTTTCTGGAGATGATCGCACTAACATGCATAACTCCATTATGTATATGTCGGTGACTGTAAGAATTTTCAAATTTTTAAATATAGGTCTACATGAATCCCGATTAGCAGAGTTTGTCATTTTTCTTAAACATCTTTTTTGGATGATAAAAACATCTTTGGCGTTTACTGAGTTTCCCCAAAAAATAATTCCGTATTTTATTGTTGAATATACATAACCATAGTATGCGGCCATTACCGATTCGATGTTTGATATATTTCTCAGTGTACCTAGAACAAAAGAACATCATTCCACGCATGATCAACTGCAAGGTATATTGCTTTCATTGGAGAAATAGATACTAGTAATTTTGTAAACAGTGAATTTCGCGTCCAAAAAAGTATTTTTTCTAATTTTCTCTAATTTAATAAATCAAAAACAAAATTTCCTGTGAAATCATAAGAATTACAAGTAGTTACTTTTAATACCTAACTACTGAAATATAAACAAAAAAACTTTAACTTAATTTTTTTAATTTAAAAAAAAAGTTGTACAATTTGTGCAAAGAAATGTTTCCATCTCAAAGACATTCTTTTTCAAAAAATTCTTCGGGCCGGTACCATTAAGTTAATTATTCCAAATTGCAAGCTCGTAATAGAAACCGCGTTCGTGCAAACTATATAGCGATAAGATGGTAGTATCCAAAAAGGCCACCATTCTGAACTGGAAGCGGAACGTAACAAACAAAATAACAGACAGATTCTGATGTAATGCCAAAGAGCTTGAGTTAAAAAAGGACTTGGCCACGCTCAGTACAAATGTCAAAACATCTAAAAATACTAAGTAAGCTTTTCATATATGTAAGTGAGAAACATCGAACCATTATCGTGAAAAAAGTGATACAATTCGCAATCCAAAGGGGTCAATTATTTTGCTTGCTTATTCTATCTACCTTACGATGAACCTCCCTCGCTACTTTCTCCATTCACTTCCGCTTGATTAGTAGACCGGATGTCCTTTCTGACCCCTAGTGGGAAGACGGGTAAACCAATGGTCAGAAAAGTATTTTCTCGTACAAACTAACACTTGAAAGTTTTTCAAGTGTTTGAATTCAACGTATAAATTCAGTGGAGGATTTAAGACAAGTTAATTGCTGTCATCATATTACTAATAAATAAAGGTACCGAACCTCATTTATTTTTTTCAAAATTGGTTAAAGTAAAAAAAATATATAATAACACCCTTCACCCCACGGGGGTGACGTTTCTCTTAGCGTTTATTTAATCGAAGGGGATGCTGTACGTAGGGACTTTTAAAGAAAAATGATTTTCAATAAATATTTCAAATACAGGGCGTTTAGGGACGTACTTGACTTACTTTAACCAGTGATTCCTGACATTATTTGGATTAAAAAATGTAAATGAAATTTTAGTCCCCGGTGTCATTTTTTTGTTATACTAAACACATAAAAAATCACTAGGTATTGGAGAATTAAGGTCAGCACGAGGAGTATGACGGTTACTCGGCTAAGTGGCCAGTGACAACATTTGGAAGAATTTTTTTTTTTTTGATAAAATAAAAATGGAGAAAAAACATCAAAAAAAAAGGAAAAAAGTAACCCCCAGTAAGTAAGTAATTTCAAAACAGAGTATAAATATTCGTGAATAATAATTTCTGCTTCAACTTCATTATTTTTGTACATAGCGAACTGTTGTATAGTGTACAACAATTTTATTGTAGAAATTTTACACTGTACTGGCATCCTTATTGTAATAAACTTTCGTATTATAATCTCCTCAGAACTGTTTTCAATCAATGTTTCATATTTCGTGAAATACAAATAATAACAAAATAATTACACAGCTAATTTTGGGCACTGGCTGTAAACAACATCATATCGAACAATTTAATACAAAATTCAAATATTGGGCACTTGAAACGTATGTAATATTCAGTTCCCATTCAATTATTTTAACGAGTTAAGTTGTGAATGTCAAAAATATGGTACCGAAGCATAGTTATATACATGAGAAACAGTTGTTAGATGTGGAGATACCATTTTAAATGAGTTATTATTAAGAAGTACGTGAACCGACAACGGAACAACTAAATCCACTCCCAGTAGCGATTAAATATAACTCAACTGCCACAATTGTGACAGCGGTAAAAAGAATAAAGTACTTTCGCTGATTACTTCTTGCTTGACCTCTTCTGCGGGGTCAACCGACATATTCAAATATCACGAGAAAAACCTGAGCCTCAGAACGAGTCGCCATACTTTACTGCAAGCCAAGGAAGCCTTTTGTGGGAATGAATGGTACAGACTAAGTTGCTCGTTTTTTGTGACTTTCTAGTATTCTATACATAAAAAAATATTTAGTCGCAGAGTTAGTTATGGTTTCGACACAATTTTACAGGAGCAGCAAAAATAACAGAAATTACGCGTTTATTTTCCATATTTATGAAGGAGATATTTTATGACGTGACATGATAAATAAAATAAAAAATAATTTTGTTTATATCATTTTTGTTTCTACTATACTTATTGCCAATCAGGTTTCTTCAGGGCAGTACAATACTCTAATAAAATCTATAAATATGACTTTTACCTAGATGAATTCTTGAATTCAAAACCATATCACAATGGTAGCTTTGTTTGAAATTTCACGTACACAGATGTTATTTGTGGTCCGGCGTGGCGTCAACATGCACTCGAAGCTGGCTTCTGAAATTCAACCACGCAGACGTTACCCTATTAATACTGTTCAATTTCCTCATCTATTATGCTTTTTTGAATAAATTGAATTCTAAATGAATATTCAAATAGGCCAATTAACTATTCATAGTTTTCATAAGTATTCTAAAGTTACAGCTTAAGTTTCACAGATTCCGGGTAGATTGCGAGAGATGGAGAGAGGAAAAAGCATTTAATACTTTTTAAAATAAACACTACACAACAGTCTAAACTGTCTGAAGTCAGCGGGACTATGGTACCCCCTATTGGGTGAAGGAAGTTTGGAAAGCAAAACAATGTATTTTTATTGTGTGAATTTATTTTTATTTTATTTATTGTTTGAAACATTTACAGAGTGTTAACATTTATAAAAGTTATAAAATTGCCATTGGAATGTACATAGGTATTAACACTCCAATTATAAATGTTCACAGCTTGCGTAATCAATGTTAAGTTGTTACTACAAAATGAAATATAAAACAAAGTAGTGTCAAATATTAAACATAACCTGCAGAGAAAGAAAAGAAAGATAAAAAATATATATATAAAAACATTTTTTTTTTGATTTTTCGAAGAAAACTTCTTCATTAAGGGTTTTACTTTGTGATGGCATTATTTTTTTTTAATTAAAACACAAATATCTTTGTACACATACTTTTATTTATACACAACATGTTTCGTGAACGATGCTCACATAATCAGGAGTTAAAGTATACTTAACATGTTGAGTGTATATTAAATAAAAATGATGTGTAAAAAGATATTTGTGTTTTAATAAAAAATGATAATAGAGCAATCACATAATTGTTCTCCATGTCATATCACGGTAAAAGATTGTTAATTTGCTTTTTAAAATATGCGAGACTGTTTGCATAAATATCTACATGGTCACATTCAATGTTATTATATAAACTTTCGAGACAGTGGATTGAAGTATGCTATATTGTAATTAAATAATTCAAGATGGAATATATTATGACTCCTTAAATTGCGTATATTAGGAACTTTTATTTTAATAAAATGAAGACAATGAGTGGTTCGAAGCTTATCGTGAATAATTTTGTATAACTATATTAAGTCAGCAAATTATCTTATTTTTTCCAGGGTTGTAAAATGAAATTGTTGTAGTCGTAAGATACGAGTAAGGCATGTGATCCAAGTTAAAATGATAAAAGTCTAAGAATTTTTTTTGTACTGATTCAATGGCTTTTGAATATTTTAAACAGTGTGGATTCCAGATAACACTCTGGTGTAGGTATTCTGTTTTGCGTGAGATACACCAACTAAATTAAATATATTTAGACAATGGTGGGTGCAGTTTAATCATGTTTTTATCACAAACACCAAAATAAAAAATGTACGCATGTACTATCCTGAAAATAAAAACAAGGTTGCCTCAAATTAAACACAACACGAATCTCACCATTTACATCACAGGATGTATGTAGGTCAAAGCATTGTGTTGCTCTGTGACTCCGACAGCCCGCAGAACAATGTGACCCATAGAGCACCGGGCGCCGACGGTTGCGAATTTTACAGATCAAACCCAAACAATAAGCGACGCGGAAGGGAAGACAAAAGAAAAAAAAATGTTTCCCTCCGAAATCGGGAACACGGCGTGGAGTCATTTATTTCAATAAAAAGCACTCACAGCTTAGCATTGTGCAGCGTTTTGACGTATTGTTAATGCTAATGGATGCTGCCAATTTATACTATTTATTTTTGGTTAGGACCAGAGAACAAAACGGTGCGGTGAATGCAATTGTTGTTATTCCAGACGGTATTTTTGCAATTAGCGCTTTGTGCCTTTCACATTTAGAGTTTCAGGCCAGAGTTAAGTTAGCCTCTCAGAAACTGGGCATACTGTACAGGGCACGCAGATACTTTAATAGTACACAACTGCTAGCCCTGTACAAATCGCAAGTGCGCCCCACGGTTGAATTTGGCAGCCACCTCTGGTCTGGAGCCCCAAAATATCTGAAAAAAACCCTTGACTCTGTGCAGAAACGGGCGGTCCGTTTGATAGATTCTCCTAATTTAACTAACGGATTGCAATCTTTAGAGCACAGGCGCCAGGTGGGAATGCTGTCCTTGTTCTACCGGTATTACAATGGAAGATGCTCCGAGGAACTAGCGTCATTGATCCCCTCGGCACCGGTGCATAGTCGGGAAACACGCCAAACGCGCGCTCAACATTTGTACACGGTTGACATTAGTCACATGAGAACGGGTCGTTTCTACGACTCGTTCTTGAGTTCAACAGCTCGGCTGTGGAACGATTTGCCGGCCTCTGTGTTTCCTCCCTCCTACAATATGGGTCTCTTCAAGACCCATGTTCACTCCTTCCTCTCCTCAAAAACACCCTCCACACAGCATCCTCAAAGATGACATAGGCCCCGAGGAAAATTATTTTTTCCTCAGGGCCTCCTGTGTGGAGTTAATGTAAAAAAAAAAAAAAACATTTATTTTGGGTGTTTTATCGACGCCACGGGATAAATGAAAAAAATTTATGCACGATGGAATAAACATTTTTGTAATAAGGAACTCCAGTGAAAAATGCTCATAGAGACCAATAAACGCTGATTCTGAATATATAAGTTTTATTAAATAATATTAAACGTAGAGTTTAAAAAAAAATACTAAAAGGTCCATTTTAAATTGTGTCAAAACACACTGTCAAGTTGGTGTTATTGTATTTTTAGTGCTGTCGTCACTGTTCTCCATAATTCTCAGAACACTTACTGTTCTTCAGCTCCGAACTCCAAACTCGAAAATGGCGGACGTCGAACAGCTGATTCGGCGCTGTATATTTTCAGTTGCCTACATATAATATTAATAATGCAGATCGTGGAACACTGATAACCTGTTTATCTGATGCGGTCACAGATGTATTACTGCACTTTGGTATAATACAATAACAGTAACGATGAGATGTTGACATTTTAACTAATGTCTTTTCTACATTAAAAGCATTTAATCTTGAATAAAAAAGGCCTCGACTTCCGACACCTAAAGTCATTCCTTCATTGATTTTCCATACAAAATGACAACACCTGTTGAAAATAACTAAAACTTTTGGAGTGATGACGTCACACGATTCACACTAGATACGGTGGCTTTCGGGTATCTTGAAAAATTAAAACTTTGACATTTATTTTAACTATTAAAACTAACTATAAAAATAAATATGAGGTTAGAATGTCATTAGTCATTAAAAAAAAATTTGAAAATTGGTCTTGAGTTCCTTATTTCCTGTGAATTAGATATCGCATAAAAAAAAACTTTGAAATTAGTTAAACAAATGATACACGCTATATACAGCTTAGTTCCCAGAGAAATTAAAAACATAATCTATGTATTTAACAATTTCTGATTTTGAAGTTCAATCTTACGTAAAGTATTTTAGTTTAACATATTTTAAGAAAATATTTAATTAGGACGTAACCCTATCTTGGAATGGCGTTAGGGAAATGTAGTTAGAATGTTGTGCAATTAATTACTCCCTAGCTGGTTGCATACGGTTCTATCAGCATGTTTAGGTATGTTCTAAAATGGTAAATGTACGTCCTATTTAAATGCCGCCCTTTAAAATATAATATGTACTAAAATATTTTTACTATTTGAAAATCAGAAATCGGTAAATGGATTACGAAAAATCGGCTTTGCAAACTTTGACACCTCATTTCTCGGTACATTGTAAAATGAAGCTAGCTTACAACCAAAGTCGCGAAACA
Organism: Glyphotaelius pellucidus; assembly: GCA_936435175.1. Taxonomy (NCBI): domain Eukaryota; kingdom Metazoa; phylum Arthropoda; class Insecta; order Trichoptera; family Limnephilidae; genus Glyphotaelius; species Glyphotaelius pellucidus. The sequence goes on along the minus strand of OW386545.1, from coordinate 38,197,048 downwards.
AAGAAATCCATATTCAGAAGGAAAGAAAACATTTCTCTGAAAGACCAAACCAATCATTTGACTGATTAAAAACTCAAGATTTTTTTCAAATCATTGGGAGTGTATTATGATACGAATCGTTTCTGTAATAAAATTATAAAAATAGATAAACATTGCAATGGTAAGATAACGATGTTGGTATCTTCGTAAAGTTACATCTTCTCTCAGTGAGTACTGTGAACCTTCAAAAGAAAAGTTCCTCACTTTCAGTCACGCGGTGTGACAATACTTCATTGTTCTTCTCTGCATTCCCCCGTGGGTGGTCGGCGGAGCTTTCGTAACAACCAACAACGTGCAGACGATAATAAATAACAACTGTTGGATAATTTATATAACGCCATGATATGCAAGTTATTGGGAATGTCAATAGACCCCGGGGAAAGTGAAGGGTAATGAATCCCGTTCGGCTTTATCAGAGGTCGATCTACCTTAAGTAATTTAACTATCTATAATAATTACATATGCGAATCCCTTAGTCTGAAACAACAAGTGGATTCTATTTACACCGATTTCAGTAAAGCATTTGATAAGGTTCGACATCACATTCTTATATCTAAACTCAGACTGTTGGGCATCAAAGGTAGTTTATTGACATGGATTATCAGTTACCTCAGTAATAGAGTGCTTAGTGTCAGGATTAATTTTATAGAATCCTATGTATTCGAGGCCACAAGTGGTGTCCCGCAAGGGTCCCACCTCGGCCCAATATTCTTCTTAATATTCATTAATGACATTGTAAATATATTTAAAGATGTACAAGTCCTACTTTTTGCAGATGATCTAAAATTGTTTAAAAGAATACGAAATATACATGATTGCCTAATTTTACAAGCTAATTTAGATGAACTTTTTAAATGGTGCAAACAAAATATGTTATTTTTGAACATTGAGAAATGTCAAGTAATTCGATTTTCCAGAACTCATTCTCAAATCTTACATGAATATAATTTAAATAATGTTAAATTAACACCAGTATCACAAATTCGCGACTTGGGAGTTATATTCGATTCAAACTTAACTTTCACAGCACATATAGATGAAATAACTAATAAGGCTTTAAAGATGCTTGGCTTCCTTTGTAGAACCTTAACTGATTTTAAGTCCTTTGATTGCATGAAAACACTCTATATTTCATTAGTTAGAAATCAAGTGGAATATAATTCACCTATTTGGTCCCCTTTCTATAAAGTACACTCTAACAAAATAGAACGGGTTCAACACAAATTTCTTAGGTACTTAAATTTCAAGCTCAAAATCCCAATAGAAAACATTAATTATATAAGTTTGATGAATCGACTTAATTTAATTACGCTATCTGACAGAAGAATCATTTCAGATTTAATTTTATTATACAGAGTCATGAACAACCTAATTGACAGCCCTGCCATTGTTAGTACCATTAAACTCCATGTACCGACAAGGAATACTAGACAAAATATTACATTCTTTTGCAACACATACGCAACCAACTATCAATCACACTCACTTACCAATAGGATGCATGATTTAGGCAACAAGTTTGGTGATATTGTAGATATATTCGCTGATTCCCTTTATAATCTAAAATGCATTTTAAACCAACACTTTGTGGAATCCTACAAATTATTGTAACGTGGGTGTAATATATTTAACGATTTGATGTGTTATTGTAATGTTTTATATTGTATTTTATTCTATGTTATTGTCAAATGTTATATTGTTTCAAATATTTCACGGTTTTACGCTATAATCTTCAAAAACTACCTTAATATTTTTTAAATGTTTTCATTTTTATAACTTTTGATTTAAATTCTATTTATGTATAATCCTCGATATCTTAAATATTATTGTATAATCTATGTAAAAGCCCATATGGGCGTATAACAACAATAAATAAATAAATAAATAAATAAATAAAGAGCCATAATGAGACGCGCGGTCATCATTCATGTTGTGTTTTAACAAATAATTACATGCAGACACACTGCACTCTTTGTCTGCGTCTGACGGAACAACTTGAATAATAAATTATAATGATGATTATTATTTTAGTGTGCAACTTGTACATTGTATTTTCTGGCTGTTGGTTACAATAACTGTTATTAAAATATGGTTAGACAATAATATACAAACAATGAATGTGTCTAAAACTAAATACATTCAGACTTACTAAAAAAAAAATTCACAAAGACCGCAAATTTGTAAATTCGATTTATTACTAATAACAAATATCTCCGATCTATTTTTCACATGGGGCAACACTGAATCATGCTTGCGCTGATTGCGATAATTTTTGTCGCGGTAAGCGCTTTGCAGTCAGATATTTATGACTAAAAATCTCCAAGTACATAAATCGCGTGTTTTATTCGTAAAATGATAAATTTTCTATTGTATAAATTGATATATTTTCAACACATTTGAATTATTTTTCGTCAGTTTTAGTCAAGTTATCATAATTGAACTGTCAGAAAATGGTTTTATAGGTTATATCAGTATTCAAATTGTATTAAGGTATTTATTTTATAAGAATTTTTTGAAAGCGATGGTTTTTTTATAACTTAAATGTCTAACGCAAAAAACTGGTAAACGTGTCAAAATCAACGTAACTTGGTAAACGTATCAAAGAAATTAACAATGCATTAAAATGTCAGTTTTTTTTAAATGTTCATTTTTGGGAATTGAAAGCAAATTTAAATTTATTTTTTTTATTGTACGAACGAGAAAAAAGTGTGATTACAGTTTTCTTCCAAATTCATTCAATAAAAAGACTGGGTTTTTAAAATTTTGTATTTCTTTAAATTTCTCCACATTTTGATTAAAAATATTGTAGTAAGCTTTTTTTGTCGAAATTTTTTCGAGTTTGATGCATTAAAAGTGCAATTCTTAAATATTTCAAAAAATAGTAACATATATCTTCAAACACAAATTGTTTTTGACAATATCCAAACTGCTCATGATAATAGAACCAAAGTTACGTTTACTTCAGTTGGAACGAGATCAGTTTCTAACGTAAAGCATCCCCAAGACGATAAACAGTTTATTACACGAAACGTACACATTCTTGTTTGTACCTTTAAGGCTGTAAGGGTTTATTAATATCGGTCCCGTATTTTCCGATTAGTCTTGGGTCATTAAGCCTGATCCCGCGCTGGGTGGGCGATCCCGTGTTTATCCACTTGACACTATTTACATTCAAGACTTTATTTATCTCTTACGATACATTATTACGTTGCGCGGCGTTATTGTTGGCTGGTGTCTGGTGCCTGGTTACCTCGGGGTGGCCTTTGGCCTTGTTTTTTTACATTATTTTTATTAAACAACCCACGGCATAACGTGTGTGGTTTGACCCATTAGAGTTGGAGTTATAAAATAAGGTGCTATTGAAAGCGCCGTTATACGTCTTCGAGTTCTGAGGAATAAAGATCTTATTTATGAAGTGGACCGTCAAGTGGTACCTTTTTTTAAATTGGGGCCATCAAAGGTGTGCCGACAGGGACAATATATCAACACAGTCCTTAACAATACTTAACTTTCAATGTTCTTACGATGGAATTCTAAAAAAATACTAGTTTAGGACGTGTGTCTTATTTGTAACTCCGGTCCAATAAACTCTAGAACACGGATTTGCTTTGAATTTAAGTGTCATTTTTAAAATAGGAACTATTTGTTTGAGAATTCAAAAGCGATAAAGTAGCTAACTGTTACATAATATTTTTAAATTTTAATTACAGATCTCAATATTATAACCGATTTATCGATAATTCAAGCTAACCCGTGATTTTTCAGGGGTCTGCATTAGTAATTTGTATGGCGCTATTTTTTGTAAACGTTGCTCTTGAAAAGATTCGATAAAAATTTGGTTGACTGTAAAGTCGGTTTAATTTTACGTGATAAAATCACGAGCCGAACGCTTAAACCGAACGCTTAGGCCGATCGTGCCTCTCTATCGCTTGTTCCGCGCTCTTGCCGAACGCTTGTTCCGCGCCCTCGCTTGCACGCCCGGCTCAGGCGGAACGTGACAACGTGACAATGAGTCATGGTTTTTCGTAAATGCGGCCGGCGTTCATCGATTTATAAGACGTTATCACGTCAAAAAAAAAAATTACAAAGAGGCCCTGAGAATAATAATTTTCCTCAGGGCCTATGTCATTTTTGGGAACGCCATATGAAGGGGTTTCTTGTGGAAGGGAAGGAGTGAACCTGGGTCTTGAAGAGATCCGTGTTGTAGCGAAACACAGATGCCGGCAAATCATCCCTCAGCCGAGCTGTTGAACTCAAGAACGAGTCGTAAAAACGATCCGTTCTCATGTGACAAATATCAACTGTGCACGATCGAGTTAATCAAGCCCAACAAATGTTGGCCCAACAATTAACTTAATCGTGATATATCTTTCTAGATCGGCCCTTACTTGTTTCACCCACTTGTGATTTTGAATCAAATATAACCCCTTTCCTGCGCGTGTCCTAACATTTAAGCATCCCGTCCATACAAAATAGGTGCTTTTAGAATTTATAAGTGTGTTCCGAGTCGAGGTCTGGAAAACTTTCAGAATAAATATCTTCAACATTTAGATAAGTTGATCTCCATATCAAAGGGTTTAGTAACTGAAACTTTTCCTTTAGCCTTTTAAGAGTCTTTTTGAAGTCGTAAAAGATATTTTTCACCAGGAACAAATATTGAGACGAGTTTAGGAGAATAATGAAGAACTTATAAAATTCTGAGAATCGAAAATTTCTCTTTATCAATCTACACATTTGAGCGAAATGAAAAATAAATTTGAAATGCTTGTTAATATTAAAATGTCGAATTCTCATAAAACGTTAGAAATTGGTGACAAATTAGTAAAAACAATAATTATTATAAAATAAGTTCATGAGACTGATTTAAAAAAAAAATAATACCGCACAAGAGTCCCAACTGCTCCTAACCGCCTAGAGCCAATGAGACCATGGCGTCTCCGATTTGGGCATGTTATGTGAGGCTGAAGGAAGAGGGGTGGGGAAGGATATTAGGAAGGGGAAGATGGGTACGTACCAGGCTATTCAGATCTGTCACCAAACACAGCTAAAAGCCATTTCAAGCAACGCTTCAATTATGAATGGTGGTCTTACACCAGGACAATACTGAAACTAGCCGAAGTCCCCGGCGATGCCCGGACTTTACACAGAGTTTTCGAAATAAAATGTAGACAGTGACCTTCCTCTTGTTTTGAAGAAAAATGAAAATTTGAAAAAAAAAAAATGAAAAAAAAAAATTTCATCAACCTCGGCATAAAACTGTAGATTTGCATACGAATCAAATCCACATCATTACAGACGTTCTCCTTTATATATTATATATTTTTCATCCAATTTACACAAAACCTTGACAAATTATATACCTAAACTCATGAATCACTTTATCTATTGGTGAAAACCGCATAAAAATCCGTTCAGTAGTTTTTGACGTTATCGCGAACTGACAGACAGACAAACGCGGCGGAGGACTTTGTTTTATAATAAGTAAAGTTGAATAAATTGTGTGATAACACATTTCAATCAATTAAAATTTTCTTGAGCAAGCCGGGATTTGACCCGCGACCGTCAGATTGCTAGTCGAGAGGTTTATCCCCCTTCCACAAAAGGGTAAGACTCTATGACGTGTGGCTATATCAACTGACATGGTTGCCGCAGCACCATAATCAATAAATAAAAATATTACATAACTTCCGCAGACTAATTAATCCTAAAGTATCACAAAGCAGAGAGAACCAGTTCTTCTCCAGTCGGTAAACCCATCACCATCACAGTGCAAGTGCCAGTGCCAGTGGTGCTAATACAACTAATGGCAGCTGCCGCAAATGGTTCTAATTGTTTCACGTCTCGGTTTGTTCTTTTCTCGGGATCACAAACAACAAAAGCAGACCCGCAAGCAACTCGAAATAGGCGAGATAAATTTGTAGACACCCTGGTGTTATTGGTTACTGGCTGTTGCCTCTCTGGTGGAACCGTGAACAGCAATTAGTTGCATGTTGCCCGCAATAACAAAATAACTAAACTTTTCCATTAGCACGTTCGTCTTTGTCGTAACACATTGGTTTCATTTGTGACACACTTCTACTAAAATTTACAAGCTATTACAAATAAACTAACACATAAAATCGTATATCCTTTATTATTTATTTATTTATTATTTATTTATTTTATCAAGTTCTTCATAAAACAGTTATACACCAGAATATTATGGGGAAGATTACAAAATTTAAAGAAGAAAAAAAGTGTATGGGGGCAGTTTCACTATCTTGTGACGTATGTCAGAAGATAATTACTGAATTCTCTGTAGGTGACATTGAAGATGTCGATGTTCAATACAGATACATTGAGCAGTTGAATTGCTCTGTTTAACGGCGCATTTTGATAGGAAGAAGTTCTCGCTTTCGGAGCATAAAAAAGTGCGTGGGATCTCCCACGAGTGTACGCGTTGGGTACATATAAGTTAATCTCCTTCAGCATGGGCGGATTCAGTATAATGCCGGAGATTAGCTTAAAAAAGTTCTTATCCAAAAATATTTTTCGGCGGGCTTCTAATATGTTAAGATCGAGCATTCCTGATAACAACAACGATGGATACAGGAATGGGTGGTTTGTATATTCCCTCAAATACAGGTAACTAACACATAAACCTTTTTTGAACTCTTTCTATTTCTAGGATATGGTTTTGGCCCAAATAATGGAGCTATATTCCAAAATGCTGCGGACAAGTGCTTCACATGTTCTCCGTATTGCAATTCCATTATTAAATGATCTCGCATTACGAAGAACAAATCCAAGCATTTTGTTAGCGCGGGAGACAATGTCAGGTATGTGGGATTTGAAAGAGAGGTTTGCTTCAAAAATCACGCCAAGGTCTCGAGTCTCGTTTTTGCGTGTTAATATAATTTTATTAATGTGTTATGGGAATAGAAATGTGTCTTTGGATCTTGTAAATGTAACGACACTGCATTTTTGGATGCTGAAGGGTAAGTTATTCAATTCCGACCATTTGACGAGAGAATCAAGATCATTTTGCAGAAGAATGAAATCGATATGACTTTTGATTGCTCTGATCGTCAGCGAAGAGGAGATATTATGTGTGTGTGCACGTTTTATCTGAGCAATGGAACGAGATACGGGGTCGAAGTAAAAACAATATAATGTAGTTTCTAATAGCAATGTGTTATCTTGATTTATTTTTGGGGTGTTTTGCCGTGTTGTGCTATCTCCATATTTAGCCAACGTTTCGGATAGCGTTATAGTGTCCATCAACAAGGCAGATGTACAATATTATAATTAGTATTTAATAAACAAATTAACAACACATTTAATAAACAATGTGGTTTAATTCAACTTGATTTGGTCAAAATATTTCCGCTTTGTAATAAAATCCAAATAAATGAAGTATTTCGAAAACTAAAAACTGTTTTTGAAAGGTGATAAAATACGCTTTAAAATTTTATAAATCGAAATAAACATATAATTTTTTAAATAAATCACTTTTGCCTAAAAACAAAAAAGTTTTAAAAATGGGTCACAATACGTTTTTTGTGGTTTTTCGTCGTTTTACTTCTTTTGTGATTAATTTTTAGATTTTAACAAAAAGCGTGGTTTTTTCTCTTTCTTGCAATGCTTGTATCATATTTATCACTACGATAGTAAGGGAGGCATGACGATTTCTATGAGACCTACATGAGTAGTTCCGAAAACCGAACAAATTATGACGTTAAAAAATGTTTGTTGAAATGTTCAATGAAATATGTAGAGAGATGGAAAGCTTGATAAATGTATCGAATGAAGGATACAATACAGTGAACTCTACAAAGGACTAAACGACATTTGCGCCAATAAAAAATGCAATAGCAATTGCGACGTTGAAGAAGAAGAATTGTTACAGTAATATATTATGATTTATATTATTCGAAGTATACAATATGACGTATATTAATGAAAGTAGATGGTTGAAGAAGTCGGGGACGCTCAGTAAGATAAGGCACGATCAAGTGAATCAAACATAATATTAACAATTATTATTAATTAAGAAAGGGACGCTTAGATAGTTTATACAGTTTGTGAGTAAACGAAGAACGGAATTTAATTTATTTCAAGCAAGGCGCAACATTTAGATTCTAAATGGTGGTATGGCGGTCTTTCACCAGAGCGATACTAAGAGTATCTGCCACTCTGAAAATAACCTTGTTGAAAGAGTGTGGGCATTTACCTACCGCACACAAAGCACATTAGAGATTACAGTATTTTTATTTCGAAAGAAACTTTGTAAGTTGGAGAAGTTTAGTAATTAGCAATTAATCGGGATATAAATTATACTATGTAAACTAACTGAGGAACTATGTAATTAATTTAAACTAAATTTAAGTTCCTGCTCAGTTACGAGTGGTTTTATCCGATGTAAAAGGAAGTAACCGAAACTTGTTTACAAGAGATTAGACCGGGGAGGTGAGATATTATTCGTCAAGTTAAATTAACCGAAGAGTAACCGATATAAGGAGTGACATTGAACACGGCCAATGTTTGGAAAGACTGACTTATATCAACACACAACCAGCACGGGAAGCGGGAAGAAAGGATTGAAATAAAACATCCCGAATTAAGTGATGGATACATCCAGCACCTTTGTAAATAAAACAGGAAGTATTTCTTTCTTAGTTGGGGTAAAATACAACTAAAAGAGTTTTTTGTAATGAAGATAAAAAAATTATGCATTCAATCAAACTTTCTAACAAAACCAAACCAAATTCTAATAAAATCAACTCTCACCCAGTATCAAACAAATCAAAACAACAAAATAACTAAATTAAGTCCATAAAATCTTGGAATTATCGGAAAAAGAACTGAACAGTTTTTTAAAAACAACGTCAAAGAAGACACTGAAAAAACGTGCCTAAACCATAAAGTTGAAGTCGCTGAAATCATCCAAAATCCAAATCCTAGTTCCCCTCAGTACAGCATCTTATATAGTAAGGAGGACAAAGAAAATATTGTACTTCTCTTTTATATTTAAGAATTATTTATATTTCATTTTTTAATATCTCAAAATTGTAAAACAGCTATCAAATATGAAAATAAAGCAATAAATCTAAACGAAACGTGAAACAGAACAAGACACAGAAAAAATAAAAAGGTAATAATCGAAACTGGGGCTCGAACCCAGGATACCCAGGAGACGATATTTCTTCTTAATAATTATCCAAAACAAACGATTCAATTCTAAACCAAGATCGAGTACAAAATACGCATTTATTTATTTTTTTAACACTCGAACCCATAAGCTTATTTTCACGATAAAATAATATTACCAGACATACGAGACATGAGACATACGACATACGTTTGTATGACGTATGAGGAGTAACCGTCTCATTAAAAGAAAGACAAACATTACCGGTTTACGAATAACCTGACAATATTTGAAAATGTCCTACTACACAACAGTAAGGATGGGCGTACGCTGAGACATCGGTCGCGCAGAATGTTCAGCGCAAGATAGTTTTGGTTTTTGTGTTGTATGGAAGTGTATGGAGCGACATACGCTGAGACGTGCATGCTTCTCATACATTCCACAACTGCGCTGAACATGCTGCGCGACCGATGTCTCAGCGTACGCCCATCCTAAGGCTTGGATGAGGATGGAAGGCTTAGCCAGCCGAGGAATCGAACACGCGACCCAAACGCCGTGCCAATTCAATCACCGACAAATTGTAGGTTCCACGATGATAATCTTATCGCAAATCAACATGGGTGAATGGACGATGATATCAACCATCTCAAAAACGAATTAGCAATAATAAAAGTAAAGTAAGAACTTAATTAAAGTACTTATTTTTAAAATAAAACGTTTGCGCAAAAGTGTTTCGGTGACAAATTACTTTTCTAAGTTATTGAGAAAGTCACCGGATTTTTCCCGTAACATTGCAAAAGCGTCCTTTTCCTTCGGGGTTACGGAATGTTCACAAAAATAATCGTTTTAATGTATGTTTAGTGCTTAGGTAATGGTCAATTATTGGTATGTTCGCAAGCAACTCGTCTATCTCAGTAAACCCAAATCATGGTATTTTAAGGTTAAAGAGAAAAACAAAAGTAAATAACTAGCCAAGCTACTAATAGCCCCATCTCAGTGGTCCACGCGGACTGGAGGCTGGGAACTGCGGGAATTTAATAATGAGAGAAACAGAAAGGATCCCTGATGGTAATAGCGGCGTCATTATCATCAGTCCAACTGAATAACTCCGCGTTCAGTGGCCATTTCTCTGCATTCATTTGGCCTTCATATTATTACAGTAAATGTGGAGCATTTAGTTTCTGCCCATCTTCCGTGGTGTGGGCGCTTTAGTCTGTTGAAGTAATGCATAAAGATGAGGTATCTACATAACTGAGGGTAGGATAGATTGAGAGATTGAAAAAAATCTTTGTGCTGAGACTATCCAATAAGGAACTCCAGTTCAATTTTTAATTTTTTTTATTGAATAATGACCTTCTAACTTAAATAACTGCATATTTATTTTTAAAGTTAGTTTTAATAGTTAAAATAATTGTCAAAGTTTTAATTTTTCAAGATCCCCGAAAACCACCGTATCTATGGTGAATCGTGTGACGTCAACACTCCAAAAGTTTTATTTATTTTCAACAGGTGTTGTCATTCTGTACAGAAGAATCAATGGAGGAATGACTTTAGGTGTCAGAAGTCGAGGTGATTTTTATTTGAGATTAACATTAGGTAAAATGTCAACATCTCATCGCTACTGTTATTATATTGTACCCAAAGTGCAATAATACTTAGTATTACCACAGGAAACAACACCAATTTGTGACGTGCTTGCTGAGATAGAGGAACGCAAGACCCGCTCGAAGAACGTCATTTTACTCAACGTCCCCGAGTGTAATTCGAACTCTAACACGGTGAGTGTCTTGGAGGATGGAAAAAAGGTGTTAGCAGCTATTAGTGAAATTAATAGCGAGTTCAATCTAGAAGATGTGAAAATTTGCAGACTTGGAAGTAAAATTCTAAACAAAACCAGGCCAATTAAATTAGAATTTGATGAAGTCAAACAGGCGAAATTAATACTATTTAACAAAACTATTCTTTCTAATGGAATTAAAATCAAACCTGACAGGACTCTACAACAAAGGCAGCATTTAACTGACCTCTGGAAGGAATTAGAAGAGAGGAAAGAAAAGGGCGAAGTCGATTTACGAATCAAACATTTCAATGGAATTCCCAAAATCATCAAAACCCAAGCAAAAAACTGAAAAACAAACAGAACAGATTTTCTAGACTAACAGGATATTATCAAAATGTACGGGGGATGCGCACGAAATTGCACCAACTTAAAACTAACTCCCCAATCTTCTCACACGACATTCTGTTTTTAACTGAAACATGGTTAAATGCTGATATCAGCTCGTCAGAATTAGGCCTACATCACTATACCACATATCGTTATGATCGAAATTCTATCACGAGCAAAAAGTCTAACGGGGGAGGTGTGATGCTGTGCGTATCCAAGAATATACCATCTATTAAATTACCGGTTAAACACAAAAGTGTTGAACAAATTTTTGTATTGCTCAATATACCTAATGGAAAAATTATTATCAGCTGTGTCTATATCCCACCTGCATCGGATTTGCAAACGTATAAAAATCACAATGAGGACATAGAAGCACTCAAATTCAAATATCCTAAAGCAAAATTCATTATTGCCGGTGATTATAACCTTCCTAACTGGACCAGCCAAGATGACAACAGACCTGCTATAAACCAAGCCGAATTACAGTGTGCTAAATGCAGTGAAATTCGTGATATGTCAGTATTCCTGGGATTAACTCAATCAAACAAGATTTTCAACTTTAACAATCGAATGTTGGATTTAGTGTTTTCAAGTGATTCGAAAATAGTGGTTGAGTTATCCGACGAATTATTATTACCGTTAGATCAACACCACCCACCATTGGACATTATCATAACAAATATGCCTTTAACATCTTCAAAAAAAACAAGTGCCCCATCGTATAACTTTTCCAAAGCTGAATACCATCATATTACTGAGTACCTTACCCAAACAGATTGGTCTTTTTTAGATGAGGAAAATAATATTAATGATCAAATTGAATACTTTTACTCGATTTTAAATACCTCTATAGAACAATTTGTTCCCAGGGTTAGCTTCACATCATCTAATTATCCAAAATGGTTTTCAAGGGAACTAACTAGTTTAATTAATAAAAAAAAATGTATCCATAGAAAATATAAACATACCAGAAATCCTAACGATTATATAACATTTTCTAAACTACGAAAACAATGTAAAGAATTATCATTAAAATGCTATAGTGATTATGTTAATGTAATAGAAAATGAGGTACATCATCACAATGTGAAAAAATTCTGGAATTTTACTAAATCTCAACGAAAAGACAACTGTGGATATCCTAATAGCATGTACTTTAAAGAAAAATGTGTTGACAGTATTGAGGGTATAGTAAATCTCTTTGCTGACTCATTTAAAAGTGTTTACGATAAAGATATTCCCGTCAATGCAATCTCCAGTACGTCAGTAGAAGAGTCATTAAACCTAAGCCAATGTTTCATAAATTTAGAATCCATAGAAAGGGGCATTAAAGCATTAGATAGTAATAAATCTGCTGGACCGGATGGTATTCCTCCCATATTTTTAATAACTTGCATTGATAGTTTGATATATCCTTTACATAAACTTTTTAACAAATCCTTAGCTTCTGGCTGTTTTCCGGCTTTGTGGAAAAAGAGTTATTTAACGCCTATTCATAAAAAAGGTGACAAAAGCGATATATCAAACTATAGACCTATTTGCATTATGTCTGCTTTACCCAAACTTTTCGAGTCATTAGTATTAGATACCATTGTAAAACCTATCAACAATATTATTGTTCCTAACCAACATGGCTTTATCAGAGGTCGATCTACCTTAAGTAATTTAACTATCTATAATAATTACATATGCGAATCCCTTAGTCTGAAACAACAAGTGGATTCTATTTACACCGATTTCAGTAAAGCATTTGATAAGGTTCGACATCACATTCTTATATCTAAACTCAGACTGTTGGGCATCAAAGGTAGTTTATTGACATGGATTATCAGTTACCTCAGTAATAGAGTGCTTAGTGTCAGGATTAATTTTATAGAATCCTATGTATTCGAGGCCACAAGTGGTGTCCCGCAAGGGTCCCACCTCGGCCCAATATTCTTCTTAATATTCATTAATGACATTGTAAATATATTTAAAGATGTACAAGTCCTACTTTTTGCAGATGATCTAAAATTGTTTAAAAGAATACGAAATATACATGATTGCCTAATTTTACAAGCTAATTTAGATGAACTTTTTAAATGGTGCAAACAAAATATGTTATTTTTGAACATTGAGAAATGTCAAGTAATTCGATTTTCCAGAACTCATTCTCAAATCTTACATGAATATAATTTAAATAATGTTAAATTAACACCAGTATCACAAATTCGCGACTTGGGAGTTATATTCGATTCAAACTTAACTTTCACAGCTCATATAGATGAAATAACTAATAAGGCTTTAAAGATGCTTGGCTTCCTTTGTAGAACCTTAACTGATTTTAAGTCCTTTGATTGCATGAAAACACTCTATATTTCATTAGTTAGAAATCAAGTGGAATATAATTCACCTATTTGGTCCCCTTTCTATAAAGTACACTCTAACAAAATAGAACGGGTTCAACACAAATTTCTTAGGTACTTAAATTTCAAGCTCAAAATCCCAATAGAAAACATTAATTATATAAGTTTGATGAATCGACTTAATTTAATTACGCTATCTGACAGAAGAATCATTTCAGATTTAATTTTATTATACAGAGTCATGAACAACCTAATTGACAGCCCTGCCATTGTTAGTACCATTAAACTCCATGTACCGACAAGGAATACTAGACAAAATATTACATTCCTTTGCAACACATACACAACCAACTATCAATCACACTCACTTACCAATAGGATGCATGATTTAGGCAACAAGTTTGGTGATATTGTAGATATATTCGCTGATTCCCTTTATAATCTAAAATGCATTTTAAACCAACACTTTGTGGAATCCTACAAATTATTGTAACGTGGGTGTAATATATTTAACGATTTGATGTGTTATTGTAATGTTTTATATTGTATTTTATTCTATGTTATTGTCAAATGTTATATTGTTTCAAATATTTCACGGTTTTACGCTATAATCTTCAAAAACTACCTTTATATTTTTTAAATGTTTTCATTTTTATAACTTTTGATTTAAATTCTATTTATGTTTAATCCTCGATATCTTAAATATTATTGTATAATCTACGTAAAAGCCCATATGGGCGTATAACAACAACAATACATCTGTGACCGCACCTGACAAACAGTTTATTAGTGTTCCACGATCTGCATTTCTACGGCAAAGGTGGTATGAAACTAATCAATAAGAAAAATGCTCCTTTTATATGATAATAAAAGGAGCATTTTTTGGTAGCTTATATTCCACGAAATTCGGTACTTACATAGTTCGTATTATATTTGAAAAACATGATCATCATTTCGGTATCAACTACTGGCAAATTATCAGATTGTCCGCAAATATAGTCCTTTTCCGTCTTCATTTTAATTGTTGAGGGCCTCAATAATGTTTCAATTAACACAACAACTATTATGTGTCTAAATCTCTATAAACAGTATGTAAATAAACCAATAACATGCAATGTTAATAACACCGATAGCTTGCTAAACTACAGACTAGACAAACTATTACTACAACTTATAGCTAACAGATTGCATCTACCGGATCATTAATACAAAACGATACGTACAATACATTCGACCAATGATGCTGAGTTAAAGTGTGTCTACATATATTATTATTTATATAGATTCCGTACAGGCAGAGAATATGCAGGACCTACTTACCTGGGAGGTTACTTGAGATTAACACTGTTTTTATCAGAGAAATTTAGATACAGTTGGCACGCCGATTACATAATAAGGAACTCCAGTGAAAAATATTATGGCTTTAAAAAAATATGTTCATATAGACCAATAAACGCTGATTCTGAATATATAAGTTTTATTTAATATTTAACGTAGAGTTTAAAAAAAATATTAAAAAGTCCATTTTAAAACAGTTCATTAAAACACCCTGTCAAGTTGGTATTATTGAATTTGGGAGGCGTGACGTCACCGCTTTCATAAAACGCTCCAATGCTGAAATTCAAAATGGCGGCGGTCGAACAGCTGATTCCAGTTCCTTACGAAATTCATGCTTCGGTTTCCTTAATATTGATTTCGATTCGTAAAGCTAAAAAAATAATAATTTAAAACAATTTTTATACCAATCTCTCGTAATAATATTGAAAAATATAATAATATAATAAATAAATAATTACACCTAAATAACGTTTTACTTATTGAATAGTTTCATCACTTTTTCCATACAAAATGACAACATCTGTTGAAAATAACTAAAACTTTTGGCCAGATGACGTCACAGGGCCAGATGACGTCACGGTGGTTTTCGGGTGATCTTGAAAAATTAAAATTAAAACTTTGACATTTATTTTAACTATTAAAACTAACTATAAAAATAAATATGCAGTTATTTAAGTTAGAAGGTCATTATTCATAAAAAAAAAAAAAAAAATTGACTGGAGTTCTCTATTGGGAACACACGTTATTGGAAATGCCATTATTTATATAATCCTGGTACATATATTTTAATAACGACAAATGTTCTGTAATAATAATAATTTACTTATCTGGGAATAATTGTTGATAACAATTTTAAGTGGGATAAACAAGTGGCTAAAATTTGTAACCAGCTCAGATCCTTAGCTAGTAACTTTTACAAATTAAAATTTATTTTGCCTCATTGTACTCTTAAACTCATATATTTTTCTATGGTCGAATCCATCCTTAGATATGGTATTCGAACTTGGGGTCATGCAAGCACTACTTACATTAAATATATTGAAAATTTACAAACCGCCATAATAAAAAAAAATTGTCACAACTAAGATTTACAAACAGAGACATAACTTAAAATTACTGTATGGCTCAGAGAGCCTACTTACAATAAAAGGTCTCCACTGGTTCACTACTATTATGGATAATATGGGGGAAAGCCCTTACAAACACCTACTTGTACACAAACATACCACAAGATTTAGAGAAGGAAAGGGCCTAAAAACTCCTCGAATATTAAATAAATATGGAAGCCGTACTCTTGAATATCTAATACCAGTGATTTTCAATAAAATCAATAATAACATAAAATTTGAAAAAAATGAGAGACTAAGTCCTAAAATGATAAAACTATGGTTAATGAACGAAAACTCCATGTATCTTTGTATATCTTAATATAGCTGCCTACATATCTTTTATTAGGTAGGTATATTGAAATATCTTATATATTTATAGTTGTAAGTTAAATTATCTCATACTACTATCTATTCTAATGTTTCCTTAAAACTTTAAAAGTATTTACAAATTTTTTCTTAGATATTTTATTATGAATGTTTTAATTGTTAGAACCTGCAGACAAGCTGCTATATGACAGCTTTGTGGGTATACAAATTCTTGTACAAAATGTTTTTCTGTAATTTAATAAATAATAAAAAAAAATAAAAATAAAAAAAAATAAAAAAAATGTGATTGGTAAATAAAAATCAAAATTTTATGATGGTCGGTACAATAGTACAAGGATTTGATTAGAATATTTATCTTCCTAAATGTATACATTTCTCCTCTTGATGAGAAACAGTTTGAGGTAAAAGGCGTCGAATAATTGTGTAACTATTATGTACTAGCTTTATTTATAATATTTTTATATGTATGTATGTAAAAGCCCAATGAATAATTAAAAATATCACACGTAACTTGAGTAGCAAGGTTTTTGTGACTATTATAATGATATGATTTTCTGAAGGTAATGAGTTCAATACGCCGAAATTAAAATTCTTGAAAAGAGAACAAGTAAATTTATTACATGAACTGTGAAAACACATACTACTTATTTCTTTAATCATTTAATAACTGCTGCTTTTTTAAATCAACTCACAATTCACAGAGATCATTGAAATAACAAAAAAGAAAAGAGCTTATTCCATTTGTCTCAAAAATATACTCACCTGCAACATACCAAATCTCCAAGGAATGGTATTACATCTTGGCTTCTTTCAAATACGAGTAAGACTTATTATCTTCAGGTGAGATTTGTTGTTTGTCTCTATGCTGTGGACTCTTTAAAGATGGTAATATAAACGAAAATAAACAAAACCTCACTTGTTTTAAAGAGATAACCTTTCGGCGGCAAAAAGGCAAAGCGGCCATCTTTCATTTGCACTAAGTCCGTGGTGTTGCCAGATAAACACAGATAATGAAAAGTTTTTATGCTCGAAACAAACGTGGGGTAGGTACTTACGTTTAAATAAAAGAGATACTAAAAAAGGATTAGGTTGGTAGGTACCCGTATTATTGTTTTTCTTTAGTTGTTTGTGCTCACATTCATGCGAACAGATATGGACACGTATGTTTTTAGGTTTTCACGGCCAAAAAGTATTTTTGTTATTGTTTTTGGGGTGTTATGCCGTGTTTCGCTACCTCCTTCTTTAGCCAACGTTTCGGACAGCGTTACAGTGTCCATCATCAGGGCAGATGAGTAAATGATATTGGTGAGAGTGTTTACTTATGTGTGTCGAATCGATACCGTGCTGCCAGCTCCATTTCTCTACGAGCTGGTGTTAGAAAACATTCAGCATGGTTTTTTTGTGTTTAGCTTTGGTGTAGCCGTCAATTACTGGATACCAAGAACTATTGAGCTTAGCTCCGTCGTCTCTGTTAATATTGATGGGGTTTTTATGGATTTCAATTGCCTCCGTAATTAGGCGTGCTCTGTAAGTTTTGGGTCTTCCCAGGACTTCAGGAACAAATCCAAAGTAATGGCCGGTTTCGATTAAGTGCTCGGCGATTGCCGATTTGTCAGGGTGGCCAAGTTTACATGCACGAAAGTGTTCCGAAATCCTTTTGGAGATCGTCCGCTCTGTCTGGCCTACATAGACCTTGTCACATCCGGAACAGCTGAGTTTATATACTCCATCTGTTTCCAGAGGAAATTTAGTCTTTGCCGACCTCAGTAGGTCTTGGATCACGACAAAACCCCATCAATATTAACAGAGACGACGGAGCTAAGCTCAATGGTTCTTGGTATCCAGTAATTGACGGCTACACCAAAGCTAAACACAAAAAAACCATGCTGAATGTTTTCTAACACCAGCTCGTAGAGAAATGGAGCTGGCAGCACGGTATCGATTCGACACACATAAGTAAACACTCTCACCAATATCATTTACTCATCTGCCCTGATGATGGACACTGTAACGCTGTCCGAAACGTTGGCTAAAGAAGGAGGTAGCGAAACACGGCATAACACCCCAAAAACAATAACAAAAAAAAAAGATATGGACATATTTTTCTTACGCAATCGACTGAGAACTTTGATTAGGTAGTTACCTACTTACGTATTCCGAAACGTTTTATCGTTAAATTAATATTGTATTGTGATTGGTTATCTATTTAAATGGTTTGTTTACGTTATTCAGTCAGGAGAAATGACGATTGAAGAATAATGAATGAATTTAAACGAATGGAGCTACCACAGTGATTCGAGAAATTATGTTCTGTCCCACTGTTGCTGAGAGGCGCTTGTATGGAAATATTCCAGCGTGACTTTCAATTCATAAAAATTCTATATTTTCGAACGTATTCCAAAATGGAATATTGTTTTTGAAAGCAGATGAAAGACGCGACTTTCAGGTATTGATTAATATATTATTTGATTTGATTATTACCAATATCACAAAGTTATGTCATTCTTTCATCTGCTTTCTAAAACACTATTCAATTTTATATTACGCACTAAAATAGCGAATTTGTCTGAATTGAAAGTCAAGCTGGAATATTTGATGATGAATGAATTTTTGATTATGGATGTTGAATATGATTTGGAGATATGCATTTAAAAATATTAAAATGTTGAAAGCAACCGTCGGTAAAGTTTAAAAAATAGCTTATAGATGTTTTTTGTAAACTGTATTTACCGCTTTGTACGAAACTAAAAACAATTTAATTAGATAAACGTATTATAAAGGTTAATTTCACTTCATTGTTTTTTTTTCCATTTTATATAAATAACAATACCACATAAAAATAATTGGCAACCCACGACTGGGTGAACTTTTTTCAAATTATACGCGTCGATGGTAAACTTTTAAATGTAAAATGATAACACATCTCTTTCTAAATCTATAATATTAAAGAGCTAACGTGCGTATGTAAATATTAGAGGACGTGCCATTTGGTGACAGAAATAGCACTACATTGCTCGAGTGGTTTCAACAATAGGTACTATTACTATTGACCAGTAAATAAATGTTTTTCATGTGGTCTCTACAGGTTTTGCCTTGACTCTATAAGGGCCGCATACAATAAAACACTAATAAATTCATTAAATGAATACACTATGAGCGAAACTCAATCGAAAATCTGGAAACAGAAAAATCAGAAAAAGGTATTGGCACCTCTGGGACTCGAACCCAGGACCTCTCGCTTTCCGGGCGAATGCGCTGTCAACTGCGCCAAGGTGTCGATTATCGCAGTGGACAACGCATTCGCCCGGAAAGCGAAAGGTCCTGGGTTCGAGTCCTAGAGGTGCCAATATCTTTTTTCTGATTTTTCTGTTTCCAGATTTTCGATTGAGTTTCACATTACTCATAAAAGGTTAAAATAAAAAATAATACTAGTAAATTCCGTCAGAGTGTGTACCTGCGTACATAATATTACAGAATCATGAAAATGTAAGCAGGAACGAGACGAAATAGTGGTGGTGAGTAAGTTACAAGAAGGAAATTCAATACAGGGTTATATTACGTAAGTCGATGTTTTCGGTTGTAATTTACATAATTATAAAATAAATAAATAAAAAAAACATTAAATATTAGTTTCAAAGAACGGTTAGGCATCCAAACGGAAATAGCAAAAAAAATTTTTAAACTATTTTTTTATACGATTTGCCGCGGGCCCCTTTGGGTTCTGGAACCTGGGGCGGTAGTTGCTCCGCCGCTGGCGGTGTTATTTTGATTTGAGAAATTTGCAAATATTTACCCATTTCGTGAACGTATTTGCTCCCCGAATCCAGCGCGAAAGACAAATAATAGCGGAAGGCAAGTTCGTGTACCCTTACGTGATCTAATAACCTGCAAGGGGTGAGATTATCATCCCCTAAACCCGACACCTTACTGACTGGGCGGGCAGGTACCCGGTACCCGTTACCTAGTACCTACCTAACTGACAGTAAACGGGAGATATTGCGCGGGGAACACGTTGAGGAGGGAACTTTCGGTGGGGACACGAGATATGGTGACGTGTTTACACGTACATAGATACCTCCAAGGAGCTTTTCTGTACCCTATTTAAGACTAAAAGTTTGTTTGCGAAATGCGAGTTTTCGTGATATTACGCATGTTTAGTAGGTGGGAAGGTAGACAGTAAGTATCGCCCCGTTCAGAATAGAAACGTTGCTTAAAATAACCTTAGACGTGTTTAGTGACCACTACTTCTAAGTAAGCAGTTAAAAGTCTTAAGCCTCGATGACATTGAGCGAGTTTACAAGCTATTATCTGGGAAATTCACTATCTGTTAGTAAACTCGCTGGAAGTGTCATAGTACTACTTGCTAACTAGCAGAATGTGGACAATCTACGAAAAAAGTTGAAAGGTGGTCAACTTTACTCGCTACTCGCTAGTGTTTGCCTAAAGAAGGCAGCCCACCAACAACTGATTTCGTCTGTCCGCGAGCCGTTATTGGCTAGCGTGTGGCGCTAGCTACGAGCTCAAGTTTTTACAAAATGTCGACCAAACTGGTTCGCGCGAGAGTTGTTATTTTAGCTGCTACTGTCGCTACTGAGCGAGTAGATAGTTTTGTGTGTCATCGTGAAAATCTCACTCGCCGATTCACCCGCTTTTAAACTTACCGGCTAGTAACTTGTAAACTCGCTCTATGTAATCGAGGATATATATTTTATTATTACACGTTATTATGTCACCTAAAATGTATAATAAGTACACATCGCCTTAATAAACATAATAATCTCTCGTTGGTCTCAGTAGAAGTAATTTGTTGAAAACGGGAATAAATTCACTAATACAATCAAATACGTGTTAGTACCCATGTCACGTACTCCATTCCACTTTTGGGCAAGCAGAATATAAGAGCGGTGACTCACGTCGTTGTGTCTCACTCGAGCTCTTTACGTTATATATGCAAGTGCGCAAGATGGAAGCCCAGTCGCGTTTTTTACTTCGAAGGTATTGTGTCGCCGGCAACTTGGCGGAAAGGGGTTCTCAACTGAATAATTATTTTTTGTAAAAATTATTTAATGTAGTATTGATTTTTAAGCAGGGCCTTGGGCGGCCCGGTACCGGGCCACTGCTCTAACCCATGTCCTCCAGCTCTCCACCATCTGAGTGGAAGTTGAAAATAGAAAAACATCACATTTACAAATTTTAAAATGCGTTTTTGAAATACTTCTAGGTTCACCTGGATTATCAATTATTGTAGAGTGGAATTAGGAATAATTGACGTAGTTTAATTACAACCGCAAACACTCTTGAGATAATTTTTAATTAATCGGGGGTCGTTCCGCTGGCGAGCCGCGATAGGGTTGAAATTTGAAGCGAGAACTGTGTTTCAAGACATTTAAAACGACTTTAGGGTCGCTGTTGAGGAATTCTTAACAGAGGTAAAATAAATACGCCGTATACTCAAATTTAAATCGTCACAAAAAACATTCCTTTTAAAGAAAATTTTAAATGAATTGAATATCTCTTCTTCTATTTGTATATTTATTACACACCGTAATAATATATTACTAGCTTTGCCTGTTGCAGAGGCAACCAAGGGGTTTAACACTACGCGATTTGACGTGTGAACGCGGATGAAGCGAAGAGTGTGTGTTAAATAAAATAGGTAGAGAAAAAAACGATGTTTGTAATTTGTTACCCGTAACGTATAATTTACTGTTGCAAAGACTCCTTCCACTGTGCCACTTTGGTCGCCGACACTTTTAAAACGTCCCAGGAGCTTACCGCTCAATTCAGTACTGAACCAATCCAGCCGCAACGACTCAGGGCGTTCAGTTTTTCATTTAATTTAAAATAGAAAAACCAATAGAGCCTAAAAGGGTCCTCGGATTTTATCGTTCAATTTTTTCAGTCAGCCCTTCGGATTGTGTAGGTCGAGACGCGTAATTTGATATCCATCTCGGTACTGTAGGGTGTAATTTAAAAAAAAAAAAAATTTTGGATTTTCGAAATATTTGAATTTCGAAAAAAAAAATTTTTGGATTTTGAAGAAAAATTTTTGGACTTTTGACATTTTTAAATTTGCAAAAAAAAAATTTTGGATTTTGGAACTTTTTGAATTTTCAAAAAAAAAATTTTTGGATTTTGTAAATTTTTGAATTTTCAAAAAAAAAAATTTTTATGTTTTGGAAATTTTTTAATATTGGAAAAAAAAAAATTGTTTTCTGTAAATTTTTTGATTTTGGAAAAAAAAATTTTTGGATTCTGAAAATTTTTTAATTTTGGAAAAAAAAAATTTTTGTTTTCTGGAAATTTTTTAATTTTGGAAAAAAAAAATTTTTGTTTTCTGGAAATTTTTTAATTTTGGAAAAAAAAATTGTTGGATCTCAGAAATTTTTGAACTTATAACTGAAAGTAATTTTTCAAAAAACGGCGCTATAAAAATGTATTCAGAAATTTTAGAGACTTAAACTAAACCCAACTGGGGATGCCGTAGTCTCACTCACTCCAGACGGCAGTAGTTGGGACTCTTGTGCGGTATTCACATTGAAATTTTATTTAAAATGTATGAACCCGTACAGTATTCAAAAGGTACCTACACCATTTGGCAAAAAAAAAATTGGACCATCTTTATTTAAATTTACTCTTTTTATTAGAAATGTTCAGAATAAATAGTATCCGAGAAGGACGTTGTCAAAAAAAAATTCGAGTGCAGCTTACTGTAGTTTTTCAAAAAACGGCGCTATAAAAATGTATTATTCAGAATTTTTCAGAAACTAAAACTAAACCCAACTGGGGACGCCGTAGTCGCACTGACTCCGGACGGCAGTAATTGGGACTCTTGTGCGGTTTTCACATTGAAATTTAATGTAAAATGTATGAACCCGTACAGTATTCAAAAGGTACCTACACCATTTGGCAAAAAAAAAATTGGACCATCTTTATTTAAATTTACTCATTTTATTAGAAATGTTCAGAATAAATAGTATCCGAGAAGGACGTTGTCAAAAAAAAAAATCGAGTGCAGCTTACTGTAGTTTTTCAAAAAACGGCGCTATAAAAATTTATTATTCAGAATTTTTCAGAAACTAAAACCAAACCCAACTGAGGACGCCGTAGTCGCACTGACTCCGGACGGCAGTAATTGGGACTCTTGTGCGGTTTTCACATTGAAATTTAATGTAAAATGTACGAACGATTAGTTCCCGTACAGTGTTCAAAAGGTACCTACACCATTTCGCAAAAAAAAAATTGGACCATCTTTATTTAAATTTACTCATTTTATTAGAAATGTTCAGAATGCTCATCCGACGAATGGTTCCCGGGGCGGCAGTGCCAATGCCCGCCTCTAACGTTGAATAATTATCTTAAAGAAGCAATATACAAAAAAAAGCGTTATGTAACTATAATATTTAAAAAAAATAAATCCCTTAAATATCTAGGCTAAAGACGCAGGTAGCGCAACACGGCATAACAGCTCAAAAAATAATTACAAAAGAAATTATCCTTTCAACTTCAAATAATTTCATTACAAATTTCCAAATAAAAAACACATGCAATTCCCATACGGTGATTCCGAGTTGTTATGTGCAGGTACCTACCTACTCAGATTCTCAGTTGGTACACCTGGACATACGTAAAAAAAAAAACACGCCATTAAAATGTATTTTCAGAATTTTTTTATCAAATAATCATTTCAATGAAAAAGAGTTCGCAAAGTATTTATATTTATAAATAATACGAATCCTAATGCATCGGAGCCCATTTATCGGGTACCTACTTAGTTCGTCATTCGCAGACGTACAATATTCTGCAATTATATTTTCATCGCTGGCAAGACCGAAACGCAAAAATGTGTTTACCACCTCGAGCACGGCCTGAAAATCGAGTTGTTTTTAACGTTTTCCATACAAACAACGCTGTCCTGGCCTGAATGAAATGTTTAGTTGGCGGAGAGCTTTGCAATCCGCCATTTGTAAAATTTCAGAATCCAGTGTTCCAAGGTGTGAGAAAATTTACCCAACCTGAATTTGTTTGTAAGAAAATTAGGTCTTCTACTGGCCAGCTATATTATGCACCCTCGAGAAAAGAGCGAGTTTTGCGAAACGTCATAAAATATCATTTTTCCGCGCGCTATCGTGTAACATTTTGAATGGTGACCGACATATTTGTCGATTTTAAAAGCTTCCTTAACTTCTGTTCTTCGTATTTATCGAAAAACATCTCGGCCGGAATGCGACTTTTCGACGATAACTCGTACCGCGTGTCGTACCTGTAAAATGTCATTTTGTATCAGAATAGCCATTAAAATAAAAGAATAAATTTCTAGCAAATTGCATTTTGTATGGAAAAAAAACTCCGCGGATTCCTTCGCAGAAGTCTTGCCAAAATGGTCTCTGCGGTCGGTGAAACTGGATAGGCAGAGTGGTCGATTTTCGCTTGAGGCAGGGGGGGGGTACTGAATCGCATTTCAAGCGAAAGCGATCCTTAGGGTGGGCGAACTTAAGGGGCGGCAAGGTCGTCTTTTGCCTGTATGACCCATGTGAGTTTTTCGAAGAGTGGTCGATTTTCGCTTGAGGCGGGGGGGGGTACTGAATCGCATTTCAAGCGAAAGCGATCCTTAGGGTGGGCGAACTTAAGGGGCGGCAAGGTCGTCTTTTGCCTGTATGACCCATGTGAGTTTTTCGAAAAACTGCGTATTACTATACTAACTAGCTTTGCCTGTTGCAGAGGCAACCAAGGGGTTAAACACTACGCGATTTGACGTGTGAACGCGGATGAAGCGAGGGGTGTGTGTTTAATAAAATAGATGAAGAAAAAAACGATGTTTGTAATTTGTTACCCGTAACGTATAATTTACTGTTGCAAAGACTCCTACCACTGTGCCACTTTGGTCGCCGACACTTTTAAAACGTCCCAGGAGCTTACCGCTCAATTCAGTACTGAACCAATCCAGCCGCAACGACTCAGGGCGTTCAGTTTTTCATTTAATTTAAAATAGAAAAACCAATAGAGCCTAAAAGGGTCCTCGGATTTTATCGTTCAATTTTTTCAGCCAGACCTTCGGATTGTGTAGGTCGAGTCGCGTAATTTGATATCCATCTCGGGTACTGTAGGGTGTAATTTAAAAAAAAAAAAAATTTGGATTTTCGAAATATTTGAATTTCAAAAAAAAAAATTTTTGGATTTTGAAGAAAAATTTTTGGACTTTTGAAATTTTTAAATTTGCAAAAAAAAAATTTTGGATTTTGGAACTTTTTGAATTTTCAAAATAAAAATTTTTGGATTTTGTAAATTTTTGAATTTTCAAAAAAAAATTTTTTGAGTTTTGGAAATTTTTTAATTTTGGAAAAAAAAAATTTGTTTTCTGGAAATTTTTTGATTTTGGAAAAAAAATTTTTTGGATTCTGAAAATTTTTTAATTTTGGAAAAAAAAAATTTTTGTTTTCTGGAAATTTTTTAATTTTGGAAAAAAAAATTTTTGGATCTCGGAAATTTTTGAACTTATAACTGAAAGTAATTTTTCAAAAAACGGCGCTATAAAAATGTATTATTCAGAAATTTTAGAGACTTAAACTAAACCCAACTGGGGATGCCGTAGTCTCACTGACTCCAGACGGCAGTAGTTGGGACTCTTGTGCGGTATTCACATTGAAATTTAATTTAAAATGTATGAACCCGTACAGTATTCAAAAGGTACCTACACCATTTGGCAAAAAAAAATTGGACCATCTTTATTTAAATTTACTCTTTTTATTAGAAATGTTCAGAATAAATAGTATCCGAGAAGGACGTTGTCAAAAAAAAATTCGAGTGCAGCTTACTGTAGTTTTTCAAAAAACGGCGCTATAAAAATGTATTATTCAGAATTTTTCAGAAACTAAAACTAAACCCAACTGGGGACGCCGTAGTCGCACTGACTCCGGACGGCAGTAATTGGGACTCTTGTGCGGTTTTCACATTGAAATTTAATGTAAAATGTACGAACGATTAGTTCCCGTACAGTGTTCAAAAGGTACCTACACCATTTCGCAAAAAAAAAATTGGACCATCTTTATTTAAATTTACTCATTTTATTAGAAATGTTCAGAATGCTCATCCGACGAATGGTTCCCGGGGCGGCAGTGCCAATGCCCGCCTCTAACGTTGAATAATTATCTTAAAGAAGCAATATACAAAAAAAGCGTTATGTAACTATAATATTTTAAAAAAATAAATCCCTTAAATATCTAGGCTAAAGACGAAGGTAGCGCAACACGGCATAACAGCTCAAAAAATAATTACAAAAGAAATTATCCTTTCAACTTCAAATAATTTCATTACAATTTTCCAAATAAAAAACACATGCAATTCCCATACGATGATTCCGAGTTGTTATGTGCAGGTACCTACCTACTCAGATTCTCAGTTGGTACACCTGCACATACGTAAAAAAAAACACGCCATTAAAATGTATTTTCAGAATTTTTTTATCAAATAATCATTTCAATGAAAAATAGTTTCCAAAGTATTTATATTTATAAATAATACGAATCCTAATGCATCGGAGCCCATTTATCAGGTACCTACTTAGTTCGTCATTCGCAGACGTACAATAGTCTGCAATTATATTTTCATCGCTGGCAAGACCGAAACGAAATAATGTAGTCACCACCTCGAGCACGGCCTGAAAATCGAGTGGTTTTTAACGTTTTCCATACAAACAACGCTGTCCTGGCCCGATTGAAAAGTTTAGTTGGCGGAGAGCTTGGCCACCCGCCATTTGTAAAATTTCAGAATCCAGTGTTCCAAGGTGTGAGAAAATTTACCCAACCTGAATTTGTTTGTAAGAAAATTAGGTCTTCTACTGGCCAGCTATATTATGCACCCTCGAGAAAAAAGCGAGTTTTGCGAAACGTCATAAAATATCATTTTTCCGCGCGCTATCGTGTAACATTTTGAATGGTGACCGACATATTTGTCGATTTTAAAAGCTTCCTTAACTTCTGTTCTTCGTATTTATCGAAAAACATCTCGGCCGGAATGCGACTTTTCGACGATAACTCGTACCGCGTGTCGTACCTGTAAAATGTCATTTTGTATCAGAATAGCCATTAAAATAAAAGAATAAATTTCTAGCAAATTGCATTTTGTATGGAAAAAAAACTCCGCGGATTCCTTCGCAGAAGTCTTGCCAAAATGGTCTCTGCGGTCGGTGAAACTGGATAGGCAGAGTGGTCGATTTTCGCTTGAGGCGGGGGGGGGTACTGAATCGCATTTCAAGCGAAAGCGATCCTTAGGGTGGGCGAACTTAAGGGGCGGCAAGGCCGTCTTTTGCCTGTATGACCCATGTGAGAAAAAACTCCGCGGATTCCTTCGCAGAAGTCTTGCCAAAATGGTCTCTGCGGTCGGTGAAACTGGATAGGCAGAGTGGTCGATTTTCGCTTGAGGCGGGGGGGGGGTTACTGAATCGCATTTCAAGCGAAAGCGATCCTTAGGGTGGGCGAACTTAAGGGGCGG
Source organism: Glyphotaelius pellucidus (assembly GCA_936435175.1). Lineage (NCBI taxonomy): Eukaryota > Metazoa > Arthropoda > Insecta > Trichoptera > Limnephilidae > Glyphotaelius > Glyphotaelius pellucidus. The sequence goes on along the minus strand of OW386545.1, from coordinate 38,169,100 downwards.
CAAGGTCGTCTTTTGCCTGTATGACCCATGTGAGTTTTTCGAAAAACTGCGTATTACTATACTAACTAGCTTTGCCTGTTGCAGAGGCAACCAAGGGGTTAAACACTACGCGATTTGACGTGTGAACGCGGATGAAGCGAGGGGTGTGTGTTTAATAAAATAGATGAAGAAAAAAACGATGTTTGTAATTTGTTACCCGTAACGTATAATTTACTGTTGCAAAGACTCCTACCACTGTGCCACTTTGGTCGCCGACACTTTTAAAACGTCCCAGGAGCTTACCGCTCAATTCAGTACTGAACCAATCCAGCCGCAACGACTCAGGGCGTTCAGTTTTTCATTTAATTTAAAATAGAAAAACCAATAGAGCCTAAAAGGGTCCTCGGATTTTATCGTTCAATTTTTTCAGTCAGACCTTCGGATTGTGTAGGTCGAGTCGCGTAATTTGATATCCATCTCGGGTACTGTAGGGTGTAATTTAAAAAAAAAAAAAATTTGGATTTTCGAAATATTTGAATTTCAAAAAAAAAAATTTTTGGATTTTGAAGAAAAATTTTTGGACTTTTGAAATTTTTAAATTTGCAAAAAAAAAATTTTGGATTTTGGAACTTTTTGAATTTTCAAAAAAAAATTTTTTGAGTTTTGGAAATTTTTTAATTTTGGAAAAAAAAATTTTGTTTTCTGGAAATTTTTTGATTTTGGAAAAAAAATTTTTTGGATTCTGAAAATTTTTTAATTTTGGAAAAAAAAATTTTTTGTTTTCTGGAAATTTTTTAATTTTGGAAAAAAAAATTTTTGGATCTCGGAAATTTTTGAACTTATAACTGAAAGTAATTTTTCAAAAAACGGCGCTATAAAAATGTATTATTCAGAAATTTTAGAGACTTAAACTAAACCCAACTGGGGATGCCGTAGTCTCACTGACTCCAGACGGCAGTAGTTGGGACTCTTGTGCGGTATTCACATTGAAATTTAATTTAAAATGTATGAACCCGTACAGTATTCAAAAGGTACCTACACCATTTGGCAAAAAAAAATTGGACCATCTTTATTTAAATTTACTCTTTTTATTAGAAATGTTCAGAATAAATAGTATCCGAGAAGGACGTTGTCAAAAAAAAAATTCGAGTGCAGCTTACTGTAGTTTTTCAAAAAACGGCGCTATAAAAATGTATTATTCAGAATTTTTCAGAAACTAAAACTAAACCCAACTGGGGACGCCGTAGTCGCACTGACTCCGGACGGCAGTAATTGGGACTCTTGTGCGGTTTTCACATTGAAATTTAATGTAAAATGTACGAACGATTAGTTCCCGTACAGTGTTCAAAAGGTACCTACACCATTCCGCAAAAAAAAAATTGGACCATCTTTATTTAAATTTACTCATTTTATTAGAAATGTTCAGAATGCTCATCCGACGAATGGTTCCCGGGGCGGCAGTGCCAATGCCCGCCTCTAACGTTGAATAATTATCTTAAAGAAGCAATATACAAAAAAAGCGTTATGTAACTATAATATTTAAAAAAAATAAATCCCTTAAATATCTAGGCTAAAGACGAAGGTAGCGCAACACGGCATAACAGCTCAAAAAATAATTACAAAAGAAATTATCCTTTCAACTTCAAATAATTTCATTACAAATTTCCAAATAAAAAACACATGCAATTCCCATACGATGATTCCGAGTTGTTATGTGCAGGTACCTACCTACTCAGATTCTCAGTTGGTACACCTGCACATACGTAAAAAAAAACACGCCATTAAAATGTATTTTCAGAATTTTTTTATCAAATAATCATTTCAATGAAAAATAGTTTCCAAAGTATTTATATTTATAAATAATACGAATCCTAATGCATCGGAGCCCATTTATCAGATACCTACTTAGTTCGTCATTCGCAGACGTACAATAGTCTGCAATTATATTTTCATCGCTGGCAAGACCGAAACGAAATAATGTAGTCACCACCTCGAGCACGGCCTGAAAATCGAGTGGTTTTTAACGTTTTCCATACAAACAACGCTGTCCTGGCCCGATTGAAAAGTTTAGTTGGCGGAGAGCTTGGCCACCCGCCATTTGTAAAATTTCAGAATCCAGTGTTCCAAGGTGTGAGAAAATTTACCCAACCTGAATTTGTTTGTAAGAAAATTAGGTCTTCTACTGGCCAGCTATATTATGCACCCTCGAGAAAAAAGCGAGTTTTGCGAAACGTCATAAAATATCATTTTTCCGCGCGCTATCGTGTAACATTTTGAATGGTGACCGACATATTTGTCGATTTTAAAAGCTTCCTTAACTTCTGTTCTTCGTATTTATCGAAAAACATCTCGGCCGGAATGCGACTTTTCGACGATAACTCGTACCGCGTGTCGTACCTGTAAAATGTCATTTTGTATCAGAATAGCCATTAAAATAAAAGAATAAATTTCTAGCAAATTGCATTTTGTATGGAAAAAAAACTCCGCGGATTCCTTCGCAGAAGTCTTGCCAAAATGGTCTCTGCGGTCGGTGAAACTGGATAGGCAGAGTGGTCGATTTTCGCTTGAGGCGGGGGGGGGGGTACTGAATCGCATTTCAAGCGAAAGCGATCCTTAGGGTGGGCGAACTTAAGGGGCGGCAAGGTCGTCTTTTGCCTGTATGACCCATGTGAGTTTTTCGAAAAACGCTTGAGGCGGGGGGGGGGGGTACTGAATCGCATTTCAAGCGAAAGCGATCCTTAGGGTGGGCGAACTTAAGGGGCGGCAAGGTCGTCTTTTGCCTGTATGACCCATGTGAGTTTTTCGAAGAGTGGTCGATTTTCGCTTGAGGCGGGGGGGGGTACTGAATCGCATTTCAAGCGAAAGCGATCCTTAGGGTGGGCGAACTTAAGGGGCGGCAAGGTCGTCTTTTGCCTGTATGACCCATGTGAGTTTTTCGAAAAACTGCGTATTACTATACTAACTAGCTTTGCCTGTTGCAGAGGCAACCAAGGGGTTAAACACTACGCGATTTGACGTGTGAACGCGGATGAAGCGAAGAGTGTGTGTTTAATAAAATAGGTGAAGAAAAAAACGATGTTTGTAATTTGTTACCCGTAACGTATAATAAAGTGTTGCAAAGACTCCTACCATTGTGCCACTTTGGTCGCCGACACTTTTAAAACGTCCCAGGAGCTTACCGCTCAATTCAGTACTGAAACAATCCAGCCGCCCGACTCAGGGCGTTCAGTATTTCATTTAATTTAAATTAGAAAAACCAATAGAGCCTAAAAGGGTCTTCGGAGTTTATCGTTCAATTTTTTCAGTCAGCCCTTCGGATTGTATAGGTCGAGACGCGTAATTTGATATCCATATCGGGTACTGTAGGGTGTAATTTAAAAAAAAAAATTTTGGATTTTGAAAAAAAAAATTTTTTAGACTTTGGAAATTTTTGAATTTTCAACAAAAAATTTTTTGATTTTTGGAAATTTTTTTATTTTGAAAAAAAACTTTTTTGGTTTCTGGAAATTTTTTAATTTTGGAAAAAAAAAATTTCGGATTCTGGAAATTTTTTAATTTTGAAAAAAATTTTTTTTGGTTTCTGGAAATTTTTGAATTTTGAAAAAAAAAATTTTCGGTTTCTGGAAATTTTTTAATTTAAAAAAAAAATTTTTGGTTTCTGGAAATTTTTTAATTTTGGAAAAAATATTATTGGATTCTGGAAATTTTTTAATTTTAGAAAAAAAAATTGTTGGAACTCGGAAATTTTGGAACTTTTAATTGAAAGTAATTTTTCAAAAAACGGCGCTATAAAAATGTATTATTCAGAAATTTTAGAGACTTAAACTAAACCCAACTGGGGATGCCGTAGTCTCACTGACTCCAGACGGCAGAAGTTGGGACTCTTGTGCGGTATTCACATTGAATTAAATTTAAAATGTATGAACCCGCACAGTATTCAAAAGGTACCTACACCATTTGGCAAAAAAAAATTGGACCATCTTTATTTAAATTTACTCATTTTATTAGAAATGTTCAGAATAAATAGTATCCGAGTAGGACGTTGTCAAAAAAAAATTCGAGTGCAGCTTACTGTAGTTTTTCAAAAAACGGCGCTATAAAAATGTATTATTCAGAATTTTTCAGAAACTAAAACTAAACCCAACTGGGGACGCCGTAGTCGCACTGACTCCGGACGGCAGTAATTGGGACTCTTGTGCAATTTTGACATTGGACTTTTACAGCCATTGTAATTGAACGATATATTTTTCTGCGAGTTTTGTATCATTTGTTGAAATAGTTTGAAATGTGTAAGAAAACACAGTTTTTTTTTCTCCGGACGTGAAAAATTAAGAAAGCATATTGTATTAATTAATCTTATCTTTCTTTTTATTTAAATTCATAATTTTTGTCAATGAAAGGATCGCTTTAACTCGAACAATTTAATTGCAGTAAAAAATTACAGAAAAATATATTCTTTCAAAGAATGGTTGTAGGTACTTATTTAATAATGTCCAAAGAAATCGAATCCTTACTAAACAATCATAAAAGAAAAGTGTTTAGCATTGTATTTGGACCCATCTTACTTCAAAAACGTTCCGATTTATTTAGTACTAATTTCCTTCATAACTACAAAAGTCTACATACCTGAAATAATGCATTTTGGCAAAAATTGCGACCATCCCGAGTGATTTCTTTTATTTCAAATCATTAATTTTTTATTTGATATCTGAAGGAAAGAACCGATGCGTAAGCCGGTACCTACCCGGTTCTTACGCAGACAAACAATATTGATGTAGGTACCTAAGCATTTCCTTAAAAAAATCCGTTCATCTTACGAACAAATTTGTAATAATTCAACGGAAAAGTACCTACCCTGTAATTAAACGTGTTCTTTTTATATGGCCAGCAATATATTCTCTTCTGTGGGATTTTCAAAGCACGTTATTTTTCTCAAACGTCATATTTTCCGTAGCGTATAGTGAAATATTTTTAATGGTTTGCGTATGTTACGACCGTTGAAAATGTTTTTTTAATCTCTCGACCTCGATAATATTCAAAAACATTACAGCCAGAATCGGTTTTCGAGCCGCAGAGGCGTTTTCAAATTGTCGACTCCGAAACAGGCTTGAAGCCGTTATTTTATACGGCTAAATCATAATTTTCTCCTAACTGACGTGTCTTGAAACTCAAGATTGTTTTTTATTATCAATTATTAGTCAATTTAATCGAATTTAAGTACCTACTCGACGACTTATTCTACTGGCCGCCAAATTTTTCACTTTCGACGGTAGTGAAATCTTAGCAAATGTCAAAAATAATGCAAGGTATTTTGGAATATTGCAGAACATTTTGGATGAAATGCGTTACATGTCGCAGTTTTAAAAGTTTGATAAAACCCTCTACTTCCAATCTGTGGTAAAACATCTCCACCAGAATGCGTTTTTTCGACGATATCTCGAACCGCGTGTCGTACCTATAAAATGTCATTTTTTAGCAGCATCGCCATTAAAATAATTTCTAGCAAATTCGTTTCGCGTAAAGGAAATGCGATTAAGATTTCTTATCTTTTTTGCAAATGCGAACCTGTCGGCGGGAAATATAACCAGGCCGATTTCTTCGTCGATGAGAGATTCAGTCGGAGGTTCCAGTTATCGCCGCTGATTTTGTATCAGTTTTTTCCGTTGACTTTTTGCGTTTCTCAAATAAGAAATTCGTGCGAGTTTCCTGTCACGCGATAGTGGTCCTTCAGGTGTATGAAACTTAAGGGGCAGCTAGGTCGTTTTTTGCCTAAATTACAAAAGTGAGTTTTTCGAAAAACTGAACAATACTATATGTACTAGCTTTGCCTGTTGCAGAGGCAACCAAGGGGTTAAACACTACGCGATTTGACGTGTGAACGCGGATGAAGCAAGGAGTGTGTGTTTAATAAAATAGATGAAGAAAAAAACGATGTTTGTAATTTGTTACCCGTAACGTATAATTTACTGTTGCAAAGACTCCTACCACTGTGCCACTTTGGTCACCGACACTTTTAAAACGTCCCAGGAGCTTACCGCTCAATTCAGTACTGAACCAAGCCAGCCGCAGCGACTCAGGGCGTTCAGTTTTTCATTCAATTTAATTTAAATTAGAAAAACCAATAGAGCCTAAAAGGGTCCTCGGATTTTATCGTTCAATTTTTTCAGTCAGCCCTTCGGATTGTCTAGGTCGAGACGCGTAATTTGATATCCATCTCGGGTACTGTAGGGTGTAATTTAAAAAAAAAAATTTTGGATTTTCGAAATATTTGAATTTCGAAAAAAAAAAATTTTTGGATTTTGAAGAAAAATTTTTGGACTTTTGAAATTTTTAAATTTGCAAAAAAAAAATTTTGGATGTTGGAACTTTTTGAATTTTCAAAAAAAAAATTTTTGGATTTTGTAAATTTTTGAATTTTCAAAAAAAAATTTTTTGAGTTTTGGAAATTTTTTAATTTTGGAAAAAAAAATTTTGTTTTCTGGAAATTTTTTGATTTTGGAAAAAAAATTTTTTGGATTCTGAAAATTTTTTAATTTTGGAAAAAAAAATTTTGGATTCTGGAAATTTTTTAATTTTGAAAAAAAACTTTTTTGGTTTCTGGAAATTTTTGAATTTTGAAAAAAAAAAATTTTGGTTTCTGGAAATTTTTTAAATTTGGAAAAAAAAAATTTCGGATTCTGGAAATTTTTTAATTTTGAAAAAAAAATTTTTTGGTTTCCGGAAATTTTAGAATTTTGAAAAAAAAAATTTTCGGTTTCTGGAAATTTTTTAATTATGAAAAAAAAATTTTTTGGTTTCTGGAAATTTTTTAATTTTGGAAAAAAAAATTGTTGGATCTCGGAAATTTTTGAACTTATAACTGAAAGTAATTTTTCTAAAAACGGCGCTATAAAAATGTATTATTCAGAAATTTTAGAGACTTAAACCAAACCCAACTGGGGATGCCGTAGTCTCACTGACTCCAGACGGCAGTAGTTGGGACTCTTGTGCGGTATTCACATTGAAATTTAATTCAAAATGTATGAACCCGTACAGTATTCAAAAGGTACCTACACCATTTGGCAAAAAAAATTGGACCATCTTTATTTAAATTTACTCATTTTATTAGAAATGTTCAGAATAAATAGTATCCGAGAAGGACGTTGTCAAAAAAAATTCGAGTGCAGCTTACTGTAGTTTTTCAAAAAACGGCGCTATAAAAATATATTATTCAGAATTTTTCAGAAACTAAAACTAAACCCAACTGGGGACGCCGTAGTCGCACTGACTCCGGACGGCAGTAATTGGGACTCTTGTGCGGTTTTCACTTGAAATTTAATGTAAAATGTATGAACCCGTACAGTATTCCAAAGGTACCTACACCATTTGGCAAAAAAAATTGGACCATCTTTATTTAAATTTACTCATTTTATTAGAAATGTTCAGAATAAATAGTATCCGAGTAGGACGTTGTCAAAAAAAAAATTCGAGTGCAGCTTACTGTAGTTTTTCAAAAAACGGCGCTATAAAAATGTATTATTCAGAATTTTTCAGAAACTAAAACCAAACCCAACTGGGGACGCCGTAGTCGCACTGACTCCGGACGGCAGTAATTGGGACTCTTGTGCGGTTTTCACATTGAAATTTAATGTAAAATGTACGAACGATTAGTTCCCGTACAGTATTCAAAAGGTACCTACACCATTTCGCAAAAAAAAAATTGGACCATCTTTATTTAAATTTACTCATTTTATTAGAAATGTTCAGAATGCTCATCCGACGAATGGTTCCCGGGGCGGCAGTGCCAATGCCCGCCTCTAACGTTGAATAATTATCTTAAAGAAGCAATATACAAAAAAAAGCGTTATGTAACTATAATATTTAAAAAAAATAAATCCCTTAAATATCTAGGCTAAAGACGAAGGTAGCGCAACACGGCATAACAGCTCAAAAAATTATTACAAAAGAAATTATCCTTTCAACTTCAAATAATTTCATTACAAATTTCCAAATAAAAAACACACCATACGATGATTCCGAGTTGTTATGTGCAGGTACCTACCTACCTACTCAGATTCTCAGTTGGTACACCTGCACATACGTAAAAAAAAACACGCCATTAAAATGTATTTTCAGAATTTTTTTATCAAATAATCATTTCAATGAAAAATAGTTCGCAAAGTATTTATATTTATAAATAATACGAATCCTAATGCATCGGAGCCCATTTATCGGGTACCTACTTAGTTCGTCATTCGCAGACGTACAATAGTCTGCAATTATATTTTCATCGCTGGCAAGACCGAAACGAAATAATGTAGTCACCACCTCGAGCACGGCCTGAAAATCGAGTGGTTTTTAACGTTTTCCATACAAACAACGCTGTCCTGGCCCGATTGAAAAGTTTAGTTGGCGGAGAGTTTAGCCTTCCGCCATTTGTAAAATTTCAGAATCCAGTGTGCCCAGGTGTGAGAAAATTTACCCAACCTGAATTTATTTGTAAGAAAATTAGGTATTCTACTGGCCAGCTAAATTATGCACCCTCGAGAAAGTGCGAGTTTTGCGAAACGTCAGAAAATATCATTTTTCCGCGCGCTATCGTGTAACATTTTGAATGGTGACCGACATATTTGTCGATTTTAAAAGTTTCCTTAACTTCTATTCTTCGTATTTATCGAAAAACATCTTCGCCAGAATGCGTATTTTCGACGATATCTCGAACCGCGTGTCGTACCTATAAAATGTCATTTTTTAGCAGCATCGCCATTAAAATAATTTCTAGCAAATTCGTTTCGCGTAAAGGAAATGCGATTAAGATTTCTTATCTTTTTTGCAAATGCGAACCTGTCGGCGGGAAATATAACCAGGCCGATTTCTTCGTCGATGAGAGATTCAGTCGGAGGTTCCAGTTATCGCCGCTGATTTTGTATCAGTTTTTTCCGTTGACTTTTTGCGTTTCTCAAATAAGAAATTCGTGCGAGTTTCCTGTCACGCGATAGTGGTCCTTCAGGTGTATGAAACTTAAGGGGCAGCTAGGTCGTTTTTCGCGTAAAGGAAAAAGTGAGTTTTTCGAAAAACTGTGCATTAATATATATACTAGCTTTGCCTGTTGCAGAGGCAACCAAGGGGTTAAACACTACACGATATGACGTGTGAACGCGGATGAAGCGAAGAGTGTGTGTAAAATAAAATAGGTGAAGAAAAAACGATGTTTGAATGTGGATAAAGCAAGGAGTGTGCGCCTACAAAGGGCACAGGCAGTTGACAGCCCAATTTCGTACATCCGCTCTCGGGCTGCTTCGGTCACCCGGTTCAAGGCGTTCGGTACGGGCCTTTTCTCGCAAAAGCAGGCCAAGTAGCTTCCTGCTCAAGTTTTCACTGCGCCATTTGGGTTGTGCAGATCGATACGCGTAATTTGTTATCCGAAACGTATAGTTTACTGTTGAAAAGACTCTTCCCACAGTGCCACTTTGGTCGTCGACACTTTTAAAACGGCCCAGGAGCTTACCGCTCAATTCAGTACTGAACCAATCCTACCGCCCGACTCAGGGCGTTCGGTTTTTCATTTAATTTAAATTAGAAAAAAACATTAGAGCTTTATCTCGAATAATGGTCCTAGGAGTTTTTCGCTTATTTTTTTCACTCAGCCTTTCGGATTGTTAAGATCGAGACGCGTAATTTGATAGCCATCTCGGGTACTGTAAGGTGTAATTTAAAAAAAAAAAAAATTGGATTTTGAAAATTTTTTAAATTTGGAAAAAAAAATTTTCGGATTCTGGAAATTTTTTAATTTTGAAAAAAAAAATTTTTGGTTTCCGGAAATTTTTGAATTTTGAAAAAAAAAATTGTCGGTTTCTGGAAAATTTTTTAATTTGAAAAAAAAATTTTTTGGTTTCTGGAAATTTTTTAAATTTGGAAAAAAAAAATTCGGATTCTGGAAATTTTTTAATTTTGAAAAAAAAATTTTTTGGTTTCCGGAAATTTTTGAATTTTGAAAAAAAAAAATTTCGGTTTCTGGAAATTTTTTAATTATGAAAAAAAAATTTTTTGGTTTCTGGAAATTTTTTAATTTTGGAAAAAAAAAATTGTTGGATCTCGGAAATTTTTGAACTTATAACTGAAAGTAATTTTTCAAAAAACGGCGCTATAAAAATGTATTATTCAGAAATTTTAGAGACTTAAACTAAACCCAACTGGGGTGCCGTAGTCTCACTGACTCCAGACGTCAGTAGTTGGGACTCTTGTGCGGTATTCACATTGAAATTTAATTTAATTTAATGAACCCGTACAGTATTCAAAAGGTACCTACATCATTTGGCAAAAAAAAATTGGACCATCTTTATTTAAATTTACCCATTTTATTAGAAATGTTCAGAATAAATAGTATCCGAGAAGGACGTTGTCAAAAAAAAATTCGAGTGCAGCTTACTGTAGTTTTTCAAAAAACAGCCCTATAAAAATGTATTGTTCAGAATTTTTCAGAAACTAAAACTAAACCCAACTGGGGACGCCGTAGTCGCACTGACTCCGGACGGCAGTAATTGGGACTCTTGTGCGGTATTCACATTGATATTTAATTTAAAGTGTATGAACCCGTACAGTATTCAAAAGGTACCTACACCATTTGGCAAAAAAAAATTGGACCATCTTTATTTAAATTTACTCATTTTATTAGAAATGTTCAGAATATAAAGTGCCCGAGTAGGTACCTACGTACGTTGTCAAAAAAAATTCGAGTGCAGTTTACACGCGGTAGAAGTGAAACTTTTCCAAAACAATCTCAACTAATACTTGAAAAGTGAGGTCACAAAAACGGCCCTATAAAAATATAATTTTCAAATTTTTTGTAAACCCATTTTTATGAGGTGTTGCTCATCCAACAAATGGTTCCCGGGGCGGCAGTGCCAATGCCCGCCTCTAACGTTGAATAATTATCATAAATAAGCTAAATACAAAAAAAGCGTTATGTAACTATAGTATTTAAAAAAAATAAATCCCTTAAATATCTAGTATAAAGACGAAGGTAGCGCAACACGGCATAACAGCCCAAAAAATTATTACAAAAGAAATTATCCTTTCAACTTCAAATAATTTCAATACAAATTTCCAAAAGAAAAAACATATGGGAATTGCATATGATTCCGAGTTGTTATGTGCAGGTACCTACCTACTCAGATTCTCAGTTGGTACACCTGCACATACGTAAAAAAAAACACGCCATTAAAATGTATATTCAGAATTTTTTATCAAATAATCATTTCAATGAAAAAGAGTTCGCAAAGTATTTATATTTATAAATAATACTAATCCTAATGCATCGGAGCCCATTTATCAGGTACCTACTTAGTTCGTCATTCGCAGACGTACAATAGTCTGCAATTATATTTTCATCGCTGGCAAGACCGATACGAAATAATGTGTTCACCACCTCGAGCACGGCCTGAAAATCGAGTTGTTTTTAACGTTTTCCATACAAACAACGCTGTCCTGGCCCGATTGAAACTTTAGTTGGCGGTTCCACCATTTGTAAAATTTCAGAATCCAGTGTTCTCAGGTGTGAGAAAATTTACCCAACCTGAATTTATTTGTAAGAAAATTAGGTGTTCTACTGGCCAGACAAATTATGCACCCTCGAGAAAAATGCGAGTTTTGCGAAACGTCAGAAAATATCATTTTTCCGCGCGCTATTGTGTAACATTTTGAATGGTGACCGACATATTTGTCGATTTTAAAAGCTTCCTTAATTTCTATTCCTCCTATTTATTAAAAAACATCTCCACCAGAACGCGCTTTTTCGACGATAATAAAATGTCATTTTTTAGCAGCATCGCCATTAAAATAAAAGAATAAATTTCTAGCAAATTCGTTTCGCGTAAAGGAAATAGTGATTAAGATTTCTTATCTTTTTTGCAAATGCGAACCTGTCGGCGGGAAATATAACCAGGCCGATTTCTTCGTCGATGAGAGATTCAGCCGGAGGTTCCAGTTATCGCCGCTGATTTTGTATCAGTTTTTTCCGTTGACTTTTGGCGTTTCTAAAATAAGAATTTCGTGTGAGTTTCCTGTCTTGCGATAGTGGTCTCTGAGGTCGGTCAAACTCGAAGAGCGGAGAGGTCATTTTGGCGTGGGAGGCCCTGACTGAAAAAAAAAGCCCTGTTTTTCGAGCGAAACTGAACCTCGAAACGGGTAAAACTCAAGGGGCGGCAAGGTCGTCTTTTGCCTAAATTACGAAAAAAGTGAGTTTTTCAAAAACTGTGCATTAATATATACTAGCTTTGCCTGTTGCAGAGGCAACCAAGGGGTTAAACACTACGCGATTTGACGTGTGAACGCGGATGAAGCGAAGAGTGTGTGTTAAATAAAATAGGTAAAGAAAAAAACGATGTTTGTAATTTGTTACCCGTAACGTATAATTTACTGTTGCAAAGACTCCTACCATTGTGCCACTTTGGTCGCCGACACTTTTAAAACGTCCCAGGAGCTTACCGCTCAATTCAGTACTGAACCTATCCAGCCGCCCGACTCAGGGCGTTCAGTATTTCATTTAATTTAAATTAGAAAAACCAATAGAGCCTAAAAGGGTCTTCGGAGTTTATCGTTCAATTTTTTCAGTCAGCCCTTCGGATTGTGTAGGTCGAGACGCGTAATTTGATATCCATCTCGGGTACTTAGGGTGTAATTTAAAAAATAAAAAATTTTGGATTTTGAAAAAAAATTTTTTAGACTTTGGAAATTTTTTAATTTTGAAAAAAAAACTTTTTTGGTTTCTGGGAATTTTTGAATTTCGAAAAAAAAAATTTTTGTTTTCTGGAAATTTTTTAATTTGGAAAAAAAAATTATTGGATTCTGGAAATTTTTTAATTTTGGAAAAAAAAATTGTCGGATCTCGGAAATTTTTGAACTTATAACTGAAAGTAATTTTTCAAAAAACGGCGCTATAAAAATGTATTATTCAGAAATTTTAGAGACTTAAACTAAACCCAACTGGGGATGCCGTAGTCTCACTGACTCCAGACGGCAGTAGTTGGGACTCTTGTGCGGTATTCACATTGAAATTTAATGTAAAATGTACGAACGATTAGTTCCCGTACAGTGTTCAAAAGGTACCTAAACCATTTTGCAAAAAAAAAATTGGACCATCTTTATTTAAATTTACTCATTTTATTAGAAATGTTCAGAATAAATAGTATCCGAGAAGGACGTTGTCAAAAAAAAATTCGAGTGCAGCTTACTGTAGTTTTTCAAAAAACGGCGCTATAAAAATGTATTATTCAGAATTTTTCAGAAACTAAAACCAAACCCAACCGGGGACGCCGTAGTCGCACTGACTCCGGACGGCAGTAATTGGGACTCTTGTGCGGTTTTCACATTGAAATTTAATGTAAAATGTACCAACGATTAGTCCCCGTACAGTGTTCAAAAGGTACCTACACCATTTCGCAAAAAAAAAAATTGGACCATCTTTATTTAAATTTACTCATTTTATTAGAAATGTTCAGAATAAATAGTATCCGAGTAGGACGTTGTCAAAAAAAAATTCGAGTGCAGCTTACTGTAGTTTTTCAAAAAACGGCGCTATAAAAATGTATTATTCAGAATTTTTCAGAAACTAAAACCAAACCCAACTGGGGACGCCGTAGTCGCACTGACTCCGGACGGCAGTAATTGGGACTCTTGTGCGGTTTTCACATTGAATTTTAATGTAAAATGTACGAACGATTAGTCCCCGTACAGTGTTCAAAAGGTAACTACACCATTTCGCAAAAAAAAAATTGGACCATATTTATTTAAATTTACTCATTTTATTAGAAATGTTCAGAATAAATAGTATCCGAGTAGGACGTTGTCAAAAAAAAATTCGAGTGCAGCTTACTGTAGTTTTTCAAAAAACGGCGCTATAAAAATGTATTATTCAGAATTTTTCAGAAACTAAAACTAAACCCAACTGGGGACGCCGTAGTCGCACTGACTCCGGACGGCAGTAATTGGGACTCTTGTGCGGTTTTCACATTGAAATTTAATGTAAAATGTATGAACCCGTACAGTATTCAAAAGGTACCTACACCATTTGGCAAAAAAAAAATTGGACCATCTTTATTTAAATTTACTCATTTTATTAGAAATGTTCAGAATAAATAGTATCCGAGTAGGACGTTGTCAAAAAAAAATTCGAGTGCAGCTTACTGTAGTTTTTCAAAAAACGGCGCTATAAAAATGTATTATTCAGAATTTTTCAGAAACTAAAACCAAACCCAACCGGGGACGCCGTAGTCGCACTGACTCCGGACGGCAGTAATTGGGACTCTTGTGCGGTTTTCACATTGAAATTTAATGTAAAATGTACCAACGATTAGTTCCCGTACAGTATTCAAAAGGTACCTACACCATTTCGCAAAAAAAAATGGACCATCTTTATTTAAATTTACTCATTTTATTAGAAATGTTCAGAATATATAGTGTCCGAGTACGTTGTCAAAAAAAATTCGAGTGCAGTTTACACGCGGTAGAAGTGAAACTTTTCCAAAACAATCTCAACTAATACTTGAAAAGTGAGGTCTGAGTAGCCCAGTAAATAAATGTACCCTCTGTAATATTTTACTTCTGCGTATTATGAGCTCCTGGTAGATTTTCAATATTGTACGTCACCCTTTTTGTCATTTTTTACAAAAACGGTCCTATAAAAATATAATTATCAAAATTATTGTGTACCTATTTTTATGAGGTGTTGCTCATCCAACGAATGGTTTCCTGAGCGGCAGTGCCAATGCCCGCCTCTAACGTTGAATAATTATCATAAAGAAGCAAAATACAAAAAAAGCGTTATGTAACTTTAATATTTAAAAAAAATAAATCCCTTAAATATCTAGGCTAAAGACGAAGGTAGCGCAACACGGCATAACAGCCCAAAAAATTATTACAAAAGAAATTATCCTTTCAACTTCAAATAATTTTATTACAAATTTCCAAAAAAAAAAAACAGATGATTCCGATTTGTTATGTGCAGGTACCTACCTACTCAGATTCTCAGTTGGTACACCTGCACATACGTAAAAAAAACACGCCATTAAAATGTATATTCAGAATTTTTTATCAAATAATCATTTCAATGAAAAAGAGTTCGCAAAGTATTTATACTTAGTCCTCTCACAATTTTAATAATATTTTTTCTAGCTAGTGTAGGTACTACTTTCCTAAAATAGGCATTTCAAAACCGAGCGTCTAGCAACACTCGATACCGAGATCTTTTTTCGTGAATTGAGCAAATTTCTTTCGATACAGACGAACCTGCCGATTTGAACGGATTGAAATAGAACTACAGGCGTGTTCGACAGACATTTGATTTTGTTTTGTGTGAACGATCCGTACTTATATTCCACACCGCTAGATGTCTCTGGATTGAAATCTTTAGTTGGCGGAGAGAGCGGCCTTCCGCCATTTGTAAAATTTCAGAATCGAGTGTTCCAAGGTGTGAGAAAATTTACCCAACCTGAATTTATTTGTAAGAAAATTAGGTCTTCTACTGGCCAGTTATATTATGCACCCTCGAGAAAAATGCGAGTTTTGCGAAACGTCAGAAAATATCATTTTTCCGCGCGATATTGTGTAGCATTTTGAATGGTGACCGACATATTTGTCGATTTTAAAAGCTTCCTTAATTTCTATTCCTCCTATTTATTGAAAAACATCTCGACCACAATGCGCTTTTTCGACGATATCTCGTACCGCGTGTCGTACCTATAAAATGTCATTTTTTAGCAGCATCGCCATTAAAATAAAAGAATAAATTTCTAGCAAATTCGTTTCGCGTAAAGGAAATAGTGATTAAGATTTCTTATCTTTTTTGCAAATGCGAACCTGTCGGCGGGAAATATAACCGGGCCGATTTCTTCGTCGATGAGAGATTCAGCCGGAGGTTCCAGTTATCGCCGCTGATTTTGTATCAGTTTTTTCCGTTGACTTTTGGCGTTTCTAAAATAAGAATTTCGTGTGAGTTTCCTGTCTTGCGATAGTGGTCTCTGAGGTCGGTCAGACTCGAAGAGCGGAGAGGTCATTTTGGCGTGGGAGGCCCTGACTGAAAAAAAAAGCCCTCTTTTTCGAGCGAAACTGAACCTCGAAACGGGTAAAACTTGAGGGGCGGCAAGGTCGTCTTTTGCCTAAATTATGAAAAAGTGAGTTTTTCAAAAACTGTGCAATACTATATTAAAAACTGTGCAATACTATATTAAATATTTTCGTTTTTTCTTGATTATTTGGTTAGCTGTAAGAAATACGACGTACCCAAAAGCTATAGTTTAGTTCGGGAATTTAGTAACCTTCTTCCCTTTGTACCAGGGGCGCAGAGATCGGTGGGGAGAGTTTGCACCTCCCCGTCACAACGGCCAAACTTGTTATCTCTTGCCCCAGTGGGTGCCTCTCATCGCGCTTCAAATGAAGAAAACTTTCTGCCGAATTAGTCCTCCTTACTCTTTTGCGCTCCGGATCCTGCTGCTGTTTTTAAGGGATAGAACGTTAGAGAAGAAAACATTATTTTTTTGTGTGAAATATATAAAAATGACCTTGGAAAAGTGGTAAGAAATTAACTTGGGAACTAGCAGTCACCGGTTCAAAATCACGGGAAAACTCTTGACTCTTCATAAACAGGTGGTCCGTTTTCTATCAGAACAAACGGACGACAATCTTAAGAGTTCTGGCGTCGGGTGGGAATGCTGTCCTTGTTCTGCCGTTATTTCAATGAAAAATGCTCCGAGGAACAAACGTCATTGATTCCTTTAGTACCTACACAGTTCTCTTTTTTATTTCTTCATAGTTCACCCTTCTCTTATGACATTTGTCGTAAGAGAAGGGTGTACATTTTAATTTTTTAGTGGTTCCTCCAGCCTCACAAATTGTTCCAAATTAGATGCTTACTAGCTCAGGCATCACATTAAAAATTCCAATGTAAGATTGGATTTTCGCATATGTTTTTCATATCAATACGCAATAATGTCTACAGGTTTATATAATAAAATCATTTAACATCTAACTGCCAATCCAGAGCTTTTATAAAAGTTTGTCAAAGTAAATAAAAAGCCCAGGCAATGTGATAATCGCGTGGCGACAACGCTTACTGAATTATAATACTTCCACGTTTTTGTTCATAGAAATGCGTTTAATTGGGCAAACAAACGAAATATTTACACTTATCACAATTTATTTTTATTGCCACGAACAGATTACAATAATTATTACGCTACGGATTCAAATGGATTAGACTAAGGACGGGTTGTTTCAAAAAATTTGATGAGTTCATCAAATATTTGAAGTTGATTTTCAGGTTCTGTGTAAGTTCTTTTCGAGTTCTGTTTTTTTATCATCATAGGCCAGCTGCTTCACAAAACTGAAATCTTCACAGAACTTGAATAGAACTTACACAGAACGTGAAAATTAACGTCAAATATTTGACGAATTCGTCAAATTTTTTGAAACAACCCATCCTAATTAGAGATTTGTTAAAAATTAAATATTATATTAATTAGTACAACCAAAAGTTTAATATATATTTTTTTAAAGATCGATGCAGCGCAACAGTTTAAACTGCTCCCAATCGTTTGGAGCCAGTGGGACTATGGCATCCCCAATTGGCGTAGGTTTTGAGGATCAAGGGAGTGGGGATGGGAAGGAGACGGGTTAGAGAAGAAGATGGGAAAGTATATGGCTATTCAGACCTAGTCACCAAACATGACTTAAGCCACTTTAAGAAACACGATTCGATTTTGAATAGTGGTATTTTACCAGGGTGATTCTGAGACCATCTACCACTCTGGGACCAGACTTGGCAGAAGAGACAAATGAGAGATACGAGTCCCTATAAAATCGTTATAGAATCGTTGAGACACGACTGCAAAAAGCAAAAACAGCTTTATTTATTTATTTTATTTTTTTATATGAATAGCGGACAAGTCCCAACTGCCCCCGTCTGGAGCCGGTGAGACTATGGCATCCCCAATTGGGGTATATTGTGAGGCTGAAGGTAGTAGGGAGGGGAAGAAGATGTGAAGAGGAAAGAGGGGAGGTACCTGGCTATTGAGATCTGGTCATCGAACACGGCTAAAGCCATTTCAACGTTTCAATTCTGAATGGTGGTCTTACACCTGGACGTTACTAAAAGTATCTTCCACTCTGGAACATGGCGCAAATATGCTAGGTATTATTTTAAATGAATTAATTGTGAAATAACACAAATTAATCAAATTAAATTTATTTGCCACGTCGGGATTCGTTTCCGCTGTCTTCGGATTGCGAGTCAAGAGCCTTACCGCTCAACCACGCCGGCCGTCAGCTTCCTAAGTTGTAAAATTTGGCTTTCTTATGAACTTGGTTATAATCGAAAGAGAGGTTAGAACGGGGCTTTCAATGGAAGGGCCATAACCAATAAATAATTTTTGAAAACTGAGGCAAAGTTTATCGGAGGTAAAAAATTATGGCTTTTGGCGCAAAAGACACCTGAAAGAAAGTTATAAATTTACTTAATGACGATTTTCAACGTGATTTTTACTACAGCATAACCCAAAAAAAAGACAGATTCAAACTAAAACTGTCTTTACCAAGAAGTAAACTAAAGATTTTAACGTAAAAAAACACATAAAAAGTGGAACTTTGGGATGTTTAGCGATATCCTATCCCAGGGGGTGCCGCAAGCGGAAACGCGGTCACGATTTTAATAAAGTCCACAACATTTCTGCCCGGGGGATGAAAATGGGACCCAATATAGGGGCAAGAAATAACCCACCAGAAAACGCCATGCATTCTTGTCTGTTGTAACCGAACCTCTTGGTTTTATGGGGTTTCCTTGGGGTTATTGGCTTAAGGATGCACCGGAGCGATCATAACCGCAAGTGGTTCGCTAAATATTATCCTGCAAAGAAGGGGAAATGCGACCAACCCTGACTTAAACAAAAATAAAATTATTTTATGGTATAACTTATTCTAAGGGTTTCTCATAAAATGCAGAGTGAATTAATTTTGACGTAAACTAAATCTTACATATTGTGAACCCCCTTTTTAAAAACTGAACTTATCAAACTGTGCCATGAATTTTTATATATTTTTTTATTAATATCTATTGATGTAAATATAAAGCGTAATGCAATAACAATATCACAATCTTACAATCCTCCTCAGTAGGATTTTCTATTCTGAGACGACCAGTATTCATAATATTTTAGTATTTAGTTTCTAGTAGTCTTTTCATTGACTTCGTAGTGTTAGCAAGCTGATTATAATGTACATTATTTCAGCCATATTTTTACTTTATATGTATTCATATTTTGCTTTTTTGTTTTTTTTTTCCATTAAGGTCGTAAGGGAAATCATTTTCCTATGTCATCTTTCGGGATGCTGTGTGGATGCTTTTTGAATAGAGGAAGGAGACCTATGTTGTAAGAGGGAGGAAACATAGATGCCGGCGTATCTTTCCACTTGCTGAACCGTTGAACTCAATAACGAATTAGTAGAGCATTATATAGTTTCGAAAAAAATATTCTATAATCTATACTAATATTATAAATGCGAAACTGCGTGTGTTTGTTTGTTACGCTTCCACGCACGAACCAATAAACCGATTTTTTAAATTCTTTCACCAATACAAAGCTACATTATGTGCGAGAAATATAAGTTGTATATAATGGTGAGCTCTGTCGTTATGAAATTATAAATATATTATATTTATTAAACGTTTTCTGTCGCCCACAAAAGCGAGTTATTGCTTACATCAGAAAACAAATCGTTGCCGTGGAAACGATGTTGATATATTTATGTCAGGCGTCGTAGTTAATATCTATCCATCTATATGTTGGTACGCGCATAACTTCCGAACGACTGCACCAAATTGGATAATTTTTATGTTTACTACTGGTGAGCTCTAGCATTATGAAATTTAGGTGGCACGCGAGCTGTTTGAAAACTGAATGTACCGAGAGTATGGAATACGCAAAGGGTGAGGGAGGGGAGGGGGAGGGGGGATAATTGATAAGTACAAGCGCTACAGTAATTTCCCTCTAATACCATGCGAGCGAAGCCGCGGGTAAAAAAGCTAGTTATTTTATAAAGTGGAGTTTAACATTGATCAAGTTCAATATGCACAGCGGGAACAGATTTCGGAACTACAACGTTTGGACTCAGATTTTCTTTAAAAAAAACCATTGAAGAATTATAAGGTGTTTTCAAATCCAATAAGCTTGGGCATAATATTTATTTCTATACATTACAGTATTTACCTTTATAATTTTATTATGTTGGGTGTAATTTAGGTTTGTGAAGGTGAAACTGTGGATAGGTATTGTTGTATGTTTCGTGAACACCTCACTAGGAGAACCTGTGCTGAGGTGTTTACGTGTTTATTTATGTTTATGTGTGACAAGTATTTATGTGTTGTAATATAAAGTTTTTTATGTATTTTTTTTCAAATTTTAACAGTTATTGTACATTGGTTATATAGAAGAGAAAAAAAAAGTATTTAAATATATTAGAGGAATATAAAAAAAAATTATATATATATAAACATACACATACATACATACACATCCATATAAATACATGTACCTGCACACATGCATATGAATATATATATACATACGTACACATCCGCATACACATTCACATACACATATATATATGTACACACATATATAAATTGTAAGTGTATGTATAGTTATTGGATACTTGAAAAACTACTTAATTATTAGGTTTATTTAATTTTATACTTTTTATAGTTTTGTTATGTTTGGTTGGGAATAATAATGTTTTGTATAAAGTTAATATCTTGATTTTTAATCCAGTCAGTGATATGTTTTTTATGAATGTTTGTAGATGTATTTGCAGATAGTATTTGTTTCAAAGTAATGGGCATGCAATTAAAAAGTTTGGTTGCATAATACTGAAAGTGTCTTTGTCCATGTGTGGTGTGGGTTATCGGTATGTTCAGTGTTTTATTTGTTGAGGACCTGGTTTTTGTTATGGTTTTTGGTTGAATTGGAATGTGTTGTTTGTTTTGGACAAGGTATATTATAGCAGATTTGGCATAAAGTTGTCTTATTGACATGACTTCTAATGCTTTGTAGATTTCGCTAGAATCTGTGTGAAATGGTACTTGCAGGATGAGTTTAATTATTGCTTTTTGTATTTTTTGAATTGGGTCAATTGCTATGTTTGTAGCACTTCCCCAAGCTAGTATTCCATATGTGGCAATGGATTGACAAAGTGCAAAATAGATCGATCTTAGTATTATTAGTGGGAAGATGTTTTTAACGTACTTTATTAGGTGCATTACTCGTTTCAGTTTATTTGTGATGAAATTAATGTGGTCAGTCCAGCGTAAGTGTGAATCAATAATAACCCCCAGGTATTTTGTATGTTTTACCCTTTCTATATGTTCGCACTGGCAGTTGGATAAAGTACAGTCATGTAGAATCAAGCCTATGTTTGATGGAGGTTGACCTCTTTGTGTAATACTATGAGTTATATATTTTGTTTTGATTGTATTAACTGTAAGAGTATTACTGTTTAGCCATTTTTTGACGATTGATAAACTTTTTTCGGCTATTATAAATACATCTTTCCATGTGGCTGCTTGACAGAGAAGAACTGTATCGTCAGCGAAGGTCACGATTTTACCTTCAATTTTAATGTCGCACAGTTCATTTATATAAATGAGGAATAATAAAGGGCCAAGTACACTCCCCTGTGGGACTCCGTACGTAATTGAAAGTGGTTCACTTGTCTTGTTGTCAATTTTAACTTGTTGCGTTCTGTCAGACATGAAGCTTTTAATTAAATTGAATTCTACTCCATTAATGCCAATGTTTTTTAACTTCTTGAAAAGTTTTTTATGTGAAATTGTGTCGAAAGCTTTACATAGATCTAAATAAATAGAGATAACTTTTTTTTTAGCGTCTAGATTATGTGTAATGAAGTCCGTTACGGTAGCTATTGCATGTTCTGTGCTCCTGTTTTTCCTGAAGCCATGTTGGTTTACCGAGAGTATTTGTTTTGCTTCTAAATAGTGTTGGAGCTGTTTTTTAATAGTTTTTTCCAGGATTTTCGAAATGGTATTTAGTAGCGTAATGGGTCTGTAGTTGTTAACATTATTTTTTTGTCCTGATTTGAAAATTGGAATAATAAGGCCTTTTTTTAGTAAGCTAGGAAAAATTCCTTCTTTTAGACTACGATTAATTAAATATGTGAGTGGTATAAGTAGTTGTTGGCTTAATGTTAAGATAGTTTTAGAGTCTATACCATCAGGACCCGCAGTATTGTTAATCTTTAGTGAATGAATTATTTTATTGGTATCTTCTTCTGTAATATTTTGTAATTTGAAGTGTCTGTTAAAATTTTCATTGCTTATGTTAGATGTATTGTTTTGAGGTTCCTGAATATCTTGGGGAGGCTGGGTAATTTTGATATTTTCAGCTAGGCTAGCTCCAATATTTGTGTAGTGTTTGTTGATGTAATTAAGGATACGTGTAGGGTTGTCATGAAAGTGGAGTTCTTTATCATCAATGAGTAGATTTTTTATGGTATCGTCTTTTTTCTTCTGTGAATGCGAACTTTCCCTCAGTATTGACCATACGCTTTTAGGGTAATAGTTTGATGTTATCAGTTTGTTTCTATAGTATAATTCTTTGGCTTTACGTATTGTTAAAGAACAGATGTTTCTGTACCTTTTGTAGAAGAAATATAGCGAGGTATTATATGGGTTCAGTTTGACTTGTTTGTGTAATTTGTCCCTTTTTTTAATGCTATTTATGATGCTTTGGGTAATCCATTTTTTAAGTCTTACTTTACGGTGTGGAATAGGTATGTATACCGTTTTGGTATTTTGGGTAATGAGAGTTTGTAGGTAAGTTAAAAAGAAATTCCAGGCCTCTTCTGCCGAGTTATAATTTCTAAGATGTTCCCACGTTTTTATTTCTAAACATTGTTTTAGGTTAACGTAATCAATTATTTTTTTTGTGGTATTGTTTTGGAGAGTTGAGTTTCTAGTTAGCAAAGTTAGGCCTATCATAATTGTGTAGTGATCTGTGATTGTGGATTCGTATACTGCACTACATATTGGACTTTTTGATTTTACCATAAAGTGATCTATACATGATTCTGAGTCTTTGCTTACTCTGGTAGGAGTGTTAATGATGCTAATAATGCCGTGTTCCAGAAGCATCAGTTGGTAATCGATATTTTGAGGGTGGCCATTAGGAAGTATATTTATGTTTAGATCACCAGCTATAATGATGTTTTTGTATGAAGTGAGTTTTTTTAGGTGAGTATCTAAAGCTATTATAAATGGTGTAACGTTATGTGTGGATGGTGATCTGTATAGGGCGAGAACACACGTATCTGAGTCGATGATTATTTGTAGACAATTAGTATTTATCAAGTCGATTTCTGAAACAGAGGCGTTAAGACTATCATGTATGTATACAACAATCCCATCATTTTGATTTTTGTTTTTTAATGTGTGATACTCAGTATAATTTAATTTATGTTTTTTTGTAAAAGCGGTTGATATCCAACATTCCGTTAGGATTATAATTTTGAAGTTTGTATTAAAGTTGTGTAAGAGTATGTCAAGTTCGTCATAGTTACGATTAAGTGATCTTATATTTTGGTTAATCAGTGTCAGAGAATCTGGATTGTTAAAAATATCATCGCATAGTTTTGGGTCATTGGTTATATGATGATGGTGAGAGCTATTTAAGTTCATTGAGAGTAGATCAGCCATGATGTTGTATAAAGCCGGATAGTTTTGTTTCGAGGTCTGAGTGGCCTTCATTAGTTACATAATTTTTTTAAGTCATTTTCGTGTTTTATTTGTATAATTTTTTCCCCCGGCCCTTTCCGGGCTAATAATAATGAACGTTCGAAAAAACTTATAAAATATTGAACCTTGGATAAATTCTTGTTTTAGTTCCTCTTCCTTCGCTGAACTGTACTAATATAAGGTCATCTCTCGCGATCAACATTTAACATTTGAAAAATAAACTTTAATGTGGCAATCGATGTAATGCGAGACTGGAGATACGCCTTGCCAAATAAGGGTTTTTAATTGGAAAAAGTTAGTCTGCAATATCCGGCCATATCTGCTACCTCTTCCCCTATACAATCTCCCTCAGTAGGCACATACACAGCCTGAAATTCAATTATGAAAGCGGCCATTACGAACAAAAGTGCAACCCTAATGGCAATAATTTTCCTTGAAATCCTCCCTCTAACTAACTAGCCATCACGCCGTTTCCCGCAGAGGTAGTCGGAAACGATGGACCGCCAAACAACATGGTCTTGGCTCTTACTGCTTGTTGCGTTCACATGCATACATACCCTTCTATTATGTTTACTCCTGACGTGGCTCGAATAAAATATTTGGTTCACTTAATGGTGTAATGTCCCAGACTTCTACCATTTATATCAGCCTTGATTTGGCCTAAAATATTTTTCATTACCATAACCCCTACCTTAAGAGCGTGTTCACACACAGCTATAAAATATGTAACTTGGCCTATTTCAGCATATCGCTCGCCATACATTTCCAATGTGAATATATGGCGAGTGATATGCTGAAATAGGTCAAGCTACATCTTTTATAGCTGTGTGTGAACACGCTTTAAAAGATGTATATTAATATGCCCAACATTATTCCACCAATATCTCAAAATTGACAGTTTTGTTGGATAATAATAAAAATAATAATAATATTTGGATGATTTATATAGCGCCGTTTTTGTGAAAAATCACCTCAAGGGCGCTGTACAAACTTACAATAAATTTCTAAAATCTAGAAAACCTACAAACTAGACAAACAATTAAAAACAACTTATGGCCAAACATTGCGTCCACCGGTTCATACGAAAATATATGTACAATGTGTCGACCGATGAACGCGATGCTTCCTAAAAATGTATACAGGACCATACTTACCTGGGAGGTCGCTTGAAATTAACACTATTTATTGTCTATTGAGAAATTTAGATAGAGTTCGTACGCAGAGGACATTATTGTGCACACTTGTTACATGTGTTTAATTCTGAAATATATAAACATTTTATAGTAGGTAGGTAGATATAACATTTGGATACAACATTATTCCGGGCACAGGAAACATAGGAAATAATTTATAATATTTAAAAAACAGTTTAATTATTTATATCTGCATATTATATAATACGTATAACCCACATTTATAAAATTGAACTGGAGACAACTCTCCGTTTAAGGTGTTGCGCTACCAAGACATGCAAAGTCATGTGATTTTGGTTTGAAAATTAGAACACTTAGAAATATGTTGGATGTTTTAATTAATTACTGCTAGTTAAATACATATTTACCATTTAACTTTGAAATAAACAAGTATTTTTTTTAATTGGTCTTAAAAGCTGAGAAAAAAATAAAATATCAGATCTATAAAAAAAAAAACTGGTGTGAAACATAAATTTTGTGCCCGAGGTTCGCAAAATAAAATAAACACGATTTTTGACGATGTTTGTTCGCCAAATCTAAAAGACAGCTGGTGTTAAACGGGAATTTTAACCTTATGGTCATCTTAGTGTTGTTATTAGCGGCCTGATCCCGAATTTTACACTTGAAATATTGAATAAATGCATCAATAAATAACCAACACATAGGTCATAGGTCACCCCAAGTTGTTCGCCACATTTGGTGACTTAGCAGGGGTGCCCGAGGTGAGGCTTGTCTAGTTGGTGGCGGTGGATGCATCTGCCCACTTCTACGTGGCGAGCAGACTGGTTGAGGAAGACCTTTTGATCTCTTCAGCCGGTCTCACTCGACCCCTCGCTTTGCACCGCAGTTGAATGGATGGATTCACGCGTCCGTCATCCTGACCCTCAGATTCTTACAACTTCTCATACCTTTTCTTTCTCAGAACTTTCTCTCCTACTTTTCCTTAAAAAGACCCTCTACACGGTATCCCCTAAGATGACACAGGCCGTGAAGGAATTAAATTAAAATAAAAAAAACGACTTTTCAAAGGGGTGTTGAAATGCCACTTTATTGAGTTGTCATGGAGCCGGAAATTAAGTAAATATTATTATTGTTTTGTCCTCTTAACTATACAAAATCTAAAATCACACAAACGTTATACGCATTATCGGATAACAGGGATTGGTCCGAGTCGATTCGTTCTTTATTGGATAGGCTTGCATTTCCTTTTGAAATGCAATCCTATCCAATAAAGAACGAATAAGGTAACTATAAGGCAGTTATAAAATTTATTATTTCGCAGTAATTAAATATAAAATTGCACTGACCTTAAAAGCGACATTAAAAACATGCTGGAGGACTATTAGAGGAGTAATATTTTATGATTGTGTGAGAAATATGAAAATTCGCAAACAAATCAGCATATTTTTAATGTCGCTTTTAAGGTCAGTCGAATTTTATATTTTATTACTGCGAAATTATAAATTTTATTACTGCCTTATAGTTACCTTATTTTGTAGCATTCATAATCTTAAAATCCGGGTAAAAAATACCACTTTGGCTTTCTACTTCATCCACTTTTACCACACAGGCACCGGGTTTTGCCAAGCCAGTCAGTAACTGTTAAAAAACTTATAATTACATTACGAAAACGTTTTGTTTATTTATTTATTTTTTGGCTTTTAGGTTAAAAATTTATTTAAGCTTATTTTTTTAAATTTTCATTTCTCCGTAAATTTTATTGATTTACATTATATTACATCCATACTCCCGATTAAGCAGACGCTTCTGCTTAGGAGAGGAGAAGAAAAAAAGGAAAGGAAGTTCTGGGAAGGAAAAAGGTGAGGGGTGAGAAGGAATGTGGGGTCAGTTTCTGCAGAAGTGATGGACGTTTAAATCCATCCCTCCAACTGCGATACAAGGGGACACGTCGAGAGTCCGGCTGGAGAGTTCAAAAGGTCTCCCTCGACCAGTCTCTCTCAATCCAGCCCGCCATGCAGTAGATGGGCAATCGCATCTTCCGCCAAGACTTAGACAAACCTCACCCAAGAACTCGGGCATCCCTGCTAAGTAACCCAGCGAACCACTTGGAATGACCTATGGCAGAAATGTTGTTATTACAAACTACTTGTATACTTTACTATGAAAAGTGGTAGAAAGAAAAGATATAAAGCAAAATTTTCAAAGTGAAGTTACATTTTGAGGTTTTGTTTCGACAAGCTACTTAAAAGAGTTAAAATATTGCTATAAATAACACTGAAAAATAAATGATACCATTGTAATAAAGTCCGATCATTTGTTGAGAATTGACATAAAACGCAAAAAACGGCATTGTATATTTTATTACTTCCATAATAAAAAAGGGTTTTTTTTTTATCAAAAGTAATTACAATGATTACTTTTTCACAATTTCAAATCTAAATCAAAGAGTTCAAAGACAGCATTAAGCACAGTGATTTTAATAAAAGATCGTGTTTCTTCTTTTTAAATAAAGTGTATAAGGTAGCCACGTATTTTAACGCCGAGAAAAGCAGGAAATAAACAGATCAGGGAGACTGCGGTAGGTACTGCCTGGTCCAGGGGTATCCAACCTTAGTTTTGGTGGGGCCAATATTTATTTTTAAATCATTGTTTTCTTCTGATGAAGACCGCTTTTGCCTTGTGTGTTTTGGGTTTGGTAGGCACACCTACCAAATTGACCACCGGTCGGTGGTCGAGTTGGCAATTTGATCGGATTCCAGACGCGTCGTGGGTTTAATTCCTAAGCTGACTAAGTCCTCCATCACTGTACAAGCATCTTCCGCTTATAACGCAGGTAGTAGATCTTAAAATATTGTTGGTTATTCGTTCCAGATTCCTACCCACCCCTTAAACCCTTTTCCTTCCCAGAACTCTCCTCCTTCCTTTCCTAAAAAAAAAACCCTCCACACAGCATCCCCAAAGATGACATAGGCCCCGAGAAATTATTTTCCTCAGGGCCTCCTGTGTGGGGCTCATGTAAATAAAAAAACCAAGAATGTTTATCAAAAAAATCAGAGGAGGGGAATTATTTTCTCAGGGCCTATCTCATCTTTACGGATACTGTGTTGAGGGTTTTTTGAGGAAAAGAAGGAGACGAAGTTTCGCGAAGGAAAAATGTATGGGTATTGGGTAGGAATCCAGGGGTCAGTGTCTTCAGGAGTATGAACGTATGAATCCAACCATCCCATTGCGATGCAAGGCGTTATTCTGAGAGTTGACCGCTGGAAGGGTCAAAAGTCTCGCCACGTAGCTGGTGAGAAGATGCATTCGTCGCCAAGACCCGGACAAACCCCATGAACCGGCACCCTTGCTAAGTCACCCAACGTAGCAAACCACTTAACATGACCTATGGCAGAGGTGTTGGTTATCCATTAAATGGCTCCCATAATGGCGGTACTGGCACCCGCCTCCCAAATTGAATAGGATACACGAAAAATTAAAAAAAAATTATAAAATTTCTACGTTTGCCATAATTTTTGTGAATCTGAAAATATACGAAAAAATCTTTAGAATTCATTTTGATTTATATTTTTATTTCTTATCCATATTATTATTGTTTTTAATCGAGTTTTACCGAATATAAGATCAAATCTTCATCTTTGAGAGATTTAACTTTTTTAGGAAAAGAGTGTCGCGAGCCTCGGTTGGCCACCCCTGACCTAGACAGTCTGATGTGTGGTGGGTACGTAAGATATTGACGGAAGATCGCTTTCAAGGAAGGATATTCCTCGGGGGCCCGAGCCAATCAAAGAGGAAAATTTAGTTCCCGAGAGAAAGCCGGGAAATGAGAAAACAATCATTTTTCCTTGGGGTTTTCTCGCTTCAAAAGGAAATGCAAGCCTATCCAATAAAGAACGAATCGACTCGGACCAATCCCTGTTATCCGATAATGCGTATAACGTTTGTGTGATTTTAGATTTTGTATAGTTAAGAGGACAAAACAATAATTATATTTACTTAATTTCCGGCTCCATGACAACTCAATAAAGTGGCATTTCAACACCCCTTTGAAAAGAATTTTTTTTAAATTTTAATTTAATTCCTTCACGGCCTGTGTCATCTTAGGGGATGCTGTGTGGAGTCTTTTTAAGGAAAATTATGAGAGGAAGTTCTGAGAAAGAAAAGGTATGAGAGGTTGTAAGAATCTGTGGGTCAGGATGATGGACGCGTGAATCCATCCCTTCAACTGTGGTGCAAAACGATAGACCGACTGGAGAGATCACAAGGTCTTCCTCAACCAGTCTGCTCGCCACGTAGAACGTGGGATGCACCCGCCGCCACGACCTAGACAAGCCTCACCCCGGGTTCCTCCCCCTCACCCTAAGTCACCAAATGTGGTGAACAAGTTGGGGTGATCTATAGCAAAGGTTTTGGTTATTTATTGATGCATTTATTCAATATTTCTCGTGTAAAATTCGGGATCAGGCCGCTAATAACAACACTTTAATGGCGAAAAGGTTTAAATTCCCAGCCGCCTTTTTAGATTTGTTCACGAAAAAAACATCGTCAAAAAGCGAATTTTATTATATAAAATTCGCTTTTTGACAAATATTTATACGTTTCAAAGCAGTTTTTTTTTACAGATCTGATACTTAATTTTTTCTGGGCTTAAGACCAATCAAAAAATGTTTGTTTATTTCAAAGTTAAATGGTAAATATGTGTTTAACAAGCAGTAATTAATGAAAGCATCTAACATATTTCTAAGTGTTATAATTTTCAAACCAAAATCACATGACTTTGTATGGCTTGGTAGCGCAACACGTTAAACGGAGAGTTGTCTCCAGTTCAATTTTGTATATGTGGGTTATACGTTCTATATAATATTGTATATGTGGGTTATACGTTCTATATAATATTGTATATGTGGGTTATACGTTCTATATAATATTGTATATGTGGGTTATACGTTCTATATAATATGCAGATATAAATAATTAAACTGTTTTTTAAACATTATAATTTATTTCCTATGATTCCTGTGCCCGGAATAATGTTGTATCCAACAAAACTGTCAATTTTGAGATATTGGTGGAATAATGGCCATATTAATATGCATCTTTTAAGGTAGGGATTATGGTAATGAAAAATTTTTAGGCCTGTGGCAGCATTTTAAAGTTTGTTTTGTGGAAATCTATACTAATATTATAAAGAGGAAGGATTTGATTGTTTGTTTGTTTGTTTGTTTGTTTGTTTGTTTGTTTGTTTGTTTGTTTGTTTGTTTGTTTGTTTGTTTGTTTGTTTGCATCGAATAGGCTCCGAAACTACTGAACCGATTTGAAAAATTCTTTCACTGTTGAGAAGCTACACTATTCCCGGGTAACATAGGCTATATTATATTTTTAAAAAAATTAGGGATCCTTACTAAAACTCCAATAATGTAACCCAAGGTGTAAAAAAATGACCTAAAATATTCTTTACATCGCGTGCGCTGCAAAAACTATTGATTATAGAATAAAATAATGTACTACGACTTTGCAGAACACATCA
Source organism: Glyphotaelius pellucidus (assembly GCA_936435175.1). Taxonomy (NCBI): domain Eukaryota; kingdom Metazoa; phylum Arthropoda; class Insecta; order Trichoptera; family Limnephilidae; genus Glyphotaelius; species Glyphotaelius pellucidus. The sequence goes on along the minus strand of OW386545.1, from coordinate 38,138,667 downwards.
TTATCTACAAAAAATGTCGCGACAGCATATGTCTAACTATTATAGTTATGCCACAATAAGTGTTCTTTTATTTTAAAAATTTAATTGGAATGCAGCCGCTAGAAAAGACTCTTTATTTGTATCTTGGTATTAATTCTTATCAAAATAAATTATTTAATATTCGAGACTGCTTCATTGCCTTTATATAACTTTTTGAATTATTCAATTCGGACATCGCATTTGAAAGATATCACGAGTTTAAAAATGTAAGTATTGATGTAAGCGTCATTGGGGTACGGGCCGTACGGGAGGACACCAACAAACAATCAAATCTTTCCTATCTTATATAAAAATCAAAATTTGTTTGTTCGTATTTTATGCGCTGCCATACCGTTCATCCGATTGCGATGAAACTTTGGTGATTTGTTGTGCGCACACCCGCAAAGGATAAAGGCTATTTATAATGGTAAGTTCTGGCGTTATTAAATTTGAATTAATGAAAATGTGCGTATTTCATATATTTTAGCGGCAAGGAGGAAAGGCAGGGAGGGGGAGGGGAACGGGGGAGGTGGGGTACGTGGGTGGGAAGACGAGGGATGGGAAGGCGGGGAAGGTAGAAGGGAAACGCGAAAGGGGAAGGGGACTCGGGAGGTGAACGGGGACGCACGGGAAAGGATATTCAAGGAGAATCAATTGATTTCTTTGCATTGCAACGCAAGCCGTGCTTTGTGCTTTGAGTTTTAGCTTTAAGCTTTGAGCTTTGATTTTTGAGCTTTAAGCCTTGAACTTTATGCATTCAACGTTAAGCTTTACGTGTTGAGCTTTAAGCTTTGAACTTTAAGATTTGATATTGAATTTTGAGTATTGAGCTTTGTGATGTGAGATTTGAGTTTTGAGCTTTAACTTTGAGCTTTGAGCTTTAAGCTTTGTGCTTTGAGATTTGTGTTTTGAGCTTTAACTTTGAGCTTTGAACTTTATTTTTAAGCTTTTTGCTTTGAATTTAAGCTTTAAGCTTGGAACGTAAGTTAAGAGCTTTGATATTAAGCTTAAACTTTGGCCTTTAAACTTTGAACCTTGCTTAAAGCTTGATCTTTAAGATTGGGCTTTAAGCTTTAAGTTTAATGTTTGAGCGTTACGCTTTCGGCTTTTAGCTTTGAGCTTTGCGCAAAGCATAGGGCTTAATGCTAAAAGCTTAAAGCTCAAAACTCAAAGCTTAAAGCTCAAAACTTAAAGCTTAAAGCTCAAAGCTCAAAGCTTAAAGCTCAAAGCTTAACTAAAAGCTAAAAGCTCAAAGCTTTAAGCTCAAAGCTTGAAGCTCGGAGCTTGAAGCTCAAAGCTTTAAGCTTAAAGCTTGAAACTCAAGGCCTTAATCTCAAAGCTTAAAGCTCAAAGCTTTTAGCTTTTAGTTAAGCTTTGAGCTTTAAGCTTAAAGCTCAAAGCTTGAATCTCGGAGCTTAAAGCTCAAAACTTAAAGCTCAAATCTCAAAGTTTTAAGCTCAAAGCTTTAAACTCAAAACTTTAAGCTCAAAACTTGAAGCTCGGAGCACAAATTTCAAAGCTTAAAGCTCAAAGCTTAAAGCTTGAAGCTCAAAGCTTTAAGCTCAAAACTTAAAGCTCAAAACTTAAAGCTTGAAGCTCAAAGCTTTAAACACAAAACTTTAAGCTCAAAACTTAAATCTCAAAGCTTTAAGCTCAAAGCTTTAAGCTCAAGGCATTGATAACAAAACTTAAAGCTTAAAGCTCAAAGTTTAAAGCTAAAGGCTCAAAGCTTAAAGCTTAAAGCTCAAAGCTTGAAGCCCAAAGCTTAATAAAGCTCAAAACTTAAATCTCAAAGCTTAAATCTCAAAACTCAAAGCTTTAGGCTCAAGGCTTTAATCTCAAAGCTTAAAGCTCTAAACTTAAAGCTCAAGCATAAAGCTCAAAGCTTATGGCTCAAAGCTTAAAGCTCAAAGTTTTAACCTCAAAATTTGAAGCTAAAGGCTTTAATCTCAAATCTTAAAGCTCAAAACTTAAATTCAAAGCTTAAAGCTCATAGCTTAAAGCTCAAGGCTTAAATCTCAAAGCTTACAGCTCAAAACTTAAAGCTCAAAGTTTAAAGGTCAAAGTTTGAAGCTCAAAGCTTATAGCTCAAAGCTTAAGGTTAAAGCTCAAAGCTTAACACTTCAAAAATTTTAAAGCTCAAAGCTTGAATCTCAAAGCTTAAAGCTCAAAGCTTAACCCCTCAAAAATTTGGCGTATTTTGTCAAAAGGTATAAATGTTTCGATATATATCGACTTTGCAATAAAAATTCAAATAAATGGAATATTTGTAAACGTATCCAAAAACTAAATACTGGTTTTGAAAGGTGATGAAATACGCTTAAATAAATGGTATTATTAGAAATTACAAAAACATTTTTTAAATACAAAATTTTTTTATGTTTTTTTTTTTTTTTTTTTTAAGTTTTCTTTATTCATTGAATTGTTGGTTACATAAATTTTAGAATTTTTCGACCAGCATGCTAGGCACATGCCCGTGTTGTTAACTTTAAAAAAAAATAAAAAATGCTTAACTGACATTTTTGATATTAAAATTACTGATCTATAGAAAATGTGTTTGTTTCTGTCTATGTGCGTGAGATGTTTTGCGTTGCTAAACCGTTCATCCGATTGCGATGAAACTTTGGGGAATTGATGTGCGCATGCCCGCGATGGTTTCTATATTCGATAGTGAGTTTTGGTATCGCTATCATACATTGCTAACCGTTCATCCGATTGCGATAAAACTTTGGGGATTTGATGTGTGCAAGCCCGCGATGGTTTCTATACGTGTATAGTGAGTTCTGGAATCATCTGGGACGAATGGGAAAGGGTTAGTAGAGCGATTTTTTTTCTTTATTAAGTGGCATAGCATATGCCGGGAACTCGCTATTGTATTTAAATGCCTGTGTCAGAATTTGGTAAATTGAATTATGTAATAGAAAGTACCTACCCTAAAATTCTAAATCTATACTATAATATTATGAATGCAAAACTGCGTGTGTTTGTTTGTTACGCTTTCACGCATAAACTAATAAACCGATCTTAGAAATATTTTCACCAATAGAAAGCTACATTATATGCGAGTAATATAGGCTATATATAATGGTAAGTTCTGGCGTTGCGAAATTATAATTATTAATATTTTATATTTATTTTACGTTTTCTGTAGAAAATGGCGAGTTATTGCTAACGTAGAAGAAAAGCAAAACAAATCGTTGCCGTGAAAACCATGTTGATATATATTTTTTAATTCAGGCATCGTAGTTAATGTTTATCTCTAAAAAATGAATCGCCGAAATGTATTTACGCGCATGACTTCCGAACGACTGCACCAAATTGGATTTTATTACTGGTGAGCTCTGGCATTATGAAATACGCAAAAGGTGGCATGCGAGCTGTTTGAAAACTGAATGTACCGGGAAAGAATGTATGAAATGTGGGAGGGGGACTCGGGTAGGGGGTTCGCGGGAGGGGGAGGAGGGAAACCCGGGAGGGGGAGGGGAATCTGGGAGGAGGAACCTGGAAGGGGGAGGGGAGCTTGGGAGGGGGGTTCGTGGGACGGGGAAAGGGGTAGGAGAGGGAAGGTGGAAGAGGCGGAGTGGGAACGCGAGAGGGGAAGAGGACGCGGGAGAGGAAGGGGAGGCGGAAGGGGAACGGGACGAATGGAAAAGAACACGCAGGAGAAAACAATTTATTTATTAAATGGCATGGCAACGCATGCCGGGTACCAGCTAGTACGTTGAATAATTTTGTTTATCGAAAAGCACGGAGCATGGTTTAATTCAAGGGGAATAAATGGATAAAACGACCGTTTTAAGGCTTCAATTTCACTTCAAAGCTAAGCAGCTGAGAATGCAGGAAAGTAGTATTTATTAATTGATTTTGTGTTTAGTTCGTAGAACTCTATTTAATTTTTAAAAATTTTATTAAAATTAAATTTGATAGTTTTATTATCAAGTTCTGCAAGTATTTTAGATAATAAACTATCAAATGTAATTTTAATTAAATTTAAAAAAAAATTTAAGTAGTGTTTGTCTAGAAAAAATGTTAAAAATATATGGTAATAAATAATAAATAGAACCTAGGAATTAATAATAAGCTGTACAGCGCCCTTGAGGTGATTTTTCACAAAAACGGCGCTCTACAAATTATCCAATTATTATTATTATTATTATTATTATCATTAAATGTTAAAAAAGAAAAAATGGTGTCTAGAAAAAGTGGCTTCTTTTTAGCCGTTGAAACAGTTTTGTGAAATAAGTTATAAATTGATTTAAGACAATATCAATTACATCAATGACATGTGTAAATTTATGTTAGAGGAGCAGAAGGCTTTCTGAAAGGTACGAAGAGTAAAAAAAAAAAAACATTTTGTGTAATAATGTTGTGTGTGAAATTTTTATACAGAACTTTTTTACACTAAATCAGCATAAATTCTAGTAATAATCTCTAATTTAATTGCCTTTCTTCGCGACTTTTCAATTAAAACTCTGATGTTTTTGTATTTTAAATATTAAATGTTATGAAACACAACTTTCGTTTTTTCCATTTTTCTAGGAACAAGAATATTGTCGGATACAACATTTTTCCGTGCAAGGGCTCGATTACAATTATCGTAAACCCTGAAGAAAATTCAATGTGGGTACCTACACCTACTAAGGTTTAATTATCAAACACGATGCAGCGCGGCGATCAAAATATTAACCACATCTCGAATATGCGCGGAATGTTTATCTTTGAAGATGTTGGCGTCCTGAGAATGTTCGATGAGCAGAATGTAAAGTTCCGCATAGTCTGTAGCCTGTTCCTGTACCCGTTCTCTGGCTTCGGGGAATATTTGAGGATCTATCAGACTGTTCGGTGTTCAGACCATCCGCAGCTGCAGGCTTGCTATGCTAATAGAATGGGAGCGCGTGCGTCTGACATTACATTATGATTTATGCGGACATCCTTCGCGGAATACTATCGGGATGATAAGACTACACTCACATTGTGATTTTAATGTAAAATACATACATAATACAGTCGGTATTATACTCTGATTTGATTTTAACGTAAAATGCTACGAAATAAAAATAGTTTTACAAATAATAGTATAGTAATACAGTTTTATTGCTTACATCTCTCAGAATTATTCCTTAGAACCGTCGACTAGAACTTGTCACTACCTACACCATGCATAACATAACTGTGTTTTTTTAATGAAGACAATTTTAGCGAAACTCAATCGAAAATCTGAAAACAAAAAAAAATATGGTCACACATTTAGGGCACGAATCCAGGACTTGTCAGGGCGGAGCTCTACCAATTAAGCTAATGTGTCCCTATCCGATTCGGTCATTTTTAACTGCTTCATACTTCGACTAAGACAGCCACGGGTATGCTGTAAAATGCGGGAAATAGATTAGTGCATTAGTGTAAAAAAATTTTAAAAGCGAATGAAACCTAACCAATTTTGTATTTGACATAGTTATGTATGACAAATTACGTACTATTACCATTTTTAAACATTATCAATATTATTTGTATATTTAAGTGTCCTGGGAAGAGCTGTACACATCTGATTTACTTTAACCAGTGATTTCTGGGGTTATCTAAAGTAAAAACATGTACCTAGATGACATTTTGGTATCCGGTGACTGTTTTTCAAGCAAGAACATTAAAAAACTGTAGGTATTGGAAAGGTATGTAGCGTTGGGCGGTTTCTCGGCAGAGCGAGCAGCGTCACATGTGACATAAAATAAATTTAATATCACGAAATGGCTTGCGAAATGCAGTTACACAAAGGAGTGCTGTAGAGTACCAACCTTTTATTTCACCGCAAGTTATCGCGACACGCCACCGAATATTTCTTAACGAAACCCGCAAAAAACTAAAAAGTATATATTCGAACATCATATCAAATTATCGATCCATTAAATGCACACGAGCTGTCAGTCAAAATAAACAATTACGGGCCGGAATATAAAAAAGCCCGACGTTTAATGGTTTCGTAATCAACGGACAGTCAATTAAAAAGTCCCTCCTCCTGTTTATATTTTATTTATACCAGCAGTTAAGTTTAACAGATGCTCTGGATAACGACCGACTCGGGCAGATGAAAAAAAATTCAATAATGTACACCACATCACGGGGACAAGAAATCGAAGAAAATCAATGATTCTTAAAGAATATTTTTTGGTGTAGGAATGGTATTTTGATAAATTAACCATGTTTATTCCTCACATTTATTTATTGTTTGTTCATTTGCGATCTGCGGACTTGCTCGGGAACGATGACAAGTTATCGATATTTTCATAAAACTTTTATCGATGTGTTCGTGCTAGGGGACCGGGAGTACAATACGAGTACAGGGAATATGAAGAGATGAGAAAAGGGAACAAAACGATAAAGATGTTAAATTCAATATTTCTAAATAGGCTTTGTTGATGTGTGGAATAATTTAATTATTCCTAGTGAAATGCTGTTCTCCCAGACTATAATTTCACCTTGTGATATTTACTCACAACACTTATGCCCGGTGTACACGAGGCTGGTATTTCAAGCCAGGATAGCAAGCTAGTACGCCGGCGTCTTATCCTGGCTTGACACAAACTAGAGCGGTTTATACGGATGCTAGGAAATTTTAAGCCAGTATCTTTATTTATTTATTTTATTTATTGTATCTTTACATTGCAGGTAAAAATGTTTACAAAACAATTTGCAACCTCACTAGGACAAGCCTGTGTTGAGGTTAACAATTCTACAATTAACAAAATAACACAAAATTATACAGATATTGAAAGAACAATATTGTTGCATTTCTTACAGGTTGAGATTATGACTAAACTGCTGGCGCTAGGTAGTACATTCATGTAAACATGTAGACTTTTGTAGGGTGACCATTGTTTTGAGGACTGATTTAGAGTAAAAAATAAAAGTTTTTTGTTTTTTTTGTTTTAACGATTAAGTTGTAAATAATAAATATATGTATATAATATAATATGCTTTAAATTTGGCAGAAGAATGCTAATACTATTTGGCTTATTATTACTATAAAAATAATCATTTAGCTAATAATTTAGAAAGGACAAAGTTGAAAAAATCAATTGGCAATCCTCGGCTAACATAAATAATTTGACAATCTTTTTAAAAGTGCTCAAGGAATTAGATGACTTGATATTTTCTGGAAGGCTGTTAAAAATGAGCGGAGCCTGAACCTTATTACACGGTATATTCATCAGTGACCACGGTAGTCACACATCTGCGTTCGTTCGTAGGCAAAAGTGAACAGCTTACGTAAAAGAAAAATTAAACGTAGGTCATCATTGTGCCGATTGTCATTATTATTCGGAACAATATTTTTGAAGTGCCGAATTACACACAGACTTGTCTTTATAAAATGGAATACTTGTAGTCCACACACATTATTTTTCACGATACAATTATACAAACTTTAAATTCATCTAATAACTGAAGTTTTTACTGTGTTTTTTCTGTTGTGTGGCAGAAAAAACACAGCGCATCGTCACCCGGCACTAGCCGTTGTACTAGCTTTGGGCGGCCACACGAAGCAAAAAAAAAACAAAATAGAAACTTCGGTGGTGGGGGGCGCTACTAGTTCAAATAATAGTACCTGTCTTGAGATCCTACCTTACTAGCTTCCTATCTAGCTTACGAGATTGAAAACAAAGCTAGTTGTGTCCACACCTAGCTTGTGTTATCAGCTTACTAGATTATTAGCAATAGCTTGCTATCCTGGCTTGAAATACTAGCCTCGTGTGCCTCGGGGATTAGGTATTTATTGAGTTCTTATTTTCATATTTCATATATTGGTAGTTAGTTCAACTCTTTTTCTGCTTTTAGTAATTTTAGATTATCCGTGTTCCGAAATTTAAAAATTAAAAAAAAATGAATTGTTTAATATAATTTAAAAAAAATCATTTACCGTACATTGTCCAGTACAAAACACAACACTAATAATTTTAATAATATATTTTCAGATCATAATTATAATTTTAAATACAAATAAATAAATTGGTACATATGGATTAAAAAAAGAATTATTCAGTTTGATGAAGTATTTTTACTGTATTATTTTTATTTTATTTTGTTTACCGTTAAACTTAATATTTTATTTCGTTTATCGTTTAGCACATTATATATATAACATACTTATGTAGTTTAATTTTACCTTATCACCGAAGTACGTACGTATTAACTTTTTTTCTCAAATCCACAAGTTTTTTAATCAAAATTATGATATTATTTTATTATTTAGGTATATGTATTTAACAAAAACGTATTCTACGCGGAAACTTCACTGATTTGTGACACTGAGTAAATATGTAATAATATTATACAAAATGTGCGTATAAAACTGTTTGTTTCCCAAGTCAAATAAATACATACTTTACCCATCGTTTAAAGGAATATAGGCTGTCGGCTGTTTGACGGTTAGGTCGTAAAGTTTTCGAAACTTATAAATTATTAGTTACGGCACAAAATCAGTTCCGACTGTTCTGCTTTACTGCGGGGTACTGCAAATCAACGTATTACAGCTGTGGTAAGTCTTCATACATTGAAACGTTAGAACACAGCATGGGCGGTAAAGGGCCGTAAACAACGGATGAAACTTAGTTAAATCGCGGTAACATTGAAGATGTTTTGCCCAACTTTACCAGTTCGTTAACGGCATCCAATTTACGGTGATTTAATAACGATGGCTAAACGCCAGGTGCAAGTGCTATTATTACCTGCTGCATTTTGTACAGCGGTTCCCCGTAATAAACCCTGATTAGTTCCGGTAAACTTTTACTTCAATGGGAGTAGCAACAGTAGCTAAGTGCAGGATTCATTAAAAAGTTTTAGTTGTACCCTTTGGCTGTTTCAACTCAATCGTTGGAAATAGAAATCTCCCTGTTTTGGAACGTGATTAAAGTTATCAAAATTGACTATTCGTGACTGGATGCAAAATTGTGTTTTGGTCGTGTTCAACTCATATATTTAATTAAATATATCATTTGGCAAAAAAAAAAAAAATCAAAATAAAATGACGAAAAGGACAAATAATCTCAAAATTAAATATATTTTTTGCCATATCATAAACCATAAATGCCATGCAATACCCTTCCAAATGAAATAAAAAAATACCACGGAGATTATAAAGTTTCAAATCAATATCAAAATATGGCTAAGTAAATATAAAGATGAGGAAATCATAAAAAATATGAAGTAACACCAACACAATCTACAGTCCTCAAACATGAAGATAAAGAATAACACAAAAATGAGATCTACAAACATGACGAAGAGGAAATCAACAAAAATGAAGATGGCGTCGAGAAAAATGAAGATGAGGAAATCAAGAACACTAACACAAATATCTACAGTCCACTTTGAGGAATCTAACCTATAGGAATCTCTAGGAGGATCTCGGCATTTTCTGTCAGAAGGTCAGAAAATTTCCGCTTTGCAATAAAATGCAAATAAATTCAAGTCTTCTGAAAGTATCCAAAAACTAAAAACTGTTTTAGAAAGGTGATAAAATAATGTGATTATTAGAAATAAACATATGTTTTTTTTTAAATATTTAAAATTTTAAGGTAAACATATAACAGTTTTAAAAATGGCTTACTTTTCTAATAAAATTACGCAGCGAAAAAAAATACGTATATTTAATTAGACAAATGAATTTTAACCGTTATCGTCACCTCATTCTTACGATGTTTCATAAAAAAATTATTAATAACAAATTCTCAAAATATCAATTTTTTTTCACAAATTACGATCGGAAACTTTGGGGTCATAGAGGTGCAAATTTTAATTTTTCTGTGGTTAACTTCTGGATTCGAACGCAAAACGTGGTATTTTTTTCTTTCTAACACCATATGATCACATTTCTCACCATGACAGTTAAGGAGATACAACGATTTCTACGAGACCTATGTGAGCTATTCCCAAAAGCAAACTTAGCCTGAGGGGTTAATAAAAAAAAATTATAGATACATATGTAAAGTAAATCAAAATTGCTTTCAAAATAATATCACTTACCGGTCCACATTGGCTAGGCGACAGGTAAACGCAGAAGCGAAACGTAAAGGGAAAGCGAAGATACTTACCTGAAAAGAAAAAAAAAATCATTAGAACAATAGGTCATTAGTAAAGGTAATAATAATAGTTGGATTTTTTTTTTTACAGTTAATACCGCACAAGAGTCCCAACTGCTCTCGCCTGGAGCCAGTGAGACTATGGCATCCCCAATCGGGGTATGTTGTGAGGCTGAAGGTAGTGGGGAGGGGAAGGAGATAGGGAAGAGGAAGGTGGGGAAGTACCTGGCTATTCAGATCTGGTCACTAAACACGGCTAAAGCCATTTCAAGCAACGTTTCAATTCTGAATGGTGGTCTTACACCAGGGCGATACTGAGAGTATCTTCCACTCTGGAACGTGCCGCAAATATACTATTTATTATTTTAAATGAATAAATTGTGAAATAACACAAATTAATCAAATAAAATTTATTTGCGCACGCCGGGTTCGAACCCGCGACCTTCGGATTGTGAGTCGAGAGTCTTGCCTCGGGACCACGGAGGCCGTCAAATATGGATAATTTGTAGAGCGCCGTTTTTGTGAAAAATCACCTAAAGGGCGCTGTACAGCTTATTTAAAGGTACTAAAGGTACATAGTGATTGTAATATTGTATACGATTATGAATATGAACGGCTTTGGTGTAATGTTCGATGGTCATTATCATTAATATCGAGAGTTCAAGCTCATAATTTCATATCATTTATCCAACCCGTCGATAGCCTGTTCATTAGTTTAATGTTAACAGCGGATTAACGGCACAGGTAGCACTAATTTATGCAATTATGCTAAACCCAATAAAACGACGCGTAAGTTCATTACGCGGACAGATTTAGCAAACGTTAATTTACGGAAATATGAATAAAATTATAATGCGAATAAATTATTTAACTGAAAGGCAAAACAAACGACACCGGGTTGTTTTTACAAAATAACATATTATTATTTGAATAAATTTCAGACCAATAGATTTAATCATGATGATGTCCAACACACGGGAAATACAAATTTGATAATATGCCGTTATTGGAAAAATAAGTTTGCATTTAAATTTATGATATGTAATAACTTAGGATGACCCAACAGTTGATCCGCCGACAATTGGCCCTCCGAAATGATATTTACTATAAAATTATGATTTTAGTGCATTACTTACCAATTTTAAACATTAAATCGACTTCATAAAATACCCGTAATAATAATTTGGTATGAATATCAAATGAAAACAGTATCGATTTTCGTATTTATGCGCTGATATACACAGTATATAGAGAAGTAGGTTTTTCGTTGATGCATTTGAATGAAAATATATTTTATACTTTGTTATTCTTGATATTACTAATCGCTTAATCGAACTTTGTTATTCTAGATATACTTTGTTATTTATTTACTTTGTTATTCTAGATATTACTAATCGCTTAATCGAACTTTCTAGGTCAAATCGAGCCGTTTACTATGATCGATCTTTTCGTGTAACTGGCCCGCTCATTTGGAATAAACTTCCCTCAGCCCTTACTAATATCCAGAACTTGGCTGAATTTAAACGGGCTTTAAAAACAAATTTATTTAAAAAATCGTACCTTTCATGAATCATAACTCTTTTCAATATAATCTAATAAGCCATGTTCTTCAGGTTTCCGGTAATTGTTTGGTTTCGGTTGCCTCTTTAATGTATTTTTATGTTTAATGTGCACTCCGATTTTTTTCTTATTTCTAAACGAAACTGCCTCCTGTTCTATGTTATATTTAACTCTTAATGATTCTTGTTTAAGGGCACCGTTATGGTTTAGCATTATCTATTGTCCTTTGCCAAAACAACGCCGTTGTTTGTATAAACTGTATATTCTTTGTTTCATAGTTTTTGATAAATTTTGTAAGGACTCGTAAGGAACACTATAATATGATTACTCTTAAGTTTATTATAGCTAAGCGCACTTGAAGTGAAATTACACAAAACTGCGCTATATAAATACTAAGTTATTATTATTATTATTATTCGGCGATATATCCTCTCTGCACATCCCTTCGGAGTCACTTGGTTATATTTTGTGTAATTAGGTATACCGTACCAAAGAAAATAGTGTAAGAAGAATATATGACGCAAATGTGAATGGTAGAAGATGTCGGAGACGCCCGAGGAAGACATGGCACGATCAAGTGAATCAGATACTCGAGACGAGCCATGTCAAAAGTCAGAATAATAGAAGAGTATGTATGAGACGATGTATGAATGTGAATGAAGCAAGGAGTGTGTGCCAGGACCGAGTTATTTGGCGGTCCGTCCCCTCTGCCTACCCCTGCGGGGAAACGGGGGGCATGATGGTTGGTTAGTTAGTTAGTTAGTTAGTATAACGTATTTTCCCTAAAACAACTGCATATCGTATATAAGTATGCCGAGGGGCCAATTGTCGGCGGATCAATAGTCATGGAACCGTACCTAAGTATGTGATAAAAAAATCATATAAATAAAATAAATCTTCGGTAAAATTTAAACTTCAGCGCGGATATATTAGTATTAAATTTGTTGATAACCTTTTTTAGATTAATGCTTAGTTCACACTGAGCTATATATCTGCGAGCAGATATCTGTTGATTCGCGAGCGCTTATCTTTTGTCCTTTCACACGAGGCTATCAAATATTTCTTCCTGTGGTAGGAGAGGGGGTCAGTCGAATTAGCGAGCGGCAACGGAACGCATAATTTTTGTACTGAAATCTGTCAACTTGACATCTGTCATCCACGGATCTAGGCAGCTCCGTAATTACAATGACCCCCTCTCCTGTTTAAGTCGGAGAAGGGGAGAGTTATCTTCTGGGATATCGCGTCTGGAGCGGTTACGTCTGAGATGTGTATTGTCTATGATTGATCTGCGCTTAAAAACGCTTAGGTGTGAAAGGTCTGAAGGGATTGTATGGAGAGCGTTATTTGGCGTGCTATGATGATCTTTTATATTTGATAGCTGAGTGTGAACCAGCTCTAAGGATTTAAAAAATAAAGCTAATAAAATTTCTGCTGCTGGAGTTTCCTGATACAGCGTTTACCCTTGACCCAGATATTACACAACACAGTATTACAGTTTGAGATGTACCAGTCCTGAAACCAGTCCGGCCAAAATATTAACAATAAGTAACTCCAGTGAAAAATATTATGGCTTATAAATATGTTAATATTAAATATGTTCATATAGACCAATATACGCTGATTCTGAATATATAAGTTTTATTACATAATAGTTAACGTAGAGTTTTTTAAAAAATATAAAAAAGTCCATTTTAAAACGTGTCATTAAAACACTCTATTGCTGGATTTTGGCAGCGTGACGTCACCGCGCCGCGTCACCTGGGTCAAAGTTGTATAGAAATCAATAGAAATGTAAGACATGTAATACCTTAGGAATGCAAGCCGTTCGGCATTCCGTGTTATTGGTTTATAGAGAATTGGACGTATAATAGTTTTTGTTTTTATTGAAACATTATTTAGGCCTAAATAATTAAGTATCTATATCATTTAAAATATTCAAAAACTTTAACTGTACAAAAAACGATCGTATTGCCCAGTAATGTCTATGAAAACGCTCCAATGCTGAAATTCAAAATGGCGGGAGTCAAACAGCTGATACCAGTTCCCTACAAAATTCATACTTCGGTTAGTCATGATGACGTCACACTAGATTCGGTGGTTTTCGGGTATCTTAAAAATTAAAACTTTGGCATTTATTTTAACTATTAAAACTAACTATAAAAATTAAAATAAATATGCAGTTATTTAAGTTAGAAGATTCATAAAAAAAAATAAAAATTGGACTGGAATTCTCTATTGGAAAAAAGTCTATATTTTTGCTCCATTATGTAAAACAATGATTTAATTCCACCACGAATTAACAGTTTCAAAAATAAAAGCATTTGTTTACATGGCGTAAAATGTCCCACGTTGACGAGCAACGATGCGGGTGTAATATTGACATAACATCAACTGGACAGACCGAATGTAGTTGGCAGTAATGAAATAACAAATAATGGGAGGAGATTAAATCTAATGAAACACAATTAAGAAGAGGGATGTTTAGTCGATGGGATAGTAATCGTTAAAGAAAATGATGCAAAGTCTTTGATATAAAACACGCGATAAATAAAACAAATACAAGCAAGAGAGCTTTGAAATTGGTAAGAGTCAATAAAAGATTTCGTATTCATTTCGAAATTTACGAGGTTATATAAACTATAAATATCCGAAGAAGATAAAAAAAAGAGAAATCGAATCCAATGAAAAATCATGGAGGGTCTAAAGATTACCGTAACAGCTAATGGGTTTAGAGCAGTCGCCCGGTTAGCAACTTTGGTAGTTCTCGGATATGGTATTCCGGTCGCGACATTTTCCAGAATTTGATGAACAGGCTTTCATTCAATATTACTAATATGTGTAATATGGTTGTATATTATATATATACTAGCTTTTATCCACGGTTTTGCTCGCAAGGTTTTAGGGGGAAATTACTGTAGCGCTTGCACTTATCAATTATCACCCCCCCCTCCCCTCCCGCATTCCATACATTCATTCACGGTACATTCAATTTTCAAACAGCTCGCGAGCCACTTAAATTTCATAATGCCAGAGCTCACCAATAGTAAAAAAATTATCCGATTTGGTGCAGTCGTTCGGAAAAAATGCGAGTACAAACATTTCAGAGATTTATTTTTATTTACATAGATGGATGTTGCCTATAACGCCTGAAATAAAATTTCCCGCAAATATATCAACATCGTTTCCACGGCAACGATTTGTTTTCTGACGTTAGCAATAAATCTAAAACGTATAATAAATACAATATATTAATATTTATAATTTCATAACGTCATTAAATACAGCCTATATTACTCGTAACTTACCATTATATATAGCTTGTAGCTTTCTATTGGTGAAATAATTTTTTAAAATCGGTTTATTGGTTTATTCGTGAAAGCGTAATAAACAAACACACGCAGATTCGCATTTATAATATTAGTAAAGATATTTAGCATTAAAAAACCTTGACTGAAAAAAAAGTTTATTTATATATAAAAAAAATAATGTATTACATAAAATACAAAAGAATGCTAATGATACTATGTCATTTAAAACATAGTACAAACATCAGCCTGTTATATTACGAAAACGTCTTCATTACTAATGAAAAACCTCATTAAAAGCCATGGAAATAATAAAATTTTACATCGTGCCTGTCTTGAAATCGGTTAGAGATAGCTATCTTAATCATACGCACACATAAATCAACATCTACTTCCAGCGAATATTTACGCTGTCCATCTAAAACTGTTTAAAATTGATGGTAAATAGTATTTTACAAGAGCATCTTCAGACCCATGTCCACTGTCCAGTCCGGACCAGTACCAATAAAGTACTTTCATGTCGGCAGCGGTAAACTTAAAGAAAGGGAGATACTGTATTATTTATAAAGCGAGACGCCTACGTTAGCTCACAGCTAAGCCAGTTCTTGTGATGGTCCATGGATCGGTCATACCGCCTGATTCAGTTAATTATGGTAGTTAACTCTGACTGACGCAGTATGGAACGTTGTAATACGTAGGTACTGCGGTGTTTTATTTTAATAAGAAGTTGAAAGTTAAGTCCAAGGAAGGCACGGTCAATTTTTGATTTAGATTGAAACCGATACGGATCGTACCTGATGGAGGACCTGCAGACGTGCCTTGTGGGATACCGGAGTAAATAAATTTCTATTTAACTAACATTATTTATAGTTTACTCTGACTGATTGCAAAATGGAATCAAATTGCTAATACCAATGTGTGTGTTTTTTAATAACACTTTAAAAATGATACGATACGATACGATTGTATCACCCCAGCCAAGAGCACTCCTGTCCCGGTGAGACCGGTACACCAGAGGGCACTGATTTGTTAGGACTTGCAACACATGCTCTGAGGATAGGAAGGTGGTTGGAGCTTAATCGACCGGTGTACATGGCAAACTAATAAGCCAATATTGGAATTTAGGATGGTCAGGAATAAAGGACTGGATTGAGCGTTCTAATTTCTTTTTTTTTCCTTTGTTTTTGTCTTCCCCCTTCTTGCCTCTTCTCAGATCTTCTTGTCTATTTCTGGCTATTCTTGCCTCTTCTTAGATCCTATCTCCTGTCTGTTCTTGGCTCTTCTAGTCTCTTTTGGGCTCTTCTTGGCTCTTCTTGTTTCTTATTGTATCTTCCCGCCTCTTCTTGGATCTTCTGGCTTCGCTTGGCCCTGCTTGGCTCTTCTTATATCTTCTTTGCTTTCATTGTTCCTTCTTGTCTCTTCTTGCTTCTTCTTGATTCTTGGGATCTTCTCGTGTTTTCTAGGCTCTTCTTGACTTTCCTTGCATCTTATTATTTCTTCTCGTCTATTATTGTCTCTTCTGGGTAATTTAGAAAGAAACGAGCAGCTCAAAACACACGCCCTCCTGCAACACGCACAACTTTACACTATTTTAATAAGACGTTAAAAATGAAGTTAAAAAGGTTTAGTCAATTTTGATTTATATAGATTTTAACTGAACTTATCTAATGGAGGGCCTACATTACATCCGAAATGACATACCGATGCACATACGAATGGGACACCGGAATGAATAAATTTATTTAAAACTAATACATTATTTATGAATAAAGTGGCATTAATTGAAAAAAAATTGTTTTATTTTGATTAGAGTAATGAGTCAATGTCGCGTACTTTAAAATAAATTTTGTTCCATTAAAGTCATCTAATATAATGTTATATTGTGACTTAATCATAACATTCATTATGATGACTTGCTTAAGGAATGACTGGGTTGTTGGTATGCAGATAATCGATATGTGGACCTAACTATTTATACTATGAATCATAATATAATAATGTGTCACGTTGCATACAACATACACAGTCATTAGTAAACATTAGTAGTTGTTGTTAAACAACAAGTTATAGGTTTCCGATAGTTCTTACTTGGTATAAGATAGAAGAAATATGTTCATTTAGCTTTGCGGTGGGCTATAATAAAAACGTATGCATCACAATTTTTTGACGTGATAACGTCTTATAAATCGATGACCGCCGGCTGCATGCACGAAAAAGCATGGCTCATTGTCACGTTCCGCCTGAGCCGAGCGTACAAGCGAGAACGCGGAACAAGCGTTCGGCCTAAGCGTTCGGCTTACGACGCATCCATCTCTCTTCCAGTCTATCTTTATTATATGACGTTATCACGTAAAATTATCTTCGAACAACCAAATTTTTGTTAATGCCAAGTATCATTGCCATTCTGCCCAGAAGATCGCTCGGTGGTGCCAACAACTAAAATGAAGTGGTGTATAAAGGGTGTTTTATATCTGATATCTTCGCTGGAGTTACCACGTTTAAGAGCAAAGGGAATAATCTAAGGTAGTATGCAATTATCTGTACGCATTGTCTGGGTATACATTTCAAAGACAATAATCATTGCATCGAGTCTGCCATGCATTAAAGCTGATTATTTGCAAACTTAAGCGAGGAAACCAGTTGATGATCCGGTAACTCGTCGACTCCATTACAGTTTATTAAAGCGGCATCTTTAAAGCGGATGGCTGTTGATGTTTAGTCTGGACTGGAGTGTGTGCAGTATGCATTCAATGAGTATGCAGTATTCCAATGCAACGTTGGATTGTGCACTGTGCGGTGCAGGCACTGCAGACTGCAGTTATGTCAACAAGATTTGCATAGCATGACCGCCTTCAATACAAAGTAGTGTCGATAACAGACAGCGGCTTCTGAGCCAAGGTTGATCTTGAAAGCGATAGTGCAATTGGCACAAAAGACAGGTTAAATGGATTAAAATCACCTGGGAATTACACGACGTTTACTGTAAGTCAACATAACATATTATCAATATCGAATTTCCGTGGAATGCATGCAAACATTATTTTACCAAAGGACATACACGGAATGCATAAAGCACTAATTGTAGCTTGGTAGATGCACTTTATCAGAGATGTTTATATTATAATCTATTTTCTATTTTGAATGTATTTATTTTGGTCAATATTATGAATGTATAAAGACTGTATATAACTAAAATAAATAATAATAAATACGGGGGTTTAACACAGGGACATTTCTAGTAAGGCGGGTGAAATAATATTAAAAAAATGTAAGAAATTTACATTATTGTTGGATGAAATAATAAAATAAAGTATATTACTTATTTACTAATTTTCAAGGCCCTGGTGGGCTTTTAGATAATTTTTACATTTTCCATGATACAGATCAAAAAATTAAGTATTAGATAACAAACAAAAAATGAACATAATTCAAGGTATAAAGGAGCTTATAAGAGTATATAATATATAAAAAAGAGAAGAAAAAATAGTATTATAAATAAACCTAATTTGAAAAAAAGATTCAGAAGACTTTAGGGCCAATATTATCAGATCCAGATATAGTGGCCCATAATACATGGTTCTCTCGGTAAAAATTATTGGCGAGAGGTACAATTTTCAGCTGAGCTGCTGTTACTACCGACACAAGCATTCTCAAAATGGCGGATTCGGTAAAATAATTCTTACTCGGAAAATTAAAATCTCCATCTACCGTACTGGAACTCTTTTCTTTCTAGTATATATATTATCTAGGTGTCTCCCAGAGGTAATCTTCTAAACTTCTAAATAATAATTCACAGTACGTGAATACATATTTCTTCTGCCTTTTTATTCGGTAAGCATTGAAACTAAACGTGATCTAAATTATGAAGCACAACATTTTAAAGCTGTTAATTTAGTATTTAATGAAAAATTATTTTTAAAACATCACATTATGCTGTAGTAACATAACTAACTGTCCGTGACAAGATAATAAACACAAGCTTACTTATTTTCATATTTTCCTAAACACAGTTTACGGTTATTTATAGTTTACGCAAAATAGATAACAAGTACTAGTACGTAATACAAAAAAAAGTCAAAAATCAGTATCTGTGGGGTAGTAGTAGTGTTTCGTGAACACCTCACTAGAAAAACCCGTGCTGAGGTGTTCGCAATTTTAGATGAAGTGTTATTCTGCCGTCAGAAGTAAAAACACAGCATCGTCCTATGGATTATGCTGTGATGGTAGTATTGTACTTACGTTGAAAACTTTGTGTTGGAATTAAAAATAAAATAATATACGAGGGTCAGTCGAAAATTCTTCTATTTTTTTCTCATATATATACGATACGATTGTACCACCGCAGCCAGGAGCACTCCTGTCCCGGTGAGACCGGTACACCAGGGGGCACTGATTTGTTAGGACTGGAACACGCGCTCTAAGGATGGGAAGGATGTTGGAGTTTAATCGACCGGTATACATGGCAACCTAATAAGCCAATATTGGAATTAAGGATGGGCAGGAATAAATTAATGGATTGAGCCTTATTTTTCCCCTATCTTGGTTCTCCCTTCTTCTTGCATTCTCTCGGCTCTTCTTGCCTCTTTTCGAACCTTCTTGACTCTTCTTGTCACTTGTTTCTTCTTGGATTTTCTCTCTTTTTTTCTTGTTTCTTGTTCTCTCTTCTTGCCTCTTCTTGGATTTTCTCGTCTCGTCTCGGCTCTTTATGCCGCTTTTTGGCTTTTCTTGTCTCTTCTTGCATCTTCTCGTTGATTGCTTCTTGATTCTTTTTGGATCTTCTCGCCTCTTCTTGGCTCTTTTGTTGCGAAGAAAAGGATGCAAGAAGGAGGCAAATAGAGACTAAAATACCTCTCGGCATTCCGTCTCCTCCCGCCTTCTTCTATTTTTTTCTCCTAGAAATAAAAAAAATGCAATTACATAGGTCCAAAACCACACTACTTTTACTTTTCAATATAATCTCCGTCCATTTCCAAAGTTTTGGTTCATCTTTTAACAAGGGCATGTATCCCAGAGTGGTAAAAAGCACAGTCCTGCTTCCTAAGGTCATCCGCCATAGCTTTCGTTGGACGATAGACGTGCTTTAAGGGTTATGAAAAATTTATTGTGCATCCCTGCTCCAAAAAAATCAATCATAATCAAAAGTCGCCATAACTTTCCCTGCCGATCGCACAGTTTTGAATTTTTTTCGTCCTCGGTGAGTTTGGATGTTATGCCATTCCTTTGACTGCCTCTTTGATTCAGATTCCACGGAACGCATGTTTGCAGTCACAATTTTTGTGCAGTTACATCACCGTACACATTTTTCAGTTTTTCATGAATGCGAATAGGCGTTTCACCTTCTGCATTCAAGAATTCAGTCAGAACACTGAATAATACGAACATTGATATTAGCCATATTGCAAACGGCAGTGCTGCCACCTGTTGACGCAGAAAGATACTATTGCAGTAGATTGTAGGTGAAGGTTGGTAGAAAAGCGCAAAATTCAATTTTTTCATTTAACTAACTTTATATAATTAAAAAAAATAGGAGGCATTAAATTTTGACAGACCCCTAGTACATGTAAATTTTCAGAGCGCCCTTTCATGTTCCGTTGAACAAGCAAATAATATGGCAATACATTGAAATCTAGAATCGCTTAAATAAGTGTAAAATGCACATGCCATTGTCACGACAATAAACTTGAAAATGATTTACTCAACGTCGGTATGTTTAGCCGAGCGTAAGTTAGCGGTTTCCGCTGAAACGTAAACATTTATTGCAATGCAATGAATACAGAGTTCGGTTTACAATTTAATATATGCGCCGTCATGGGGTCTCTGTTCTCTGGTCTCCCTAGCATCAGAGCGTGGCAGACTTTATAATGCGACGATGAGTCAATGTTGAGGCATCATTAAATGCAAGTAAAACGGTACAAAGACTTCTTACGCACTTAAACAGGTCATTAACATAATGAGGAAATTCAGAAAAGAACTTGCACAATAAAGAAGAAATTACGTACAAGTGATTTAGAGTAGGACAATGTTCTTCTTATGTTGAAGAGCCAGTCTTGTGTATAAAATGCATGTTTATTTTTTTTACATGAGCTCCACACAGGAGGCCCTGAGGAAAATAATTTCCCTCAGGGGGGGGTGTCATCTTTGGGGATGCTGTGTGGAGATTTTTTTTAAGGAAAAAGAGGGTAGGAGTTCTGGGAAGGAAAAGAGTTTAAGGGGTAGGTAGGAATCTGGGGTTCAGTGTGTCCTGGTCATCCGCCTCCAAGACCCATACAAACCTTACCCCATGAACCCGGGCACCCCTAATAAATCACCAAACGTAGCGAACCACTTGGGGTGACCTATGGCAGAGGTGTTGGTTTTCCAATAAAAGTTCCCGGGGCGGCGGTACCCATTCCCGCCTCCCAAATTTGTGTTGCACAACCTACAACGGTCACTTTTTCCCCCTAAGTCGGATACAGAAACCTCCACCTTCACAAACCGCGGCACTGTAAATAACTAACTTTTTAAAACTGTAAGCAAATAAAAACTTGTAAGCTTTTTAACACCGTTTCATAAAAATTCTTCAGTCCTAAAGAGCCCTAAATTCTCCAGACTTTCAAAATAAACATCAACTTACTTTTGCCACTAATCTTCTCATAAATCAATCAATAGTGAGCAGCAAATGTGAAATCTCGCAGTCCAGTGTTTTAAATATAGTATCCTCTGCGTGCAAAGTCGTATCTTCTCCAAGCATAAACTTTCTAATAGGAGTGTTTTTATCGGAAGTGACCTGCCAAGTAAGAAATTTTTCTTTATCTGTTCGTAAATAAAAAAAATTAGTTAGAGCCTAAGAACTCATGATCAATTGTACAGCGCCATTTATGTGATTTATCACAAAAACGGCGCTCTACAAATTATCCAATTATTATTATTATAGATAAATAATGTTTCTAGAATTCTTTCGAATTTTTCAGAAAAGCAATGTTAAATCAAAGGAGAAATATTGATTCCTGAAGATGTTATGATAATGACCGGACAACTCGGAATGAAATCAACTCAGAACCTCTCTTTGTCATTCATTTTTAGACACGTTCAAATAAGAGCAAACGTATTTTAAAATGTCATGGAGGAATATTTGATGGCATGACATTGTTTGTCTTGTTGTATTATTAACTATATCTGTCACCAAATGATGGGGGGGGTTCTATTTGAGTAAACAAATCGTGTTTTAAGAGTATTTAAATTTTGAAAAGTCATTAAAAGTGATCAAAAAAAAAAATGTTACATTAGGTATGGACTATTTCAAAATCATTGTTTTTTAGCTTTTAATGACTTTTAATAAGGTATTGAGTTGAGTTGATTCTGAGTTGGAATGGGGCCGATAATATTATAACCATAATAAGTTTGAAAATACTAATATTATTGTATCAAATAAAACCAAATTATATATAATCATTCTGCAAATCTCTTGTATTTTCTTATGTTTGCTGATAATCGTATTATATATGTTGTGTACTTTTGACGTTTTATTTCTGGAATGTTTTCTACTTTCGATAAAAGTATCCAGGTAATTAACTTCCACATAAGCCTGTCAGTCTTTACTGAAAACTGATGTATTCAGGATAAAATAATAAAATCAACCTAAGAATATAACAAATTAAGAATATCACGAATTAAGAATATCACGCGGCAATCTTTAATCAAGTTACTTACGTAAAATGATGCGACAGTCACGGAGATAAAATAATGCATTAATCATTCCCATCCAGAGTGCAAGTGGCAATTGACCCTCAGCACATTATAGCTGGGCGATACCAACGAGTGTTATTAGTGACAGCTGTAATATTGTCCGAGATTAAAATGGGCGGTTTTAGAGACCAAATCATTTCTGGTTGAAATAATCGATATAATGAATGCGGCCCAGCTTTTGCAGAGTCAATAACAGAATGGGAGAAAATAAATTGAACACTACACATATATGGATGACAATTTCTAAACAGTCTAAAATAAACAAAATTTGTAGCTGATCACTCGTAAATCAAATAAATTTGTTTTTCATAATAAATTCATTAATATTTATACCGGAAAAAGTTCTAAATTATGATTAGATTTCTCGGAGGTTGTTAAATAGAAGATACCGATGTGATTGAAAGATATTAAAAATGTCGAGATCTTTCGACTTTTACGACAGATGGCAATATTGCTTTAACATGGGATGTGACGTCAACCTAAATGAAGATTAAGGATTAAAAAAAATTATTAATTAGTCATTTAACATAATTTACAAAAAAGTCAATAGATGTCGCACATTAAAATAAAAATGGATACATTTATCCAAGACACTATCTAGGTTGCATTTAGTTCGGGAAGAATCTAGCAATCATAATGAAACAAGTGGTTGAGCACAATTTGGGAGGCGGGAATGGGTACCGCCGCCCCGGGAACCTTTATTGGATAACCAACACCTCTTCCATAGGTCACCCCAAGTGGTTCGCTACGTTTGGTGATTTAGCAGGGGTGCCCGGGTTCATGGGGGGAGGTTTGTCTAGGCGGATGACCAAGACACACTGAACCCCAGATTCCTACCCATCCCTTAAACTCTTTTCCTTCCCAGAACTCTTCTCCCCTTCTTTTCCTCAAAAAACCCTCCACACAGCATCCCCAAAGATGACATAGGCCCTGAGGGAAATTATTTTTCTCAGGGCCTCCTGTGTGAAGCTCATGTAAAAAAAAAAAAAACACAGCCCCGGTCCTGTGTTAAATTCCTAGATGCGATCTTTTTCTGATTTTTCTGTTTCAAATTTTCGTTTGAGAGTAGCTAATATTGTCTTCAATGATTCATGATTACAATTTTAGGTTTGACACGATAAGTTATATCAAAACTTTAAAAAATATGTTCATCCTTGACTTGCAGAAAAAGTCAATACATGTCACACATTAAAATAAAAATGGATGTATTTATCCAAGACAATATCTAGATTCCATTTAGTTAGGGAAGATGCAATAAAAATATGCGTTAATAAAATGAAGATAATGTTAGTAGTCCTTAGTCGAAGTACGATACAGTTAAATATGACCGAAGGCGATAGGGTCGAATTAGGTCAGTGGTTAGAGACCCGGCAAGGCCTTGTTGCGACCGTATTTTTTCATAATTTTTCCATGTCAATTTTCTGTTGAGAGAAGGTGACTAGAGAATAAAATATTCTAAAAACTAAATGGGACAACACATCATTGTGTGCGATGATACTATTCTTGGGGAAAATCAAATAACATTATCAGTCAATCTGAACAACGTACGTAAATGGCGTTAAAAATATATATATATTTTTTTTTAATTGCCGGCAACCCGGGCGTTTATTACAGTAACAATATAATACAAGAAAAGTCTGTAACCCGTCTCACTAGACGATGTCTGTTCTGAGACGGGTACATAAATATGCGTGCATGAACATATTAATACACAATTAGCACATAAAAACATATTAATCCTATAAACACATACACACAAACATAACATACATACGCAAACGTATACGCATGCATGCAGTATTCAGTTTTATTAAATTTAAGAATTTAGCTAGCATCTAAAAACAATAACATTTCAACAAAATAATATAAAGTATTAAACTAGTCATGGGTAAAACATAAGCAATATTAATAAGAAAGCATAAATCTCTAAAAATTTAAATATCGCATATATGTAAATAGAGAATCAGGATTAGACTAAGATGGGATTATTAGTAACTTGGTGATGCATTCCCTTTTTTTGTGTAGTAACCAAGTGTTGAAATATTTATAGAACCCTTTTAGGTTTTTTTGATTCAAGCAAAAAGTGGTTTCTTTTAGGAATGTGTTGTAAATGAGAGGTGCGAGGTAGGATTCGTGCTTTTTGGCAAAGGTTGATTTAATTTTTGGGACAAGAAGTTGATTATGCGTTTTTGCTCTTGTATTTTGTGGGTGAGTTACGTGGCATGGTGAGGATTTTATGCAGTTAATTTGAATTATCTTTTTAATGAATAAATTGATTATTTTGTTATAAGTACATATAATAAAACAAATATACAACTTTTTCCACTTAAATTTTATTGACCGTAACCGGTTTCAGCTCGCTAGAGCCATCTTCAGACTGGTACAAATTATTCGTAGTTTACGGTTTATATACATAACATATGAGGGAGGGGAAGCGTGGTGGTGTAAAGGATTTTATTCAATTATATTAATTACATTTGTTGCTAAGTCTAATTACCATGGGTTTGCAGCTCACTTCCATATTGTTCAGGGAAAATCCTTATAAGTAATATGAATTATTAATGACCTAATTTTATTGTCAAATCGTTATTATATTTATGATGCATGGAATTTTTTTATTGTTTTTTGAATGGATACATGTTTTATTTAAGTTTTACATTTGTTTTATTATAATATATTATAATGGGATTCCACAATGAATTGTCAGTTTCAAAAATAGAAATATTAAAAAGATCATTTTTTTATTCCGAACGGATCTGCTGACAAAATACATCACAAATACATTGGTGGTTCATTTTAATTAACGTATTGGGAATTGGGACTACATCCTTGAAATGAACTGTCATGTGTTTTAAGACGTGCAACTAACTTTGAATAAATTATGATGAATTTATTTAGAAAAGCTACAAAAAAAGCTATTCAGTAATTGCGAGTCAATCATGACAAATGTCATGGCAATGATTTTCTGGATAATCATGTACGTTTACTGTGGGATTGGAAAGACGCTGTTGTTCACGTGTGAGACGGCAATAGATGAGCCTTTATAATATAGTGCAGCGAGATCTCACTCAGTCTCTTTGTACCTAGATGTACTAGATCAGTGGTTCTCAACGTGGGCGAAAACGCCCCCTTTTGGGCGTTTGAGACTTTCAGGGGGGCGGTAGAAGACCCAGAGAAAAATGGGGGGCGTTAAGATGGCTCAGGGGGGCGTTGGTAGGTAAAAAATATGGTCTAAAAAGATAAACAAAAAAGGCTAATCACGTAAAATAATACGTATAACACAATAAATCAAAGTAAACTTTAATATTGGTTAATTTTTGTTATTGTGTGTATTATTGTCATTTTTATCTCGTGTGCGAAAATTTACGTATTTCGATAGTTCGGGAAATGGATGAAAATTGAACTGAAAGATTCTATTACATTCAGATCTACGTTGAATTGAATTTTTTTTATTGAAATTAAAAATTTAAAACTTAACTTAAGTTGTAACTTAACTAAAGTTACAACTTTCTCATTAGATAAGTTATAAATTCAGTGTCTTTTCAATGTTCATAAAATAAGTATGCGTTTTAATTGTTCTCATTGAAACCATCTTCTTCCTAGAAATAGGAAAGGAGGCATTTTCTATCTTACGATATTACAGTGAATTACACGTATAATCGCGGCAATAGCTGTTCGCGACAGATAGTATGTAAAAAAAAATTGACTTTCGGGAGACCCAGAGAAACCCATCCCATCCCATAGCACCCCCCTCCCCCCCGTTGTGGTAAGTATAATCGCGACAATAGCTGTTTCAGATTCACAACGACAGATGGTATGCAAAAGCAGTTGGGGGGCGCTAGAAAATAAAATATTCTCAAAGGGGGCGGTGGGCAAAAAAAGCTTGAGAATCTATGTACTAGATCATCGTCCAAGCTAGACGTTAGTTCGCCATAACAGTTGTAACTTACATCGGTATTTACCATCATTATATCGTCTTTAAACTACATTAACAGAATAACAGAAGTGTTGTAAGTTACCTACCTCACTCATTAAAAACATTGGCGCAGCCGGAAGAATTATAAATCAAAAGATTCTAAATTACAAGATAAAGGGTAGAGTCATTGATATACAGCCTTTATTGATCGACGAATTGAGTGCATTATTCAACCCACTAGTTGCTTGGAGTCAACGACCTCTACACGCTATTAAGAGTACCTAGTCAGCCGGTAAAGTTAACGTATTAGGAGATTCAACTCCCCGTGAGGACTTGGCTAATAGGTGCGGGTAATGAAAGACCCAGGCAGCTTCCCATCCATCAGCCTCGTCAGAGCTTTCCAGTACAAGTGAACGCACTTTGTACTGCACTGCAGATTCAGCAATTTCAAAATGCTATTTGTTTTCGTCAGGGAAGTGCAGTAGAAGCAGCTGGCCTTCGATGGAAAACTTGGCAGATATTTATGAACGCGTTCCAGTTGCTGCCTTTAAAATATCGTAATATATTATTTGCTAGAACAAGTAAATGAATTATTAACTTCTATCGTTCTAAAATATTGTTGGTTAAAATAAATGTTTTAGGAATCAAACATTTCTGGACAATACGCAAACCTACATAAAATGTTTTGCCAACTTAAAAAGTAAAAAAAAGTGTTGAATTTTTTTGGTGTAGGTGTAAGGTTTGTTTCAAGGAATTTGAACAATTCATAAAATTTCAATGCTAATTTTCAAGTATTAGGTAATTGTTTTTGTGTTTAATTCTTAGAACTTGGAACTAGGTTTTAAATTTATAAGAAGACTAGCTTTTCCCCGCGGCTTCGCTCGCATTAGGGAAAAATACTGTAGCGCTTGCGCTTAACAATTATCCCCCCTCCCGCATTCCATACATTCATTCCCGGTACATTCAGTTTTCAAACAGCTCGCGTGCCACCTAAATTTCACAATGCTAGAGCTCAAAGAAAAAAAGAATTATCCAATTTGGTGCAGTCTTTCGGAATTTATGCGCCTACAATCTTTTCGGAGATTAATTTTTATTAAAATGAGTGGAAGTTTGTAAATATAATAAAAATAACGCTATTTATTATACAGTCTTTATAATCGTTACAAATTATATTTTTAATGTAGAAACTCTCAACTGACATTTATTCCAAAACATAAGTTGTCCAAAAAAACAAACCATATTCTAATATTTGACTTTTTTGGAGCAGCTGCCGACCAGTAGGTAGGGGGCTGAGTACCTACCAGCATAGATCGCACAAATATATCAACATCGTTTCCATGGCAACGATTTGTTTTCTGACGTTTACAAAAACTCGCTTTTGTTAGCGACAGAAAATAAATATGATATATTAATATTTATAATTTCACTACGCCAGAGCTTACCATTATATACAGCCTATATAATTTAGCTTTCTATTGGTGAAAGAATTTTTAAAATCGTTTTCTTGTTTTATGCGTGAAAGCGTCAAAAACAAACTCGAGCAGTTTCGCATTTATAATATTAGTATGGAAGTATGGATTAATGCGAAAATTGAGTTAGTATTTATTTTGAAAGACTAGAGAATTTAAGACTCTTTAGGACTGGAGATTTCCATGAAATGACCTTTGCAAAAGCTCAAAATAAGAAGTTGCTTATATTTTTACACTTCGCCCCGATGGCGAAGGTGAAAGGTTTTTTTAACTTATGAATATGACTATCTCAAAAGATGTTTTAAGTTTATTAGTCTAAGTTAGTTTCATAATATACGATTCTGTCTTCCTTTTGTTTATACATATAAATACAACCTTTCATAAAAGCTACGCTACTCTATATCGTATACATTAAAAAAAAACACGATGAATAAATTTAAATGAAGAGGTAGTAAAAATTGTATTCCATCTAAAAACATTACGTATAAAACAATAACTTCTGAAACAGAGAGACGAACGCAAAATTTTATGACTAGAATACTGTTCACGTCGCAATAAAAATGTCTCAATCACCTCTGATGGAATTTATTAACACTGCAGATATATTCTGCCGTATCACTTGAAGATTCGTATTATACTAAACTTGACCGACGAGGAATTCAATGCAAGAGTAGATACAATACAATACATTGCATTATACAATACATGCAATTTGCTACCGGACTGACCAGTTATTCAATCAAACAAAGAGCGGCCAAGTAAAGCAGACTGGCAAATTTTCTCAAAAACCGCAGACCTGGCGATACGATACGATTGTACCCCACAGCCAGGAGCACTCCTGTCCCGGTGAGACCGGTACACCGAGGGGCACTGATTTGTTAGGACTTGGAACACGTGCTCTGAGGATGGGAAGGAGGTAGGAGTTTAATCGACCGGTATACATGGCAACCTTATAAGCCAATAATGGAATTTAGGATGGGCAGGAATAAAGGAATGGATTGAGCGTTATGATTTATTTTTCATTTTCCTTCTTTTTTATACTTTTCTTTATGCCTTCCTTTTTCTTGCCTCTTCTCGGCTTTTCTCGTCTCTTCTTGCTTCTTCTCGTCTCTTCTGAGATATCTTACAGTCTCTTATTAAATCTTCTTGCCTCTGTTTGGTTCGTCTTGTCTCTTCTTACCGCTGATTGAAACTTCCCGTCTCTTGTCGGCTCTTGCTGCTTGTTTTTTTTTTCTCTCTTCTTGCCTCGTCTTGTCTCTTCTTGGATCTTCTGGAACCTTATCGTATCTTCTTGGCTCTTCTTGCTTCTTCTAACCTCTTCTTGGCTCTTTTTGGCCTGTTTTGTCTCGTCTTGTATCTTCTCGTATCTTATCTCTCCTTGGCTCGATTTGGCTCTTCTTGCAAAAACCGCAGGCCTGGCAGGTAAAAATTCAAGTCATTTTTCCATGGAATATCAGTTTCAGTTTCAGTGCCGGCAACCCGGGCGTTTGTTTTATTTTCATTTATATATATAGATTTCTTTTAACCATCTCACTAGAAAAAAGTCTATTCCGAACGAATAAAGTCCCAATATTTAGATATCAGATAGCTTATCCATGAAAATAATCTCATAGCTAACCGGTGTCCTAGAAAATATAGTCAGAAAAAGCTGTGGAAATTTCACTGCTATCAAGCTTACGGATCAAAGCCGGATCGGTACATCAAGAGAGACTGGTTGAGGGAGGCCTTTTAATCTTCCAGCCAGACTCTCTCGATCCATCGCCTTGCACCGCAGTTGGAGGAATGGATTCACACTAGTGGACGCATTGATTATACCGACCCCTCATACCTTTTTCCTTCACAGAACTTTCTCCTTTTCCTTTCCCTAAAAAGACCCTCTACACAGCATCCCCAAAGATTTCGTAGGCGTAGCTTAGATTGCGTGTGTGTAGCTTAAGTAAAAAGCTACATAAAATCGTCGATGTTTGATTTGTCTTGGCACCCCTCATACATTTTTCCTTCCCAGAACTTCATCTCCTTCCTTTCCCTAAAAAGACCCCCTACACAGCATCCCCAAAGATGTCACAGGTCTTGAGTGGAATTATTTTCTTCAGGTTCACCTGTGTGGATCTAATGTAAAAAGTTTTAAATAACATCGTCGATGTTAGATTTGTATTGGCTGATGATTTGTCTAATTTATATTTTAAATAATTTGTGTTTTGTCTAATGGCCAGTGGAAGTGCATTGTATAACTTAGTTGCAAAGCATCTAAAATTTCACCAGCAAAAAATTGTTTTAGCGAAAGGGGTAAATAAGAGATTATGTCGTTTGTTTCCAGTATCACGAGCAGTTTGGAAATGTCAAAAAACAGTTAAATGTTTCAAAGGGGTACGCTAGTATGGTGGCATACTGAAACAATTTTAAACGGTCAGAATTTTTTTTCAATAGAATATCATGCACTATACCTACTATGTATTGCTGTATTTTAATAACATTATAGAATTGCCCTATCGATATTGCATAATTTATCAACTTTAGAATGCAGGAGAAATAAATCCGACCAGAAATTTTTATTCAAAATAATCAACAACGTTGTTGACAACAACTATCTTGTAGAAAACATTTACTTCCACTGTCCACTACGAAACACAAGGTCAAACCAACTATTTCACAACCCATATTCAAAAACAAATTACACACAACATTCATTTCTTAGAAGGACGTGCACAAAATACAATAACATCTTTTCAGATGCCGATATTTTCTATTTGTCCTCAGACCAATTTACCAAACGCGTTATAGAAAAAATTAAAACAAATTGTTAATTAAAAACCATTCACCCCTGCTGTGTGTCATTTTCTCAATATCATTATGTTGTTTTTCCTTCTTTTTATAATAATATTATTTGGATTATTTATATAGCGCCGTTTTTGGTGAAAAATTACCTCAAGGGCGCTGGAAAACGGCTAATCATGTTTATCCTTATTTTTATTAAGAAAAAATATCGTTATCGTATGATGTGAAAATGTATTATTTTTATATACTCGTAGGTTCAAAGTTTAATTTTATTTTATCCATCCTACATGCTTTAAAAATCTGTGTTTTTCACGAAAGAAATTTCGTGTATATTTTTTCTTTTTTTCTACCACTTTATGTTTTTTTTTTAATGTTTTAAATTATATTTTTTATATGTATATATACCATACATTTTTGCGGAAACTTCGCTGGTTCATGCAACCGTAATACGTGATTACCTTAATAAAATATGTGTTACTGTTTGTTTCCCCAATAAACTAAAATAAAAAAATAAAAAATAAAGATTCACTACAATACCGACAATAAAACATCTATGGTAAATATGGGCAGTAAATAAAAACACCGTCTTAAGGAATTCCGAGTTACACCGAGAAAGTTCGGATATTCAACCAGGCGAAGGCAATGCAGACGAAGAAACAGGTAAGAAACAGTACCGCGGTCCAGTTCGGTACGCTGGGTGGCCTTATAGGGAGGACCTCGCCTCACAGCCCGGGGAGAGAAGACAGAAGAAACGACCGGGGAACAGAAGACAGAAGAAGATGGGAGACGCAGTCACGATCTGCCCGTTGACCATAAATCAACAACGATGCGGTCAGATTGGTAATGTTTGAGCTCAATTCAGGTATATCGTAGCGCAATTCAAAGAGTGTTCAAAGGCTTTATATTATTACTTGAATGAGCAAATAACAAATACGAGTATATTATACAGGTTCCACGTAAACTCAGAAACATGCAATTTAAACACCCCTTTGAAGTCATTAAAAGTTTAAAAAAAAAATTGAAAAATTCCCCATAACTTAAAATTACGTCACCTATTTCACCAATTTTTATATTTTTTCATCACTTTTAATGATTTTTCAAAGGAGGTGTTGAATTTGATTGATTCTGAGTTGTCCAGTCACTCACGGCTTCTCGTAGGTCACGCGATAAGAACTGAGGCTATTTGTATGAAATACTGCATGTTACACACACTTCTGATATTTTTTTCTTGCTTACATCTACAAACTGTTTTGAACGAAAAAGGGACAACCGTATAATATTTGAAATTGGAAATTATAAGAGTTTTTAGTTTATTTGTTTGGAAAGTTTTAAATTGGAATTGTAACGTCAAGTCCATGTCCATAGTGTACAAATTATAGGTCGAGTATGGTTATTGGACAAATATTGTAGAAAGAAAAATTAGTAAAAAATGTAGGTAAATAAAGAAATAAAAAAAACATAAGCTTTGTATAACAAAAATGTTTTCCGAGTGGACAAAAATACCCGTTAAATGTACAAATAAAGAAAACGTTGTTAGAGTAGATAAAACATTGTTCATACGGACCAAAATATTGTCCAAATTGATCGGATATTGCTAAATAGAAAAGAGTGTCCAAATGTACACAATTCCGTCTAATTTAATATATGGTTATATATAATGCAAGCAATCCAATAAAATATTATAAGGTGAAAGAACCGTAAACTGCGGTTAAATATGTTAATCGTAATCTTGAATATTTAAAAATTGCTAAACTAAAAAACGTTTTTAAAATTTTACACAACTGATAAACAACAATTAATGTAAATGGTTGTTTATCAATTGTGTAAAATATAAAACCCGTTTATTAGTAAGGGGAATTTATCACAAAAGTACGAAAAACATCATAAAAAATTTTTCTTTAAGGTCGAGGGTGTGTCAGAGTTTGGACAATCATCAAAAGTAATTTTATTTAATTTGTCGAGATCTGTACTCAAGTTATGTTATTATGAGCTTGCTTAAGAGAACTGAAATAATAACAGAACTAGAAAAGAACGTTCACAGAACGTGAAATTAACTTCAAAATTTGAAGAATTGTTCTAATTCTGTGAAAAAACTCCAAATTGCTATAATTGAATTTGAAGACTTTTGTACATAACTTCTAAAATCAAATCGTAACTCGAAATGTTAACTGTCAAATAAATGTTCATGTAAGGTAGGCACTCCTAACTTGTAGAACTAACAACTTGAATTCAAAAATAGAATAACAGAACAAGATTTTTAAACCAACTGCTAGAACTTTAAGCTCTCCTGCAGTGCGGGAAGTTGGTTGGGCAGATAGAAGCTTTTTTACTTTCCTGGAATCAGTACTTCACAGGTGGATTTACGATCTTGCTCTTTGTTCATTGAAATAGGGGTCGTCTGTTCAATACATATTTATGTGTTTTATGCGATGGGGGTGCACTTTACAAACCCCTTTAAGTAATAAAATCAACCTGGGCCCCTAAGACAGCACATCGAGAAAGGTTTTGTCGACAATGTCGGTAATTTGTTATCATTCCAGAGAGCATGTCTGTCGAACGGCGAACTGTTGACAGGACCATAGTAATTTAGTAATTATAGGATACACAAAAAATAAAAATAAAATAAATACAAACCGTCCAATAACAGGGTACAACAATAATAAGATAAGAAGTATCTAAACATTTTGGGTTAAGAGAAGTCAAGTGAAAACCAGAGATTCGAGAAATTTGTAAAGTTCTGGGGGCTTTTGCTAATTATGTCCAGAATCTTTCCACTACAGTATCGTCGTATGAGTATCG
This sequence comes from Glyphotaelius pellucidus, assembly GCA_936435175.1. Taxonomy (NCBI): domain Eukaryota; kingdom Metazoa; phylum Arthropoda; class Insecta; order Trichoptera; family Limnephilidae; genus Glyphotaelius; species Glyphotaelius pellucidus. The sequence continues at coordinate 38,105,030 of OW386545.1, read as the reverse complement.
TCCTGGAATAGTGGAAGATTCTTTCATTTCGCCCTGGTGTAAGACCACCGTTCAGAATCGAAATGTTGCTTGAAATGGCTTTAGTCGTGTTTGGTGACCAGATCTGAATAGCCAGGTACTTCCCATCTTCCTCTTCCCCATCTCCTTCCCCTCCCCACTACCTTCAACCTCACAACATAGCCCAATTGGGGATGCCATAGTCTCACTGGCTCCAAACGGAAGCAGTTGAGACTCTTGTGCGGTATTCATATAAAAAAAAATTAATAATTATAGTATACTTGCAGCACGTTCCAGGGTGGAAGATACTCCCAGTATCACCCTGGTGTAAGACCACTATTTAGAATTGAAACTTGAAAATTGGCTTTGACCGTGTTTCGTTTTTTTGCCCCACTACCTTCAGCCTCACAACTTACTCCAGTTGGGAATGCCATAGTCTCACTGGCTCCAGTCGGGAGCAGTTGGGACTCTTGTGCGGTATTCACATAAATCTTACACATTTTTTAATTTGACTTCGTGATGTTATGAGCCCGCAAAGCCTGGGTTCAAATCCGTATAGTTTTACGCTCGATCAAGGAGTTCAAGTGATATCAATCCTAAAGCTGGAAGGACTTTAATTGGCTTAACTATAGTCTATAATTATTCCCATTAATTCAAATTGTGTATAGCCTTATTAGTCTTTGATAATAAAACCACTTCTGGCCAATATATTAAAGATTAATAAATTATTGCTATCACGATAAAATCGCGGCAATAAAGTCATAACCGTTTGATTCGTCTGGGAACGGGTTGTAATGTTTGATTACTTTATGGCGGAATTTCAGAAGGGCCGTAATATGATATTCTTATGGTTTCCGTTCTATGGGGAAGAAGAAACTTTTAGGGCTGCTCTGGGGGTAATGTTTCCAGTGGATATTGCTCGGGGTGACTGCGAGGGGTGCTTAGGGCTTACTGCCGAGTGCCAAGATTGTAAAAATTGAGACGTCATCACATAGTAAGAAGAGTTAGAAGATTTTTCGTAAAAATAATGCAAGTATAGACATCTAAGAGAAAAAATTAAAATTATAAATCTTAGTAACGTGGTAAGGATTTTCATAATGGGCATAGTGCAGATATTATTAAATGCCTGTAAATAATTAACGATTATATTTTGGTAGTTAAATTTGTGGTGTGACATGTTAAATGAAATAAAACTTTGTTTATAATCACGATTTTTTTAATACCGACCGGTTTCGCTTAAAACAAGCATTATCGTTAATCATCGGTATAAAATTAAACTTATAACAAAATATACGTTGTGTAAACTTATATACAAAAACAGAAAGAGACAAAACATAAAATAAAGGAACAGTGAGAAAGTATGAAATTAATATCTTACACAGTAATTGAAGAGAAAGAGATGTGTACGTAATGGGTTACCATATTATATCTTCAGAGACAAAACTACACGTGTATAGGTGATTAAGGAATAATAGGGTTTTTATGAGTTTATCGGAAATATTCCAAATATCCTATCGAACACATAACTGATTATTAAGAATTTGGGTTAAATTTCTTTTTAAATTTTTTTTAATGTATTGTTAAAATATCAATAAATAAATCATAAAAAAATATAAACTTAAAAGATTAATGGTTTTTTTAATGACCGTCAAAAACGCCCGAAAACTGGGCTTCTAGACTAGAATACCCCCTTAAATCATAAGTGATTATAAGATATAAAATATATTTTTCATCCCGATACTCGTCCCTCTTCTAATCACAAGCGTCCGCTTCTATACAAGTGAAACAGCAAAAATTAAAATTACAAAGTGGCAAACATTCCAGAAAAAACAATTGAAAAAAACATTTGCATAAAACTTAACAATTTTTTAGAATTCTTCTCTTTGTTAGATCCCAACCAGTGTGGATTTCAAAAGAAAAAAGTACGGAAATGCTGCTTCAGGAATTTTCAAATCATGTAATATATTTTTAAGACTTAGAAATATTCTCAGACTAGAAAACCTAAAGAGTGTACTGTTCAATCTATATTACAATACGGTATTATAGGCTGGGGTGAACATCTGATGTTTTAAAATCCTTTCAACATAGTTCAAAGATTGATAATTAAGGTTATCCTGAAAAAACCATCTTCAATTTCTACTGAAAAAATATTTTCAATATTCAATGTACCTACAATAATAGGCAAAATATTAAAAAAAAAAAATAAGAAAAATAACTTTGAAACCATATTTTGTGAATTTTTACTAAAGAAGGAATTTCATATAATTACCGTTATGCCTCAGCAAATGCATAGATATTATCTTAAAAAATAACATTAAGAACTAAAAAACATTAAGTGTCCAAGGAAAATATGTTATAAATCGGAAATAATTCGGAATGCCGGATCTTAATCCATGTTTAGAACGATTTATTAACGAGAACGAAGAAATCCTGTCGATTCCGCTAAACTCTTGTCATTTCTACAAAATAAAAAGCTCAACAAATAATAATACTAAATAAAGTATGAATGAAAAATTTCCTCCGCTCTGCATTATTGTGAACTGGGGGCTTTAATATAAAGTAAAAAAGCAGGTAAAGTATTCTGGCATTCATCTTGAGTATTTCTGAAGCTGGAAAGGAGCTAAGTAAAATGCATTGATGCACTGCCGGCAATACTCGACCTATCCCGGGGGGATGAGGAACACTTCTCAACATCTTCCAGCCGATGCACTTACGTTCGAGTGCAACATGTGTACATTTGTACACTGCAGGACTGCACCTATATCGTACAAATGTGTACCGACACTCGAGTGGTTACAGTTTGAAAGCTTAACCCTTAACCCTTGAAATGGTAGAACTCTCGTCTCGGAATGTTAGTGGGGCTCGCAGGTTGTGTTAGTACCACTGAAGTCAATAACTCAAGTGCTAAGTTAGCCTTTTCGTGAACGGTAGATCTCTCAATCTTTGCCCCCTCTTTTTTGTAGATTTGGCTGATTGTATTTTAAAATGTATATTTTACACATCGTTGTAAAGTTATCCCGATGAGTTATAAAACCATGCCAGAATTATGTTGTGGGGTTAGGATGATAATAATAATAATTGCATAATTTGTACAGCGCAAATTACGTGAAAACTCATCTCAGGGGCGCAGTATAATTATGACTTCCTAGGCTCCATCTGTCAGGTATGTCGTCACTTCAGTTAAACCTAATTTTATTATATAGTTTAATCTTTATATAGATTCTGTAGAGAATTTTACAGTTATTATGCGTTATTATTATTGATATTACATTAGAAGATTAGTGGCAAAAGTAGAATTAGTATTTATTTTAAGTATTAATATTATTCAAATCAATGTAGAAGAAGATAATACTAATAAATCTAAACGAAACATGAAACAGAAATGTGTGTTAAATCCAAAGTGTTAAATCCACTGTCAGGCGACTTATTTATAAGATTTTTATATGTCAATTTTCGAAGGTGTCTATATTGATTTATTACCGGTTCAACCATTTATTCGGTTGGGATTCGGAATCTGTTTCCCCAACTAAGTGTTAAGGTTTTCTTAAAAGTTATTCCCGTAAAATTAAAATGTTTTATTGCTTATTCAAATTTAGGTATGAAGATTTTTTATAAAATGACATTTAGAAAACTTTAAGTTATTTTCAAGCTTTGCAAAGCGCTCTGCAGGTGAAAAAAATACATTCATTGAAGAAGAAGATAACACTTATAATCTAAATGAAAATATGAAAGAAAACAAGACACAGAAAAATAGAAAAAGACAATGGTCGCAACTGGTCTATTTTTCTGTGTCTTGTTTTCTTTCATATTTTCATTTAGATTATAAGTGTTATCTTCTTCTTCAGTGATATATTACTTTGATGGGAATAACCTTCAAAAGTTATAAAAAGAGAGTTTTTCTTATAAAAAATTGAAAAATAAATTCGATTAAATTTCAATTCAATGATTAGGTAGTTTACAGCATAATATCAGTGCTGAAACTAGGATAAATTAAGTTTGTTTTTTTAGGATATAAAACATTAGTGATAAAAGAAGAACAGGCTGGGTTAGTTTTGATTATGAGGCAGAAAATTCAAATATCAAAGAAAGATTCGCATAACATTAGCACTCCCTGCACGTGCACACGTGGATTGTCGAACGTTTATCTCGACTGCAAGCGAAAATTGTCACAGTGCTAGGAATACAGCAGACAAGCACCTGGGTAACTGTACTTTGTACCGAAGAATTCTATTCGAATTGAAAATTTCAAAGCCGCAATACAATAATTCAAATACTTAATCCCACTGAAAACAGATAAATAACGAATAGCGAATATCCTTCATCGATGAATATCCCCTTTTTGACATTAATAAATGCAAAGTGTCGACGTCGAATGCAAAGAATGGAAAACATCTTGTGCTAGAGGTGGGTCCGAGAGGAAAGAGAAGAGAGGGGAGAATAAGAAAGGGAGGTAACCGTTCGGTAATATATGGCGATAGATTCCAGAGGATGGCGAAAATATGCCCGAAACTGATTCTTATAATAGGGTAATATATATCCCGTGAATCCAGGAGGCTGCAGCGCGGAATATCAATGGAATGAGAATTGGATTGGGTTTCTGCGGAAAAAGTAAGCTTGGGATATCCGAAAGATATAATAATTAACATTTGGTACTTGGAAGCATTCGCCAGGTTATCTTCTATTCAATAATTTTATATACAGATAAACAAACACAGTGAAAACATCTTTAGCATCGTTGTGATTTGAAACTCAATGAAACGGAAACGAGCGACGCCAAAAAGAGACAAACATATACATCAATAGGATTTAGCCTGCGAGAGAATGAAATAGCAATAAAATATTTATTTATTTGTATTCGGTTCCAATATAGTGCGATAAATCCACGCAAGTCTTCTTTGGTCTAAAGGTATGAAGCGCCTAAAAATTTCAGCAGCCAGATTTCAGCGGACACATTTTCAGCGGATCGAATCCTACGAAATAAAAAAATAAAAAATTATTTTTGTAAAATCAATATTAAATTTTCAAACCATTCCAAAATGAAAATGCAAAAGAAAGCGTCATCTATCGACTCCGAAGAAGAAAACACAAATACTAATGAGCTGACCAAATGCATAGGAAAAGGTGCATTGAAATTTGACGTCACAAAATGGAAAAAGACTCATCCTACACATTGAGAAAAAAAGAGCTTCGCAGTCTCCCCACTCTTCTCTACCTTAGATTTCTGATCAATTCTACCGCTTGTGAATTGCACACCCTGATTTTGATTTTCAACATTGCGTTCAAGGCGTATTCTAGTCTAGAAAAAAAACAATTTTTTATTTAATTTTGTGATTATGGCCATTTCGCGATTTTTTTTTTAACTTTTCCTTAGTTCACGCTATAGCCGCATTTGTTTGGATTGAGAATTAATTTGGCTTTTTTAAAAGATTAATAGGAGGGTTGCAATCGTGTCAACCAGGGCGCGCCATTTTTTGAGACCCCCACTTCAACACCGTGTAACTTTTTGAATTTTTTCGTTTGATTTTTTTTATGTATTCTTTAATGTTTAATAAATATTTGGTAAAGTATTGGCCGAAAAATAAATTATTGTTTTTTTTTATTGCACCTGACAAAACACCTACAATTCATGCTTCTAGACTAGAATACCCCATTAAACATAATTGAACTTTGAGCCAATGTTTCAGACAGCCTTGCGTTGTCCATCATCAGGGCAGGTAAAGAGCTGACAAGTCAAGACCAAACAGGACAAAACAAAGAAAGCAAACTACAAAAAATATGTTAAAATACACTACGAACATTTTAAACGCAAAATTTTTATATGTACAACCTAAACAGTATCAAAACTTATTCCATTTTCACAGTTCACACAGATGCAACAAAACGCTGCAAAAATTCCATAGAAATATGCACAATTGAATGGAGAATCGTTAAGTTTAATTCACGATAGACAATTTAATTATGTGGCCGGCGGGGACACCCATAAAGTGATCTCAGAACATTACCAAAACGCGGAGCGAGATTAAAAATGAAAACATTGCGATAAAAGACCTTTACCGCTCACGACCCTGTTTATGTCCGCCATGATAGTATTGAAAGATAATAAAATGAATGCCGTGCCCGGCGATGCACGGCGAGAGGCGCTCAATTAAAATGCAATAATCATAAACATTTAGCACATTTGCAGTCAACTTATCGTCGATTGAAATGACTTCGTTAGGCAGGTTAAAATAATGATTATTCTTCGGCAAATGGGAAAGACCTGTTATTACACACACGAGTACACTTGCAATCGTGATGGGACATTAAAGCAGCATTCAGACGGTAGTTAAGGTGCAGCGAAGCAACATTTAGTTATTCCGGCGAATGAAATACCAAACGTCGTCGTTGTCGCCACGGTCAACAAAACCGACACATTGATTTTTACTAATAATAATAAATAACAATACTGGGATGATACAATACTTTGTATAGCGCTGTTTTATTGGAAAATAATCTCAAGGGCTGTCACATCTAGTTCCTAGATGTTACCGTATCTTTTTTTGATTTTTTTGTTTCAGATTTTCGATTGAGTATAGCTAATATTGTCTTCATTAATTATATATTACAATTTGAGATTTTACTCATTAAGTTTCAATTTGGGAGGCGGGTATGGGTACAACCGCCCCGAGAACCATTTATTGGATAACCAACACCCCTGCCATAGGTCATCCCAAGTGGTTCGCCATGTATGGTGACTTACCAGGGGTGCCTTGGTTCATGCTGAGATTTGTCTAGATCTTGGCGGCCAAGCGTTTGCCTTCCTACGGCGTGGGCCACTTTACGATCTAACCTAGACCTCTTCAGCCGGACTCTCTCGATGAGGGATGGATTCATACGTCCATCACTAGACACACCCACTCTTCGTACATTTTTCCTTCCTAGAACTTCCTCTCCTTTCTTTCTCTAAAAAGACCCTCCACATTGGCTCCACACAGGATTTTTTTTCCTGTGTGGAGCCAATTTAAAAAAGTATGTTTTCAGGTTTTCACGGCCAAAAGTATTTTTGTTGCTTATTTTTGGGGTGTTATGGCGTGTTGCGCTACCTCCTTCTTTAGCCAACGTTTCGGACAGCGTTACAGTGTCCATAATCAGGGCAGATGAGCACTGTAACGCTGTCCGAAACGTTGGCTAAAGAAGGATATAGCGCAACACGGCATAACACCCAAAAAATAAATAACAAAAAATTTAAAAAAGTTTAAAATAAAAATAAACTTTTCTGTTGACTTGGGGCGTACAATTCGTTGGGGACCATAGTAGGATAGTAGAACGCGCAGGGTGACCGGACAACTCGGAATGAAACCAACTCAGATAAATCTTTTAGAGTGATAAAAAAATTTGTTGAATAGGTTACGTTAGGTTAGGGTTATCGGCTAATTTAAAATATTTTTTTCATAGCTTTACAAGAAGGTGTTGAGTTGACTTTTTTCTCAGTTGGCATGGAACCAACGCGCAGATAGGACACCGCGCTCCTTTCTGACCCATATTATTTATTTATATTATGTCAGATAATACACATGACCATACTTACCTGTAGGGTCACTGGGGATAAATACTGCTTATTGTTTATTAGGAAGATTTAGATAAAATACATTGGTGGTGTTAAATTTTTGTAGTATTTTTATTTACTTCGTATAAATTCAAGTGAAAATCACAGAAGAGTCCCAACTGTCTGGAGCCATGGCATCATCTCCTTCCTCTCCCCACTCACTCTGTACAGCCCCACAAGATACACCAATGTTGGGGTTGCCATAGATTTAATTTTTAATTTTAATGTTAAAATCCGTTTCAGTTAGAATTAGTTCCACTGGCTTCACAAATACGAAGTAAAAATAACAATTTTTGAACCAGTAAGTAACCTCTGGGCACAGTCCAAGGAGTTTTATACTGGTGTAAAGCATGTATAACGTATACCTAGGTAGGTATTTTTTTAAGTATTTGTTTAGAAATAAGTTCAAGGTGAGAAGCTTGAACTCTAAAACCTGGAGTTATTTCGGATGTGGTATTCTTTTCGTTCCTCTGTTTCGATGCTAGAGATGTTTTTTTCAGATCGGAATCACCATTGTTTAAGAGGGTGGTGAAACATGTTTATTCTAAAGCCAGCAAGAACAATGTTAGCGTCCAGCGTGCGTGCTGACGCTATCGGCAGGGTTGGAGAAAGCTCTCACATATTTAATACAATTAGCTGCTGTATCTGCCCCAAATAATAACTAGCTCAGGATTCGGTGCAAGCAGGATTTCCTCGTAACCTCAAGGCTAGTGCTCGTGGTCCGGAACTTCACGCTTCTCCATTCTCCCAGGGCCTCCCTCGTCAAGCAAAACACGGTAGGTTATCACATAAACAGTTTATTCAATTCTAGGAGACACAATAATACATAAAAAAGGAACGATCCTAGCTGAAAGTTAGTTTGAATGTCCGTCTCTCTTCTCTATCACGCGTGGTTAGGGTTAATACATTTAATTGCACACAAAGGATAACATGGTAATTGACTCACGTTTGATTATGGGCCAACAGCGGCTTCACACACTTGATTCTCTCAGTCTACGCACCGTCCATCGGGGAACGGAAGCGCACGAACGGCGAAACTGAACTGGTGTCGCCCATGTTCACGCGAACGTGGGCCCTGTAAGCTCGCTTGCTGAAGACTGAGGGCTTGCCGCTCCGAGAGCGGCAGCTCGGTTTGTCGCTCGCGGGAGGGGGTTTGATGCGCGCGCCTCTATATTGGCGGTTTATTTGTAACGTAACACTTCCCCCCTCGCCGCAATAAAAGCGACGTGGTAATGGAGCTGTAGGACTAATAAATCCTCTTACCTTTTCAGCACTTGTGCCAAAAACATTTAAGAGAAACGAGGAGAGAGAGAGAGAGAGAGATTCCTAGCTGGAGAATAGTTATGAACAGAACACAAAAGAGAAGATACATGGTGTAACAAGGAATTGTCAATAAATGTATATAAAGGCAGTGGCATACATAAATACAGTTGCAAAGAACAAGGATCTGTTGAAGAAAGGTACAAGGGTTATGCAGTGATAGAAAAAAAAAACTCTAAAATTGTATCATTGGTCTGTGAGCTAATGTTTGCGAACGTGGTTTGCGTAGGATGTCTGGGGTGGTTGAACGTTTCACTGAAGTTACAAGGTTACTTTGTCACAGTAACCTGGCCCATTTGAGATTACACTCAAGGGACACTAGGGCCTTTAAGAAAATACGAGGAAGAGAACACATGATGAGGCTTCTAGGTGGTGTGGAGAGTTCTACCTGTCACAGAGGTCGAAAGGGTAACTGCTTCCGGATCCTGTGGGTGAGCCAGTATGAAACCATTGAAGTACTGGAGAGTGGAATCGCAATTGGTGGTTGGTACACTGGTTTTTGTATGTAGTGGGATTGTTTTGTGAACAATCGTTGGTATTGTTATTTGCGCAAGGGCACAGGAGCATCCGCACAATGGCAGTAGGGCATTTGCATTATGCAGCAGGAACATTTGCATAATGGCAGCAGAAACATTTGCACAAGGGCAACAGGAACATTTGTATTATGCAGCAGGAATATTTGCATAATGGCAGCAGAGCATTTGCACAAGGGCAACAGGAACATTTGTATTATGCAGCAGGAATATTTGCATAATGGCAGCAGAGCATTTGCACAAGGGCAACAGGAACATTTGTATTATGCAGCAGGAATATTTGCATAATGGCAGCAGAGCATTTGCACAAGGGCAACAGGAACATTTGTATTATGCAGCAGGAATATTTGCATAATGGTAGCAGAGCATTTGCACAAGGGCAACAGGAACAGGAACCAACCTAGAGCTGGCGTGCTCGGGTTTGTTTTGAGTGTCGGTTCTTTGTGGTGATACGATTCGCAACTACACGCACGACTCACACTAGGTTATGTTAGATGCGGTCGGGTGCTTTTGGTACGCAGGGATTGAAGGCAAGGGACCTCCGTGACGGTAGCGAGGGCAGCATGAAGAGGCGCAGATGTAGATAGGGTGCAGAGCTGCTGGTTTTTTTTTTTTTAAAATCCGGCAAAAATTATTATTAGAACAAAATTCTTGAAGTTTACCTGCCTAGTAGACCAATGATGAAAAAAGTTTGGAGAGAAACAAGTGTGCATGTTGAGAAAAAGTTGGATTTGTTTGGCGTGTAGAGAGAGAGACGGAGAGAGAGCTAACTAAATGTGGCTAATTCCTAATACATGTTACAAAGGTACGTATTCAAGGACAGGTTCTGTGTAACCCCTTTTGGTTTTTTTCTTTACCAAATACATTTCCAAGAATACGTGGTTGAGGGGTTGTACGTATAACAAAATTCCCATTCGAAAGAAGTTGGTCTTCCATGACCTATGCTCACGTCTATACGGTAGCATTTTTTCTACTTTCGAAAAACAAAACATTGCGTACAAGATTAGTTATAACAAAGTGGGAAAGGAGTAGGAAGTTGAAAGGATCCGCGTATGAAGATTGTCCCATTTGACAAACGAAACGCCAAGTGCGTAACGCATATATCCCCATTCACGGATAATTTCGAGGAAGGGGGAGGGTGATAATTGGGAACATTTGAACGAAGAAAACTGCTGGGGACTCGGCTATTTCCGAAATTCGACCTCTGGGTGGAGGTGAAACAAGGTCTACAGCAGTCATCCTGGCACATTACAATAATGACAACTGGGAAAGGAGTAGGAAGTTGAAAGGATCCGCGTATGAAGATTGTCCCATTTGACAAACGAAACGCCAAGTGCGTAACGCATATATCCCCACTCACGGATAATTTCGAGGAAGGGGAGGGGTGATAGTTGGGAACATTTGAACGAAGAAAACTGCTGGGGACTCGGCTATTTCCGAAATTCGACCTCTGGGTGGAGGTGAAACAAGGTCTACAGCAGTCATCCTGGCACATTACAATAATATTTGGTAGTGTTGGACAAAAGAATACACTGACATAAAAGTCCAATCCTCTACGTGTATTGGGCAGAAGATTAGGGGTCGTTTTATTCTCCTACTTGTTTGCGAGAAATGACAGACCCTTGCTCAAATCTCACAAACCTGGGGATTTTCTTTGTTCGTCTCCCAGACAACGAGTTAGGTGTGTTTGTGTCCATCAACTTAACTCCCACGACACGATGCCCCATAATCATGAGTGAAGCGTATGATTAGTCCTTTTGAGATAGTAGATAGTTCCTGGGTTCTTGTGACAGGAAGTCCACGGGCATATTAATGATTACAAAAAAGGGGTGTGGACTACATTGAGTAGTTCACACATAAAGGTTTGATATTATTTCGTTCGCACGATTCATGGTGAGTATTGTAACGTCTTCACGTATAGCGTACAAGATTGCAAAATCAAAAGATTTGCAAGTAAGTTTTATAACGTCTTCACGGATAACAATGAACGAATTACAACTGGGTTGCCCAGTATTGAAGGGAGGTGCAAAAGACTAGGTATTTATGACATTTCTGACAAAAACCCACAGAGTAATTATAACGGGCTCCCCGTATCGCATTTAGTAGATATTCTGAGATTCCCATCTATGACGGCAGATTTTATAAGGTTCCCACCTATGATGGCAACAAAGGTTAACGTTCATATAAAGGTACCTATTCAATACAGACGGCGAGACATACTGATGTACTTAGTACAACAATACCGTAGCATAATAAATCCATATTAGCGTACGTTAAAGACTTGCACAAAGGCAAAAACATATTTGAAGATCTGGCCAAGATTTTATACTTCAACAATTAAGGGACGAAAAATTCTGGCGTGCTGATGGAATGTGAATTTCATCTAAGCTTACCGCAAAAGAGATCCTTTGTGGTACAACCCTTTTGGTTACGCACAGAGTATCGTATCGTGATGGTACAACTTTTGTTGTACTTACACGTACGATGGTAGCAACAATACAAGACATGCGCTTATCGTTGTTTGACAAGGCAAATTATTTACAAAGGTCCGATTTGAGTGTTTAAGACCTTCTAGGTTTTACTTACTTAAACAGACTGCGATGGACACACCTTGGTGTTATGAAAATTATAATAATGGGATGGGTTGTTCGCAGGGTGTTCACTTGGAGACCTGGCTTCTTGTTGTGACCTCGTACTTTGCACGTGATAAGTCACAACAAGGCAACCCCAAAATTTCAGTTTGAGCAGTTGAGACCCAGGGTGACTCAATGTTGCTGAATGTTGTAAAAAAAAATTTATCGTTAATGAAGAGGCACGTTGAAAGTTGTCCCTTTTATAACGATACTTTCCAGACTCCACATTCAGTTCTGGGGAGAGCTAGAGCAATTAGGGTTATTTATTGAGCGCCATTCTATTTTCTTAAAAAACAGAAAAAAAACTTAGAACGGGTAGCAAACATCTGATACCGCCGTGGGTTTACACAGGTTTGCTTACCTAATTTAATTACATATGACATAAGGGTTAGATGCACTTTGGCGAGGACCCGATATTTAATGTACAAAAAGATTTTCTAATATTTAGAAAGGGGTGACGAGGTATGACATGATGATGTGAAAATATGATGCTGCGAGTTGTGACGATGCACAAAACCTTGGGCACGTAGTCTCTGACTACTTGCAGTAAGCCACAGGGAATTCCTTTCTCCGAAGTGATCAATTTCAGGTAGAGGTGTGCATGCTTAGAAAAAACGATGTTTCCAAGGTTTGACACCTGGGGCAGCAATTAGAGGCGAATGACTGATGATGACGAGATATTTATACAAACAAAAATAAAATAAAATGAAACGAAACCACAAGGGAGAATTATATTTTCTTCCATGACTTTGGCTACAGTTGACAACACTGTGCCAGAGCTAGAAAGGTTTTAAAACATTTCTTTTCGTTGTGCTCCGGTTTTATGCCGGACGAAATGCTTGGGCGAAAGTTTTCTTTGGGGAATCTTTCGTTTTTACAAAACGGGGTGCCAATTTGGCAGAGAAGTACAGCGCACCTTGCGACAGAGTGTTGTTTCTTCTCCAGACGTTCTTCCTTGAACGTGACGTGCTTCCTGATGTACTTTTTGTTGTAGAAAGAAGCATATTGAATAAGGCATTTTTTGGATTTATTCCTGGGAGAAATCTTTCTACTTCTCAGGGCCTGTAGTAGTTCTTCCTTTTTTGACGTAGAAATGTGGGGAATTATACCCAGCGTGACTTGAGGGACTTCCATAGTGTATAGGGTCGTGTCAGGGTGACCTTACGTTGGGAGAAAACGAGAACTCGACTCTTTATCCGTATTTGGAAAGAAATTTTTGCCAGGGATTGACCACTGGGGACGTGTATATATATTTTTTTTTTTTTAAAATGCTTCTGCGAAAAAACGCGTATTTGTAAGTGTTTGGGTTATTTGAAAATTTGGGCAGAGGTTTGCCTCTGGCCACGTGCTTTTTAGGAAAAATCCAAGCGTTTTGGAAAAAAAAATTTCGAAAATTTTAAAAAAAATCGAAAAAAGGAAAAATCGGAAAAATTTTCAGAGTCCGAGAACTGGAGAAAATTTGGGCAGCGATTTTCCTCTGGCACTGTGTTTTTAAGAAAAACTCCAAGCGTTTGGAAAAAAAAATATTTCGAAAATTAAAAAAATCGAAAAAAGGAAAAAATCGGAAAAATTTTCAGAGTCCGAAAACTGGAGAAAATTTGCGCAGCGATTTTCCTCTGGCAATGCGTTTTTAAGAAAAACTCCAAGCGTTTGGAAAAAAATATTTCGAAAATTAAAAAAAATCGAAAAAAGGAAAAAATCGGAAAAATTTTCAGAGTCCGAAAACTGGAGAAAATTTGCGCAGCGATTTTCCTCTGGCACTGTGTTTTTAAGAAAAACTCCAAGCGTTTGGAAAAAAAAAATATTTCGAAAATTAAAAAAATCGAAAAAAGGAAAAAATCGGAAAAATTTTCAGAGTCCGAAAACTGGAGAAAATTTGCGCAGCGATTTTCCTCTGGCAATGCGTTTTTAAGAAAAACTCCAAGCGTTTGGAAAAAAAATATTTCGAAAATTAAAAAAAATCGAAAAAAGGAAAAAATCGGAAAAATTTTCAGAGTCCGAAAACTGGAGAAAATTTGCGCAGCGATTTTCCTCTGGCAATGCGTTTTTTAAGAAAAACTCCAAGCGTTTGGAAAAAAATATTTCGAAAATTAAAAAAATCGAAAAAAAAATTTTCACAAGTTTTCGTGGAAGTAATTTGTTTGAGAATTCAACAATATCTTGGGGGCATGGTTTCATTACGCGGCTTCCTATAGCCTGGCTTTAAACAGCACCAATTTTTTTGGTATTTACCCGCGAATTCCCTTCGTCTTTTCGACAAGATATTACCTTCTTTGTCAATTGACAAGGTATTATAGTGTCAGATGTCAAGGAATCCACGTCAACGCGAATTTAGTATTTTTTGCATTATTCGAATGTGATTTTGGCATGGCATGGCATGATCCGGTTTCATCAGACGACAGAGTCAAAAATACTTAATTGTCAAATGACAGAAAGAATTTAAATCCACTTGTTCCCTAGGTGTCAGCAAATGTCCGTTTAAAGAAACGTACCAGCGTGCTGCAAACTAGTATATTATTAAAAATATTTAGCACTTTCGAGACCAAGCGGATGATTTGTTTATCATGTACATGATTTTAATTGTTGAATAAATTCTTCTTTAATTTGTGTTTATTTCCACTATTCACTTGTATTGAAAATAGCAATTTTAATCGGCCGACACTTTGTAATCACTGTATTATTCGCAGCGACAACTTCCTAGGTTGGGCACCTTGCGTTGGAATACCGGTAATATTTTGTCGAGTGACGAGTCACAAATGATAAAATCGCGTCCGTAATAATTTAAATTGTGATTCGAAATTATGTTCGCGCCGAGATTCCTGTTGGAAGTGCTAGACAATTGGGAATAAACAATACATCATAATAACATTTCAGAGTTTACAATTGTTGCTTGGGAACGAGGCCGTGGTGGAACAGAAAAAAATTTAAATGGCCCCACGTTTAGCGCCAGTGTTAGCGTCCAGCGTGCGTGCTGACGCTATCGGCAGGGTTGGAGAAAGCTCTCACATATTTAATACAATTAGCTGCTGTATCTGCCCCAAATAATAACTAGCTCAGGATTCGGTGCAAGCAGGATTTCCTCGTAACCTCAAGGCTAGTGCTCGTGGTCCGGAACTTCACGCTTCTCCATTCTCCCAGGGCCTCCCTCGTCAAGCAAAACACGGTAGGTTATCACATAAACAGTTTATTCAATTCTAGGAGACACAATAATACATAAAAAAGGAACGATCCTAGCTGAAAGTTAGTTTGAATGTCCGTCTCTCTTCTCTATCACGCGTGGTTAGGGTTAATACATTTAATTGCACACAAAGGATAACATGGTAATTGACTCACGTTTGATTATGGGCCAACAGCGGCTTCACACACTTGATTCTCTCAGTCTACGCACCGTCCATCGGGGAACGGAAGCGCACGAACGGCGAAACTGAACTGGTGTCGCCCATGTTCACGCGAACGTGGGCCCTGTAAGCTCGCTTGCTGAAGACTGAGGGCTTGCCGCTCCGAGAGCGGCAGCTCGGTTTGTCGCTCGCGGGAGGGGGTTTGATGCGCGCGCCTCTATATTGGCGGTTTATTTGTAACGTAACAACAATCAGCCAAATACATCACTGGAAAAAATAGGCAAATAAACGCTTGGAAACTTTCTCATGTATTGTATTGAAAACACGTCACATATTCATACGGATTTTGCGAAATACAGTCGAATCAAATAAGTCGCAAAATGCTTATATTTGAAAATGTTCAATATAAACTAACAATCACCCGATTCCTTTACAGTGATAAGTTTAGTGGAGAGGATGTGAAATTAGTGCAAATTAACAAAATACTAATACGATGATTAAAATTGAATTTAAATATTAATAACAAAAGCCTGAAATACTATGTAAAACAAAGTATAACATAGAAAAGCAAGTGCGTCCGTATACACACACAATTTTTATTTACTAGCAGTTAAAAATCCGCTCCGCAGGTTTGTGCTGCTAGGCCCTTCGGGCGAATTTTAGTTTGGCTTCGCCCAGTTTGAGTATGGTGACCATTTTATAAATCTGATAGGAACTGGTTCCAAAAATAGCCAGATCCTTGGATCCACTTCATCCACTGTGATCCAGTGACAGCTAGTCACCATATTCACAACTCGTCAAGTATTGCTATCAACCTTCCCATATCCAGAAAAATACTTTAATTCTATAAATCCGTAGTACATATACCTAGGGGGGAAACGTCCACATGCGAGCTGCTGACGGAAGTAGCGACATCTTTTGACATATTTTTGAATTAAAAACCTAATTACAACTGTAGCTTTGCTTGAAATTTCACGAACACAGATGTTATTTGTGGCGCGGGGCGTAAGACGTGGCGTCGGACATGCAATCGAAGTCGGGTTCTGAAATTCAACCACGCTGATGCAAGGGCATTAATACTGTTTGATGTGTGTTGCAAACCGATAAAATAGAAATATTGTGCTCGTAGGCTACAGAAAACTACATGAGAAGATTTTACAAAAAAGTAGAAAAATAATAAAAATGGTATATTAGCAAATAGAATCGAAATTAAACGCATTTTGAAACTTACGCAAAATTGTGAATACAATTTTATAGTACAATATACATTTGTACATAATATTGTGCATTTAAATATATCACGATGCATACTTCATATCTAAAAGCACAGAATTCTAATGCAAGATAACCTCTTGGACCAAGAAATACCTGACTTGTCTGTTAGCTGATAATATTCCTAGGGGATTACATTAGAGGATTAGCAAGGCCCTTCAATGCTCTAAGCGTCTCTAATACCCGTTAGATTCCGCCATCACGACACAGTAGTTAACGTCAAAAACGGAAAACAAATTGTCTGGTGCCTCGGCCAGTAATTATAAGCGACTTCATGCAGCACCGTTAATTGCACCGGCAGGCTGCACTGCTGCACTGCTGCACTGCTGCATTGGCTGCAATGGGTCCTACCTTCACTTCACGACTAATGGCACTGTCAGGACAAAAGGAAAGGAGCTAGAGGTAGTAGATTCTTGCAGCAAAATGTAGGAGACAAGAAAAATTTACCAAACACCGTTAAATTCATGTTCATAGTCAGGTTATAAAGAATGGCTATTGACATAAATACGTCGTTAAAACAATATTAAGAAAAATCTCTAATTTCTAATTTGGGAGGCGGGCATGAGTACCGCCGCCCCGGGAACAATTTATTGCATACCCCCCTGCCATAGGTCACCTCAAGTAGTTCGCTACTGTTTGGTGACTTAGAAGGGGTGCCCGGATTCATGGAGGGGTTTGCCTAAGTCTTTGCGGCCAATGCGTTTGCTCACCTACTGCGTGGAGGGCTGGATCGAGAGAGATTGGTTGAGGGACACCTTTTGAACTCTCCAGACGGACTCTCTCGACCCAACGCCACTACCGCAGTGGGAGGGATGGATTCATACGTCCGTCACTCCTGGATACATTGACCCTTAGATTACTCACTCCTCATATCTTTTTCCTTCCCAGAACTTCCTCTCCTTAATTTCCTAAAAAGACCCTCCACACAGCGTCCCCAAAGATGACATAGATGGGAATAATTTTGTGTGGAGCAAATTAAAAAAAAGACAAACCTGCCATTATTAAAGCAAGGAGAAATAAAATTTTAACATTAAAGCTTTTTCTGATTTGAATTTTCGTTTTGTTAACAACGTAGAAACAGAAAATGAGGCATAAAGGGAAGAGTGGAAGAAATCAAGTGAGGTGAAGTGTTTCACACAAAAAAAAATCTTATCTTTTTAAGGTTATTTCATAAAAACTCCTCAGTCCCGAAATTGAACCGTAAAAATATGTATTTTTAAAACAAATATCATCTCTACTTTTGTCACCAATCTTCTAATAAATAAATAATAACAAAAGTGGTGTAGGGTAAAATAGCAAATATAGAATCACGCAATGTTCAGTGTTTTTAATAAAGTGTCCTCTGCGTACAAAGTCGTATCTGCTCCTAGCTTAAACTTTCTAATTACAAAGTGGTTAAGTTTCTTAAGTGACCTGTCAGTTAAGTATGTTTTCTGTAACAATTTGTAAATAATAAAATTAAATAAAGCCTAAGAAATCATAATTCTACAGCTTCCGTGAGGTTATTTTTATCTACTTTAATATAATATGTTTGATACCTTATCACAGAATGTATCCACATATTATATTAGCATACCTTAATATATCAATGACTGAATGTTGTGGTTTGCCTTTAGTCCACCCCTTCGAGAAATTTGCGGCAATACACGGTAAAGATTACCGACAATATTCACAAGACGAGGAAATAACAAATATTCTAATACACGTCCGATACTTATCAACGCATGTTGTTATTCCCTCGCTTCGAGCCAACTCCTTCGAGGAATTTGCAAACATTACTCAAAAGCGGGAGCTAACAAGATGGCTTACCGGTAGAGAAACAGGAGAATTTATAGTCAGATAAGACCAAAATGGCAATTTTATTCCCGCAGCGGAAAACGGCCTATCAGATGCTGGTTAATTGGATGACATAGAGGAGAAAGATGAATCATTTGAACCAGACTAACCAGAACAAATCAACTGCAAATCGCAGCCTAATGACAGAGTTTTGCTCCATAAAACGTTCACAACGTAAAGTTTAATTTATACGATATGTAAATAGGGTGGATGATAGGCAAAACACCCGACTTGCATATTAATAATAAACCGCGTGCTTTTTGAGTCTGCACTAGCGTACAGTGGATTCCGTTAGCCGAGAGGAATGCCGGCATGCTGATCTATTAATCACTGTCATGCGTTTTATTACAGGAATAGATAAGTACTTAGACGAAAATTTATAGCGGCTTGGGGACGTGAACGGCGGTTTATTCTTGCTTTGGCCAATGTGAATAATTGCAAGCTGATGATGAAGATCTTAATGGATTTATAATGCCCCGACACACTAATTCGTGTTTGCAGGCACATTAGTTATCATTAGATGTGATTATGGAGATTGCCACAAGGAAAAAGATGTAACTAATTTTAAAATGTTCACCACGGGACTTATTGGAATTACGAATAAGACGATAGGCCGAAATAATTAACACCTGCGTTTCACATGCAAATTTGATAACTTTGCCATTATTTTTTTCCACTCCTCGACCATTATTTAGAAAATTTCGGCCAAATTTGTAGTCATGGTAAAGCGTTTCAAAATATAAAGACTTCGATCTTTTGATAGGGTATACATAATAATAACAGACACAAAGCAATTAGATTACAGCCTTTTAGTTTGTTTAATCAGATGCTTGGATACCAAATTATCGGAGTATTATTTTTTGTGTTACCGACAAATTGGGCAATGCCAAAATTGATTCCTTACGTCCAGTTAATATAGGGAAATATTACAAAAACAACACACTAACGAGAAGAAACACGAAAATATACAATAGCAACATTTTAAAATCTTTTGAATGTGTTTGTGCACATAGTATTGAATGTTTCAAAAATGTTTTTTGAACTACCTTTGAAAGACGTTCATCAAATGTGTGAAAATTTAGGACATCAAATTTCAAAGTTCAAATTCAAGTTCCTTTATTATTTTGTTATGGGCCGGTACTCAGTTCTGAATACAGATAACAGAACTTGAATATGACCTTCACAGAACGTGAATTGCACGCGTTCTGTGAAAAAACCCATCCTTAGACTCTCGAATTCAATTTGAAATTGTTATTTTTATGTTTTGGTTTCATTCTTACCATAATTTTTTGACGTGATAACGTCTTATAAATCGATGAACGCCGGCAGTACTCACGAAAAAGAATGACTCATTGTCACGGTCCGCCTGAGCCGAGCAAGCGAGCGCGCGGAACAAGTGTTCGGCCTAAGCGTTCGACTTGTGACGCATCTATCTCTCTTCGACTCTATCGTTATTATATGACTTTATCACGTAAAATTATCGTCCGTAAACCGACACTACAGACAACCAATTTTTGACGTGATAACGTCTTTTAAATCGATGAACGCTGGCAGCATTCACGTAAAAGTATGACTCATTGTCACGCTCCGCCTGAGCCGAGCGTGCAAGCCAGAGTGCGGAACAAGCGTTCGGCCTAAGCGTACGGCTTGTGACGCATCTATCTCTCTTCCACTCCATCGTTATTATATGACGTTTTCACGTAAAATTATCGTCCGTAACCGACTTTACAGACAACCAATTTTTTTTTATCCATCCAGTATACCATCCAACACACCACTACAAAAGCAAGGGTCTCTTTAAAAAGATTTACCTTTATGCAAACGATTATAATTTAATTGCGGTCACATATGCAAGCGATCCTCACCGTCAAAGACTTGACCACATATATTATGAATAAAATTATCCCAGAATGGATCGTTGTTTTGTCTACTGCAACACGTCCGGCAGATTCAGTTATGGATTACATCCACGTGTCCGGCATTAGTCAACCGGGCCGCGATTAGCGTGTGCAGACCGCCATTAGACCATCGTCATCTGGTAGCGCAATCAGCGGAGCAGTGACCAGTGCCAGTGCCAATGGATGGTGGATGGCCAGGTGCGCAGTGTCTCCGGGCCGCGGGCTGAAGGCCGCCCGGGGTAGGTACCGGCGACAAATTACTCGGGGGTCGCAATCGCGCTCGAGGCTTTGTCTTTATCGATGAATGGGCGAACTTACATACAATGCGACGCGTAGGTACGCAACCGGGATATGTGACCAGACCGGTTATGGCAGGGTTTCTCAAACTTATTTCGATCACCACACCCCCTTCTGACTAACTTAATATTTATCCAAGCGGTTTTCCAGCTGGGGTTTTTTAAACTTAATTTTGTTAATGTGGATTTTTTTTACACTAACTCCACACAGGAGGCCCTGAGGAAAATAATTTCCCACAGGGCCTATGTCATCTGGGATGCTGTGTGGAGGGTCATTTTGAGGATAGGAAGGAATAAACATTGGTCTTGAAGATACCCATGCTGTCGGAAGACGGAAACACAGAGGCTGCACAATTTTTGGGCAATTGGGGGTATGTTATGAGGCTAAAGGTAATAGGGGAGATGGGGGAGAGGAAGGTGGGGATGTACCTACCTGGCTGTTCAGATCTGGTCATCAAACACTGCTAATGCCATTTCAAGCAACGTTTCAATTATTCAAAATTGGAATTGGAACGTTTCAATTATTCAAAATTGTGTTAAGAAATCATATTATTCCACGATTTTTCAAGGGTCTCTGTGCTTAATATGTTTGAGACACGTTCCAGAATGGGAGATTCTCTCAGTATCGCCCTAGTGCAAGACCCAAGACCACCATTTGGAATTGAAACGTAGCTTGAAATGGCTTTAGCAAGTGTTTGGTGACCAGATCTGAATGGCCAGGTACTTCCCCTCCCTCTTCCCCATCTAATTCCCCTCCTACCTAACTCCATACTCACAACATACCACAAACAAGGATGCCGTACTCTCACTGATGGATTACAGCAGATAGATACAGATGAATTGGAGCAGTTGGGACTCTTCACATTAAAAAAATGAAGTGTACCAAAGTCCTGAAAACCTTATTAAAATGTCAAAATAATAATCTGTAATTTAAAAAATATGTAAAAAATGGACAAAACATCAAGAGCATTTTTTTATATCAACGCCTTCATATTGACCTCGCCGCCCCTCAATACCCTTCACTGCCCCCTGTTGTTACACGTTAGGCCACCAACACCCGCTTTGGGAACCACCGAGCAATGGGGATACGTGTGGTCGAGGCGGGCGAGCGAACGGGCCTGCAGAATAATAAATTCTGCAATAATATGCATGGAAGTTAGTAGATACTGCACAGATGTAAAGTCACCAACTATTGGCTAAATAAAATATCTTCAACGAGACGATTACCTGATTGATGGAGGATGTATTTTAGCGAATTTTGAGATGATACTTTCCGATTGCATTTCCCGTAAACGAGTCACAATATTAAAGTTACTCTATTTGAGACTACTTTGTACTCTGTTTGAGAGGCTGTTATGGTTACCGTCTCTCCGGGAATCATTTATGGGATAACCAACCAAAACCCCTGCCACACGTCTCACCTGGTTCGTAACGTTTGGTAACTTAGCGGGGGTGCCCGGGTTCGTGGGTTGAGGTTTGTCTAGGTGTTGGCGGCGAATGCGTCGAATGCCGGATCGGGAGAGACTGGTTGAGGGAGACCTAACCTAGACCTCTCTAGCCGGACTCTCTCGATCTATCATAACTTTTTTTTTCCCAGAACTTCCTTTCCCTTAAAAGACAAATGTTATAATTATTTCAACTTTTATATTGGAAGTGGCGGGACAGTTAACGTTTTTTTAAGGGACATATTTTGTAATGATACTCAACACTACTTTGAACGAACTGTGGGTGCCACCCAACTGATAACAGTATTCACAAAAAATAACTTTATAACACACTGTTTTAAACAAAATAAATTGTACTAATACGAAAAAAGTATACTTCTCTAAAACAAGTGCGAGTCGAGAGAGACTGAAGTGACTCACACATCTCATCTGAAAAATATTTATTCAATCTTGCACTTAAAAACAAAATAAATAAGATATCACACAAAGTTGTTTATTTGATTTTTTCAACACCCTGAGAAAGCTGCGTTCAACAACCTGCGAGCTCATAAAGATTTGAAGGCGTTGAAAAATGACTTGTCGTCATAACACTAATACGCAATAATATCAAAGTGACAGATATGTAAACCTGATTTCATAAAGTAAACAAAGAAAGCGACATTAAAGCGTCGTTCACACGCGAGTCCGCGCTGCACTGGATTTACAGAACGACACAAAAACAAACCATGGTGAAGGGCACTTTACTCATGGTTTGTTTTGGAATTACGATGCCGCTTATTGGAGAATGCAGGATCAGATTGACTTCAGAGTTGAAACAAAATGCAGTAAAAAATATCTAATTATTAATTTTTAGAAAATGGGGTGAATTTTATGAGGATTTTTTTGATGCACCACAACTTATTGTACTTTGTACCAACTTCTCGTGGGATGGAGATTTACGGGATCTTCGGTTTTCGATTGAGACATTCGATTTCATTAACATCATAATCTTCAAATATTTATACGGAAATGCGGTAGCCAGTGAATCCATCTAGATTTCACCGTTTAACTAGGTTTTAAATGTTTTTTAGGTTTTAAATGTTTATTTTAATTTTATTTTTTTAACGACTTATAATTAATTAAAATTTATAAAAATCATCAACTAAATTTGAGTAGCCATCGCTCGAGCGTTTAAAAAGTTTGATCTTACTAACCGGTTGTGTATTTGAATGGAATAAAATGTATTTGTATATTAATAATACAAAGAAATATAAAACGTTTTCATCTTATTTTATTTGTGACAGAAACCGGTTTCAACCTAACTCTCTGAAGATGGTCTGAAGACGGCCTTAATTGATTGAAGATGGTCAGACAGGTTGAAACTGTTAAGGCCATCTTAAGCAATTCAATTAAGTGGAAAAACGTTTTATATTTGTTTTAATATATATTATAATGGAAATCCACCTCGAAATTGTCAGCATCAAAAATAGAAAAATTATTTGTGTATTGTTTAAACGAATCTACTGTTTTATTCGGAGTTGGTGAAATTTTGCACACCCGACCTTCAATATAAGAATAAGGTCACTGTCTAAACGAAAAACCATCCCATCCCCGTTTCCTATCCTTTCCAGAATTTTGACACATCTTGATGAAATTTTGCACACTCGACGTTCAAAATAAAAGGAAAATAACTATCTGATTTCGAAACGAAAAACTTTGCGTACAGCCCGGGCAACGCTGGGGACATCAGCTATTTGCGTAAAAATTTCACAGTAAGTAAAAATAACATTGAAAAAAGCCGAAAAAAGCAAGCAAATCGACTTTCGAATCAAAGTTCTTTGATTTTTTTACTCAAAGAAAAAAAAGGTCATGTAATATAGTTGCAATGAACTAGAAAACTCGACATCGATGGTTAAAAAATCTAATATTTTTTAATAACAAAGTAAAGACAATAAGAAAAAAAAGGTCATGTAATATAGTTGCAATGAACTAGAAAACTCGACATCGATGGTTAAAAAATCTAATATTTTTTAATAACAAAGTAAAGACAATAATACCCTCACACATTTTGGTACATTTGTTCAACAAACAACATAATCAAATTACTTTGAAGAAGATATTAAGTAATAAAAGACGTTATGTACATAATTAATGACACACGATTGCCGGCCTCCGTGTCTTCTCTTCAAGACCCATGTACACTTTTTTCTCATCTCAAAACTCAACTCAACCTTCACACAGCATCTTTAAAGATGAAATAGACCCCGAGGGAAATTATTTTCCTGTGGCCTCCTGCGCGGAGTTAATGTAAAAAATGGGTATCGACAGGTATATAATTTTACATTGAAAGTTTTCATTTGTTAATCCATTTTGCAAAATAGCAGAGGAGTTGAATATTTTCAAGGGTCTCAAATCAAGTCAGATAATTGCAGATAAATTGCTTAATCCATCCCTGGAGAAATCTTCCTGTTGCACTTTATGCCGCATTGATGAGTTCAGCTAGAATTTAAAAACATACTACAAACCAAACACAATTATTCTGATACTTTTTCCGAGTGTTTTCAGGGCAGGGTGACGTGATTCGATTTGATGCTGGTTTTGAATTTTGGTTGAACCAGAATTCCAAAATCATACTCCAAACCAAACGCCCTTTATGGCAAACTCTGATACCATTTTCTGGTAGAATTTGGAGCACTTTTAGGGCACACCGTTCAGTTTGTATAGGAGGATCGTTTTGTATCTGGGTATCAAGGGGTGTGGGAATCGGGAACATGGGAGATGTTTACTAGAAACACAATGTGTGGGTGTGTGAGACAACACTAAAAAAAGGGTTCGACCCAAATTACTTAGATAGTAGGAGGTCCATGTGGGTTCTCACACTAAACTGGTGGAATTTACAGAATCAAGAAGTGATTTACGTAATGCGTTTGTGGTTTTTTATGGAACGCTTTACTTTAAAGTTAACAGTGTTGAGTATTGACACCTCACGTATTTAGTATTTACCTATTTGCAGTTACAAGACGTCTAATCACACAAGGAAGGAAAATAAATTAACATACAGAAAATTGTTTGTCAAAGATACTTACTAAAGAAGTTCATCATCAAAAATATAATTTTGGTTGTGGGTCTGTCTGTTATTGTAACTTTCTCTCAGTGAAATCAGATGCATTTTGAATTTAAGTGTCATTTTCAAAAATGGAACAAATTAATTAGAACAACGAATTAAATAGACAGAATTTGAAAACTTACATCCCTAACTGATTTGATGTGTTATGCACAAATTACTTTCAGCTTTTAACAAAGGTGTAACTCTAAGTGACAAGCTCAGATATGGGGGCTCCATCGAAGCCAGAGTTACGTTAGCCTCTCAAAAACTGGGCGTACTATTCAGGGCCCGCAGATACTTTAATAGTACGCAACTGCTAACAATGTACAAATCACAACTGCGCCCCACGGTTGAATTTGGCAGCCACCTCTGGTCTGGAGCCCAAAAATACCTGAAAAAACCCTCGACTCTGTGCAGAAACGGGCGGTCCGTTTGATAGATTCTCCTATCTTAACAAACGGATTGCAATATTTAGAGCACAGGCGTCGGGTGGGAATGCTATCCCTGTTCTACCGGTATTTCAATGGAAGATGCTCCGAGGAACTAGCTTCATTGATCCCTTCGGCACCGGGGAATAGTCGGGAAACACGCCAAACGCGTGCTTAACATAATGTTCACGGTTGACATTTGTCATATGAAAACGGGTCGCTTCTTTGACTCGTTCTTGTGTTCAACAACTCGGCTGTGGAACGATTTGCCGGCCTCTGTGTTTCCTCCTTCCTACAACATGGGTCTCTTCAAGACCAATGTTCATTCCTCTTTTTGAGGATAGGAATCCTCAAAAAGATCCTCCACACAGCATTTCAGTTGACATAGAGTTAATGTAAAAAAAAAAAATCTTCACGAGTAGAAGGAGGAATCGCAACACGGCATAAAAACCCAAAAATTAATTCTAAACACGATAAAACCATGAAAATCTCAAATCATATCAGACGAAATATTATCATTGTAATGCAAAATGTTAACTGCTGATGACTACATTTGAACACCCCCGTCTTGTACCTGAAAGAGAGGTTATAACGGAGCTCTCTGCGGCAGGACTTGCGACAGAATTATGTTATAATATATATTGGTTTCCAATGATATAAATATTCTAGGTCGGATAGATAAACTAGTAATCCAATTGCATAAAAACAGGATAAGTGTCAAATATTTTATTAAAACCTCAGTGTACAATACAATAATAACAACAAAAATCTGAACCAAAGGAGAATTTCTGAAATAAAAATATGAAAAACCGACATAAATTATCATTGTATAAATATAGCAGAGCGCTGAGGAAGATATCAATTGTCAAAATAAAATAGAAATGTGATACTTCTCCTCGAAGCTTTCGGTCGTAAAGTCCCCAATAAGTAAATAAAGGCAACAGTTATTGGAATGCTCTCGTGTAGTCGGAAAACAAAACAATTTCAACAACTTCAACAGGAATTTTCAAAGCCAACAAAAACGGAAAAAGGATTGGTGAAACGTGATCACATAATAACCCTTTAACCCCCGAGGGTTCGACAGACAACCGGGCTACGGGTACCAGGTGAGAAATCGGATACTGCATTTAAAGGTTAATATTTCAGCAATCATGATATACAGAGAATCTGTGCAGGGAGGCCATTTAAGGCGGAACTTAAGAGCAAGCCGCAAGCCAAAAATGTATGTATTTTTAGTATGCCTTTTATCGACACGAGTAGAGGTAGGTATTAGGTATAAAAATCGCATTTTGAGAATAATTTTATAATAAAGTAACAAGTTCATTAAGGAAACTGTCGCAGACAATTTTAGCCGTAAAACAATATTTTGACGAGATGTCTTGTAAATCGATGAACGCCGGCTGCACTCACGAAAAAGCATGACTCATTGTCACGTTCCGCCTGAGCCGAACGTGCAAGCGAGAGCGCGGAACAAGCGTTCAGCCTAAGCGTTCGGCTTGTGACGCATCTATCTCTCTTCCACTCCATCGTTATTATATGACGTTATCGCGTAAAATTATCGTCCGTAAACCGATTTTACAGACAACAATTTTTTTTTAATGTCGTTCCTTACACGCGTTCTTATATTATTTCTCATGAAAAAACATGTTTTTAGTATTTATTTTTAACTTAATGAGTAAAACCTCAAATAATATTTAATCAGTGAAGGTTGATTACCAACATATTACCAACCGAAAACTTCTTTCTCTTTCTGATATTCGATTGAGTGTCGCTAATATTGTCTTCATTAATAACTATTTAATTATATATCACATTTTTAGTAGTTTACGCTTGTATTTTTTATGAAGTAATAACAATTTTATCTTAATTCGACTCAAGGAAAATGGTACGAAAAGCATCAATTTATCCAAAGCGTATTTTTGATGTTTATAATGTAAACCAATTCGTAGGAAAGATTAATCGAAAATAATGATTTAGCATTAATCTTCGCCTTTATAAGGAATCATTCTTAAAACTTTAATCAACCATAATTACGGAATGAATTTATTATAAAAAAATACTTTATTTTTGTAACGGGGACCTTACAACACTGTAAAAAAAATGTCGCTGAATGAATGTTTTAGAAATGGAATCCCTTGAGAGCCTGAGATTCCTACTGGCTAAGGTAAGATGGTACCTACTATAATGACCTAACGCATAAAAATCTAACAATTGCTCAATACCTGGCCTAATAATTGACACAAACTAAAACTTTGACTGAAGCAGACTGAAGAAGCGCAAAGCTAAAAAATTATCAACTATAACAGACAGTCTAAAAACTAGCATAATTGAGTGTATAAAAGCCAACACCCGCTGGAAGACCTCAAGTAGATTGAAACTGAATCCGTCAAAGTTTCTCCGGACCGTCACCGTCTGAAACGTCAGCATAACATTGATAACTTCCCCAATAACCATTTCAGGAAGTGAAATCATTTCAAAGACATGTGTAAAACTACTGGGTATCAATCTGGACGCTGATCTTCCCTCAAAACTCAAGTGAACAGAACTGTAAGCACGGGGTTCTTTCATTTAGGCAAATTTAAGCAGTAAGGAGAGTCTCTGCCAACAGAGGCGACTAAATTACTTGTCAACTTCTATGTTGTTTCACGTCTAGATTATTGCTACGGAATATATGTAAGTCTCACAAAATATCAAATCAACAAATTACAATCCGTTTTCAACGCTGCTGCAAAACTTATCTCCGGCGTATCTAAATATTCTGATATTTCAGAGCATCTCAAAAATCTTCACTGGCTTAAAGCTCTGCTGGATGGTATTTAAATCTCTCAACGGAATGCCCCCGACTTACTAACCGGAATTGTATATTCCAGAAAATTCCAATTCTCGACAGTTAACCCTCAGGTCAGCAGTGTCATCAGCTATCGGAAGGTTAAAGGAATTAAAGCGCACGCCGGATATTAAGTTCGGTTTGCGCGCTGTCGGAGTGTCAGAACCTAAAGCCTGGAATGGACTGCCACACGACTTTAGAATGATCACAGACTCAGCGGAATTTAGAGCTAAATTTAAAATTCACCTTTCCAGACAGTCGTATCCATATACCTTCACTGCCCACGACATTGTAAATAACTAATTATGTAAGAATGTAAAAAATTCTAATTTGTAAGCTTTTGTAAAGGTCATTTCACAAATATTCTCCAGCCTCAAAGCGTCCTTAATTCTCCAGTCTTTCAAAATAAATATCAACTCTACCTTTGTCACAAATCTTCTCATAAATGTGATACTAATAGTGATGGGGGTAGCAAATATAAAAGATTGATATGTCCAGTGTTTTAAATCTTTTCCAAGCATACATTTTGGAAGTGACCTGCCAGGTAAGTATGTTTTCTGTATCTACTTGTAAATAATAAAATTAAATATTGGGGCGATTTTTCACAAAAAGGGCGCTCTACGAATTATCCAATTATTATTATTATTAATAAAAAGATCATCGTTATGTTAGCAATCAAATCACAGGTGAGAGCAATAATTTGTATACCTTCTCGTAATATAAATACCATCCTTTATACTGACACTAGTGGAGTGAGTGAGTGAGTAAGTGTGTATGTGATGGGTTAATGTGAATGAAGGTTGGTTGGTTGGTTGGTTGGTTGGTCTGTTGGTGCTGGGTGCGGTGCGCTAAGAGCACACCTGCGCCGCATTCTGCAGCCGGGACGCGTGCGGCCAAAGGGTTATCGAAACCTTAAATCAATATAACAACCTTAACTTAATAAGGGATGCTATTATTTTAAATTGTAGCTTTCAAAATAATTAAATGATTTTTTTTAACGATAAATCACAAAATAAATAGAAAGACGCAAACATTACGGAAATTTTGGGAAGGATCCGATAAAGCCACCTACATTAAAAATAAAAATGTCGATGATAAAATCATTCTCCTCACTCGTAAATTGAAATTTATTGCAAAAATGAAAAGTAATTTCAGGTAAAAATTCTTAAAGGATACGCGTTGATAAACCATATAAATATAAACATTCTAATAAAAGTGTGTTTTTCGGAAGTAGCCTCTCAGGTAAGTATGTTTTTTGAATCTGTTTGTACACATAAATAATAAAATAATATAGGGCCTAAGAACTCGTAATAAATTGTATAGAGCCTAAGGTTATTTTTCACAAAAACGACGCTCTCAAATTATCTAATTATTATTATTATGCGATTTTTTTTAAGTTTTGACATTTATCCCATACATCTGGACCTTTTCTTATCTGTGACTTATGCACATATTTAACGGTAAGTGTTAGTTCATTTTATAACTTATCGTTCACCTTAATTAAGAAGGTAATTTAAAAACAGTTTTAAGAATTGTTTTTTTATTCGCGCTCGCCGGGTCTTCAACCCGAGCCCTCTGGGCTCAGAGCCAATGATCTTGACGCTTAGCAACAGAGATCGAAATTATTTTAGTCAAACACAGCTAATTGACTTTTTAATAGTACCAAGTTAAATTTTTAATAGTTGCGATTTTCACACATCACAAGATTGTGCTATTGACCAAGTGAGACTACGGCATCACCAATATGGGTATTTTTTGTATTGGTTCTACACGGGAGGCTTACTTTTAGGAAAGGAAGGAGAGAAAGTTCTGGGAAGGAAAAAGGTATGAGGGGTGGTAGGAATCCGGGGGTCAGTGGGTCCAGGAGTGACGTATTTACCCCTCCCACTGCGGTGCAAGGCATCGTGCTACAACCAGTCTCTCCCGATTTGGCCTTTGACACAGACACCCACTGCCAAACCCGGACAAACCTCACTCCATATCTATGTTGTGAGGCTGAAAGTAGAGAGGCTTTGAAGGTCGAGGGGAAGGAAAAGGGTTCACTCAATTAACTTTTGAAATGCAACGAACATTACAACCATGTCCCACAACGAGCACAAGGGCAAATATCTTTTTTGGTGAGAAACAGCGGCAAACTACGATGCATATTAATATTTCTGGTTAAACAAGTGAAAATGTAGTTTTCTTTTTACTAGAATAAAAAAAAAATCATTAAATTAAATTAATGTATGTAGGTGCCTATTCTATTCTGTTTTTCTCACCACAAAACATTTTAACATTAAACGAATGCTTTTTTTTTTAAATAAATCTCTGAGGTCCAACAAAAAGGCAGTAACCGTGTTATTACGGAATGCAGTGGGGAAATAAGAGAAATGACACTAATTTCCACGGAAAACTCGACAAATAGAGTACAATGACAGAGAATTTTGCAAGACACGGGCGGTTAACCTTTAATTGTCGCAATTTGGCAGCCCTCACCGTACAGCGGAGTCAGTACAGTCAGTACAGTGTGCAGTGCGCCCGCCACATCGGGGCGCGGGGGTCAGATGAATGCATAACTGCATTTAATATCGCAGCCCACCGCTACCCGCTCCTGCTACCCGCTACCGACAGTCCAGGGGAGTCAAGGAGGCGCGGAGAGCGGGAGGCAGTACACGAAAAGCCAAGGAATGCAGCGATTCAATGGATTGGAAAATGCGAGGAAAAGGGAGAATGGAATACCAAGTTTTTTCTTCTTCATTTTCTGTATCCCGGGTACAGTTTTTATGCGCGCAGGGCATTTTATCGGGTAACTGCAGTGATTGAAGTAAGTTTTCTTTATATTTTACATTTAAATCCAAGTAAAAATTTTAAACTTAATAACTTACGTTTTTTTAATATATCCTCCAATCTCAAAATAGAACAATAAAAATATTTACATTCAAAATAAACGTCAACTCTAAGGTTCCCAATATTCTTTGATAAATTTAATGTAATATCAACAAACAGTAAAGGAGGGTAACATAGCACGTGTAAAATCATGCAATTTCCAGTGTTTTAATAAAGTGACCTACTCGTGCAAAGTTGAAAGTTCTCTCTAATAAAAGTTTTTTTTACTCGCATGTTACCCCTCAAGTAAGTAAGATCCTATATATTTTCTACGGTGACCGGATTATTCAGAATGAAACAAGTCAGAACAACCTCAGAAAAGTCATTAGGAGTGGTGAAAAAAAATTATAAAAAATTGGTTAAATAGGTTCCGTTAGGTTAGGGTTATGGGCTATTTTTAAATCATTTTTTTCATAGCTTTTAATGACTTTTCAAAGAGGGGTTGAGTTGACATTATTCTCATTTGCCATGGAACCATTTTCTACATTTTAATGCATCATCATCATCATCGAACGCATTTTACATACAGTTTTGTATAAGTGATCGACGAACCGGTGGTTGCAATTTGTAAGCCATAAGTTGTTATAATCGTTTGTTCAGTCAGTAGTTAAGAGTAAAGTAGAGCATTAAAGAAATATATCATAAATTTAAACATCGAAATTTGTACAGCGCCCTTGATCTGATTTTTCACAAAAACGGCGCTGTACAAATAATCAAAATATTATTATAAGGTAAGTATATTTCCTGCCTCTGTTGTAAATAATTAAATAGAGCCCGGAAGAACAAACTATATGTCCATGAGGTGATTTTTCACAAAAACGGCGAAATAAAAATTATCCAAATATTACTATTATCATGGACTTTATTCCAGATGTGAGGTGAGTGCAATATTACACATCCCATAAAGGGTACAAGTACAAAATTACACATAGTAATTCAAGTTAGAACATATTTATAAAAAAATAAAACAAAACAACAAAAACAAAAAAGAAAGTAGTCCAGAGGGCTGGACACTTTCAGTATCTCCCTGGCGAAAGATCACAATTCCGCATCGAAACGTTAGTTGAAAAGGCTTTGGTTGTGTTTTGTGGCCAAATCTGAATAGCCAAGTACTTACAACCTTCCTTCAACTCTTACCTATTACACCCCCTTCCCTTATCACCACCCTCACAATAGTTCCAATAGGAATGCCATTTTCCCAGTATTTTCGGTTGGGCCTCGTGGGCGAAATTCACATAAATTTTTAAAAAAATATACACATAATAAAATACGAGTTCTTGGTTTAGTATTAAGTTTAGATTATTATTTAGTTAAGATTAAATTTATTAATTCTTTAAATTTCTGCCTGGAATAATTGTTTTAAAATAATATGACCTTTTAACATAATCACGTACTAGGCTCGCAGTTCGCAGTTCGCAGTTCGGATTCTCCGGCCAGGGGACCCCGGCTGTTGGGAGCTCGAGCGGGAGGCTGTGGCTGTGGCTGTGGCTGTAGGCTGGCTGGCTGACTGAGAGAGATCGCAGGATAAGAGAAACGTGTACGGAGAAACGGTGGCATTTCATGCCTTCAGACTTCAGATAATATACTAATACGAGGGGCTATTGAATCGGAAGGGTGGGAAAGGCAACTGCAGGTGGGCAAGGCTCGCAAGGATGCTGGCAACACGCGGATATTGTTTTGTGCAAAAAAGTTAATATCTAGCACGAAATTTATGTATTATAATATGAAGTTTAGAGTAGTAGCAATAGTACAAGTTACGTACAGTTATTGTTTACAGATTTTAAAAGACTTGACGGAATCATGAGAGTTTAAAAATTAGGTCTTGTAAATAATATTATTGATTTTGTTGAAATATATCGATGTTTAAAATGTCTACGTTGATGGATCATCGTCCTTCGAGTGTAAGAAGGAAATATACAAAGCAATAGATATTAATTACTTAGTAGATTGCTAGGGATATCGAATTGCGCATTTTATGAATAGAAACGACGAAGCACGCCCAATCACAGCGTTTTTTAATAAGTAGGTATTTAGTAAGTATCCCGAAACCATGATCTTAACCCTTTGAATGGCAGGAGACCATATTTGTCCCAACTCACATGCGTCTCGTATAAATCGCCGTAACTCCATTACTATCAGAGTGAGAATTATAAAATACCACGCTTTGTAGTCTAATCAAAAAATAATGGCGAAAAAGTAAAATGTACACCTTTATGAAACCAAAATTTTGAATCGCAATTTGAAAAAAAAAAATTGAAATTTTGAGAAGTTTTTATTAATTATTTTTATATAAAAAGAAAAAAAATTGAGGTAACAACGTTTATTATGCATTTGTCTAATAAAATATATATGTGTTTTTATTTTTTTTCGTTATTAGTAATTTTAGTTAGAAAAAGCGTGAGGTGAGCCATTTTTTAAATTTTTTTATGTTTGCATGCAAAATTTTTATATTTCAAAAGTTATATGTTTATTTTGAGTCAAAAAATTGGAAAGCATATTTCATCACCTTTCAAAAACAGTTTTTAGTTTTTGAATATGTTCAGAAATATTCCATTTATTTGCATTTTATTGTAAAGCGGAAATATTTTGACCACCTGAAAAATACGCCTAAATTCTGAAGTGTAAAAGTGTATCCTTTATCTAGTAGATTAGTCATAAACACTACCAAATCAATTATTAGGTTTTATTATATAGCATAATTAAACGAGTAATTAATTTTTCATTCATGGTGAGAAATTGAATTGCTTTCCTTATTTTCTCAAAACTTAGTTTTTGGAGAAATCTGACTAATCACCTGGACGATCGATATACATTAGTACATAATTATTTGTAAGTCTCAACAATTTTTGTTTTGTCATCGAATAAGCATTTATTTAGTGATAAAAGTATAATATCGACCGGTTTCACCATAAGTTGATATTCATTTATATATTCGATCTAATAATGTTTCACTTTCTTACACCAATTTGCCAAACTTACATTATTGTATTCAAAAGCGAGCTATATTGTTAAAAAAACGTTTTATTTTGCGTTTCGATCTTCACGCAAAAAATAACGTAATATACTAGTAATAAGATATTCAAGTCTTTTTCGTTTCTTAGATAGAATAAATCAACATTCAGTTGAATCAAAGGTGTTTTACTCAAACGGAAGACATAACCCTTCATGTTAATATGTGCGATTCTTAGGAAATCAGATATAAAACCAGTCACAGATCTGAACCCCGTGAACCCAACTTACTGAAAACTAGAGAATAACACAAACCCGTAGTATATGAAATAAAATTAATTATTAAACGTGGGTCTGCCTGTGAGTGATTTAACTCGGTTCAATGAACTCGGATTTGTTTTGAATTTAAGTGTCATTTTCAAAATTGCAACTGATTGCGTCAAGAATTCAGACAAGCGATAAAATACCTGCCTACAATATAATGTTTAAACAGAAAATTATTTAAATTGTCATTGTGTCGAGAATTAAAAAAAGCGATTAATTAAAATATAAATAAATATATTTCGTGAATATTTTTTCTTGATCGTTCTTTCTACAACAACAAGTTTCTGATGTGCTTTGCTCACATAATCGTTCAACTTCACCTACAATTAAAATATCGCCACACGACTTAAGGATGATCACAAATTCAGCGGAATTTAGAACTAAACTTAAAACCCACCTTTTCAGACAGTCCATACCCTTAAATTCAAAAACCTTTCATCTTAACCTTCAATGCCCGCGACATTGTAAAAATAACTCATTTGTTAAAAAAAAAAAAATAAATAAATAAATAAAAAAAATAAAAAAATCAGTTGTAAGCTTTATGTAAGGGTCATTTCATGAAGATTCCCTAAAGACTCCTAAATTCTCCAGTCTCTCAAAATAAATACAACTCTACTTTTGCCACTAATCTTTTAATGTAAATTCATGCAAAGTCCAGTGTTTTAAATATAATGCCCTCCGCGTGCAAGACCGTATCTTCTGCAACTATCTTAACGTATCTATTAACTTTCTAATTTCTCGGAAGTGACCTGCCAGGTAAGTATGTTTCTGTATCTGTTTGTAAATAGTTAAATTAGATAGAACCTAGGAATTAATAATAAGCTGTACAGCGCCCTTGAGGTGATTTTTCACAAAAAAGGCGCTCTACAAATTATCCAATTATTATTATTATTATTATTATCGCGTGATTTTTATTAGTTCTTAATTAAAATGAATCGTAAATATAATACCAACAATATTAATTTTGGTTGACTGTGCATTCTTTATGCCTGTGGTTCATTTAACTATAATGTTCTTTGAATTTAGGTGCCATTTTCAAAATCGATTGTGTCTAAACTTCAGAGAATCGATAAGGTATCAACCTACAAAACAATATTTAATCATTAAAGGCAATATTACCGACTCTCCAACGAAAATTTGAAAGCTGAGCTAATTCGACACTGAATCTTTTGTTTACAAATTTTTTCACGTACCCGCCTTCGCATTCAGACATTTCTTTGTTCATGTCAAACTCTTAAGAATCCAAAATTTCAGTCAGTTCAAAATTTTATGAATTTATTGTTCAAATTATTTTACGTAAAAAAAAATTCGGTTGATTGCAATTGAATCTAGAACTGGAGTCTTAGATTCAATTCCTAGATGCGACCGTAACTTTTTCTGATTTTTCTTTTGAAAATTTTCGTTTGAGAGTCGCTAATATTTTCTTCAATGATTAAATATTACAATGTGCAGTTTTACTGAAAATTATTCCAAAAACAAATAAAATAAATATAAAATAATATTTTAACAGAAATTTATTTTAACTTTGCCATTTTCAAAATTGTAACAATCCCGCGATTTTTCACTGGTCTACGATAGTAATTCAATAAACCCAACAGTCTTGAGTCGTTATTTTTCTAACTGCCGATAATATTGCTTCAATTTTGTGTGAGCTTTAACAGAGTGAGCAACATAATTTGGAGTTCAAAGGGTTTAAAAAATCACTTCGCACGAGTGGGTTCTCGTTTCTTCGCATATCCTGTCGCGTTCTCTCCTTCGTCACGTACGGAGCTTTGAAAGCTCTGCGCAGACTGTGTCAATAGCTTTTAGTCAGCAGCGCGACCTTTTGTTGTTTTAAAACAACTTCCGTACGGGAAAGTCTTTGTTTGCAGCTTTTGGATAAACGGTGGAAGGATTGTGATGTTTCTGGGATAATATAAACCTACTGCGCTGAAAGGTATTCACACCGAGCTTGTACATACAAGAAGCGAGCTTTTTGACAAAGATAAAATCTTGAATCGAATCTTGTTTTCTTATTGTACGCATTCTGAAAACTCTTGCCTGTTGTATGCTGTTGAAACTGTACTTATTTGAAAGAAAGTATAGCCGATCTGCAGTTTCGTCTCTAGAAATAATAATAGTTTTTGGATGGTTTTTACAGCGCCGTTTATGTGAAAAATCACCTCAAGGACGCTGTACTAATTTATGATATATTTTTATGATTATAAAAATACTGTGCTCCAGTATGGGCTATAAGCGCCCACACTTCCATGGTCGACGTTCAGCTTAATGCCACAATGTGAACCATCAGCGGAACGTTAAAATCTACTGATCTCCCTTGGCTCCCCGGACTTGCAAACATAATACAAGGCGCTGCAAAAAAGCGCTATACTTTTGCATGATGATGTCGTCCCTCACCCGGCATACCGTTGAAGTCCCGAAAACCCATCTGGACAGAAGGAGAAAGACTTCTCCAATCGCCTCTCACCCCAGAAAATAGGTGGAAGCTTGAGTGGATCAACGTGAAAAAGCCCATCTCGTACAAGACTCCACTGAAAGACAGCCTGGGTTCTCATTGCCTCGCAAACTCTGGTCCGCCATCAATAGTATAAGGTGCTCCCATAGTCGTTGAGCCCAAATGATGTATAGATGGGGCCGATGCACCGAACATGTGGTCAACGAATGCCCGCTCTATTCATTCCCGGCGGGATTGATGAGGTTCACAGGGCGCCCAAGGCCCTAGACCTAGACGTCCCCCTCTGACCCCCCACCATATGAAAGAAGAATAATGATTATTTCACTTCTAACTACAGACTTGACAAACTATTATACAACTTACGACTAAAAGCTTCCGCTCACGGAGAAACTGAAATGAAACCAGTTTTCAATTCGCCAGCATTTTTGTTTGTGTGGCAGTTGCTTTTCAGTTGCCTTGTTAACAGATTGCCATAGTAGCGCTCACGAATTTCGAATTGCGTTGACAACTGGTTTCATTTCAGTCGATCATTAATACAATTGTGTATGAAATGCTGGATTCTAGTTTTAAAATTTAAACGAATTCATTTTTATACTTGTATAGAAATTTTAAGTTAGTTTTATGTTTGCTAGTGAATGATACGGATTTGTCGAAACCGGTAGTAGTAGTTTAATGAAAACTCTTCAAAACAAAATGTCTAAAAATTGTTACATAGTTAATGCCCAAGAAATACAAAAAATATTTTCCAATCATTTTATAATATTGGGTTTCTTGTCTTCAAATGGATTACTCCATGAAATCAATAATCAGAAGAACAAGTAAGTTTTCATTGTTTTATGTCTCTTGACAGTCCAAGAGCCATGAAAACTTTCATTGTAAGAGAAAAAGAAAGTTTTGATGTAAACAACGTTCACGAAGAAGATCAGATTAAATGAGTAGAACAGCCATTTCATTGGGGAATAAAACTGGAGAGATCCAAATCATCGCTAAAATTAACTTGTTTTGGATAAAACGACATGAAAAAAGTTTTTATTATTAATTTTAATGTTTTGTTGAGACGGAAAAGGAAAATAACATAATATTATTACATTTTGAAATGGAATGAAATTCCAGTCATATTATTTAAGATTTTTAGTGCCGGGTATTTTTACATTGTTTCTCGAACAACCCAAAAGAAAATGCCTCGAACAATCCAAAAGTAAAACATAATTATAACATTTTATGCGTTATCGCGTTCGTTGACTGGTAGGTATTACTTTTATTGTGATTAAGGGAAAGTGCTAAATGAAGATCCGGAAGATGCCCGGGTTCGCGGGGTGAGGTTTGTCTAGTGCGAATGCGTCTGTCCACAACTGCGTGGCGGGCCGGATCGGGAGACGTGTTAAGGGGCCCTAGCCTAGACATCTCCAACCAACACAGTGCCCTGAATCGCAGTGTGAGGGAATGATTCATAGGTCCGTCACTCCTGAGCACATTGACCTACAGGTTCCTACTCACCCCTCACACCTTTTCCCGTATCATAACTTCCTCTCCTTCCTTCCTTTAAAAATACCTTTCATACAGCATCCCCAAAGATGACATTGGCCCTGAGGGAATATTTTTTCCTCAGATCCTCCTGAGTGCGGAGCGAATATAAAAAAACTTCCCTCCTTAATTTAATCGGGGCCTCTGAGACCCTGACAAAACTAATTTTTAACCCCTTCCTTAACCCGCCCCAGTAAAGCCGTCGGAACTCCTGTAGGATGTCAAAAAAAAAAATAGAATTCTCTAGTATCACCTCATAACTTTTCTTATTGTTTAAATCTTTATTTTTGCTTTTCATTCCTTTGCATCATTTATAACTTATTACCCATATTTTTATTAATTTTATTGTATTTTCTCATTTTCAGTATCATTTTCTTATTTTCAGTACCTTTATTTTTATTACATTTATTTAGTTTTTATAGTAATATTCTAAATTTAAATAGATGTAAAAATATATAGTTGTCCTGTCCTAAGCACAAGCATCTGCTTTATTAGGAGAGTGATTGAAACATTATATTATATTATGTTGTAAAATTGTAACACTAGAAATGTTTCAAACAATAAATAAAAAGTGTTTGAAAATTTAAACAATATAAAGGTAAATTGTACCAGAAGTTTTAATATATTTTCCGAATACTGTAAAACAAAAACAAAATACATAGGTAATACAAAACACGAGGTTAACGTACCAACATATTTCCATTTACACAAGAGTTGCAAAGCTCTAAAATAAAACGAACCGTTTCAGTAACTGTTATCGCTCATAACGTTTAATGTAGGGAAAGGAAAATGAGAAGTATCTTAAAATAAGGAAATAAAGGAGAAGCAAATTGCAATAAAATCCCCAGTCCTGCACCAAGATACTTTTTATACCCCCTTATAAAGCAAACGAAGAATAACTTCACCGGGTTACTCGTAAGTTAGGAACAGAACTCTGAACTCTGGCATAATATGGGTAATCAAGATCTTATCTCACAGAATATGACTCCTTGCGGGCATATTTCTCGGTGGATTAGTTTAGATCATTGTTTCCCAAACTACGGGTCGCGAAAGGCACCGGGCCATGAAAGAAAAAATGGGGGTCGCGTATCATCCGTTACCAACGACGAACTTAGTCTACCAACATCCATAAAAAATCTACCGAAACTTAACGGCATTTTGACAACAATCTGTAATAAACTTATAGTATTATTAAATCATAAATAGTTGCATTCATGATAAATGATTGGTTTCTTTCCTGTAATTTTCAAGGATAATTTTGAGAACATCAATAGTTAATTTCGTCTTTTGAGATTTAAAAAAAATATTATTAATGGTTTATTGCTAAAATAATTACACAAACTAGCATTTAGGCCATGCGGGCGGCTTCGCCCAGTTAGTGTTGGTGACCATTTTATAAATCCAATTGAAACTGGTTCCAAAAATAGCCCGTTCCTCGAATCCACTGTAATCCAGTGATAGCTCGTCACCGGGACAAAGTAACCGGGACAGCCAATGATGTCATACGTAATATAGTCGCTTGATACTATTATTCACGACTGAGTATAACCGTAAATCTTTCCATATCCGGAGAGATACTACAAATTCACAAATTCGTAGCACTTACACCTGCCTGGGGCTCGTCCCATGCGCCCTGCTAATGGAAGTGGCGACATGTTTTGATGAATTCTTGAATTCGAAACCGAATTTCAACGGTAGCATTGTTTGAAACTTCACGGTTATGTGGTAGGGCGCGGCGGCAGACATGCACTCGAAACCGGGTTCTGAAATTCAACCACGCAGACGCTACCCTATTAATACTGTTCGATTTCACTTCCTAGAAACTTTAAATTTGTTAATTAAGTATATTTTGATTTTACTCACTAATCTTAATATTATCAGTTTTTCTAAAATATGTTTATTCTATTTTCTGATTTCAGGCCATCGGGAAAGAGATGAAATATTTTGTGTACCACGTGTACACCCCCATGGCCCATGCCAAGCCATGCTAATTTTACGACTTCCAGTATTTACTGTATTAGTCTATAATTTATTATGTTGTCCCGTGCAGTTGTCATGTACATGTAATTTTTTTGCAAAAAACAATCATTAAAGAATATATTATATATTAATATTAAAATATATTTCAGGATTAAATACATATAACATTATGTGTTGACAATTATGTCCTCTGTGTGCGAACTCTAAATTTCTTTATAGACAATAAACAGTGTTAATTTCAAGCGACCTCCCAGGTAAGTATAGTCCTGTATACAATTTTTGGGAAGCATCGCGTTCATTGGTCGAGACATTGTACATATATTTTAGTATCAGTGATCGATGAACCCGTGGATGCAAGTTTGAATTTTGAAAGTTGAAAGTTGTTTGAAATTGTTTGTTGAGTTTGTAGTTTTTCTAGATTTTAGAAATATATTGTAAGTTTGTACGACGCCCTTGAGGTGATTTGTCTCAAGAACGGCGCTATTTAAATCATCCAAATATTATTATTATGAATGTTGTGTTCGTGTGTACAAATTCAATTTGGACATTGTAGATTAACAGGCATGCGTTTGATTCATACAGTTTTCTGATTTTCAGTAAGTTTGGTTCTGATTTTCAATACGTTTGGTGATTTAGCAGGGGTGCCCGGGTTCGTGGGGTGAGGTTTGTCTGGGTCTTGGAGGCGGATGACCAGGACACACTGAACCCCAGATTCCTACCCACCTCTTAAACCCTTTTCCTTCCAAGAGCTCCCCTCCTTCCTTTACTTAAAAAAAACCTCCACACAGCATCCCTAAAGATGACATAAACCCTAAGGGAAATTATTACCCTAAAGGCCTCCTGTGTGGAGCTCACGTAAAAAAAGAAAAGTTCGTTTCTGGTCATATTTTTTTGATGGGGATATCTGGGTTATGGTTAAAAAGTTTTTTCGTAACTCTATTCTGTATTATTTTTAAGTCGTTTAAATGCGTTATATGTGTGCATCCCCACAACGTCAACATTTACAACACGGCATTACAGAGTGCCTAAGAAATGAAATCTTCATAAGTACAATTATAAGAACATTAATAAAGCATTCAGAACATTGAAATGGTTTCATTCCAGTTAGAAAGCGTTTCATTCAAGAAATTTTAATGACAAACTTAAATAAATCTTAAACGAGGAATTTCAAAAGAGAAATACCCACACAATAATAAAAGAGAGGAATTGTATAACCCCCCATCCCCCTTCAGCCGTTGGTGGGTCGCGTTTGGGAAGCACTGGTTTGATGGATGCTGCTACTGAAGCCTGGCGGGTTATCTCACACGTGATGTTAGATGGAGGTCGTCAGCGAGATGATTTACTTTATCTTTATGTCTCAGTGAATTAATAGGGCTGTGTGCTTTTAGCGAGATGAGAGCGCATTGTAATATTTTGTGCGACGCTTCATACGAAAAGGAAGTTTTATCTTGCTATATCAGATCGAGCAGGCTTTAAGTTTGAAATGCAAGCATCTGTTCAAAATAAAGTTAAGGATTATGGAATAAAATGTGTGGTGTTGTTTCTTTTATAGGCCCTGGGGAAAATAATTCCCCTAGGGGCCTGTGGCAGCGAACGACGCAGCTATTTTGCTTGCGAAATCATTCCTATTGGCTCCTCGCACAAGTCAGTGTTAATGCTTATTTGATTTATACTCTACCGTGTTATTTATACTCTACAGTGTTAATGCTTATTTGATTTATACTCTACCACACATCTTATCCCCCATAGGCATATATAAGGGATGCTGTGTAGAGGGTCTTTCCAGGAAAGGAAGGATTGGAAGTTCCGGGAAGGAAAAAGGTATGAGGGGTGGGTAGGAATCAGGGGTCAGTATGACCAGGAGTGACGGACGTGTGAATCTATCCCTTTCACTGATGAGCAAGGACATGTTCCGAAAGAGTCCGCCTGGAGAGAGGAGAGGAGAAAGGGTCTCCTTCAACCAGTCTCTCCCGATCCACCACACAACAGGCGGGCAGACGCATTCGCAGCCAAGACCCAGACAAATCTCACCCTATGAACTCGAGCATCTCTGCCAAGTCACCAAACAAAGCGAACCTCTTGGGGTGGCATACGGCAAATGTGTTGGTTATTTAACAAATGATTACTGGGGCGGTGGTACCCGAACCCGCCTCCCAAATTGCAGGTAAAATAGGATTTGATAAATGACAAAATTCATGCAATTATGAAAGTTTGGTCGTAAATTCAATTTGGCAGTAGAAATGAAGTTCAGCAGAGTCCGCCCAAAGCATTTATTTATGAAAACCTATTTCATTTCATCAAATATTGATACTATCTTGAGAGTGGTCTCATTAGATTCAGTGCGAATGAAAAACTAGTATACCTCACTCCATAATGTCTTTTTAGCGTCGATCAATTGGTTTTGGTCCATTTTCAGAGATGATTACCGAGTTAGATTACATCCATTTGCTCTCGATCTCAATTTATGTATTCGACCGTAACATAATTATATTATGCCTAATGAATTCAAACTACTTACCGACGTCTCACTGAATGCGGGTATGTTAATCTGTATGATGATATCGGAAGAAGATGATTTGAACTGGTACTTACCTGAAACAAAACAAAACCATCAATAAAATATACAGGTTGTACGGTTAAAAATACATCTTCTGTGTATACATCTATATAAATATATCAAAATGTGTTTGGGGATTAGTGAGATGTCTATGTATTGCTCTATTAAGCATAGGAAATTTGAAAATTTGAAACTTTCAAAATACCTTCTTTAAACACCCGCGAAGATTTCTGGATTATTAAAACCACACTACAAAACACCTGGAGAGTTTTTAAATCATTGCAAAAATTCTTGCGAAACTGTCAAAAATTTGAGAATGACATTTTGCAAAACAATGATTTTTAAGTCCATTTTCAAAACTCTTTAAATTAATTAGTTAATTTGAAATACTTACGTAATAATTTGAATCGAATCAAGAATTACAGATATTTATTTATTTATTTAAACGCCCATAGGGCTTTTACATATAGTGCAGTACATGTGTTTGGAAAAATATAAGAAATAACATAATATAATATAAACATAATATAAATATAAGAAACAAAATAAAGATAACATAAGATATACAAAATATAGATAACACCAAGTATAATAGTTGACACAAAGCAGGTAACATAGAATATATGGTAAGTAAATTAATGTGAGATTGTTATTTTAATTAAAGAGGGAAATACGATAGGATTGTCAATACTTATGTTTGTAATTAGCAAACTTTTTTAAAGTATTTATTACGTGTTTATCGAAACATAGCTACCATAATATTTCAATTAAGGTGCTATATAGTGCATGATATTAATAGATTTATTTTAATTGTTCTAATACACTGAGTTTAAATTTTGACATCGATTGATGACGGTAAACGTCTATAGAGGAATATTTGTTACCGAGTATATGGAGTCTTTGCAGAGGAGAGTTAACAAAATAATTACTAGCAGAATTAGTTACAAGGTAAATCGCATTAGAGCGAGTATCGCGCGTGGGTATTCTCAAATTAATTTTACTGATTAAATCAAGGGCGTCCAGTCTGCCATTTGAAATATTAAAAAGACAAAATAAATCGCTCGCTACGCGCCTTGACGCTAAATCGCTTATATTAAGTAACTCCATTAAATATACATAATTTAGATCTTCGACAGGTATACCGAGTTTATAATTAATAAATCTTAAGAACTTATGCTGTACTCTTTATATGTTAAATAGGTACTTATGTTAGGTACCAATTTTGATTGATTGTTCTTATAATATACAAAAATTAATATTTGTAATATATGAAAAAATCTTAAATTAAAAAAAATGTATTAGGTATCACGCGAGCTGTTTGAAAACTGAATGTACGTACTGAGACTGAATATATGGAACGCGGGAGAGGAGGGTTGGCGGGGAAGGTGAAAGGGGAACGGGGATGCACGGGAGAGGACATGCAGGGAAAAACAATTTATTTCTTTGAATATGGCATTGCAACGCATGCCGGGAACCAGCTAGTAACTTATAAATTTACGCTTCGGACACGGTGCTTTCTTTACAACAGTTTAGAAATTAGCAATGAACCCACAGGGCTTAGAAAAAATAATATCACCACATCGAATATTTAACTTCATATTCGAATTCAAATTGAGTCGCTTTTTTGAAGGTATTCCAAAATAAAAACGGAATGATTTGGGATTTTCGCGGCCAAAAGTATTATCGTGATTTAATTTTGGGGTATTATGTTGCGCTACCCTTTTCTTTAGCCAACGTTTCGGACAGCA
The DNA here is from genome assembly GCA_936435175.1 of Glyphotaelius pellucidus. Classification (NCBI taxonomy): domain Eukaryota; kingdom Metazoa; phylum Arthropoda; class Insecta; order Trichoptera; family Limnephilidae; genus Glyphotaelius; species Glyphotaelius pellucidus. Next base: position 38,060,132 of record OW386545.1, on the reverse strand, counting down.
TTGCAGTGACCGTTATCAGTTACACATCTGCCCTGATGATAGAAACTGTAAGATTATTCGAAACATTGACTAAAGAAGGAGGTAGCGCAACACGCATAGTACCCCAATTTCAGACAGCTTTATAGTGTCCAATACTTCTTGGTGGGCAGATATACATAACACCCCAAAATAAATCAAGATAATAATATGTAAGTGAAAATCTAAAATCTGTCTTCAGAGGGTATTTATCAAAAGGTGGTTGTTTTTTTCATGTTTTTATTGTATACTTAGATATTTATTGATAAATTGTAAAAAATATATAAAAATGTAAGTGCATAACGTTAAGTAAAACTAATTAACGACATCGACAAAACACCAATAAAATATATATGTAATTTACGAAGCAATTTATTATAGTAGGTAGGTCCGTGTATATCGTCAAAGAAGGAGAAAATCAATACAATTTAAGGATAGGTATCAAAGAGGTATAAAAAAGTTTTCCCGAATTTCCGATCAATCTCGTTACTAATTTAATATTCTGAACTCGTCAGTTAGGGTAAAACTGGGTTAGTCAGTGATACTAAGCTTTTCGCTATTTAATTTTACGAAAGTACTTAAGGCCCACTTAAGCGCTTAAAAAAGAAGGGGAGATACGTAAACACGAATGTTAGAGAGAGCGCGCTAATATTAAAAACGATAATATTTACGCGAAAATTGTGAAAATGTTTCATTAAACACGACTCCTTTAAAATAGAGCAAAAATCTCGTGGGAAATGTCTTAAAAGGAATATAAACGCTAGAAATATTTCGATTTTCACGCCTTCAAAATTTAAAATCGAGCGTCTTATTTGCACGAGTGGTTTTTATTTATTTTGTGCATAATTTTATATGAATGAAAAAAAGTTAGAACTTAGAAAACGTCAAAATTAGTCTTAGCCAAAAAAGGGTATTTAAAAAAAATTGTTTCTTGTTGCTTATATATTGCATAGTAACCATGAAAAAACATTTTTTTTAGTAGTTTACGCTTAAATTTTTGTTACGTAAATAATAATTTTATTGTAATTCCAATACATAGAAATGCTAGTAAAAGCATCAATTTATCCGTAGCTTATTTTTTGATGTTCATAATGTAAACCGATTCGTCGTAAAGATTAATCTAAATAGGATTTCACGTATAGCTTCATCTTAAATAGCATTTAATGAAATACTGTGATTTTTTTTCATAAATATAATTTGTAAAATAACAGAAAAAACGTGTTTACAATAATTTTCGGAGCATACTTTGCATTTTTTTCTATCGAAGGAAATTCACATAATTACCGACATTTTTTTTAGAAATTCGGATTGCCGCGGCTTAACAAGAACATGTTAATAGGAAATGGATAACTAGAAACTAAAGACTAAAAATAAAAGTACAACTTTAATGAAACAAAACATTTATTATCAAATAAAATATGACAAAAAAATTCCGTGACTACTCAGCAAGCTTGTGACATCATTAAGGTTCCTTCGTGACAGTAGATATTTCTTAACGTAGGTAAAAAACAGTAAAAAAATAATGAATAACCACGGTGACTTACTTTTACTGTAGTTTTCGTCTTTTTATGACGTTTAGGCCACTTTTCTATAACTAACAACTGAGTTATGATCTGAGTTACAACTGAGTTACAATCTGGCGTTTTCCAAACACGATTTGACAATTTTGTGAACTGTTAGATATAAGGCGACAACACGAGACGCTAGACGCTAATTAATACAGCAATCTAGTTTTTTCAGTTGCAAACATATTTTAATGTGATTAACAACGTAATAAAGCAAGTTTAAAATATCACGGAGTATCACGGACTGACCCAGGTTTACCCTAACTCCGCCAAAGTCAACAGCCTGCAACAATGACTGTCGACTTGGAGAGTAATCATTAAAAATACAAACGGCACAAAGTTATTCAATAAAAAGTAAGGCGAGAGGGATGGGAGGGAGAGGAAATGAAGGAAGTCACTCAGAAAGAAAGTTGTGGGACATTATGAGTTGAGGTGAACCTTTTGGAACCACGTGTCTACATTAAAAATAATAAATAAATAATTTATATGGCGTCATTTTCATTGGAAAATCTACACAAGCGCGCTTCACAACTTCATTTATTTGTTTTTAAATTTTAAATCGTAGAACTCCATTTGATTATTACATTTTTTATTTAAATTAAATTTAATTATATCATTATTAAGTTCTGCAATTATTTTAGTTCTTTTTATTATTGTGGCAGCTGTTTTGGATTACAGGGCCATTTTAAAACTGTGGCCAGACCACTTTGAGACTACTTATTTGTATGATTCTGAAATTCAATTTTGAAGGTGCCTAAAAGTGGTTTAACCACAGTTGGAGTGGTTTTAGCTGAAACAGCTGTCACAATAACAAAAATATAAAATACGTGCAGAACGGATCATTAAATTAAATAACAATTTAATTTCTTTAAAAATGATTTTTTCTAACGTAATAGTCATCACTTATAACTAATAATAACTTACAACAAAGATCTATAATCAGTGACTGTAAACTACGATTTATAGCTATAGTCAAACAGATACCAAGTGCACTCCCAAAATTTCAAACGGGGAAGAACGTTCTTCCCCGTTTGAAATTTTGGGAGTGCACTTGGTATTTGTTTGACTATAGCAACCAATTATTGAAACTTATAACTGATGACATAAAAAATGTTATTAGCGCCAGAAGACCTGTATAAATTATGCATTTATAATTTTGTGTGGATAACAACTTTTCGTTATTGGAACTGACTCGTGAAATATGATCAAAATACCAAGTTTACCTTTCTTTTTTTTTTTCAGAGTCATCATTTGGGAATAATTCATATTAGGAATAATGATTAGAGTACACAACGACCTTCTTTCGAATTTAAACAATACAAGTAATTGGGGAAACTTTAAATAGGGTAATAACCATTAATAATTTAAGTCAGTTTACTCATAAATTAGAAATAAGTCATCGAAATCCTATCTAGAAATAACATAAATACCTCGTCTGCAAGTGGCATTGCCACTGTTTGATAATGCCTTCAGAAGGCAAAACAGCTGTCACGCGTAATAATAATTACATAGAAGAACTTGTTTATAAATAAACTGTTTTTATAAACTGAATATATAAAAGAAATAAAAGGTTAAAATGGAGTTGTACAAATTAAACTTGATAACAATAAATAAAAACAAGTTTACCAATGTTCACCAAAATACCAGAGCACGCTCTGATAGTCTTAAATTCTTTGCGGAAACTGTTTATTTTTATTTTCATCAAATGAGATCGTAAACAGAAATCTCCATTGAAATTTTACTAAACCGCATAGATTGGGGTTCATTATTATTGCAATTTAACTGCATTTTCATCAAAGTTCAATAAAGGAGAGAACAAAAAAGTCTTACGAACTTTACAGATTGTTTTTATAATAGTTTTATATTATGTACCTACTCCGTGTTTCTGGGTACAACCGCGAATATTTACGTGGTGATTATTCTAAGAATTTGTTTTTTGTATTTCTTGGGCATTAACTATGTAACAATTTCTAGACATTTTAACAAGAGTTTTAATTATGCACAAATTAATTAATTATTAATCAAGTAATGATTTGTTACTTTAATTGTAAATTTTCTGCGACCGGTTTCGACACAACCGTGTCATTCACTAGCAGACTTAAAACTAACTTAAAAATTCTATGCAAGTACCAAAATGAGTTAGTAATTTGGGTGGGGGTAGTGGGAGGGATAATTTTGGGGGAGGGGGAGAACGGTGGGAGGAGTCATCATAACACAGAAACATAGTTAGTAAAGGTGATTTACAAGGCGCTGTTATTTATTAATTTACGATTTAATTTTTTTTTTATTTATAGGGTTTCTAAAACGCACAAATTAAAATATGAATTGACATTGCAATGTTGTTTTTTTTTTCTTTATTGAAGCTATGGCATGTCTCTATTAAATATTAGCAAATTCGGAGTAATTATTATTTCATAAACAAAGTTCACGTTCCCTGATTCTAGTTTTGAAATTTCTAGTAGGTAGTCATACCTACATACTTTGCGTCACAATCGTCACATTCTAAAGTGTATTTCCCGTTTTTTTCCAATTTATTAGAAACATCGTTATTTTTTATCATTTTTTTTTATTTTCGAATTAGTATAGAAAGCTGGAGAAAAACTTTTTTAAGTGGTTTACGCTTATATTTTTTGTTATGTAAATAATAATTTTATTGTAATTCCAACACATAGAAAAGCTAGAAAAAGCTTCAATTTATCCGTAGCATATTTTTTGATGTTCATAATGTAAACCGATTCGTCGTAAAGGTTAATCTAATTATGATTTCACGAATAGTTTCATCTTAACGATTGATCAATTATTGTAAAGATACGACCATAGTATACGCCGTGATTCATTAGATAAAAAAATATATTTAAATTGCGAAGCACCAAAGGTTGGTAGAACCTTAACGTCTCGCAAAGCAAGCAAGCGGCCGAAGATAATTCACGAACTTGACGCAAATTTCCACAAAATTAATACTTTCGCACGCGCTAAATTGAATATTCGCACCGCCATTAAAACTTTTAAATCCAATGGAAGTTGGTAATTTCAGTGTTTCGGTGCATTGGCTAGTTACCTACCAAATATGGGGCAAATTTTGATTAAAAAGTTTCAATACAAGGTGGCCGAATAAGAGAGAGAAAAAAACAGGTTTTTCCGAAAAATATTTTACCTTAGCTTAATGTTTTAAAATTGAGATTGGTCTATAGAACATTAGTTTTCACTCTTTCGTGAGCCTTCTGGCATCCAATTAAGGTAATTTTTTCTGGGGTTACCGATTCTTGGCTGTGCCATGTCCCTGTTAAGAATTGTTTTTTTTCCTGTTAAGCACTTGCATACTGCTTTCTAACAACGTATGCAGGGACAAAGGACGTCTAGATTCGTTCAAAATAAATAAATGTACCTTCGTTTAACAAAAAAATTAGAATCTTGCGAGAGCTTTGAAGGAGTTAATTATACCAGGGTGGGTAAGTGGTGGATAACCCCCAATGTACCATGCCCCTCCCCTTCCAACTACCTTCAGCCTCACAACATACGCCAACATTGGGGATGATATAATTCCACGTGATGATTGGGGGCAGAAGGGACTCTTGTACGATTTTATATACAGGGTGTTAAGGGACCTACTTGATTTTCTTTAACCAGTGATTTCTGACATTATTTGGAGTTGAAATTTTGGTCTCCGACGACGTAAAATCATTTAAAAAATCAGTAGGCATTCATGGATAGTTAGGGGCGGGGTCATGGGTGGTTAGTTACTCGGCTGAGTGACCAGAGACCTTCAGCAAGAATTTTTGTTGTTGTTTGATTTTAAAGAAAGTATTTTTGAAAAAAAAAAACACATCTAAAAAGTATGAAGGTGTATATATTTATGTACATGCACAGGGTGTTAGGTGAATAACTCCACTATCAACAGTGTTTGCTGATTTTATTTGGGGTAAAAAATTTAATAAAATTTTGGCCTCTTTTTTTTCAACTAAAATCAAAAAATCATTAGGAATTGGACAGTTAGAGGCAGAGAAGAGAGTTTGTGCGGCTACTCAGCTATATATCCAATTTAACAAAAGATAATGAATATTACCAAGGTGTTTTACCACTTTTTTGGATTGAAAATACAAACAAGCAAAATAAAAACAACACCACTCACAAATTTCCGATTTGTCACAAACAGATGCAAAAATGAGGGCAATTAATTAAAAAAGTGACATAATTGTGGAATGACAACAAAGCTTAATTAATTTTGTACAATCCGCAACGATTAACAAAATGTCGCCCTCGCTTTAAATAAATTCAACTCGGATAGGGAGGGTTATTCAATTACATAATTCATTAATTTATTTGAATCCCGGAATTATAAATTACGTTTGAGATTTTTGCAAAGCAAATAAATTAAAAACATAACGACCCTAATGTATAATTTAAGGTTATTCTTTCTCTGATTCACAGAGATTGGATCCTTTCGCTTGTAAGATTATACCGCTGAGAGTTCCGTTGTAAGAAATTACGATGATTAACATTTTATTAAGAATTATCTACTTCTGGTAGGTCATATTGAAGACAAGACACCAACAAGACACCAATAATAACAAATTGAAGACAAGACACCAACCCCTTCATATTGAAGACAAGACACCAATAACAACAAATTGAAGACAAGACACCAAACCCTTCATATTGAAGTCACCAACAGTCAGAATTGAGTTGAAATCTTCACAGAATTTTGGTTTTAAGCACGTAATTTTTTAAACTTTTTTATATGCCTACCTTACTCAAAGATCCTTATACTCAAAACTCCCTGAACCCAATGACACTATAGCATCCTCAAACGGGTTAAGTTATAAGGCTGAAGGAAGTGGGAAGGGGGCGGAGATGAATAAGTGAAAGGATGGGTAGTAAGTATCTGGCTAAACAAAAACCGGTGACTAAACATTACTAAAGCCATGTCAAGCAATGTTTAGATTCTGATGACAAGTATGGAAGAGTAACGCAGCCTCTCCTCGCACGGCCTCTGCACATTTTTTCCATAATTTTATATTATTAATATTATTGAATACATTTCAATCCAACGTTTGGTGACTTAGCAGGGGTGCCCGGGTTTATGGGGGGGGGAGGTTTGTCCAGGTCGTGGCGGCGGATGTGTCTGCCCACCAGCTGCATGGCAGGCCGGATTGGGAGAGAGTGGTTGAGTCCCTTTGACTTATCCAGCTGTACCCTCCATCGGAACATCGCCTTGCACCACAGTGGGAGGGATGGATTCATACTTCCGTCACTCCTTGACACACTGACCCCCTGATTCCTACACATCCCTAATACCCTTTTCCTTCCCAGAACATCCTCTCCTTCCTTTCCTAAAAAGACCCTCCACATAGCATCCCCAAAGATGAAGTAGACCGTGAGGGGAATTATTTTCCTCAGGACCTCCTGTGTGGAGCTAATATAAAAAAAAAAAAAATATATATATATATATATATATATATATATAAATATATACATTATTTTTATACAATATTAGACTCAAGCACGACCGGTCAGTGGTTGAGTGGCCATCGCGTTTGGGTCCCACCCGGGCGTCCCGTGTTCGATTCCTCGGCTGGCTAAGTCCTCCATCACAACACAAGCAACATTTTCGGCTTTCTGTAGTGGTAGTAGGAGATTTTTAAACATTGTTGGGTTATTCGTAACCCGGGAATGTTCGCCCTTCTTCTAAAAAAAAAATTTAAAAAAAAATTAACATTCACCTTGTAATAAATTAAAATGAGAGTCAACACACCACTCAAGCTGAACAAAACAAAAGAGGGTAACGTTCTCATAAGATCAAACAAACTGCAAACAATGTATTTGGACTTCAGATAACTAAATTTATTAATTATAAAAGTTCTGTCCTAGGCGTGCTCTAATTAATATGATACATTAACATGAAATTTCGCTATAAGAGAACCTCAAGGGGATTTCAAAATTTAGATGAAAAATCCCAGAATATTCCCCAAAAATAAATTCCCGGTAATATACCTATCGCTAGTCAGACGTGAGTGTGTGTGCGTGCTTCAATAATGTGCCAAATTCGTATAAGTGCTCAAACATTAACCGATTTAACTCTTAGCAACCTTCGTACGGTATCACCACCATTATGCCGAGCTTGGGAACTTTAACAAAGGTAAAGGAACGCATTGTTCCCTGAAATCCTCCGCGTTACTTGGAAGGACTCATCCTTCTGAAGCTCGATTCAATGAAGAGCATCTCCGGCAGAATTTGCTTATTTCATTTTGCTTATTCACTTATCAGCTTTGGAAAATTTGAATAATAACGTGGTTGAGAGGCTTCTGGTATAAATGAAATTTTCTGATTAAGTCGGGGTCGTCTGAATTTTGAAATATACTTAAAGACGAACGCGGGCGGCGTTTTGTCATTACAAACGTTTTCTCCTATTCCTCTCTGGATTTTGACACTAGTGCAAATATTTTGTAATATAATATAGATATCGACTACCAGCATGTGCTCAAGTTTTTCTTTTTTTGATAAGTCACTTCTTATAGGAGTAAGAACACTTCAAAATTCCTTAAAATTGGACAATGTATGTTTTAATAGAAGTAGATTTCAATTTTTTTTTAATATAAAGAACAAAACTGTACAAGCCAGTGGATTAGATTAACATTATTCGAAGTCTTACACCTCAATCTGGGACGAATCACATTTATTGTAGGTAGATACATTCTAATCAAATCCTCCAACTGCTATACCGCTCATCATAAAATTTACTTTTGATTTCCTAAACACTTTCATTAAAAGCTGGTTCACACAGAGCTATAAATCTGCGAGCAGATATCTGTTGATTCGCGAGCGCTTATCTTTTGTGCTTTCACACGAGGCTATCAAATATTTCTTCCTGTGGGAGGAGAGGGGGTCAGATGCACATTTTTTGTACTGAAAACTGTCAACTTGACATCTGTCATCCACGGGTCTAGGCAGCTCCGTAATTACAATTACCCCCTCTCCTGTTTTAGTCGGAGAGGGGGAGACTTATCTTCTGGGATATCGCGTCTGGAGCGGTTACGTCTAAGATGTGTATTGTCTATGATTGATCTGCGCTTAAAAACGCTTAGGTGTGAACGGTCTGAAGGGATTGTATGGAGAGCTTTATTTGGCGTGCTATGATCTTTTATATTTGATAGCTTTGTGTGAACCAGATTTGAAGAATAAACATTTAATATTTTATTATTAAAATAAATACCAGGATTAAATAGCATTTCCTCTGCGTGAAAATTGCATCAAAATTTCTCTAATAAACAATAAACAGTGTTAATCTCAAGTGAGGTCAGGTATATTATCTGTCTGCACAGAATATAAATAAATAAAATATACGTAGATTTTAACGCAGTTCATTGGTCAAACGCATTGTAAACATAGTTATGTATTAGTAATCTCCGAACCGGTGGATGCAATCTGTAAGCCATAAGTTGTTTTAATAGTTTGTATAGTCTGTAGTTAGAGCTGTATACATATATGAGTCGTTTAATTTCTATATCCGCTATATCAACTTTCACCGATTCGGAGAAAACCGCAAGTAACTATCACATCTCTAGCGTAAATAAATAATTGCATTTTAATTTTTTATATAATGAATTGAAGTAATATAAATTCGAAAGTGTTCATTTTTCAATGTATGTCTAGCCATATTTAAGTAATTTTGGTAAATAAAATGGATTTAGCGGATTTTGATACTCACTTCGTGATTTACTCACGATATAGAGGTTTTTGAAACTCAACTGACCTGGCGCCCGAGTTTCTAAACCCTTGGCAAAATAACCGCTCGTGATTGGTTGAATTCCGATATAGCGGATTTTGATAGTAACTTCTTGAATTATACAGCGGGTTTTGTTTCTCACTCGCAGTTTTAACTTTTAACATGGTTTTTGGTCGTGATAAGGGAGGTTTTGAAACTCAATTTTATTAGGTTTATCTTGTTCCTCGCAAAAATGTGAACATGATGTCAGATCATTTTGGCAAAAAATCGGATAAAGCGAGTATTGAAATTATAGGACTCACATCATATATTTGTGCAGCGCTCAGTTTTTCACAAAATTAAAAAAAAAAAAACGGAGTAATACAAATAATCATTGAAGAAGAAGATAACACTTATAATCTAAATGAAAATATGAAAGAAAACAAGACACAGAAAAACAGAAAAAAACAATGGTCGCAACTGGGACTCGAACCCAGACCTCTCGTCTTACCGGGACGAATATGACAAATATGACGGTTTGACAGAAGGTGGCAATAGCGAAATTGGAAAAACGCGCCGTCCCGGTAAGACGAGAGGTCTGGGTTGGAGTCCCAGTTGCGACCATTGTTTTTTTTTGTTTTTCTGTGTCTTGTTTTCTTTCATATTTTCATTTAGATTATAAGTGTTATCTTCTTCTTCAATGATATATTACGTTGATGGGAATAACCTTCAAAAGTTATTAAAAGAGAGTTTTTCTCATAAAAAATTGAATATTCATTTAGACTTTCATAAAGTCAATAGTTCCATATGAATAAATTCGGACACATTTATCCGAGACGCTATTCAGGTTACAAACCAATTCTTTGAATGATTGTTTCCAATAAAAAGAGTAGTTGCCTATAATATGGAAAAAGAACTAGTTGAAGATAATATTAATGATTCTAAATATTTGAAATATGAGATTGACAAATATGACGGTTTGACAGAAGGTGGCAATAGCGAAATTGGAAAAACGCGCCGTCCCGGTAAGACGAGAGGTCTGGGTTCGAGTCCCAGTTGCGACCATTGTTTTTTTCTGTTTTTCTGTGTCTTGTTTTCTTTCATATTTTCATTTAGATTATAAGTGTTATCTTCTTCTTCAATGATATATTACGTTGATGGGAATAACCTTCAAAAGTTATTAAAAGAGAGTTTTTCTCATAAAAAATTGAATACAAATAATCATTTAAATATTATTATTATTATGGCATGTTGTGAGAATCAAAGGGGGAGAGATGTAAAGAAGAAGGTTAGTAAATACATGGCTATTAAGACCTGATCACTAAACACGGAAGACATTATCCAACATTAGTTACTGAATGATGGCCTTTCACAAGATTGATAGTGAGATGATCTAACAAATAAACACAAATTTCCAAAATATCTAAATCTAAAATATAGACTTTTACTCCAGAAACGTAAACATACCACAATAATACACGAGTTAATAATACAAAACGAAATAAAATATTTGTCTTAGTTATCTTTGCACGTTTTTTGTAATTTACGGTAAAAAAACACTCGCTTTTCCTTAATTTTGCATGCTTTTGTGAATCGCATCATGCACCTAATTAAAAATAACAAAAAAAGGTATGGTTCATCGCAATCATAATGCGTATAACACGAAACAAAGACGGAATTTATAAAATTTTGATGCAAGCTATATACCCAAAAGACAGTATTTGCGATGCTCGAATTCCGGGTGTTGAAATCTGCACGAAATTTGCCGGTATTTCGGTTTAGCGGAGTTCCGGTATTCATGCCCTAGTTGCCACGACAACAATGGAAACTTTAGAGAGCGTTCAATGACAAAGAGGCCGGGTGCTTTTTTATTGACAATCTGAAAAGGCAATGTAACCTAACCTAAAAAAAAAAATAATAATAATATTTTGAAAATTTTGGAAATTTTTAATTTAATTTGATTTAGCAACTTGGGAGGCGGTTATGGGTACCGCCTCTCTGGGAACCATTTATTGGATAACCAACATCCCTGTGTCGACAACATGTCACAGGTCACCCAAGTGGTTCGCTACGTTGGCGACTTGGGGTGCCTGGGTTCAAAGGGTGAGGTTTGTCTAGGTCTTGGCGACGAATGCATTTGCTTAACTGCGTGGTCAATCGGATCGGTAGACTGATGGACTCCCAATCTAGACCTCTTCAGCCGGACTGGCTTCATCATCCTGGGCACACTGACCTCCAGATTCCTAACCACCACTCACACATTTTTCCTTTCCAGAACTTCGTCTCCTTCTTTCAATTACCCTTCACACTGCATCCCCAAAGGTGACATAATCCCTGAGGATTTTTTCCTCTCAGGTCCTACAGCCCCCTGCACACGTGTTTTTTTTTTTAATAGCTCCAATGTAAAAAAAAAATGTGTGCAGTTCACACGCGGTAGAAGTGAAACCTTCAGAAAAATAAGGCTACTGGGAAGAGGTGATCTATAGGCTACGAAGCACCGCACAAAGAGGAGACCGATTATACTATCTCATTCTTTAGAAGGTTAAATCCTGTAGATGGGTGTGTTCGTCTCTTTTTAGTGTCGCTCGTTTCCGTATCATCGAGTTTCGAATTACAACGGTGCTAAAGAAGTTTTAACTTCAAAACGTTGCACGATATTGCAGTTGTTATTTTAACCACCATTATCATTGATCTACCTACTACTGACACTCCTTTTTCGCCCATCCGGTTTACATGTCCATTTGTCCTTCGTCGGCCAGTTCCATGCCTCACTGCTCAGTGGCATGCACAGAAGTAGGCAGTAGGAAAAACAGCGAATATAAAAACACCCTTCTTGCAAATTTTCCCTAAGACTGGCCAGCCTGCTAGCTGTAGCAGATATTGGTTGGGAATACTTAAGTCACATCCAATATCCAAATAACCGTTTTAAGTAAGCATACTTTAAAAGCCAATGATTTGATGTATACAATTTCCATCAAATGAACATATTTAAGCCGAAATGCTATTATCAACATTTCATTGGAACAGTTTTGAATAATTTAAATTGGGAGGCGGGTATGCGTACCGCCTCCCCGGGAAGCATTTATTGGATAACCAACACCCCTGCAGAGTGGTTCCCTACGTTTGATGACTTAGCAAGGGTTCCCGGGTTGATGGTGTGAGGTTTGTCTAAGTCTTGGCGGCAGATGCGTTTGCCCATCTGCTGCGTGGGGGGCCGGATTGGGAGAGACCAGTTGAGAGAGACCTTTAGAACTCTCCAGCCGGACTGTCTCGATCAATCGCCTCGCACCGTACACGGAGAGATGGATTCATACGTCCGTCAGTCCTCGATACATTAACCCGCAGGTTCCCTACCCTACCCACCACTTTCATTTCCCAAAAAGACCCTCCACACGGCATCTCCAAATGAGATAGAGCAGCTCCTGTGTGGAGCTAAGATAAAAAAAATAGATATACCAACAGTTGGCTCTGATTTCTACATTTGCTGGCTTTGCCGAAAGGCACGGCCTTTCTAGACGCTAACATAAAGGAGTCATTCCTTGCGCATGTATCCTATATGCACGTTTTTTTGTGTAAAACAGAGACAACATTTAAAGTGACTTCTACGTCATTTTGCTTACGTAGTTTTTGCTTTTGACACGTTATTGTAGTTTGTAGTATTGTAGAGCTCGGTTTGGTACGCGCGGCGCCATGGTATGGTTGGTACCTACTTCGCGCGAATTTTTAGAAGTAAAGATTGTACTCTTCGTTTAAATATTAATTATATTTTTACGTCAGTATGTAGGGTAGACAGTGCTTAGTTCCTATAAAGACTGCACGCCTCTGTCACTGCCATACACCAGTAGTAAGTAGAAACAAAGGTCACTAGTAAAAAAAGGGATTATCCCAAAGGCCGGATTAAAAACAAGAACTAAATGCCTCATTTCTTTTGAAGCCGTAGCTTTACATTTAATCCGTTTGCTTCGGTCGCCATCTCAATGGATTATTTATCCAAAATTTAATCCTGTTGGGAGAGGACGATGCGACGGAATGAGATGAGAAACGATGGGTTGGGCCCTTTTCACATTATGACAAAAGGTTAATGGCATAACAATGGTTAAGGCCGGATTGCAAAAATTGAATCAAAGAAATCATTTACATTATTTTCATTCGGTTTATTAATGTTAACATAAGTCTCGTTTAGCATTCGGAACGGATGGGGGGGAACATTCCGTTTAAGATAAATGGAAGGTTGTAACGGTATGGTCAATTTAATAAATAAAATCCGCACTTTTATTCCGTAAACACAATTTGTCTTTATTTGGGTATAATCAATTTGCAAGTATACAGTTCAATAATCGTAACACACAGTAGTTTAGCAATAAAAACTACCACAATAACTTTATGGCTATTTCTACACTAAGTAGCCCAAAGGAAACCAATTGTTCCCTAACCACTCGTCACCTTATGACAAAGGCTGTACGAGGACCTTTTCTCTCTACGGAGACCTGAAGCCGCGCGAGCTAACCTCGGAAGGCAGACTTCACCTTTTAGGGTTTTGCTTGTCTTTTATATTGGTCCGCTGTCCTAGCGGTGTTGGGTGTAAGGGACAAGCGATGTTAGAAAGGGAGAGCTTTCTGTATTTCAACACTTATACGCTAAAATAATTAGATTCGCTACAAGGTTTAATAATTTAAAAATTTATTAATTAACTGTCTGGAGCACGTGGGACTATGACATGCTCAATTTTGTGTGTGAGAAAGGAAGGAGATGGGTAGGAGGAAGGTTGGGAAGTATCTGGCTATTCAGATCTTTTCACCAAACTCGGCTATTGCCATTTTAAGCAACCCTTCGATTTTGAATGGTCGTCCTTCACCAGACACTATGAATATCTGCCATTCTGAAGGGATATGAAAAATCTGATCAGTTATTGAACAAAGTTTTATTATATTTAATTTTTCGGCTTAGTAGACGTGAAACTATTACGCAGTAAAAAAAACCCTTTACTCTACAAAAATGGACGGTCCGTTTGATAGATTCTCCTTTTAACAAAGTGATTACAATATTTAGAACTCATACATCAGGTGAGAATGCTGTCCTTGTTCTACCGTTTAACAATGGAAGATGCTCCTAGGAACTAGCGTCATTGATAACATCCGCACCAGTGCATACAGTCCGGGAAACAAGATAAACGTGAACCCACAGTTGACTTTTGTCACATGAATTGAGCAGCTCGACTGTGGAATGATTTATCCGAATATTCAGAGCCAGTTTACTCCTCCCTATCATCAAAAGTCCCTCTTCACAGCGCTTCCAAAAAGTCAATAGTTTAAGACAATAACATTCAAAAAGAGATAATCAGATATAAGACATGACAAGCAGAGACAAGAAGAGACGAGATTTTTCAAAAAGAGAGAGATTTCAAAAAGAAGCAAGAAAAGCTAAGAAGACATTCCGAGAAGAGATGAGGATATCCCAAGATAAGCAAGAAGAGACATCCGAGAAGAGACAAGGAGATCCCAAAAGAGACAAGAAGAAATAAGAAAAAAGCAAGAAGAGACAAGGAATGCCAAGAAGAGGCAAGAAGAGCCAAGCAGAGCCAAGAAGATGCAAGAAGAAACAAGAGCGTATTAAATAAAAAAATAAATATATACAACGCTCAATCCATTCCTTTCCCTTTCTAAATTCCAATATTAGCTTATTAGGTTGCCATGTATGCCGGTCGATTAAACTCCAACTTCAGTTGCTATCCTCAGAGCACGTGTTCCTAGTCCTAACCAATCAGTGCCCCCTGATGTACCGGTCTCACCGGGACAGGAGTGCTCCTGGCTGGGGTGATACAATCGTATCGTATCGAATCGACTGTGGAATGATTTATCGGAATATTCAGAGCCCATGTTTACTCCTCCCTCTCATCAAAAGTTCCTCTACACAGCGCATTCAAAGATGTCATTAAATTAAGGGAAATAAGTTTCCTCAGGGCATAGTAAATTTCATGAAAAATTAAAACAATTTATTTTCATGTCAATTTAATTATGCCATTTATACTCACTCGTTCGGAAAGCATCATTAAAGAATTCGAGTAAATAAGGGTAAAAACTTTCGAAACTATCCCTCATCAGAAAAGCAAGCAAAGCATGATTTATTCACGTACAATGTTCCGCTATTTTACGATTCCTGCAACGAGGCATGGTATTTCTAAGGGGCGAGTTGCACTTACCCTCGGATTTTTAAGAAAATATTAAAAATGCAAACCTTCTCCCCTTCCACCTGGGGCACACCGGAAGTGGAGGGTGTTATTTCAGCGTTTGAATTCGGAATTCAGGCTTTATGGATTGAAGGGTAGTCAAATAATGTAGACGTGCTATAAAACTTTAACCGTTTTCTTGAAATGTTGTATTTTATGCATGGTTTTGCGAATTGGTTGCAATAACCTTGGAAGAATTTCAAATTTACAGCATTTTTATATTCAAGATTGGATTACAGAGGTGTAGGTGTAGGTTCTATAATAAAGTACCTAAATATGGAGCCAATTGAAGGTTTTTTAGGTCTTGCAACGCCAGGTTAATACAAACATATTTTTTAAATTAGTTCCACACGGGAGGCTAAATTACGATACGACCATACGATTGTACCCCCCAGCCAGGAGCACTCCTGTCCCGGTGAGACCGGTACACCGAGGGGCACTGATTTGTTAGGACTTGGAACACGTGCTCTGAGGATGGGAAGGAGGTAGGAGTTTAATCGACCGGTATACATGGCAACCTTATAAGCCAATATTGGAATTAAGGACGGGCAGGAATGGATTGGGCATTAAGGAATGTTAAGGAACGGATTGAGCGTTATGATTTATTTTTTCATTTTCCGTCTTTTTTTTACTTTTCTTTATGCCTTCATTTTTCTTGCCTCTTCTCGGCTTTTCTCGTCTCTTCTTGCTTCTTCTAGTCTCTTCTGAGATCTTACAGTCTCTTATTAAATCTTCTTGCCTCTGCTTGGTTCGTCTTGTCTCTTCTTACCGCTGATTGAATCTTCCCGTCACGGGAGGCTAAATTAAGGGAAGCTAAATTAGAATATTTCCCTTTGGGGCCTATGTCCTTTCGGGATGCTGTGTGGAAGGAGAGGAATTCTGAAAAGGAAAAAGGTAGAAAAAATGGGTTGGAATCTGGGTCAGTGTGTCCAGAAGTAACGGATGTATGAATCAGACCCTCCCTGGTACAAGGCAACGTTTCGAGAGGCTCCTACTGGAGAGATCAAAAGGTCAAAGATCCCACGCAGTAGGTGGGCAGACGCATCCGCCGCCAAGACCTAGGCAAACCTCACGAGCCCGGACATCCCTGCTAAATCGCCAAACATAGCAAGCCACTTGAGGTGACCTATGGCAGAGGTGTTGATTATCCAACAAATGGTTTCAGAGGGGCGGTACCTATATCCGCTTCCAAAATAAATAAAAAATAATTTTTGATTGTTCAATAAAAAAGAGTGTGCAGTTCACACGCGGTATAAGTGAAACCCTCAGAAAACTAAACTTCAAGAGAACGAGACAAGTATCAGGAGTAGAATAATTGTAGGGTTTATTTATTATAATATTGTTGCCAAGTTTAAAAATTATTTTATTCTACGAAGCACCGCACAAGAAGGAGGCCGATGGACTACGGAGCACCGCACAAAGAGGACACCGATTAGCCTATCTCACTCTCTCGCAGGCTAAATCCTGTAGATGTATGTGTTTGTCTCTGTGTCACTCGTTTCCGTTTCATCGAGTTTCAAATCACAACAGTGCTAAAGAAGTTTTCACTAAAAAAACAAATTTAACTCGGGCGAAGCCGGGTAGTAAAACTAGGAGAAAATTATTTTTTAAGTCCGTGAATGTAAGAAAATCGTACCAATGACCAAATCAAGATTTTTTTAAAAACATTAAACGGGACTTGTGGCTTCACTTATGATTTACGACTAGAGAATACAATTCCGAGCACGTTTTTAAATCCCGGGATTACGCGATTTTCGATGCGTAATCCCGGGATCCCGGTACTATCCCGGGATTAGAAAATGTGGTTAATAATTGGGATAAAATAAAATAAAAGCATAGACAGTAAGTTCTTAAACATTATTTATTAATATTGTTTATTACACAATACAATTTATGTATACTAATATTATAAATGCGAAAGTGCGTGTGTTTGTTTGTTACGCTTTCACGCCTAAACCACTAAATCGATTTCAATAATGGTAAGCTCTGGCGTTGTGAAATTATAAATTATAATATATTATATTTATTTTACGTTTATTGTCCTTTACAAAAGCGAGTTATTGATAACGTCAGACGAAAAGCAAAACAAACCGTTGTCTTGGTAGGACTAACTATGTTGACATATTCGCGAGAAATTTAATGTGAGGCGTCGTAATTAATATCTATCTATATAAATAAAAATTAATCTCCAAAATGTTTATACGCGCATAACTTCCGAACAAGTCAAGACGTAACGGATTACAGAATGCAAACTAGACCTGAAGAGCTGTTCTCTATCTTTTGTGAGAACGAGACCGTTCTCCCGCGAGATGTCTTATCAGATTTGTGTGATTTTCTACGGCTGTTATTTGCTTTTTCTATCGGCCGATGTCAAAATTTCAGCTGTGAGCTGTCACGTATTTAGTTTGGGTGGTTTTAAACACGAATTCCTGCAAGTATGCATGATTATTTATTCATTTAACAGCTGTAGAAAATCATACAAATCTGACAGCATTTCTCGCGGGGGAACATTCTCTTATCACAAATTTTAGGGAATAGCCTTTCTGATTGTGGCAATCCCAAAAATCCCGAGATTAGCCAAAGTGCAGTCCCGGTATTTTCGGAATCGAAAATGGGCCGGGATCCCGGGATTCGGGATCCCGGGATTGTATTTTCTATTTACGACAAATGAAAAAGTGGAAAGCAGAAATAAAAAAAAGTGACTAAGAGGAAAAGCTTTGGGTGCCGAGTGCCGGAGGTTGATTAGCATATATTTAATATCCCGTTTACATCTCAAAGCCGTCAAAAGGAGACGATGTGACGCGGCTGAAAATACGCGTTGAATAAACCAACATGAACAATATCAACAGTTACTAGGCTAGTGAAAAGTCTAATGAGCCAGTGGCTTAAGGGAGATTTCACAGGGTTTAATCATGGGGCCAGGTTTAGCGGCCATTTGAGCCCAGCCCACGGTTTTAACTCCCGCCGAACAATGCCCGGGCGGGGGTGATGGAGCGGGGCGGTAATGACATCATATAAATCTCTTTCGCTTTTTGAACTTTTGACAGACGTCAGTTGAGCGGAAGGTGAGAATTTAAAGTGGAACCACGCATGGAATACATTTACACGAATTGTAAATTGCGCCTAGCGAAATAATTTCAGCTCATGTTTCGGATATGATCCGTGCATTATTGTCAACAAACAAAACATTCATACATTTCCTCTGAAGCAATCTAAAATCAAATATGAACATCGTTTTTCCGTAACTGCTAAGTCATTTTGTGCATTAGGTTCCCCCAGATGGTGAGGTGAGGTTTGTCTGTAGACTGTAAATGCGTTTGCCCACCTATTTATCATCTATTAATTATGTCAAAAAGCCCTCTGACATGTAGGTATACATATTATAAATTAAAGTCCTCTGCTGCGTCTGTCTGTTCGCGATAAACTCATAAACTACTGAACGAATTTTCATACGGTTTTCACCAATAGATAGAGTGATTCACGAAAAAAGTTTAGGTATATACTTTGTCAAATTCAATTTTGTGTAAATTGGTTGAAATATATTGATATATAAAGGAGAATGTCTGTATGCGGTAAAAGAGCGGGCTGGCGAGCGGGCGGTGTGGATTTGATTTGTACGCGGATGGCGGTGGTTATAAAGGTTGGGTAACCATCCAGCAGATGGCATTGTGTTAACCACAGCAACGCGTGGCTGGGTCAGCTAGTACTATATATAAGAAAGTGGAACTACCTATAAGAAAGTACCTAAATATGTAGCCAATTGAAGGCTTTTTAGTTCTTGCCTCAGGTCAATAAATATTGAAATTATACAATGAAATTATGTTAAATAGATATCGCGTGGCAGTAGCCCAACATTAGGCATATTTCTCATAAACTGGTAAAATTCCCCATTATCACTCAATCATCTTTTCAGTTGATGCTTTGTCTCTTTAGATATACTCTTATGGTAACCTACCATGTACACATTATCTGTCTCTTTCTCTTTGTTACCATAATTTAACTAACGGATTGCAATCTTTAGAGCACAGGCGCCAGGTGGGAATGCTGTCCTTGTTCTACCGGTATTACAATGGAAGATGCTCCGAGGAACTAGCGTCATTGATCCCCTCGGCACCGGTGCATAGTCGGGAAACACGCCAAACGCGCGCTCAACATTTGTACACGGTTGACATTAGTCACATGAGAACGGGTCGTTTCTACGACTCGTTCTTGAGTTCAACAGCTCGGCTGTGGAACGATTTGCCGGCCTCTGTGTTTCCTCCCTCCTACAATATGGGTCTCTTCAAGACCCATGTTCACTCCTTCCTCTCCTCAAAAACACCCTCCACACAGCATCCTCAAAGATGACATAGGCCCTGAGGGAAATTATTTTTTCCTCAGGGCCTCCTGTGTGGAGTTAATGTAAAAAAAAAAATATTATATTTTGTAACACTATCGTTAATTGAAGCACACTATGTATTTTTATTATTAGTTTAATTAGAGCAATGGTGATTTTTGTGTTAAGCGAAACCGGTTGGTCTTAATAAATCCAAACAAAAGTTAAGGTATTGTTTCATTATTATAATTATATTTATAAAGCGCCATTTTTGTTAAATATCATAAAGGGTACTTAAATTTTTACAGTTTTTCGAGTCTCAACATCTAAGTGGATCTAAGGCATTCCTTATTACGGCAAGTATCTGAAGGGAATAGGGAAGGAAAGGATATGGGAAGAGGAAGGTTGGGAAGTGGCAAGCTATTCAAATCTGGCCTCCAAACGCGGCTAAAGTCATTTCAAGCAACGCCAATGTTTTGATTCTAAATGGTAGCCTTTCACCAGCACGACACCGAGAGAATCTACAACTGTAATCAAAATCTTATATTATATCGTCAAACTTGACAAAAATGTAGAAAAAATATTTTTTGTGGGCCACAACATCGAAATAGATTGAAAAAGGAATTACTCAACAGAAAATCAGTCTTCAATTATATCTTACAATAGAAAAGTAAAGCAATAAAACGTTCCACGTACGATTTCATCATGGAATAAAGCAATGGTCAAATTGATTATAAGGCCATTATAGAAGTATTCGTTAGGTGATTTGATTTGGAAATACACGTGCAACTTCCGTGATTCTTTTGTAATATAATGCCAAAGGTAGCTTCGATGTACGCCCTCCCTCTTTCTTATAAACGACGCATATATCAGAAAGAGAGATCGCAACTCACAGCGATGTTTTCAGTGAGAGGAACACAAGCCCACGTGTGTAAATTTGAGCTACTCCAAATATTATTATTATTACAACAAATATCATCATACAATTATATTATATAATATATAGTACGTAGGTACGTTAAATCTATTATGAACTCATAAAGAGGCAGGGAAAGGGTTGGACTCAGTTAATTTATGGGTTCATATTTTTATTGTTTGACCCAGTTGGACAAAATGATTAACAAGGGCTTGAAAATCGGGAATTACTTCCGTTTGGGGTCTCAAAATTTCGATATTTTGAAATCGTTATGCAAAAAAAGGGAGACAATAAAAATGGAGATATATGGTTTATGAGATAAAAATTGAAAAATACCCACGATATGGATATTTAAATATAGTTTAGTAAAGTTTAATAAATATCGATATTTAAATATGGGTTAATAAATATCGATATTTAAATATGGGTTAATAAATATCGATATTGAAATATGGGTTAATAAATATCGATATTTAAATAAAGTTTAATATTTAAATGTAGTTTAATATTTAAATATCGATATTGTGAAAAAAATCGCCTCAGACTTTTTTTTAACACCTCATTTTGTAAATATTTAACTCTATATCGTCCAGTGGATTAGTCAGACATCTCCGAAAAATAGAAATTTGAGTTCAGTATGCAAGTGTACCCTCTATCTGGTATAATACTCAAATTACTCAAAAACAATACCAAATCAATTATAATGCGGACAAATTTGTAGTGACTTAAACAAAATGTTCATGGGATCTGTTTTTAGTTTTCACTGCCAAAGTATTTTCGTTTTTTGTTTTTGGGGTGTAATGCCGTATTGCACTACCTTCCTTCATAATTACACATCTGCCCTGATGATGGACACTGTAACGCTGTCCGAAACGTTGGCTAAAGAAGGAGGTAGAAGGAGGAAATTGAAAAATACCCACGAAATCGATAGTTTAATATTTGAATATCGATAGTGAAAAATTTTGTACATAAATAAGCTCGCACAATGTATATTTTTGAACATTTTAATTTTTATACCCTGAAGATGCTTGTGTTCAGCGAAACCGGTCGGTAATAAAAAAATTAAATAAATCGTGGTTATAAACTAAGCTATTGTGTTATTTCAATTAATAATATGTCGAACCACAAAGTTACTGCTTTCTACCAAAAAAAAAAGCCAACAAACAAACAAACTAGAATTATCCCTGAATTCAATTTTTTTATTTAATTATCTCCCGGGTTCGGTTGGTTGTAATTTCACATTTCCACAAACTTTCGTACATGTAATTTCTCTTATGGAATTACACGGGTTTCCACTACAGACCGCCACGACAGTAACGCACCACATAAATATTTGTGGTAAGAATTCCACATCTAAATTTACTATCCACAGATTACACGGATTTGGACCACGTGGAGTTCTGTCTTGTGGAACACAGTGACAAAAGATTTATTGTTAAATGTTTTTTTTAATTACAGCATTGACGTAATAACTACATAAAATTGGTGGTGTACCTGATTAACAGGCATTCTAAAAATAAGGTAAATAAAAGTAAAATTCATAATACGTGTTTTAATGGATATAAACACTAGAAATATTTCGATTCTCATGCCTGCAAAATTTAAAATAGCGCGTACGTATTTGCACAAGGCAAGTAAGCGAAGAAGTGGTTTTTATTTATTTTTTGCATAATTTTATAAGAATGAAAAAAGTTAGAACATACAAAACCTCAAAAATAGTCTTAGCCATAGAAGGGTTTTTTTAAAATTGTTTCTTACATTACTTCATAGTTAAATCATGAAAAACCTTTTTTTTTGTGGTTTACGCATATATTTTTTGTTATGTAAATATTAATTTTATTGTAATTCCAATACATAGAAAAGCTAGTAGAAGCTTCAATTTATCCGTAGCATATTTTTTGATGTTCATAATGTAAACCGATTCGCCGTAAAGATGAATCTAAATAGTATCTAAATCTAGTATTTTTTAAATACATCTATTTGAATTTCACTTTCGTTTGTTTGAATGAAGTATCCGAATGAAGAATCCGATCGACCTGAAAAACCGCAGATAGGCTCTTTGTCGATGACAATGCAGTTCTTCGATTTTCAACGTTTGGTGGCAATCAGAAATTAAAGCTACATAAATGTTGGTCTTACCAACATGGAATTTGGACCGGTTGGTAGCGCGGTTGATACCGATCACTGGGTAGGAAGGTTCAAAGCTCAGCCAAACCAAAAAAAGTATTAAGTTTTAAAAGATATTTTAAAATAGAGTTGGTAGGGCGATTTATTCCTATCACTGGGTAGGAAAGTTCAAACTTCAGTAAAACTTTATCTAATTTTTTTTTGAGTTTTTAAAATACTGGTAGATGCATTGATGTAAAAAAACTTACGGGTTGATTTTATAAAAATATCTATTTGAATTTCGATTTTGTTTTATTAAATGGATGAATGAAGTGAAATCTTGGAAATGGAAGTTAACCCACTTCCTGACATCCGATCAAGCTGAATCTCGTCAGATAAACTCGCTGTCTGTGACATTGCATTCTATCAACTTTTGATGGCAATCACGCATACACGCACGGACATTTAAGCATTTCTCTGAAATTAGATGACATACAGCAGTTAATATACGAAATAAATGTCGGTATTATCCAATTGGGATTTGATTCAGTTGGCAGCATTGTTGTTGTGGCGTTTGGCGCCGTTTTCGGTAGCTTCGTTCCTTTCCCATAATTCGCGGCTGAATTCGGTTCATGTTCGTGTATGTTATACGCAGCATTATGTAACTATTATGAAACAGTGGTCGCCCAATGGTCAAAATTCGACCATAATTATTTTAATGTGTAATGTTTTTTTTAATGTATTTTTTATGCATAATTTAAAAAAATATTAGCATTCTGCACTCCTTCTCTATATAAACTATAAATGTGCGAAATTTCATATTCCTCCGTCCGCGCAATTTTCGTAAAAAGTGGTACAAAGTTTTTGCTTCACGTATTAATATACTGATGATAATGATAATGCTTGCAATTACGGAACACATATAATTTTACAATATATTCCTACCAATAAGTAAGAAATCTGTTGGTAGGCCTGACAAGATTATTTCGTAGGAAATACCAGGTGCTTCGTTTCAATCTCAGAAGGACAGGCTTATTATTATTATCAACAGATGGTGTGATTCAGATATGAAATATTAGATGATGACAAACTCTCATATTTGTTTATTCTACAACGCTTATAAAATACTTGAGACACATTTTAAAGGGTAATAAAATACAAATTACGTCATGACTTTTAACTAATTAAGTCCTTCGAATGTCCCCTGTCAACGGCGAGTGGCCATAAATACAGTTGTGTGTACTTTAGTAACAATGTATGGTTGAACGTACAGATTGTATTATAGTTGGCCGGGTCGTGAAAGCATTTTCCGAACTGGAAAAACACAAATATGTTCAATTAGTTCTGTACCTCTTTGAGTAGGTATCCACACTGTAATGACAATTCGACGGTTTTCTTGCTCGAATGTTAAGCTTATTCAACTGCGAATCCAGAGGCCACGGATTCAATCAATTTATGTTATTTCACAATGAATTTATTAAAAAATAATACGTTGGCACTATTTTATGCAGTACGTTACAGAGAGATAGATACCATTCGAAGTCAAATGGTTTCTTGAAACGGTTTAGCCTTGAAAGGTTTAACGTGTATAAACAGACCTGATTAGCTAAGTACTGCCTCACCATTAGATCTTCTTGGGAATTCATAGTCCCACTTGAGAGCAGTTGGGACCCACATAAAAACAAAAAAAATCAAAACCCCAAAATATTGAATCTGGAAATTAAGAGGTTATAAAATTTAAATAGTTGTAGGTAAGCAAGTCCCTTTCGAGTTCCCTGAGAGAAGCAGCCTAAAAAATAACTCACGGTGCACAGTGTGCGAAATGAAGAAAAAACACGAATTAATTGCTTGCTGACTAAATATTAGTGCAATTTTATTTTTTTTGATCTTATTAATGAATTAAAACTATTTCGAAGTAAAAAAAATATTTTGTTGTTTTCCAAAAAGTTGTTCTTCAAACCCCACAGTGTAACTGCGGCTTTTTCTCCATTTCTTCATAAACTGTAGTGTAAAATTCTTTACGGTTTTGTAAAATGTAGGGCTCAAAATGTTCGTACCTGCTATGTGGTATGTTTGTTTTATTTAATTAATTAAAAACTTCTTTGAGTTCACAGAGTTGGCATTTAATATACCCCATTCTTTTAATGCCCCGAATAATTCTCTCCGGGGAATGCATATAAGGCCTTCCTGAAAATAACAAAATTGTTCAAGGGAGGACAAAAGATGATCACATTTTATAAATGATATAAAAGGTGAGACTTCAGTCTACAGTATGTATATACTCATAAATGGGAGCAAACGATGTTTTGTTTCTAAATGCTAATTGAAATAAGCTTTATAACAGCAAAAAAAAAATACAAAAATAGTGAAACATTAGACGTTAGTTCAAATCTCACACATGTGATATTGATATATAGCTTAGTAAATAAAATAAAAAATATCTTGAAGAATTTCATACATAACAAACTTTTGTATATATATCTAAACGTCACTCAATACACAACCGTCTCTACCCACGCGTAGGAGCGAAGTGAAAAATGCGATGCCGAACATCAAATTTACGACACACTTTGAGGCGTTGCCAAACTTCCGTCAAGCGCTTTTGAGAAATTTAAATAAACACATAAAATGCAGAAACTATTGAGCTACACTAAAAAAATATTTTAATTAAAAACATTAAAGTTTGCAAAAACCACTTAATTCGGGTTTTTTCTCCATTTCGTACACTGTGCGGCGGACGCCATTTGAACTACACGTCGATTTCATCGAACTGAACAACCTGGTAAAGTCGTTACCCAGCAAAAGATATTTTGACAACTGACTGCGGCGACAACACTTCCAGGTTCGGATTTGAACCAGTGTCACATCCTAGCCTATAAATTGGTGCCTAACATTTCAAACACATCGGGAACCAATGGTGTAGGGCAGTGGTCCCCAACCCCTTTGCCCGCGGATCGGTACCGGTCCGTGGATCAAAAGGTGCCGTGGCAAGGCCCTGCTTAAAAATCAAAATTACGTAAAAAAATCGAACATACCTAATAAAAAAAATAATAATCATCGACAAAAATAATTATTCAGTTGAGAACCCCTTTACGCCAAGTTACCACCGACACAATATCTTCGAAGTAAAAACACGACTGGGCTTTCATCTTGCGCACTCGCATATATAACGTAAAGAGCTCGAGAGAGACGCATGACCTGAGTCACCGCTCTTATATTCTGCTTGCCCAAATGCAAGTGGAATCGTTTTATTGAGAATACGTGACATATGAACCAACACGCGTTTGATTTTATTGGTTAATTTATTTCCGCTTTTCAACAAAATATGTACTTGTATTGCGACCAACAAGAGCTTATTATTATGTTATTAATTATTTTAATAAATTTTTAAATGTATAATGATGGATAAACCAAAATCTGAATCCTGTATTTACTATATTTTAAGAGATGTTAACATTTTTGAGGCAATGTGTACTAGTTTTACTTTTTAGGTGACATAATGACGCTTAATATCAATCGTTGACCGGTCCGCGGAGATAAAAAGGTTGGGCATCACTGGTGTAGGGTGTAGGCCATCACGAAACAACAGCCCAGCCTAATATATGGTTGTATAGAAAGTAGGTACTTTTGTGATGTGTGTTTTTTAGGCCCGACAAAGGAAGGATGTGAATGGAGAGAAGAAAAGATGAAGGGCGGGAGTGACACAAATAGGTCAGGACATTAATGGCTTTATCAAGTTGATGAGGACACATTATGTTCGGCGCTTGATAAAGTAAAAAGGAAAACAGTGACTAATGTTACATCGCCTGGAGTTGTTTCTCGGAAGTCGAGATGTTTCTTAGAAATATCTGAGTAAGCAACTAGGAATGTTGTTTGTAGGAAGATGAATCCATTCATCCTGTTTATTAATAACAATAAATGTAATATGATGAACGGGAGTCATTTAATATATATTAGCAATAAGTATGTGACATAATAATAATAATGGATGGTTTCATAGAATTTTACCAATTCGTCAAGTTTCAAGTTTAACAATTCATGCGTGTAGAGCGAACGAATGACGAAAGGAGTGTAAGAAGAATATATGACGCAAATGTGAATGGTAGGAGAAATCGTGAAAGTCCGTGAATCAAACACTTGAGTCGGGCCAGGTCGGGGTCAGAATACAATACGAGTACGTGTGAGACGATGTATGAATGTGAATGGGGCAAAGAGTGTGTGCCATGATCGACTTGTTTGGCGTATTTGTTCGTCTTCTCTGCCTACCCCTGCGGAGAAACGGTTTGATGGTTAATTTTCAATTTGGGAGGCGGGATGGGGTACCGCCGCCCCGGGAACCTTTATTGGATAACCAACACCTTTGCCATAGGTCACCCCAAGTGGTTCGCTACGTTTGGTGATTTAGCAGGGGTGCCCGGGTCCATGGGGTGAGATTTGTCTAGGTCTTGGAGGCGGATGACCAGGACACTGAACCCCAGATTCCTACCCACCCCTTAAACCCTTTTCCTTCCCAGAACTCTCCTCCCTTTCTTTTCCTTAAAAAACAATCCACACAGCATCCCCAAAACTGACGTAGGCCCTGAGGGAAATTATTTTCCTCAGGGCCTCCTGTGTGGAGCTCATGTAAAAAAAAAAAGTTTGTTAATTTAGTTAATCAAAATAAAAAGTAAATATACGAGTTCTGTGAAGGTCCTATTAAAACTATGTTATTATCCAAGTACTGTGAGGCCCTCGTGGTCGAGGAGCAAGGCTTTTGACTAGCAATCCGGAGTATGCGGGTTCAAATCCCGGTGTGCGAAAATAAATATTATTTGATTAATTTGTGTTATTTCACATCTTTATTCATTTAAAATAATATATAGCACATTTGCGGCAAGTTCCAGAGTGGAAGACACTCTCAGTATCGCCCTGATGTAAGACCACCATTCAGAATTGAAACGTTGCTTGAAATGGCTTTAGCCGTGTTTGGGGACCAGATCTGAATAGCCAGGTACTTGCCCACCTTCCTCTTCCCCATCTCTTTCCCCTCCCCATTACCTTCAGCCTCACAACATACCCCAATTGAGGATGCCATAGTCTCTAAGGCTCCAAACGGGAGAAGTTGGGAATCTTGTGCGGTACTCAAATTTAAAAAAAAGAACGGGTCGCTTCTTCGACACTTCTTGAGTTCAACAGCTCGGCTGAGAAATCATTTGCCGGCATCTGTGTTTTCTTCTTCATATAAGACGGGCTCTTCGAAATCAATGTTCACTCATTTCTCTTCAAAAATACCCTCCACACAGAAATTTTCTTTCTCAGGGCCTCCTGTGTGGAGTTGATGTGAAAAAATGAATACCAGGTCTACAAGTTATCACAACAACTTAATTAAAATGCTGTCAGTATCGTTAATTCATTAATTGTTGATAGGTTAACTGCGATCCGGCGTTTAATTCCGTCTTCACTCCGATATGATCTCACTCAACTACATACTCTATTCCACTGTGAGAAATTTCCACTCAAGCTGGTAAAGTGAACAGTCATCTGACAGATCAGGTCGATCCTCAATCATCTGTCAGCCGCATTAAATGGTCGTTACATTTGAAACCCAAAGTGGCCAGGACTATTCTGTTTTGTCATTCAAAACACGATTCGAATTTATCTTACTCCATTTTTTTGTGAAAAAAGTTTGGACTTAAAATCACTTGCCCGGTATATAAGCTCGGCTTGGTTGGAATGCCGAGCTTAGCACAGTTTGAAACATAATAATAATATAATAATTTTTGGATAATTTCTATAGCGCCATTTTTGTGAGAAAATCACCTCAAGGGCGCTTTACAAATTCGTTTATACATTTAACCTATTTATATTATAAGTGTCTTATAACTAAGATCGATAACTAAGGACTTACAACTAATAAGACTTATATAACTAGTGACTTAAAACTATACTTATTTTTATAACCGGTACAAAATTGCATTACTCGTGTTTTGACTTACATCTAACTTAAAATTAATTATCTACTACTAACATATATATTAACATTTATAAACACATTATGATTACTGCCCGTGTTGTCAGTGTAAGTTAAAGTTTCGCATAATAAAGTAAAATTGGGACTGACGTGGACTGAGTAATGAAATACTATTGAAGAAATGAAGTTATTCTGGATATGATATTTTGAAAGGGTGAGTTTTTAGCTTCGCTCTGAACTCAGAAGTGCTTTTGATCTTTCGCAAATATGAAGGGAGTTTGTTCCAAGCTGTTGGGCCTGCCACTGCAAAAGCCCGGTCTCCGAAATTGGTATTGGGATTGCACATAGGTACTGAGAGTCTACCTATGGCTGTAGAAGATGCTGATCGAAGGGTTGCTTGCCTAGTATTGACATCGTTAGGAATGCACAGTTCCGACAGGTAGGGTGGCGCCATGTCGTGCATTGCTTTAAAAACCATCCAGCATAGTTTGAATTGGATTCTCTCAGGACACTTAAGCCAATGAAGGTTCCGCAGATGTTGGGAAATGTGGGAATATTTGGAAACGCCGGTTATCAGTCTTGCTGCAGCATTGAAAACTGACTGAAGTCTGTCAGTGTATATTTTAGGGAGATTTGCGTATATGCCATTGCAGTAGTCATAACATAATCCGTATAATAAATAATCCGAAACATAAACATAAAACGAAGGCCAGATGTCACCAATATTACGTGTATTATCTAAGAATTTAATAGAGGAATGTTTTTATTTTTTCTTTTAAAAACAGTTCTACTGACTACATGAGTGTGTTATATCAATTACATTAAGCGAGTTTACAAGCTACTAGCCGGTAAGTTTAAAAGCGGGTGAATCGGCGAGTAAGATTATCATGATGACACACAAAACTGTCTACTAGCTCGGTAACGACAGTAGCAGCTAAAATAACGATTCTCGCGCGAACCAATTCGGTCGACATTTTGTAAAAAACTTGAGCTCGTAGCTAGCACCACACGCTAGCCAATAACGGCTCCCGCCCGAACTAATTACGACAGACGAAATCAGCTGTTGGTGGGCCGCCATCTTTAGGCAAACACTAACACGAGTAGCGAGTAAAGTTGATCACCTTTTAACTTTTTTCGTAGATTGTCCACCATCTGCTAGTTAGCAGATACTAACAGATAGTGAATTTCCCAGATAGTAGCTTGTAAACTCGCTCAACGTCATCGAGGCTTAACTGTCTTTTTCAATTTTTCTTTTCCGGGACATTTCTATGCACCGGAAAATCGCGATACTATGATCGCGATCTTTACTTACGAGTTAATTTTTGATAAAAAATTCTCCAATTCAAACATACATACTAGTACACTAATTGTAAATAGTATTTGTTTTGCTGGAGTCGTGCACTATTAATGAAATTAACCGCTGAAAACAAACTGTCATGACTATTTATCAGTCTATTTTAGATTGATTATTATCAATTAATAACATCGTCATTCCTCATCGCTCGACCAATATAGTAGTCCATTCTTTTAAATTAGGCAACTTACGTACAATTCGGTAGGAAGTGTTAAAATATTATTTACGTACATGTCAAATTTCGCTTGTGACTGCTGGCGCCTCGACGTCTAAAATAATAATAATAATTTTTGGATGATTTCTATAGCGCCATTTTTGTGAGAAAATTACCTCAAAGGCACTAATAGGTAGGTAAGTAAGTAGTAGGTAGGTAAGTAAGGGCGCTAGTAAGTAGGAACTATTCTGCGGCTTATCCTTGGCTTATCAAAGCTTGAGCGGCAGATTTAGCCGGCTTAAATTTGAGCGAGGAATATCGTAAGGATAAGGAATACGGTAAGCAAGGATACGGACTGGCTGAAATATAAAATATTATAACAACTTATGGCTAACGGATTGCAACCACCGGTTCGTCGATATTCAATGCAAAAGTATATGTACAATGCATTTAACCAACGAACGTGATGCTGTGTTAAAAGCTACATATATCATTATTATATTCTGTATAGGCAAACAACACACAGGACACAGGACCATGCTAATCTGGCAAGTCATCTGATATTAACACTATATATTGTTTATTAGAGAAATTTTGGCACAGTTGGCACGCAGAGGACACAATTGAGAACATGTGGTGTATTTATAAATAATGGTATATATTTTTAAAATAATATGTATGTTCTTTAATTTATTTATTTATTTTATTTTATTGTATAGCTTCTTCACAAGTTTATTCATTTAAGCATATAATTATTAACCCCACTAGGGTGTGTGTTAATTAATGTGTTTGGGCAAACAAAAGGAACATTTTATTATGGGCGGTACAAAAGTACAAGTATTTGATTAGAATTTTCTATGCATTAGTTATTCACTTTCTAATTATTCAAGCAAGACTTACTTTGTGATCAGATGGCAAACTTTGACGAGGTGGCAAACTTTGACGAGGTGGCAAACTTTGACGAGGTGGCAAACTTTGACGAGGTGGCAAACTTTGACGAGGTGGCAAACTTTAACGAGGTGGCTAACTTTGACGAGGTGGCTAACTTTGGCTGATTTAACATGATACCTAACTACTTGAACAAAGTTTAAAACAAGAACTGTTGACAGAAAGTGACGTTTCTTTGAACAAAATGAATAATTCCTCAATAAAAACAATTAAAGAATTGGTTTATAATCAAGTGGGTAGGTTCTCAAGTACCTACTTATTATCTAATGATTTCAAAGGAAATTTTGGTTTTGGTTCACAGAACTACTAGCATAAATTCAATCAGTGTTCGGTGACCAGATCTGAATATCTGGGCACTCTCCAATATTCCTCTTCCTCGTCTCTTTTCTTCCCTCACTCCCGTCAGACTAATAATAATATGGGTTGTTCTTCTTATTAACCTACATAACTTTTACCACTCTGTCACGTTTCCACCTAAAGTGGGGAATTTGGTTTTACTATAAATGAATTCTCTCTGGATCTCAGAGGGGAAATTGTAGCCAGGGGAGAAGGAGGCCTAAAATGCCTATAGGGGGTGACAAACACGAGCTGCGTGTTTACGTATTTCGAATGACAATACACGTTACAGAACTAACGTTCTGATACATCGAGACAAGTTTTTGAGATTTTTAAAAACATTTTATTAAAAATCATAAAAAATAATAATCGCTGTTGCTTGATAGGTTATACCTTTTAGAGTTAAAAAATAGTTTTATATTTTATGTCGTCATATCATTTTTTTGTAACATTATAGAATATACGCAAGTCAAGGTGGCAGGAGACAACTGTGATTTGTATGAAATACACTTCTATCACGAGGAGTTACAACTCTGTAACGTAATTTTTACTACAAAAATATAAACACATAATTTTTCAAAACGCACAAAGTCGTTACGTCTTTAGTACAGTAGATTTTTAAGTTATTATAAAATAATAATATTGGTAATTCTGTTGAATTTTTCTTTACGTAGGTTAAAAGAACGACCCATATAATAAATATTACAATACTCGTTCGTACTTTCGGCACATGAATTCTCACCAGAATATTTATATAGAAAGGAAATGTCGAGGTGATTCCCGCTCCGCACATAGCTCCAACCAGATAATAATAATGTGTGTATTTTTACAACACGGACTGCTGAACACTGACATGAAAATATTTCAGAGTAAAATGGACAGTGAATACCGGACACGCCATCCTATAAAATAAACACACGAACGAATACGAATAACGAAAAAAATTAAATGCCTACTATTTGGATACCGGCTGCTTGTTCTATGGTCCATAATGTATGACGAGTTTCACAATGTATGAGCCGCGTATGTGATTTTTTTCGCATGACTAACTAGCATATTTTAATTAGTTTTTTACTGACACGCTATTCCTTTCGCGGAGATTAAACGATGAATTAAAATACCGAATTGTTAATTTAGTGAGTGATGCACAATAACGCAAAACAGATAAAATGTGTGTTGTATTTTGTTCAAATATAAAAGGGTCGTTCTTCTTTTTAACCTACATAAAGTTGTCTTCACCAGTTAGTGGAGAAAAATTCAACAGAATCACCAATATTATTATTTTATAATTACTTTGAAATCTACTGTACTAAAGACATAACGATTGTGTGCGTTTAAAAAAATATGTGTTAATTTTTTTGTAGTAAAAATTACGTTACAGAGTTGTAACTCCTCGTGATAGAAGTGTATTTCATACAAATCACAGTTGTTTTCTGCCACCTCGACTTGCGTACATTCTATAATGTTCAAACTCCAAAAGGTATCAAGTAACAGCGATTATTATTTTTAATGATGTTTAATAAAATATTTTTAAAAAATCTCAAAAACTTGTCTCCTACAACTTGTATGTCATACGTTTATTCTGTCACGTGGGTTGTCATTCGAAATAGGTGTACATGCAGCTCGTGTTTGTCACCCCCAATAGGCATTTTAGGCCACCTTTCCTCCTTGCTACAATTTCCCTCTGAGATCCAGAGAGAATTCATTTATAGCAAAAACAAAATGTGACAGAGTGGTGGAAACGTGACAGGGTGGTAAAAGTTATGTAGGTTAAAAATAAGAATAACCCAAAAACAAGAGGAAAAAAAAGGAGAAGAGTTTAGAAATTATCGAGCAGCATAAATATATATCATGGATCATGGGGTGAGGTTTTGTCCAGGTCCTGGTGGCGTATGCCTTTGCCCACCTTCTGCATGGCGGGCCGGATCGGAAGAGACTGAAGGAGACCTTTTGAACTCTCCGGACTCTCTCGACCCATACCTTACACCACAGTGCGGGACAGATTCGTAAGTTCGTCAATCCTGAACATGTTGAACCCCAGATTCTAACCCACTCCACATATCTATTGCCGTACCAGAACTTTCTCTCCTTAATTAACTAACCATCGCGCCGTTTCCCCAGAGTGGTAGGCAGAAAGGACGGATCGCAAAACAACTCGGTCTTGGCACACGGTCTTTGCCTCATTCACATTCATACATCATCTCATACATACTCTTCTATTATTCTGACTCTCGACATGACCCGTCACAAGTATCTGATTCACTTGATCGTGCCATATCTTCCTCGGGCGTCCCCGACTTCTTCTACCGTTCACATTTCACTACTTTCTTTGTTCATTCGCTCTACGTGCCCAAACCATCTGAGGGACCCTTTTTTAATCCTACTCATTACGCTTACATCAGCCTTGCATTCTTTGCGGATCTCCACATTTCCCATACGATCATACACGGTTTTACGCACGCACGCACGTGCCTCAGGGATCTCATTTCAACAGCATTCAGTCTGCTTTCATCCTTCCTCTGCCAGTTCCACGCCTCACTGCCATACATTAGGGTAGGTACCAGCACTCCATTGTGGACTGCTTCACTTCTTTTTTCTTCTCTCCTTTCTTTTTTAAAAACACCCCTCCTCACAGCACCCACAAAGATAACACAGGCCATGAAGGGAATTATTTTCCTGTGTAGAGCTAAAGTAAAAAAACTCTCATTAAGAGGTTTGAGTATTTACGAATTTTACAAAGATAATAATTATTATTTTCGAGAGATTCGAGAGAAAACTAATCCCCTGTAATTGTTACATCGATCTTTGATGTATTGAGAGACACATAAATTCGAATCATTAGTTAATATTTACACTTTGCTCGATGGTGTGTTGAGAGTCTTGAGATATATTTCACCCTTGATCAAATTAAATGCATCCACAAAAGGCTTCGCCGCTCACAAAGTAGTGAATTTATGTCTTCTTCAATGAGCTTTTCGTGTGGGCGGAAGTTGAAGATAGGAATGTGGGGTTGGGCGGAAACGGAAAAGAGAAAGATAAGTGTGCCACGTGTCATTGCTAATATTTTTTAGTGCCAACTATACATATAACTATATATATAACCAGAGGTTAATAATGTTGACATGAGTAAATTCACACAACAATTAATGTATTATTTTATCTCGTAAATTATACTGGGGTATTTAGTTCGTTTTTTTTAAGTGCATCTTCTTCAGCACTGTTGTGATTTGAAACTCGGATGAAACGGAAATGACGCATTACAGTACTTACGAAACACCAAACTTCGATCATTGGCCGCTTTGATTATGATCTCGCTTTTCAAGGCTCCTATTGCTTGAGGTATGAAACGGAAATGACACATTACAGAACCGACGAAGCGTCAAACTGCGCTCATTGGCAGCTTTGATTGAGCTCTCACTTTTCAAGGCTCCTATTGGTGGAGATTGTTTTGGTGAAGTTTCGCTTCTACCGCGTGAGAACTGCACTCATTTTTTTTTATTTAAACGCTCATAGGGCTTTAACATATATTGCAGTACATGATTTTTTTTCTTCCTCTCAAAAATAATTAAATTTGGGAGGCGGTTATGGGTATCGCAGCCCCGGGGACCATTTAGTGAATGACCATTACCCCTGCCATAGGTCACCCTAAGCGGTTCGCTACGTTTAACGACTTAGTAGGGTTGCCCGGGTTCATGGGGTGCGGATTTTCTACACCTACTGCGGGGCGGGCCGGATCGAGAGAGACTGGTTGAGGGAGACTAAAGCTACAGCTGGACTCTTTCGACCCATCCATCGCATGGATTCCTGGTAATTCCGTCACCCCTGAACACGTTGACCCCAGATTCCTGCCTACCCCTCATACCTTTTTCCTTCACAGAATTTCCTCTTCTTATTTTACCTAAAAAGACCCACCATACAGCATCTCCAAAGATGACGCAGGCCCCGAGGGAAATGTTTTCCTCGGGGCCTCCTGTGTGGAGCTATTGTTGAAGTTAAAAAAAATACTCCGCACAGCATCCCCGTAGATAACATAGGACCTGCGGGAAATTATTTCCGTCAGGGCCTCCTGTGCGGAGCTAATGCAAAAAAATAAAGCGGTTATTTGACAAAAACAACTTTTATATCACAATATTGCTCCTCTAAGTCTTCCGGAGAGTGGACCCGCTAATAATAATAATAATAATAATAATAATTGGACAATTTATAGAGCGCCGTTTTTGTGAAAAATCACCTCAAGGGCGTTTTTTTTTTTTTTTTTTTTTTTTTTAATTCTTAGGATCTATCTACTTTTATTGTTTACAAATAAGACTAACTTACAATAAAATAAAAGATTTACGGTTCACAAGGTTAAACAAAAAAACTGATAATTCACACTCGTACCGATATCACGGGAAAATTTTTATATGAGTTTGTGAATTTATTATTACCGAAATTGTAAGGTAAAACCACTCGAAGCCGCGCATTTCAAACCAGTATTATAATATCAGAAGTCAGTTAATTGTTATTAACGCAAGCATCGGAAGTTTCTTTGCAAATTGAATTGAATTTCGTCTCTCAGAATTACGCGTAAAACAGGTTTAAAGTTGACCTTTAGAGGTTATAAAGCTCCAAGCTCCTCGGTGTGAAGTCGGAGATTATATTTCACAGCTGACAGAACCGCCCGACACTTAGTGACATCTGACGGTGAGTCATGAATTTAAATTTGATATGTATGTTTAGCAGAGTTTCGTACCGCTTCTGTGCGGTTAGTGAATTATGTGCAGGTCAGAGTTCACTGTAATGGGAGCAAGTTTGTAATTTAAAGTGCTAATGTAATTAGAATTAGTAACTGGAAATTTCGATTTGTACTTTCGCGAAGTTAAAACCTATTTTAAAACTAGAGCTTTTACAGCTTGGACTCCTGACTTTTAACTCGTATTCCACAGAAGAACCGCATCGGATGGAAGTTACGCTGGTATTGTATACTAAATGTGTTACAATGTCTCGCGTGGAAAACGTATTAGGGCACCAGTGTAAAATGTGCTAAAAGGTAACAATCGCTTTATGTAAATGTGCTGCTTTGTATTTCACGATAGGTGTGAGAAGACTAGGGCAGAAGGGTTAAACTGCAAGAGCTTCAATAAATGGACGCCAGAACTGTCGAAAGAAAACAGGATAACAGTCCAAAGCGGAAACCTAATATAGTGGCATTGAGACAGACCAAATTTTTAAAACCGCAAAAGAGTTCCAACTGGTCCCAACCGCTTGGAGCCAGCGGGACTATATTATATTAGAGTATCCCCAGTTGGGGTATGTTATTAGGCTGAAGAGAGTGGGAAGGGAAGGAGACAGGTATGAGGAAGGTTGTGAAGCACATGGTTATTCAGAATCTGGTCATAAAACAAGGCTTAAGCAATTTTAAGTAACGCCCAGATTAGACGGAGGAGGTCTTCACAAGAGTTGTATGACCATCGTAAGCAATAATTATGTGAAGATGTTCAACGTCATCAACTTTACACATGCTGTCCGAAAGGTTCGTTAAAGAATTAGGTAGCGCAACACTCGAAAACACTCGAAAAAATCGCGATAACATTTTTGGCCGTGAAAATTTCCAATCGTAAATGTTCAACGTGGATCAACAGAACTTGAAACGGCGTTTGCTGGAATTGGGTGATAATATGTGTAGGAAAAACAAGAGATGTAAGGAAAAAGGATAACCAATTACTTACCTCTGTACCTCTACGAAGGAGCACACAACACAATCACAATACAGTTACATAGTTCCACCGCGGTACCTCGAGGTAATTATCGCCCTAACAAAACGAATAGGTACAAAATGATATTGTTAACTTTCGAGATGGTCAAATTAAATCTTTTAAGTTCAAAACAGAAATTATGTACACGAAGAACACCAACAAGTTTCTCCCAAAGTAGTCCCAATTCTTCTTAATATAAATAATAATATTATCATATGAGTCGTTTAATTTCTATATCCGCTATATCAACTTAGAAACTGATTCGTAGAAAACCGCAAAAAAACTGTCACATCTCTGGCGTAAATAAATAATTGCATTTTAATTTTTAATATAATGAATTGGAGCAATATAAATTCGAAAAGTGTTCATTTTTCAATTTATTTCTAGCAATATTTAAGTAATTTCGATAGATAAAATTGATATAGCGGATTTTGATACTCACTCACGTTTTGATAGTAACTTCTTAAATGATGTAGCGGGTTTTGTTTCTCACTCGCAGTTTTAACACGGTTTTTGCGATAAGGGAGGTTTTGAAACTCAATTTCAGGTTCATCTTGTTCAACGCAAAAATGTGAACAAGATGTCATACTCAGATTTCGCAAAAATCGGATATAGCGGGTATTGAAATTATAGGACTCATGTAAACATGAATATTAACAATTACAACAAATGATGGTAATAATAATGAATGTCTTGATTACTTCAAGAAACTACAGTTGGTAGGATTAGATATTACGATTCCTGCAACAGTAAAGACAAAATACTAGATCGCGTGTCAAGAATGTTAAACGCAACATTTCGTCTTCGTCCAGTAGGTACCTATAATTATTATCGTGAGACTAAGGAATAAATAATAATCATTATAGCTTTACGCCTTTACGAAGTCAATTGCGTTAGATAAACAATGCTCATACGACAGACATTTGTTCGTGTCGTTTCAAAGCGCAAAAAACTGTTTCTGCGCAAAATGTCACGTAATTCTCACGCCAATCAATTTCGGTATAGCCAATTCGAATTTATTTTTTGTAGCGGTTAACGAACAGAGCCGTAAGCGAAAATTGGTGGTTAAATTTGTGGTGGGAAGAAAATAAATATGAAATTCTACTGAACTATCATTAATTTAATTTAATTTAACTATCAAATTTTCAAACCAAAACACGTAATTTTGCATTTACTTCGTAGTGGGAATTTCAATCTAATTACCATTGGCGCAGGGAGTGCGTATTCCGAATGTTCACACATTAAAAAGCCATACTCCGTGTGTCATATTTTTCAATGATTTGTTATTGTATTATTGCCGGACTTTAAACATGAATTCCAAAATTTATTTGTACAAAAAATTGGTGTAAAATAATTTACCTACCAATATAACCATGCACTTATAGATTTCCATCGTAACAAAAAAACCTTTCATTATTTGCTTATTACATAGCACTTACTTTGATCTTATATATTTTATAATCACCTACTTTTTATATTCTTTCTAGTTTATATATGTTTTTTTATGTTCTACACTTTTAGTACTATATTATTTTATATTCTACCATATTCTTCCGAACTCTTTTGTAATTACTCTATAGCAATTTACATCATTTTATTTTAATTGTTCTCTAGACTTTATGTCTGGGTTAAATCTTCCCCACAGGAAAAATTTAACCCTTCCACACACTTTTCCACAAATGATCATCTAGTCGATCCACGCGATGTAATTGCATTGTATAAGTATAATAAATTCAAAACTATACAAGAACAACACGTCAACCTACCAGAGACCATATGGGAAAATACTTCACCGACTCCAGATATTTTCATATCAGAGGGTTCGGCTCGATAGAACTCCTAACGGAACCGATAAATCCTACTGATCCCTCAATATAAATATTTAAAAAATCTTTCGTAATCCTACATGTATTTAATATGACTGATTTTTGCATCTTTATATAAAGATTCTTTGATAAATCTAATAAGCCTAAATTTTTAATTAGAGAGCTAGGTATAATGCCAGTAGCCGAAATAACAAATGGTAATATTTTTATAGTCCGAGAATGCCAAATTATTTTAATCTCATTTCCTAAATCTGTATATTTTCTAATTTTTTCAGAAACAGATTTTTGAATATTACAGGAATTTGGAATAACGACATCAATGATATAAGTTATTTTTTTTATTTTGTCATGTAAAACTATATCGGGACTATTATGATGAATCGTTCTGTCTGTTAGTATAGTTTTATCGTAATATATTTTATAAAATTCATTTTCTAAAAACGAATTTGGTTCGTATTCATAATATGGTACTACATTACGGCAGTCAATCAATTTATGTTTAATTCTTTTGTATTATATAATATTTCTTTATTATAATTTTATTTTATATTTTTTATATTGTCGCACATTTTTTATATTGCTTATATGTGAATGTAATATATAGAAAATCGACCACCACAACACGGGCATGTGCCTAGCATGGTGGTCGAAAAATTCTAAAATTAACAAACAATTCAATGAATAAAGAAAACTTTAAAAAAAAATTATAAATAATGGTTTAAATTTCTCACCCATTAGAAAATGCGACCGTCTAATATAATGTAGGAGTGGAAATATTAACCATAACAAAACTGAGCGGCTGACTAAATCTTCTCAATTTATAAATTTAAACCACTAATGCTAATATAGGCGTGTTTCCACAGCGTTTGTTTCCCAGCACTTAACGTGAAAGGAAATTATAATTTGTTCTTGGAAGAGATATAATGTTTCAAGTTAAGTCGCCATGGACCGGAAGCTGTGACTCAAGAAACCTTTCTTCTCATTTGATTGGTTGGTCAGGGACCGGCCAATTCAGGAAACGGAAGTGATGTCAGAGTTGGAAAGCGTCGTGAAATAAGGCACTTAAAGAGTCACCATGAAGATGTTTTTCTTTTGTTAAATACTATGGTTAGAGGAAACGATAGACAATTAAACTAACTGGAAATATGAAATATGGCAAATGAAAATATGGTGGAAGCGTCGCCAACTTGGTGCTTTAGCAGGAGTGCCCGGGTTCAGCTTTGTCTAGGTCCTGAACTCCAGTTTCCTACCCACCCCTTAAACCCTTTTCCTTCCAAGAACTCTCCTTCCCTTCCTTTCCTTAAAAAAACCTGCCACACAGCATCCATTAACTTGGAGGCGGATGTGTCTGCCTAATTACTGCTTGAGATTGGTTGAAGCATTTGGCCTTTCTCGACCCATCACCCTGCACCGCAGTGGGAGGAATGGATTCATATATCCTTCACTCTTGAACCCACTGTTTCCTTCCCAGAGGTCTTCTACTTCCTTTCTTTTAAAAGATCCTCCACATAGCATTCCCAAAGATGTCATAGGGAAATAATTTTCCTCTGGGCCTTTCCTCTCACTGCGGTGCAAGACGAAGGGGAAAAAAATCCTTGTTTCTATGGTGCATAGTATTATGTCGAATTATGAAATTATAATATTATATTCGATTATTAAAGACGAAGTGCGGAGAGTCAGGGGGATGTAATGACGCGCGAGCAGAATGAAAAAAGATCCGGGGACGTCTCAGGAAGATATGGCACGATCGAGTCAAATTCTTGATTCGGGTCATATTAATGCTCCGTTACATGCGTTCAAAAAAAGATGTTTACTGAAGATGGTTTGAAAGGGAGATATGTAAAAACGAATGACAGAGGGAGCGCGCTAACATAAAAAAAACATAATGAAAAGGTGTATGCAAATGTTGTGAAAATCAA
Organism: Glyphotaelius pellucidus; assembly: GCA_936435175.1. Classification (NCBI taxonomy): domain Eukaryota; kingdom Metazoa; phylum Arthropoda; class Insecta; order Trichoptera; family Limnephilidae; genus Glyphotaelius; species Glyphotaelius pellucidus. The sequence goes on along the minus strand of OW386545.1, from coordinate 38,019,065 downwards.
TATATATATATTACTAGCTTTTCCCCGCGGCTTCGCTCGCATGGTATTACGGGAAATTACTGTAGCGCTTGCACTTATCAACTATCTCCCCCCCCCCACTCCACCCCCATCCCCTCCCGCATTCCATATATTCATTCCCTTACATTCAGTTTTCAAACATCTCGCCTACCACCTAAATTTCATAATGCTATAGCTCAAAGAAAAAAAGAATTGCTTATCCAATTTTGTTCATTCGTTCGGAATTTATGCGCTTACAAACATTTCGGATGTTTATTTTTATTTAAATATTTGGAAGTTCGTTAATATAATAAAAAAATACTCCATTTATCATTCAGTCTTTATAATCGTTACGAATTATATTTTTAATACAGGAACTCTCATCTGACATTTATTCCAAGCTTGTCCAAAAAAAAAAAACGAATTCTAATATTTGAATTTTCTGCAATAGTAGCTGACCGAGTACCTACTGAGTACCTACCAGCATAGAGCCCAAAAATATATCAACATTTTTTCCATGGAAAAGATTTTTTTCTGACGTTAGCAAAAACTCGCTTTTGTTAGCGACAGAAAACGTATAACAAATATAATATATTAATGTTTATAATTTCATAACGCCAGAGCTTACCATCATATACAACCTGTAGTCTGCGCATATAATTTAGCTTTATATTGGTGAAAGAATTATTAAAGTCTTTATATTGTGTTATGCGTGAAAAGGTCATAAACTCGAGCAGTTTCGCATTTATAATATTAGTATGGATAAAAGAAAGTGCTGCAATGTGCGTGCCGCTAAAACTCAGAAACGAGTCCCGGTACGATCATGAGTTAAATGGTGTGGTAGCCCTCAATCCACCATCTGTGAAGAAGGTTCCCGTTTTTACCTGAAGGGCGTGCTTTTGAAGATGTAAGGGCTGGAAGTTAATTTCTAGAAGAGTCCTGAACATTCGAGAGTATTTGAGAGCATTGCACAACATTCCAGAACATCCCGGAACATTCTGGAATGTTGTGGAATGTTCGGAATACTCTGTGTTATGGAACGTTCAGGAACATCCCGGAAAATCCCAGAACATTCTTGAATGTTGTGGAATGATTTGGAACATTGTGGATCATTCGATGCTTTTTTGTATGGGTGGGGCTATCCATTGGTAGGGATATATAAAGCAAGATCCGAATCGTGGGTTCGAACGTCAGTTCAATCTCATGTCAACTCCCTGAGCGAAGCTGGGTACCCTAGCTAATATTTAATAAAACACATATCTCAGTTCATCTGAGTTATGTAGCATTTAAAAAAACACGGAATTTTTTATACCCCTAACATGTTAAATAACCAAATGTGTTTTTTTTTATAATACGAAGCGTATAAAGGTTCTAAGCTTTTTTAACATATTTTTTTATGAATTCTAAAAATATGCAATAAACGATTAAATATTGGTGCGTGCCATGGCTTTTTAATACTATAAGCAGTTTATATATTAGAAAGCCATGGAACATATACTGTATTAAAATTCGGAAGAATGATTTTTTTGAAAGAGGGCTGGAAATTTCCAAACCGAAGTCTGGAAATTTCCCGAGCGTTGAAGGTTGGAATATATTATATAGCGGAACGCTCCAAAGGTTAGGTTGATATTAATAAAATGTTTGATACATTTATTAGGGTTTCTATTCGTATAAAACAATGCCTCAGACGTACACCATTTTGTGGTAAACGATTAATCCGCAAAGAAAGATTAATATGCAAATTTCCAACAATGTGAGCAGCCAATGAAATTGCAAAATAACAACAAAGTAAACTGGGGAAGACTGGGGCAGAAGGTAATCAGCGCGCATAAACAAAGGAAATGCGTTGAATTGTTGTGCTATTGAACACGGAACAAGACGCATCAGCTACGGTTGGTTATTTTGATTAATTACCAACACACGAAATAACATTAACGATGAAGGAGATGGTGGTGATGGTGGGAGTGTGGGCAAAGTCACCCCCTTCAGATTGAATTTGAGAAACTATGTAGTAGGTATGTGAAGATGTGTAGTGTGATGTAATGGGTTATCCACTGTTTATGATACAAGAATTTTCAATAATAACTTGGTTCGTCGGGATTGCGAGTTGGTTTATTATCGTTATCGTGTTTACTCTTAATAACTAAATATTGGACTCAAACGTCCGTTCTAAACGGTGCTCTGTTGATCTGCGGCGCGGACCGCTGCTCAGTAAGCTGCTCGCCTGTTTATCGAATACTAGCTGGTTCACGGCATGCGTTGCTATGCCATTCAATGAAATAAATTGACTTTCCCTTCTTATCCTTTCCCGTGCGTCCCCGTTCCCATCCGCCTCCCCCTTCCCTCTCCACGAACCCCACCTTCCCTCTACCTTTCCTCCCTCCTGCAAAAATATATGAAATACACACATTTTCATTTATGCAAATTTCATAACGCCAGTCCTTAAAAACAAACAAACAATCAAATCTTTCCTCTTTATAATGCTGAATTGATCTCGATGAGTTTGTTCTGTTTCATATAGCAAGGCCAGAATTCAAACTTATTGGTTGGATTCGCATATTGGGTGCTAACATTGGCTGGTAAGTGCCCGCGGACAGCCGTCGTCATGGAGCCAAAAAGTGTTGTTTTGACAGTCTTCCGATCGTAACGCTATTGTCAACATCGTAACATCTTTATCGTGACAAATCGAAACTCGTAAGGTGATAATACCGCCGTATTTCCCTTAACGCTACAAAACTGACCATCGTGACTACCTGTGGTTCATCCAGACGCAGAATAGCTAAATACCGACCACGAGGGACCTCAACCCGGGCAAGATCGCCAACTTATCGTGAGTACCCTTGTGATCCTACCTTTGTTATTTGCTTCAGAAACATACTGTATCGAGATCCACAGGTATAGCATAAAGTGGACATCCAGCTCCATTTTAACCCATGTAAGGTGGCGCTAACCACGCGCTAACCTTACAATATTATTATATATATTATAGTATAGATAATCTTCGTAACCATTAGGGTTTTAGACATGACCGGGCAACAGTTGTCTATATCATGTAGTACTACTATCGCTATTGAGAAACCTAAAAAATAATAACACTACCTACTCTAACGACATCTAATGATCGACATTGAAATTATACACATATTCACATACCCTACACATGGTGACCGGACAACGCAGAATGAACTCAACTCAACACCTCCTTTGAAAAGTCATTAAAAATGATGAAAAAACATACAAAAAATATAACACCTCAAAAATAAATAGCAAAAATATAAAAAAATGATTAAATAGATAATGTTAGATTAGGTTATGGGTTGTTTTTCAAAGTGGTGTTCGGTTGAGTTGATTCTGAGTTGTCGTGGAACCGCTACATTATATAATGGTAACGTAAAAGTTGTTAGGTTGATTTTATTAGTTGAATTAGATTAGTTTAACGTGATTATGAAGCGAATATTGTTGGTTTATCACTGGTGGGAGCGTGGGCAAAGTTTACCCCAGTTTTATCTTGTAGCGTGAATTTGCAGAACATATGTAGTTGATACATGGGTATGCATAATATAATGATTGTGGGTGTAATGAATATGATTAAGAAAAGGAATATCACATACATTTGGTGGAAGAAGAAAGGAGTGTCAGAAGAAGACAATATGACGCACAAGAAGGTATAACATGAAAGAAGGGATTGGGAACCTGCATATTAAGTGGCGTGGTTATTCAAATATTTGCTCAGGTCGTGTAGAGACACAGATGAACATAATAAAGATATTACTTACAGATCCATTTTTATTAGGTTGGCGACGTGAAGTGAGGAAATGTAAGAAGTGGCGTAGGTACTTACCTGAAAAAGAAAAATAATTCATTAGAACATTTATTAAAAAAAAAACACTCATAATGTACGAGGCTCAAGATGGGTGTAATGCAATTATTCACAGAGAAGTCAGTTATTAGGGTGGCTTGGTTATTTGGTGAAGTACGACTTCCAAGGAAAATACTCAGTGCAATAATTATTAACTATTTTTATTCTAGAGGGAAGACATCCTGTGGGCCGCCCAGATCAGCTGGAAGAGGCTAGGCCTACTAGGCCGCTGAAGTAAAGTAGGACGAGGACGCCAGGAGACGCCGAGTAGAGACGATCGGTCCCCGACCCAAATAGTTAATATGTTATAAATAACATAAATAAATAACATAAAGATTATGATTTAGTAATCATATTCAGTGGTCATATTCTAAATTATACTCCTACAGTGCAAGTGTTAGTACCAAGACAGAGTTGTTTGGCGGTAAAACCTTTGCCTACCCCTTCGGAAAAACGACAGGTTAGTTAGTCAGTGTAGGCTTCAAAAAAGCGTAGGGTAGTGCAACGCTGCCTTTGACGAAAAAATTTAAGATTTTTTTATTCTCAGTTTGTAAATAAGTTTCTTGGGTTTTGTATGTGATGTAAATTTATTAATTTTTATTTTTTTATTTCAGTATATTTTATTTAGTTATAAAATTTTACACCTTATGTCTAATATATTCTTTTTAAAAATACTATAATATTATTTACTACCTACTTCACCAGTCTCCTATTTGTACCATGGTGTTTACAACACCGTGTAAAACATGTGTTGTCACATACAAAATTATGTAGTGTCATACGTCATACCATAATATGCAGTGGCATTTCAAAATATGTTGTATCATACCAAAATATGTTCGTTCGCCTCGCCCGATACCACTTTTCGTAACGCTCTCGTCACGCATTCACCAGCTTACTCCCCAAGTCAAGACATGCTTCGTTCGCCTCTCCCGATCACACTTTTCGTAACGCTCTCGTCATGCATTCACCAGCTTACTCCCCAAGTCAAGCGTACGTAAAGAAGTTTTACTTCAAAAATGTAGAATCATACCAAAATAGGTAGTGTCATACCAAAATCGTTGTTGTCTTTTTTCTTATTTGGTATACTCACATTTCTGTAATTACAAAATTTACTAGTAAACATAGTCGGTCGGTTGTACCTCGTAAATATGTATTCGTCCCCTCACAAATTTGCTTAGTTAATTACACCGCATTGTACATAATGTAACAGTTTGGTGCGAGCCTGTGATCGAACTCCGACGCCAGAAATGATTTCACGTCTCACCACTCCGTCCATTGCATAATTTCGCAGGGTGCCGGTAATAAACAATATATTATTCAGTGTACCGGCCTGCGAAACGTTAATTATTGCCTCGGCATGTACCGAACCTTTGAAGCTAAATCAATCGGAAGACTGACATCAATCTGGGTTTGAATGATTAACTAATCGACTAACCAATTTGATTTGACGGCGGGTTGGGAACTCCGCTAAATGCGACCTTTCAGACGTTCCTCGAATAAGGTAGGTACTTACCGGTTTGCCGTAATCTAATACTTAATTGAATTTAATGATACCTTGAATTTGCTTGAAACGTAAGAGTAAAACAGGTAATATTTTTTTTATACCTCTTTCTACGAGTATATTTTCATGGGATATGGGGCTAGTAAGCTTTTTGCTAATTATGCATCGAAATATAAATAATTATGTAATGATATCAATAATATTTATTTATTGTTTGAAACAATTACAGAGTGATCAAAATTATTACATTAATGAAATAGCAATTGGTGTATGAATCGAAATTAAGATGAAGCTATACGTGAAATCCTATTAAATCATCTTTACGACGAATCAGTTAACAGTGAACATCAAAAAATATGCTACGGATAAATTGAAGCTTCTACTAGCTTTTCTATGACGTATTGGAATTACAATAAAAATATTATTTACATAACAAAAAATATAAGCGTAAACCACTAAAAAAATGTTTTTTCATGACTTAACTATGAATTAACTATAAGAAACTTTTTTTTTAAATACCCTTTAGCTTTTTTCATTATTATAAAATTATGCACAAAATAAATTAGTACCAATTTTTCGCTTACTACTTGCCTTGGGCAAATACGACGCGCAATTTTAAATTTTGTAGGCATGAGAATCGAAATATTTCTAGCTTTAAAATTGTTCACAGCATTCGTAAATCAAGGTTTACGCATGCCGTGAACATTTCCACCCAGTAACGTTGTTACAAATCGTTCCGTAACGTTGTTACTAGGTGGAGATGCTACTGGTGAAATAATAGAAATAATTATAATCAAAATAAAATACATAAAATAGTAAGCATGCAGCACAGAGAAATAGAAGAATAAAAAAACACAATAATATAGCATAATAAAGCCTTTACATCCATTTGCCATGAAATCATAATAATTATAGCTAATTAAATTAGCCCAAGTTTTTAAAAATATACTATTTTTTTATAAAAATGTCCATATTGACTCATTCTATGACATTGTACAATCTACATTGGATTGAAATAAGCAGTTGGGACTCTTGTGCGGTATTCACATTATAAAAAAGGCCGGATTACCAGAGAGAGAGTTATCGACGGAACCAATTAATGGAAGTTTCGTAAAAAACGTGACTTGTTGCGGGGAAGTCATTGTTCGATTCATTAAAATCGTGCAAATAATCCCAATTTGACTTAAAAGGCGATGCATTTCGCCTTTGGATACGTAAGACCAGAACAAAGGCTAAACTCAAAAACGTGATGAAGCCAGCGAAATTAGCCAACTCATTATTGAAACAATTCCGATACCCCGCTCAAAGAAACGGCCAAGGATCGAATTACAAAACATCTCAGACTTCTTGGAGCCAGACTAAAAATATCTTAGATTTGAAGAAGAGTGAGTAAAAATAAAACTTAATGATGTATATCAAAGTTTCCCAAACTTATTTGGCTCACAGCACTATTATGAAAGATATTTTTCTGCTGTAGATATCTACCCACTCCAGTAAACTTTATAGATTAATAATAACGTTTGATTGGGAACCGAAAAGCATAAATTTTGCATATCGTAAACTAATCCTATAAATTATTAATTCTGTTAACAACAGATCTCGCGTCCAAAAACGTATGTTTCTAATCTTTATCTTATTTTGTTTACAACAAATTTTAAACCAAAATTTCTTCTGAAATTATAAAATTTTTGAAAGGGTACTTAATGCAACGATTTCAAATTTGAAAAAAGAATCTTTACCGAATCGTTAAAACCGGTAACGGGTTTTACCGGAACCAGAACGTAACAAAACAATCTACAGAAAGACGAAATGCCAAATGGTCGAAGAGTCGAGTTAAAACAGGCATAAAATAGTGAACTTTGAAAATACTTTTTTATATAATAAAACAAACAAACCATGCGAAGAGTCTCCGAGAAACATTTTATTCTTGCGTAAGTCTAAACTGTTTTTAAAAGCTAAACAGGGAGAGCACGTGCATGTTTCAAGTTAAGTCAAATTTTCGATTTTTAAGGAGTTATTGGAAAAGTTTTATAGAGTATGAATCTTTACGTTGGGCGTGTGTTTAGCGTGTTTCCCGACTATGCACCGGTGAAGAGGAGATCAATGAAGCTAGTTCCTCGGAGCATCTTCCATTGAAATACCATAGCCTGAGCTCTAAAGATTGCAATCTGTTTGTTAAGATAGGAAAATCTATCAAATGGACCGCCCGTTTCTGCACAGGGTCGAGGGTTTATTCAGGTATTTTGGCGTTCCAGACCAGAGGTGGCTGCCAAATTCAAACGCGGGGCGCACTTACGATTTGTATAGCAGTTGTGTACTTATTATTTATTTATTTTATTTTTATTTATTTTGGAAAATCAACAGATATATTACACTTATAATAATAACCTTAATAATATACATAAAATCCAATGATAGATTTCACATAATTAAAATTATAATTAAAAAGTAAAACAAAAAAGTAAGGGTCCTGTACCCGTAAGAACTTAAAAATATAAAAATTATTCAAAAAAAAGATATAAAAACACAATATAAACTATAATAACCTGTACTATAATAATAATAATGTAGTATTTATACAGCGCAGTTTTGTGTAGTTTCACTTCAAGTGCACTTAGCTATAATAAACTAAAGAGTAATCCTATAGTGTTCGAGTTCCCACGAGTCATTACAAAAATTAATAAAAACATATGAAACAAAGAATATACAGTTTATACAAACAACGGTGTTGTTTTGGCACAGGACAATAGATAATGCTAAACAATAATGGTGCCCTTAAACAAGAATCATTAAAAGTTAAATATAACTTAGAACAGGAGGCAGTTTACGTTTAGAAATAAGAAAAATCCGGAGTGCACATTAAACATAAAAGTACAGTAAGGAGATAACCGAAACCAAACAATTACCGGAAACTTGAGGAACATGGCTTATTGGAGTATATTGAAAAGGAGTTAAGATTCATGATTTTTTAAATAAATTTGTTTTTAAAGCCCGTTTAAATTCAGCCAAGTTCTGGATATTAGTATGAGCTATTCCAAATGAGCGGGCCAGTTACATGAAAAGATCGATCATAGTAAACGGCTCGATTTGACCTAGAAAGTTCGATTAAACGATTAGTAATATCTAGATCTGCTGACCTTAGAGTAAGCTGTCTATCGCTTAAGTTTTGTCGGACACATAGTTCTGATATATAGGCTGGTACTATTAAAGTATCTGCGAGCCCTGTACAGTATGCACAATTTTTGAGAAACTTTACTCCGGCTTCGATGGAGCCCCCATACCTAAGCTGGTCATTTAGAGTTATTCCAATCATATTATCAATGGAGAGCCTGTAAAAATTGCTTCCGTTGAAGGAGACTAGATTTAGATGAATGTAAGCAAAGTATATGTGTGAGTACTGGATTCGTGTCATTTCAGGCAACGTCATACTCACACGCCAAAGTAACCTGATTACAATTACTTTGATACAATCAATCAATACCACGCTTTAAGCAGGCTTGTAAAGTCGCGCACCTTGTTCGTATAGGATATACTTGCCTAGTTGGTTAGGTGTTGTAATTCTCGTCTCTTTGTACCGTGCTTTCCCAGAACGGGACCTAATTCTCAGCTGTTTGCTCAGCGGTTCCTTTGAACCTTATTCGGCGGCGACGTGGTTAATGGGTGCTAACCCACTACCTCACGGGCCACTGGCGATTATCCCAATTACTCCTTATTATAATACGTAATTGAGAATAAGCACAACTGCACCTTAATAAAGATCGGGATTTGTTATAAATAAATATGTTATATTAAATACCAAATCTAATTTAACTTTAAAAATCGAAGGTTTTAAAAAATCGATATCTTTTACTCCAATTAAACTCTGCAATAGTTGTTTTAAATGCGATACACCGTGTATCACCTCAAATTGTAATATTCTATCAAAGATTGAAGACAATATCAGCGACTCAAACGAAAGTTTGAAACAGAAAAACCAGAAAAAGAGACGGTCTCGTCTAGGAATTGAACCTAGGACCTTAGCCTTGTCGCTTAATGTACGCTTTAATGGTCATTTTATAAAAAAATTCTCCAGTTCTAAAATTGATTAACAAATAGAAAATGTAGATAATATGGGTGGTTCTTAGTCGAAGTATGATACAGTTAAAAGTGACCGAATTTGATATCGACACCTTGGAGCAGTGGACAGCGCGCTCCCCCGGAAAGAGAGAGGTCCTGGTTTCGAGTTCCAGAGGTGCCAATATCTTTTTCTGATTTTTCTGTTTCCAGATTTTCGATTGAGTTTCGCTCATAGTGTCTTCATGTAATTAAATATAACAAACTAATTCTTTACCCTACTTGAAACCTACGTAGAATTTTTACGCTTTAATGGTCATTTTATAAAAAAAAATTCCAGTTCTAAAATTGAGTAACAAAAAGAGCCACGGCAAGGCTAAGGTCCTAGGTTCAATTCCTAGATGAGACCGTCACTTTTTCTGGTTTTTCTGTTTCAAACTTTTGTTTGAGTCGTTGATATTGTCTTCAATCTTTGATTTCAATGATAGACTATTACAATTTGAGGTTTTATTCATTAAATTATTAAAAAATATATGTACATTAAAATTAAATAACTACCATATTTTTGCCATTATCCTCCGAAATTTCATAAAATTTTTCAAGAACTAAAAGTGTTCAATAGAAATATGTTATAAAACGATAGAAATTCGGAAGGTGGGGATTAAAATGCATTATTTTGCTTCTCCGGCGGCTGAAATAGATGCTCCTCATTGTAACTGAACCTGAAGTGTTTTTTAATCATTTATATTATATTAACGACGTCCAGGAATTCTGAATATTTACCCTCATTTCGAAGGCGAATACGTACTGTACTCAACCATCCGAATATTGAAATGTCAAAATAGTAGCTACTTGTCACTTATCAATGGCATGCATCGGGTCTATCGCTCAATGTCATCGATACCGTAACACAAAACCCCCAACACGTACTGCCTAATCGAACACCGGCGTAAGGTATGACAGATGAGTTTCCGGTGTTTTGTGGTGCGAAGTACCGCCTCTATTTTGGTCGAGTACCTCCAATGTTTGTTAAATGGACACGAACGAGTGACGTGAAGTATTCTAATAATTTAGACCGCAGGACCTGTTATACATTGCACAGGTACCGTTATTAGCTTAATTATTAACTAATCATCAAGCCGTTTGCCCGAAAGGGTAGTTCCTTTGTCTTGACATACACTCCTTGCCTCTTTCACATTTATACATCAGCTCATACATAATATTATATTTTTCTGACTATTGACATGGCCTCTTGAAATCTGATTCCTCTTGATCGTGCAATGACCTGCCAACTAACTAACCATTACGCCGTTTTCCCAAAGGGGTAGGCAGAGAGGATGGACCGCCAAACAACTCGGTCTTGGCACACATTCTTTGCTTCACTCACATTCATACGTCGTCTCATACATACTCGTCTATTATTCTGACTTTTGACATGGCCCATGACTCAAGTATCTAATTCACTTTCACGTGCCATGCCTTCCTCGGGCGCCTCCGACTTCTTCTACCATTCACATTTGCGTCATATATTCTTCTTACACTATTTTCTTCGTTCATTCGCTCTGCATGCCCAAACCAAACCATCTGAGAGTCCCTTTCTTAATCTTACTCATTAAGCTTACATTAGCCTTACATTCTTTGCGGATCTCCACATTTCTCACACGACATACATGGTTTTACCACACTTACGCCTCAAGGATCTTTTCAAGAGCATTCAATTAACTTTCATCCTACCTCTGCCAGTTCCGTGCCTCACTGCCATACATCAGGGTAGTTACCAGGACTCCATTGTAGACTGCTTCTAGACTAGCTTCGCTTCTTCTGACAATTTTTAATTAACGCCAACGGCATTCAGTCCTCCATTAATGGAATTACCGACATTAACCCTTCTTTCAATATCTCTATCAGCCTTCCCATCTCTCGTAAACATACTCCCAGATACACAAACTCATCCACCTGCTCCAAGTATTCATCATTTTCAACTATATCACACACTGTTTTCGTACTTTCTCTTTCAAACACCATGACTTTAGAATTGTGAATAATCCAATATTATTTATTTATGATATGATTTGTTTATAATTTCAAATAAATCATATATATTTTTTTAAATTATTTTCCTCATAAACGATACAGCATTGCACCTAATACTTCATTTGCTCAAAAAACATTACAAAAGCGTCAATTTTTGTTGCGAAAAACGTGAGCGGCATTCACCATAAAACTTCAAACGCCGAATATTCGTATACATTCAAAACGGCACCGCACAGCTAACAGAATAACAGTCACATTTAGACCGTGACGATGAACTGGGATTTGCACAAAATTGCCAGACAGCAGTCAGCTAACACGGTGATCTCCAGCATACAAATTGTTAGAACAAAATAACACCGTGCAATTGGTTATTTTTTTATGTATACTTTTGTAAATTAAAACACATTTAGCAGCATAAAAACATGTACAGTTAATTAAGGATAAGGAAAACTAATCTAAAATGCATAATTTCGCTATTTTCCGAAACAAAAAAGCATTTAGACAAAGTACAGTTTTAGGGAGCTCTTCATCCATGACGACCATGATTCTGTAAATGGTAAATAATTTAACTAAATAAAGCCATCAGAGTCAGTGAATTATAAAGCAGAATAATTCTGAATAGCCACGATTTGGAATTAGAGAAAGATAAATAGGAAGATAGACAAAGGATACGCAGAGAAGTGTGCGTTGTACAATGGTAGACCATCATATTCCGGTGCGGTCATCCATTCATAGAACTGTCAGGAGTCTAGGCAAAACCTGTTCTGTGGTCTGGGTATATTACCAGCCCGGTCCTTAACAGCCAGCAACAGTTTGAATTTAAATTTGAATATCCAAGCAGTTTCCAGTTTACGCCGCTCTGTCGATTGGAATAATATGAAGCTGTACAATGACTTTCGGGAGTACACCCTACATAATTGGAATCCCTTTAACGAGATGCATGCATTTATGACCCACTATTAAAGCCCAAACAAAAAACAGGAACAGTTGTTAATACCACGTTGCGGTGAAGTGGTTGGGAACACACCCATTAAAAACTTTGTATTCTCCAGGTCTGAACTCTGCTTCGAGTCTGGTTGGAGAAATACCTTTACCGTTTCAATTGACTGAATGGTCTCTGGAGGAATGGAGAAGAAGTGAACGGAGGAAACGTGACTGTGAATAATGAGTTGTTGGATAACCAATTCCCCATCGACATAAACCTATCGGAATACTTGAACCGTGTGATTGTACTACGGGTATATGTACGATTCCGTGGGGTACACCGATGCAGGCTTTAAACAATAACATATTTCAACGCCTTGAAGTGTTAGACGTGGGCGTGCGAGCAAAAAGGTTATGGAAGGTATTCACAATTAATTAAACACTATTATTTTGAATGTCTGTCCGTCTATCCATGTAACACATCATGTTAAAATCAAACGCAAAGGGTGATTTGAAATATTATACCGGTTTGATTATATGCAGAGGAGGGCGGTTACTCGGATTAATAATCCATTGTCGAGAGACCAATTGCCATCTTTTATGCACAGGCAAAATATGAGTCTATTTTACAGGTACAACAAAGCAGCCTGTTCGTAGTAACTACATAGGAGAATTGATCGAAAACTCACGAGAGGGATCGGATATTCGTTAACAGTTGTTGATGTCGGCAGCATGTCTTTTGTAGTGTGGAACGAATTGTTGTCATTCGTGTTTCCTCCTTTATATAATTTTATACAAGACTACCATTAGTACATCTGTTTCACCACTCCAACCAACAGCCATCGTTGCATTGGGGAAAACGAGATTTTTGGTTGATCTGCCACTCAGTTTGGTTGATATGGTTTTAGTTTTAATTATACTATAAAACAAATGTTATGGGCTCATTTACGACTAAATACGAAAATTTCCTGAAATGGATGGAATAATCTAAAGGTAGGCAGTGGGTACTTTCCTCTCTAATGAAGGTGAATTACTGAATAGAATTATCATAAAATCACTGTATCGAATAGACACAATTATATTATGGAATTCAAGAGAGGCCATTACAGAACCAATACCAATCAACAATGGAGAGAGGAAATTGAAGTTAATCGAAGTGTTTATTAGGTACGGATGACATTTTATGACAATGCAGGTCGTAATTAGCAATTACAAGGTATAAGCTACGACCATGCTGATCGTGCACGGTGCTTTGTTTGCATTAGGTGAATAATTGAAAAGTACTAAATATTGTATGGTATTTTTTTACCTCTTTAGCATCAAGGTATTCATGTTTCGAATCCAAGTGTTGCATTGTTCAGAATACATAAAATATTTTTCATTTTAAAAACTAAATTCGTACAATTATCTTGATTTATTTTTGGGATATTATGCCGTGTTGCGCTACCTTCCTCTTTAATAATAATAATAATATTTGGATGATTTATATAGCGCCGTTTTTGTGAAAAATCACCTCAAGGGCGCTGTACAAACTTACAATATATTTCTTAAATCTAGAAAACTACAAACTAGACAAACAATTAAAAAAACAACTTATTGCCTTACTTTAGCCAACATTTCGAATAGCATTGCAGTGTCGACCATCTAGATTTGTATACGTCTGTGATTACACATCTGTCCCGATGACGGACAATTCAATGCTGTCCGAAACTTTGGAAAAGAAGGATGTAGCGCAAATCGGCAAAATACTCCAAAAATAAATCACGATAGTACTTTTGGCCGTGAAAAATTGATTGATTCGTGTACCCATCATGGTTCTTGGTCAGAAGCCAAAATTTCAGTCTGTTTGGTGCCATAGGGCCTGAGTTGTGACCGACCCTAAGTGTCCGTAAAAAACCATGAGTTTTCTATCCACCCAAAACATACCCTAAAATCCATATACTTTTTTAATTGTACAACAGATTAATTTTATCCATTTGTATTATCCACATGTTTTACAAATTTCATTCAATAGCACAATTCCTATTATCGTGCTATACTGTGCTAGAACATCTGTTTTCTGAGCTAAGGTATCTTGATTGGTGGCGACGACTACCAATTGATTTCCCATCAATCGAAAACTTTATAGAATGTGACGAGCCTATTTGAAATCATCTGATGACCTTAAAAAATCTCAATTTCCTGTTTTTCATCGATAAAATCCTGATTAAACTCTAAAAAAAGTTGATCTTAAAGTCACCATCAATCGAAATGGAAGTTTCCTGGGAGATAATTCTTAGTGGATTAATGTTCCGCCTTGGAGCGCATTAAATAGGATTTCTGGGAAGAATGTCGGGATGTTTTATAGGCTTTTAATCCGCCGAGACAGCGTCGACCACAAAAGGAAAGTTTTTTCGTTCTTGTGGAATCCTTCACGTAATGGGTTCATTGGACGCGCGGGGCGGAGGGATAAAAAGTTGGAAGTGGTCTTGGACGGAGACTTTGAAGGAGACTGTACAATTATGTTCAACGAGAGGTGGGAAAGTTAAATCTTTACGGAAAGTTCCCTGAATTTTGTATTTTTAAGACAAATTTTCTTGAATATTTCACTGAATATCGGTAAATAGAGAATTGTTATTATTACTATCTAATTTATCGTAATTACGAATAATAACTAATTATGTAAAAATATAAGCAATTCTTTTTTTTTTTAAGTTTTATAAAGGTCATTTCATGAAAATCTCCAGTCCCAAAGAGTTCTTAATTCTCTAGTCTCAAAATAAATATTACCTCATCTTCTTATAAATGTAAAACCAACAGTGATGAGGGTAGCAAAGGTAAAGTCATGCAATGTCCAGTGTTTTCAATATAATGTCCTCCACGCCTTCCCCAAGCATAAACTTTATAAAAAAGTGTGTTTATCGGAAGTGACCTGCCATGTATCTATTTGTATCTAATACATTTAGATAGATCCTAAGAATTCATAATAATTGGTAAAGCGCTCTTGAGGTGATTTTTCACAAAAACGGCGCTCTAAAAATTGTCCAATTTTATTGTTCTCTAGACTTTATGTCCGGGTTAAATCTTTCCCACAGGAAAAACTTAACCCTTCCATACACTTTTCCACAAATGATCATCTAGTCAATCCACGCTATGCAATTGCACTGTATAAGTATAATAAATATAAAACAATACAAGAACAACATGTCAACCTACCAGAGACCAAATGGGAAAATAATTCACTGACTCCAGATACTTTCATATTAGAGGGTTCGGCTCGATAGAACTCCTAACTGGACCGATAAATCTTACTGATCCCTCAATATAAATATTTAAAAAATCTTTCGTAATCCTACATGTATTTAATATGACTGACTTTTGCATTTTTATATATAGATTCTTTGACAAATCTAATAAGCCTAAATTTTGAATGAGAGTTTAAATTATTATTATTACTATTTATCTTTTGGTAGAAGTCGGGAAAATCCCAAAGAGACACGGCACGATCAAGTGAATCAAATACTTGAGTCGAGTCACACCAAGAGTTAAAATAACAGAATGTTACACACGTCCTAAAAATCTAATACCGACCATATGGGCTCAAACATCCCTTCAATAATAATTAAACAATGAAGGTCGGACAAGCAGTAACAGTTGCATCACCAATGAATAGATTGTGTTACTATGATAAGTTAGCGGGGTTCTCAATGTTTAGGGATGGCGAAATTTATTTATTTGATGGTTGATTATTCAATGATATTGTGAATATAGGAAAACAAGCGAACTTTTAGTTTTCAAAGTTTGAACTGATAAATTGTGAATCAAATGAGACAAGAGATAAAGTAGGTACCAATATTTTTAATTAACAATTATTTATTTGAAACGTGTATTTATTTTGTTTAAATATTTGACAGATGTTTTAATTTTTTAAGTCTACCAACATTCGAAAGGTAAATTTCTTCTTTTTATATCTAGTTAGCTGGTACCCGGCACGCGTTGCAAAGCAATTCAAAGAAATAAATTGATTATCCCTGCATGTCCTTTCCCGTGGCTCCCCGTTTACCTCGCAAGTCCCCTTCCCCTCCTTCTATCTTCCTAGCCTTACTCCTCCCTCGTCCCCCTCCCGCGAACCCTACCTCCCCCACCTGCCTTTCCTTCCTGCCGCTATGATATATGAAATACACAGATTTTCATTTATACAAATTTCATAACGCCAGATCTTACCTGAAGAGGAGACCGATAGGCTACGAAGCACCGCACAGAGGAGACCGATTATACTATTTAATTCTCTCGCAGGCTAAACCCTATAGGGCCAAATCGCTATGGTGTTAAAGAAGTTTTCACTTCAAAAATCAGAAAGAGATAGGTATCAAATATCTAACAAACTCAGGACCTTAGTCTTGCCAGGGCGGTGCTCTACCTCTGAACTAATGTAACCCTATCCGATTCGATCATATAAGGCTAAAGACCTAGGTACGATTCCTTGACGAGACCATATCTTTTTCTGATTTTTCTGATTCAGATTTTGGATTTAGTGTCGCTAATATTGTCTTCATTTTAATAAGCAAATTTCTTCTTTTGAGAGGCAATGAAATACTTACAGTTTCACAAATCCTGCAAATTTAATATTTCGTGAATTTCACGGAAACAAATAAATAACATTTAATACGGTCAGATTTAGAGCCACAGATCACGGCCATGCGTCGAAAGGTGGGCCATCCCCATAACCATTTGCCACTTTTAATTCGCCCTCTGATCTGCTTTACATTTAGGGTATTAAAAAAATCATCTGGCGCATCTAGCGGCCGATTAACAAAGCTCTCCAATGGCGGTAAATAGTTAAGGGTTGGGGTAGGAATAATTATGTTTACAGAGAAGGGTAGTTGAGAATGAAATTTGCAACGTATTGTATCATAAGCACGTGGGACGTAACACAGGGGTGGTTTATGAGATTTGATGGATTGTTAATTTGGCGGAAGATTCAATGGCGTGGTTCAGTTTAATTGCAATTTGATTATAACAAAAAGGTTCATATTTGAAAAACGGTAGGTACCACATGACGTGCATTTAATTAAAATTGTTTTAAAATTAGAGAATAAGCCGTCTGCAATTCTGTTTGATGATATACGAAACGATTAAATATTTTTTTTAATAATCGCATGTCGTTGATTTTCGATACTGGCAAACTTTTTACAATAATTTGAAATAATTAGGACGAAACTATATAAGGTGTCCGGGGGTAAAGTGCATAAACTTTGGGAGGAGATTTTACAAGACAGTAAAAGTAAAAAAGTTGCACTGTTCATATGGAAAAACTAATATTCTTCTATGGAAAAATTTTTTTGAATGGGAAAAAAACATTGAAATTTCAAAAAAGTTATTTTATCTTTTTTACTTCTACTTCATGTAGAATCACCTCACGAAGTTTGTGCACTTTACCCCCGGACCGAACACCCTGTATTAAAATAACGATTCTCCGATAATCTTCCTCTCAGCCTTATTCCGAAAAACTGCGTGGAAATTACCTTTCTGATTTGTGGTCAAATATTCATCTAAAACAAAGGAATTGTTTTTTTTGCGATTGTTTTCAGTTTACTAGATAAAATATCTTATTATTCATGTATATTGCATGATCATATTGTAAGAGATTTCTCCAGAATAGCTAATTAACTAAAAATTAATTAATTAATTAACTAAAAAAAGATTAAAAAAATCTCCCATTTTGGTAATAATACGTCAAAAAATATATTCACATAAATACAAACTGATTTTATTATGTATACACTAATATGAATATATACCCAACATGAAAAAACACAATTCTCATGAGTTTGCAAATAAATAAAGACCTTTATAAGCATTTCAAAACATAAAACATCGATTTTTTCGCTTTCGACAGTTGCAAAAGTCAAGCTGCCAAGTCATAGATAATTCATTAAAAATATACTAGTGTTGCTTTATGAATGAAACCATTGGCTACATCAAGAATGGTATTGGCGCAAGCAATTCTGACCTTGTCCTTCAAACAGTTTCTTTTTAAATAAGGGTTAAAATCGCATTTAAAAAAATAAAAAGCCAAAATTTGTTCTACGCCCGCGGGCGGGCCCCCGACAAATGACAGAAACCCTGAAATCGGGGTAAAGTCTATTAAGCCTGGGTTTAATTAAATTCCCCGATAATGGCAATTATTAATGGTTTTAAGGGTTTATTATCTTATTTATACATCCACAAAAAAAAAACTAAATCCAATCGTATTTAATTTTACGATGAAAGTTCATGTCCTTATTATCAATAATTGCGCTCTAGAAAAAATGGTTCTGAATTTAAGTTCGACAGCAGCGATATCCACTTCAAAATATGGTCTCCTCTTCACAACTACTTGAAACTTGTAACAACTGTGATTCAAATTTGTGGGTCACATTTCAAATAGTTGGGACGTTTTTATCTTACATCAAGATAATAGAAATCTGACAAAAGGAAATTTGGTACTCTTCGCTTGACTGAACTTTCATATCAAAATATGCATCGATCATATTATTTTATCTTCAGAAGGGCGATGTTACCAGTTACTCATGCACACAGAAATTAATGTAATAAATAAATAACGTTTTTTTTTATTTATTTAAAAATAAATAGCAGAGTGTAAGATACTCTCAGTATCGCCCTGGTGTAAGACCACCGTTCAGAATTGAAACGTTGCTTGAAATGGCTTTAGCCGTGTTTGGTGACCAGATCTGAATAGCCAGGTACTTCCCACCTTCCTCTTCCCCATCTACTTCCCCTCTACACTACCTTCAGCCCCACAACATACCCAATTGGAGATACCATAGTCTCACTGGCTCCAGACGGGAGCAGTTGGAACTCTTGTGCGGTATTCATATATAAAAAAAGGTTTTTCTGTTAGGAACATGTGTTGTTTTTTTTTTTACATGAGCTCCACACAGGAGGCCTTGAGGAAAATAATTTCCCTCAGGGCCTATGTCATCTTTAGGATGCTGTGTGGAGGGTTTTTTTAAGGAAAGGAAGGGGAGGAGATTTCTGGGAAAGAAAAGGGTTTAAGGGTTGGGTAGGAATCTGAGGTTCAGTGTGTCCTGGTCATCCGCCTCCAAGACCTAGACAAACCTCACCCCATGAACCCGGGCACCCCTGCTAAATCACCAAACGTAGTGAACCACTTGGGGTGACCTATGGCAGAGGTGTTGGTTATCCAATAAAGGTTCCCGGGGCGGCGGTACCCATTCCCGCCTCACAAATTGAGTGTAATTGAATTGATGTGTTGAGTTGTTGAAAGATTGTCTTAGGTCGTTGTCATCACTCGGGCCTGGCATACCGTTGTTACGAATAATGTATCTAATTATGTTCCTTACGACAGATTTGGAGCGATTTTTAAAGTTTCACAAAACATACCTACGATCACCATCTCAATCACGTCTCGAAATATTTAATTCGCAGTATCTCATTTTAATGTAAATCAAATTTGATAATGTTATTATTTAGTTCTGCAAACTTAGTTTGTTATTATTGTGACAGCTGTTTCGGCTTCCAAGACCATTTTCAAACTGTTTGAAAATGGCCTTGGAAGCCGAAACGGTCACTGAGGATGCAATCTGTTTCAATTATTTGACTCAAGAATAATGTTCACTTTCTGGGAGATCAACGTCTTCTGTGGTATCAGAATGTCAACTTAAAATCAGCTACATATTCAGTTTTTTTTTTAAATACAGGTGTTTGAATGCATTTGACTCGCTTTAACACCAGTGATTCTTAATATTATCTGGAGTAAAAAATGTAAATAAAATTATGGTGTCCGGTTAGAATTTTGATAATTTTTGTTTTTTTTTTCAAATTGTAACATCCATGTGTTTGGATTTAAAGAAAAAAATTAAAAAAATGACACCAGAGACAAAAATTTCAGTTACATTTTTTACTCCAAATAATGTAGGAATCACTAGTTAAAGAAAGCAAGTTAAGTCCCACCGTGCATTTTTTATGTTAATACCGCGAAAGAGCCCCAACTGCTCCCAACCGTCTGGAGTCAGTGAGACTATGGCTTCCCTAATTGGGGTATATTTTGAGGCAGGAGGCAGGGAGGAGGTAAAGGAGGTGGAGAAGTATCTAGCTATTCAGATTTGGTCCTCAAACATTGCTTAAGTTATTTAACCCTTCGAATAATGAGAAAATAATATCTATGAACTTTTGCCTGTCAAGATTTGCGCGCAAAATTTCCGGTTCTTCCCGTGCATTTTAAATGTTCCTTTTTATTGGTTATTTTTTAATTTTTTTGCAAAAACGAAAATTGTTCTAAAATCTGGATAAAATAATCTTTCTGATGTGTTTATTAGAAAGCAACATTTTTGTTTTTAAATATTAAAATTTTGATATTGAAAATGTAAATTGGCTTAAAAATACGTTTCTGGGGATTCCTTAAAAAAGTACGTCAAATAAAATAAACTGTAATTTTTAAATATAGATTCATTTTTTTTAGAAAATTTGTAATAAAACTGTCACCTCACTTTTTATGACATTCATACAATTTTATTTTAAAATAAAGTGTTTGCTACGTCACAAATTGGCACAAAATAAAATCGTCACTTACGATCGGGTTTGTAAAATATCTAACCAACATAGCTCGTATATTTCTATGGCAATAAGAAGAATCATGTCTTTCGCTTTCTAACATAAAAGAAATTACAAATGTTTGAACAACAGGAAGAGAGATATCTAACTTTTAATAATGCACGGTCGCTCTGGGACAATCTGGGTCTCCTGTTATTATAACGGCATATGATGTTTTGGGACAACTTGGGTCTCCTGTGATTAGACGGGTTAAAGCAAATTTTCAACAGTGAATGGTAGTCATCGACCAGGGCGATACTGAGAGTAACTTCCATCATGGAACATGCCCTAAATATATCTTATATTAGGTATGATTTTAGGTTTTCACGGCCAAAAGTATTTTTGTTATTTATTTTTGGGGTGTTACGCTACCTCCTTCTTTAGCCAAAGATGAGCCGTTACAGTGTCCAAAACGTTGGCAAAGAAGGAGGTAGCGCAAAACGGCAAACCCCAAAAATAAATAACAAAATGTCTTATTTTAGTTCAAATGATTTAATTGTGAATTAAAACAAATTAATAAAATAAAAATTATTTGCTTATGCCGGGTTTTCAACCTGAGACCTCCAGATCGCTAGTCGAGAGTGTAACCCCTCAACCACGGGTGCCATCAAACGCCATAGAAAAGATATAGAATAATTCACCGGATGGTTTCCGGGGTCACCACCCAGCGAGCGACAGATGTTGCGGGTTCTAGCGAAAATCTGTCATAAATTCCGCGATATATTGCCGCAATAAAAACATATCCGCCACCCGGAGGCAGTAAAAAGCGGCGCGTGCTGTCACTACTCTGCTCTGCCACGGCCTCCGCGTGATGCGTTATTGCACGCCACGCAATCCCCAGCACGCGGCACGCGGCAGACTTATATTATAAACTTGACTGTTATCTCCGATTCTTGTTATCTTCCAATCTTCCGATTGAAATAAAAAAAAAATCAAAGACATCAATAAACTGAAACTCAAACTGAAGTAACACTTCATCAGAAATAATTAATTAAATAATTACCTGTTTTTCTCTTTCTTTCTATTTATTATCACTCTATATTCATTTCTATTTAATTTAGATTTTTCGAATTTCTCTAAAGTGCACAATATTTTAGTATGTAACCATATCCCATTGTGTGTACATCTTCACATATAGATGATCGAGAAGTTTCAATTGTTCCCATTATATACTTACCTATTGCATAATGTTATTCTATTTCTGTCATAATTAGTGTACTCGCTCATCAAGCACAAGAACTAGCTTCTTCTTTGGTGAGATTGCAATTTTAAAGAATTTCTGAACCAGTATGTAATTTATATTAACACCACTGTAAACTTATATATCTATATTAAATAAAAAAAATAAAAAATCTAGGTATTATTAACTTATAACGAATTAGCTTTTTTCCTTTTTTTCGTTATACGTTTTTGGGGTGTTATGCCGTGTTGCGCTACTTCCTTCTTTAGCCAACGTTTCGGACAGCGTTACATTGTCCATTATCAGGACAGATGTGTAATTGTGTTCCTTTCCAGCTTTTTCCATATAAAGTATTTAAAGTATTACTGTTGTATATGATTGCCAGAAGATTCTTCCAGTGCAGTGATAATGTAAAAAAAAAATATTGTTTAATTTCATTTTTTACTTCTTAACATATAAAAATTAATGTTTCTTTGTTTGTCTCTTATGCGCTTCTAAACCATTCACCCGAATGCGATTTTGATAATTTGATATGCGCATGCCCGCGATGATTTCTATTTACATTAGACAGAGATAGAGAGCTCTGGCGTTATGAAATTATTACCTTTACTATTCTTCTATACTTTATAGTGGTTTTGAAGGTTTCTATGTAAGGTGAGCTCTGGCGTTAGCTCTGGAGCTCGCGAGAGTTAATTGAAAAATGAGTGTATTTCATGTGGTTTAGCGCCTACCCGGAGAAGGGGAGAAGAATCCGGAATCCTACAAGGGTGAGAAGAATCCGGAAGGGGCGAAGGGGAACGAAAGAGGGGGGATTCTCGGGAGGGGGGAAGGCGGGGAACGTGTAAAGTGAACGAGGGAGGACGGAAGAATGCGGAAGAGTGGAGGGAAAGCCGGGGAAAGTGGAGGGGGAACGCGAGAGGAGAAGGGGTTAAGAGAATAATTCCTTTATTTAAGTGACTTTACAACGCATGCCGGGAACTCGCTAGTATTATTTTAAACTTGACTGTTTCTTGGTTATATGTATTCAAATTTTATGTACAAACTGACTACCTACATTAACAAAACATTAGTAGGTAATCGAAGACTGCTATAACGACAGCTATCACGTCAATCTTCAAACCAGCTGTGTTTTAACAATATAGATATTTCACTAAGTCAAAAACCTTTCACCTTCACCTTCACGGCCGGCGATATTGTGAATAACTAATTGTGTAAAAATGTAAGCAGTAAGAACTAATAAGCTATTTAAGATCATTTCATAAAAATTCTACAGTCCTAAAGACTCCTAAATTCTCCAGTCTTTCAAAATAAATATCAAGTCTACTTTAGTCACTAACCTTCCCATTAATGTGTCAACAGTATTGGAGGGTAGTAAATATAAAATCATGCAATGTCCAGTGTTTTAAATATAGTGTCATCTGCGTACAAAGTCGTATCTTCTACAAGCAAAAACTTTCGAAATAAAGTGTATTTATTTCTTCAAACTTCGCTAATTCACTTTTTTTTTTTTTTTTTTCACATTTTTTGTTTATTTTTTGTTATAAAAATACAAAATAATAATAATAATTTTTGTTATAAAAATACAAAAACAGTACAAGGAAGCTTTTGACTGTCCAACTAGGAAGGACTCCCGTTCTAGGACAGTCAAATTGATAGGTTTCGAATGCATTAGGTACATGATGATTAATATATGTAGTGTTAATTAAAATTGAAAAATTACAATTACCTAATTATAATATATGTTGCAGTTTTATAGTTAGTTAAGCATCGAATATAAAACGTATAGTGTTTTCGAATTTCGATTGAAATAAAAACAGTAAAGGCAAAGAAAAAAAAACTTAAAAGTGTATTTGTCGGAAGTGACCAACCGACACGTAAATATGTTAATCTGTTAGTAAATAATAAAATTAGATGGAGCTTAAGAAATCTAATAAATGTATATCGCCCTTGGGGTGATTTTTTATAAAAGCGGCGCTCTACAAGTTATCATTTTTATTCATGAAAACAATGTGGTTTAATCATTAAATCGGCGCTATAATGTCGGAAAAATTCTTCCAAGCAAAATTGATAGTTATTAATATTGATTCAATAATTCATATCATCAATGAGCGTTTTTTTAATTCTGTTATTGTGGATACCCATCAAAATTTATGTGTATCGCCGATTATTTAAGGGGGGAGGGGGTAAGGTTTTAATTTTTTTTTCTGAATGTACAACATGTCGAGAGTATTGAGTCAAAATTTCAAGTAAATCGGAGCAAACCTAACGAAGATACAGCGTTTCAAGCGACTGGCTCTCATGCTCGATTCGAGTATAAAAAAACTTTAAATCAATTTTCTCGCAAACAACATTTTCGAAGTTTGTGAACATCATAACCCAAACTTGACCGATCTTTTTGAAATTTTGTACACTATTTCTACACATAAGTCAACAGGTAGTCAGAGGGTTTTTTTTTCATTTTATAATAACAAATTCACCGAACTTTTATAGCGGAAATCGCGTTTTTCACTTCAAAATGCTGCCAAAAAAAAAATTCCCTCTAACGACCTACGAAAACATCATCACCCTTTAAACGCATTTCGACTTTTATGTTTCAAATGATCCGGTAACGAGTTATGGAGTTCACATCGCACCGCACCACAAATTTTTTCGAGGCGTCTCCGGAGATTCGCTCTCACGGACTTATTTATTGATATTTTTAAATGAAATTTTTTTCAAAGACACTTCAGATGTTATACTATAGCGTGTATATGAAATAAATAAACCAACATTATTCACATCTGCATAAAAAAATCATGAACATATGCCCTTTTCTCGCATTTAAAACCTTTAACAAAAATCTATATCATAAAGATTAATTTTTAATTTATCTGCGGGACCACTTGAATAGAAGATGGCTTCTATTTTTATCAACAGAGAAAAAACTATGCGTTGGATGGCTGCTTAGACGAACCTAAACAGTAGTAGACACCTAGAGTGTTTAATAAAAAATACAGTCGGGGATTCAGGAGTAATAAAATGTTCTAAATCACCACGAAGAGTTTGTAAAACTGAGATTATAAACAAACTCCGCCATATGGCCGGATCAAACTGAACAAAAAATGAACAAAAAACATACTGTTTATTTTTAAAGAGACGGAAGAGCCGTCAATCATTAGGGAAGACACTGTTATATTTAGCTACTTTGTACGTCTATAATTAAACAACACTTTTTTATGCGCAGCGAGTAATTAAATAGGGAAAATAAATACTGCCAAGGGTAAGGATGTGATCAAAAAAGAGTGGAGACTTTCTTCAGATCTTTTTTAGACGAATGCTAATGCTACGAACAGACATGCTCATTAATAGCACGAAAGCATGCTACTATTGAGCAGTTAATACTCAGTGGCGTATGTGTCAGCTAGTAATGGGTAGGTGGAAGGGGTTGTGCTCTAAGCATGTCTGAATAAGTATGCTAGTATCAAATAAGTAAATAATTAATTTCAGAGGGTAGCTTATCAAATTTGTGCAGAAGCTTGCTTAAATGGTGTTGTTGAAATTGACAGATTCTTCTCGTATCTCTACTAACAAATAAATTATTACTTGCTCCAAGATTTGCTCTTTGCTCGATGTAGTTATCCAATTACAGACCAAAACCGACCCTTTATTTTCTTTCGCCACAAGTTTCTCAAATAAATGCGTTGGAATCAATAATATTATTTTGTTTAGTTCTGGACGAATGGAACTGCAAAGAATTTGTAACCGACACCGTTTTAATGGTACGAGTTGTCGCCCAATGGTCGAAATTCGACCATAATTGTAATGTTTTTTTATTGAAGTAATCTATTTTTAATGCATAATTTTAAAAAAATATTAGCATTCTGCACTCCTTCTCTATATAAACTATAAGTATGCGAAATTTCATACCCCTCCGTCGGCGCAATTTTCGTAAAAAGGGGTACAAAGTTTTTGCTTCACGTAAAATTATACTGATGATGATGATGATTATGATGATGATTTTCTTGCAATGCTTCCATTTTGGACGAGAGCATGCTTTTAAATTATCTTCTATGTCTAATTGTTTGCTTTGATCACGCTTTTTCTTGAGTATGTTTAAAACAAGCATGCACCATTACGAGCAAGTGTGTACAGCTGAAGAGCATGCTCATTTTAAGCGTTATTATTTATGAGCATGTGAATAAGTACCCTAAACAGTTGCTACAATCACGAGCTGCCCGGAATAGGAAATGATTCCAGCTGTGTTATGTCGTTACTTTATTTGGGAATGATAAAGGAAATAAAAAATAATGATAGGATTTTATTTTTATTTCAGTTTATTTATGCACACAACAGACAGGGTTAACAAAAAAATAAGAGAAAATAAAGTCTGACTCAAGTGAAAAACAAAAGATTCAATAAGTTTACAATATAATTGACTGAATGCTGTAGAAATGAGATCCCCGTGGCGTATGTGTGGTAACACCATGCATTATCGCGTGAGAAATGCAGAGACTGATAGCGTAACGAGTAAGAAAACAACGCTTAAGCCTCAATTACATTGAGCGAGTTTACAAGCTACTAGTCGGCAAATTTAAAAGCGGGCAAATCGGCGTGTACGATTGTGATGATGACACATAAAACGTCCCACTCGCTCAGTAGCGAACTAGCTAGCGAAAAGCTGAGCTAAAGTAGCGACTCCCGTGCGAACTAATTCTGTCGACATTTTGTAGAAAACTGAGGTATTCGCAGCTAGCTCACCTCTAGTAGCTATTTGCCGGCTACGTAACAGATTGTACAACGAATAATCCAGATCAAGCAGTAGTTTGTCAGTTACGAAATCAGCTGTTCGCGGGCCGCCATCTTGCCATCCACCGTACACGGTAGCGAGTAGCGAGCAAAGTTGACCCCCTTTCAGATTTTTTGATTATTCACAATCTGCTTGTTAGCTAATAATACGATTACACTGAGTGGTTTACTAGCAGATAGTGAATTCGCCGGCTAGTAGCTTGTAAACTCGCTCAATGTAATCGAGGCTTTAGATGTGAAGAAAGTGAATGGTCCGGGACATCAGAGTACGACGTTTTTGTAAAATTTGTTTATTACATTATTATTTACATAAGTTGAGGTTTTTCGATCACCATGCTAGGCGCATGCCTGTGTTGTGGTGGCCAACATGGCACGATCAAGTGAACCAGATACGAGTAGGGTAAGAGTCAGAATAACGGAAAAGTATGAATGAGATGATGTATGCATATGAATGAGGCAAGGATTGTATGCTAAGACCGAGTTGCTCGGCGGTACGTCCTCTCTGCCTACTCCTGCGAAAACGGCTCGATGGTTTGTTGGTTAGTTAGTACAGAAAGGATTTTATAAAAAAAAAATAGTTCAAGGGTAGCATTTATAAAATGTAGGTTTTTAAATACAATTCAAAACGATGATCGGCGAATCATTGACCAAATAAACATAAATTAGCTGGAAGATTTTTTTTTTTGGTACCCCATCGACAAAATATTTTGCAAACAAAATAAAGTCCCCTTTTGAATGAGGGGGATTTATTACAGCAATTTTACGCTTCACAGGAAAGAATTCTGAAAAAAATGACACCTTATTGCAGGGGTGCGTTTTCGATTGAGAATGGAATAGAATGGGTGTCCCGTGCACTAAAATACTTCATGTCGGCATGTATTTTGAAAATAAAAAAAAATAATAATACTCAAAATTAGTAATAAAAGACATTTCAAATTGTTGTAAGTGAAGGATTAAATTGGTTAATTAGGTTGTAAAAATATGAAGTTATGGCAAAATATATTTTTATTTTTAACCAGGATTTAGTCAATTTATTTGGGTTTAGGTTTAGGCAATGAGTCGGGTATAGGTACCGCCGCCCTGAGAACCATTTAATGAATAACCAAAACCTCTGCCATAGGTCACCCCAAGTGGTTCGCTACGTTAAAGGACTTAGCAGGGGTGCCCGGGTTCATAGTGTGAGATTTCGCTTGCTGAGGATTGGTTTGTACTCCTGTATTTTTAGGTTTTTTTTTAAGTATATGTTAGTTCGTTCAAAATTCAACCAAATACGTTGTTTTTTTACTAAGCTATGAATTGAAGTATGTTAGTTCGTTCAAAATTCAACCAAATACGTTGTTTTTTTACTAAGCTATGAATTGAAGTATGTTAGTTCGTTCAAAATTCAACCAAATACGTTGTTTTTTTACTAAGCTATGAATTGAAGTATGTTAGTTCGTTCAAAATTCAACCAAATACGTTGTTTTTTTACTAAGCTATGAATTGAAGTATGTTAGTTCGTTCAAAATTCAACCAAATACGTTGTTTTTTTTACTATGAATTGAAGTATGTTAGTTCGTTCAAAATTCAACCAAATACGTTGTTTTTTACTTATAAGTAGATTAATCCTTGTATTTTTTTAAAAATATTTATAGCAATTAGTTTGATATAAAAGAAACAAAAATATAATTTTTTGAAACTCAAAAACATTTATTTTTCAATACTAGTTTTTGTGGACATAGTACAAACCAATCCTCAGCAAGCGATTTGTCAAGGTCTTGGCGGCCGATGTGTCTGCCCACCTGATGCGCGGCGAGCCGGATCGAGAGTGACTGGTTGAGGAGCTCTTTTGACTCTCCAGCGTGAATCCCGCGACCCATCGTCTTGCACCGCAGTTGGCAGAATGGATTCATATATCCATTACTCCTGAACACACTGACCCACAGATTCCTACCCACCCCCATACTTATTTCCTTCCCAGAACTTATTATATTTTTTTTTTTTTTTTTTTTTTATTTATTTATTTATTCCATTTTTACAATTTTACAAAGTTAGGTATAAGTACAATTATTTTTTTAATTATGTACATGTAATGCAAATATTTTTTAATGGTGGTAATAATACCTCTCTAATTGAGAATTTCTCGTGTTTAGGGAGGGAGTACTAACACAATTGATATTTTGATGTATGTTTAATTGATGCTACCATGAGCGTATTTATGAAAAAATAAAATAAAAACAACATGTATGTAAAATTATATACCTGTGCACTATTTCAGGAAGAAACTTTTTTTTTTTTAAATTAAATTATAAAATATAAAACCTGTGTACACATTGAAAATATAAGTGGGCGTAATATAACACAAACATGAAATTACCTACTGGTGAAATGTATTTTAATTTTTTTCTTAAAAATTTTATAATTTTTTTCGGATTGAATATCTTTAGGGAGTTCGTTAAAGCATTTTATGGCTGAGTATGTGTAGTGGTGTTGGGCCGTTGTAGTATTAAGTTTAGGGATTATTATTTGTCCTGTTGTTCTCGGCCTGGTGCTAAATGAATTTATTGTTAGTTTGTCTTTATGGATTTGGAGTAATGCATTTTTTTGATAGATTCTGTTTATTTGTAAAACTTTGAATTCTTCGAATATTTTTTGAGTTGAATAGTCTAAAGGTTTTTTTAGTATAATTTTGATAAGTCTTCTATGTACTATTTCAAGTGGGGCTAAGTTGGTTTTATACGCTCCTCCCCAACCTATTATTCCGTATTGCAGAACTGATTGGGCTAATGCATAGTAAACCTTCAGTAGTATAGATTTATGAAGTATATTTCTTAGTTTGAGGAATACGTAAAAAAGTTTACGTATTCTGTTTATAGTTTGTGCAATATGTTCTGTCCATTTAATATGTTGGTCTATTATTATGCCTAAATATTTAATGTAGTTCTTTTTTGAAATTTTTGTGCATTTAGATGAGTTGCAGTTGTCAGTATAATTTTTACAAGAGCTATGAATAGTTATATTGGAATTTATAATTGGAAGGAATTTGTCTGATAGTGTAAATGTCATGAAGTAAGTTTTGTCAGAGTTTAAGGAAAGATAGTTGTCATCCAGCCATTGTTTTAAGTTGTTTATTTCTACATTTGCGGTTCGGTAGGCTTCATCCCAAGTTTTTTTTTCTATGATTAAGACTGTGTCGTCAGCGAAAGATATGATTTTTCCAATTTTCGGTATTGTAAGCATTTCATTCACGTAAATGATAAACAATATTGGACCTAACACTGTCCCTTGAGGAATTCCAAATTCTGAATAGGTGGGTTCACTCAATGTATTGTTAATTTTCACGTGTTGGTGTCTTTCATGTAGATAACTTTTGAACCATTCTATAACTGTTCCTTGAATTCCAATATTTCCTAATTTCTTGATTAGTTTTTTGTGGCATATACTGTCAAAAGCTTTTCTTAGATCAATGAATATACTTAAACATTTATTTCCCGAGTCAAGAGCATTATATATTCTTGAGGTTATTTTTGCGATTGCATCTTGCGTGCCTAAATTTTCTCTGAAGCCGAATTGGTTATCATTAATAATTTTATTTGAAGTGATGTGCTTAGTTAATTGTGACTTTACGACTTTTTCAAATATTTTTGCTACGTTTGATACAATAGATATGGGACGGTAGTTTGAGATGTCGGTTGCAATTCCTGATTTGAAAATCGGAGTTATTATTGTATTTTTATATATTTTCGGGTAAATTCCTTGTTGCATGCTGTTATTTATGATATGTGCTATTGGTTTTGATATTAGTTGTCTCATTTGTTTAAGTAAATTTACTGTGATATGGTCGAAACCAGGGCTCGCTGACACTCGTAAGTTCATTATTATTTTTTCTATTTCTATCTGTGTGCATTTTTCAAACTTTTTGAAAATATTTTGGCAAGTTTGTGTGGATGTACTGAAAGTTTTTTTAGATTGGACAGCGTCAATTTTTTTGGCTAGGTTCTCACCGACTTTTGCAAAGTAGTTGTTGAAAATATTAGCAATTTTAGTTGGTTCTTTTACTGTCTCTATTGTTTCATTGTCATATGTTATTTTATTTATTTGTTTATTTTTATTACCCTTGCCAATGATGTTATTAATTGTAGCCCAGACTTTTTTGTTATCTTCACCACAATCTTCAATTTTTTCTTTGAAGTAATTTTCTTTTGTTTTTTTAATCAAGTTTGTAAGATTATTTCTGTATTTTTTATATAATTGTAATAAAATAAAGTCATTGGGTTGTTTACGGGTTTGATAAAATAGTTTTTCTTTATTCCTAATTGAGGTAACTATTCCATGGGTGATCCAAGGTTTAATTTTTCTATGTTTTGATTTTAGTTTGACGTTATTTTCTTTAGTTGCATTTATTATGTGATCGCGAAGTGTTTTTTCGAAATTAATTGAAGATTTTTCGGCATCTTCGGTATTTAATATTTCTTCCCACTTTTCCGATTTTAATTTTTGTTCTAGAAGTTGTGTGTTAATGGTTTTTATATTATACTGCTGTAATGCAGTTGAGGAAAAGGATATTTTTTTTTTAAAATCAAGAATTAAAAAACACGCAAAGTGATCAGTTATATTTGTTTTCCAAATGACAGGTGTTAATTGTGTAGTTATGTCAGCTTTTGTCCAAATATGATCAATACATGATGGGTTTTGTCGGGGCACAACTCTAGTATAGTCGTTTATGCATGAAATGAAGTTCAGTTCAGCCATCGTATTATGTAGATCATTTTTTTCGACACTGTTTGAATTTAAACCTATATTTATATTGAAGTCACCCGTTACTATAGTATTTTGACATTTGTTTTTATTAATTAAATCTTTAATTTGCTCTATAAATTGTTGAGTTTTCGAACCGTGGGTTCGGTATATAGCAATAACCTGATAAATCTGTTTATTTACTTTTATTTGTAATGCTAGGCAGTTAGTGAGTGTCATGTTTATTTCTTTATAAGATATATCTTGGTGTTTTTGGTTAACGTATATAACTATGCCACTATTCTTGTTAATGTGCATTTTCGTGGTAATACATGTAAAGTTCGGTAATTGTTGTATACTATCAATATTTATTGTATTAAGGTGGGCCTCGGTCAAAACTATACAGTCGAGTTCAGTTTTCAATAGACTAAGAGTGCATAATAATTCATTTATGTTTTTGTAAATACTTCTGATATTTAAGTGCATAATGGTTAATGAGTTAGTCATATTTTTGAAGAGAAGGTTGCATTGATCAACATTATTACATACCTTTTCTCTTATATTATAAGTGTTATCTAGTTCGTCCGTAATAATATTATTCATCCTACTTTGAAATCGTGTATCTTATGTAAAATGATTGAGTATGTATATAAATATGTTTGGAGGTACGTTTTGTAGGGAATTGAGAATTCGTTTATATGAATAACTTCATAGTCGGGCGGAACAATAATAATCATATACTTAGTAATAATAATGCCACTCGACTGGGAGTTGCTAGTTCTTAGGTACATACTATGAATTTGAACAGGCGCTAATAAACAGGGTGCCGACTTTGATACTCTGTAAACAAAATATAGTTGAAATATTAATTTCTTACTTGTTAATATTATTATTATAATTATTCTGATCCTTGACATGGCCCGACTCAAGTATCTGATTCACTTGACCGTGCCATGTCTTTCACAGGCGTCCCCGACTTTTTCTACCATTCACATTCGCGTCATCTATTCTCCTTATACTCCTTTCTTCATTCATTCGCTCTACACGCCCAAGCCATCCTAATCTTTCTCATTACGCTTACCTTGCCTTTGCAATCTCCTCATTTCTCACTCGATCCAGATGGTTTTACATTCATAATTTTTATTACATGCTCCTTCTTTATATGACGCCGTACGGCCAAATAGCGAAATACGACATACTTATAATTGCAGCCGGCTTAGCAAAAAATCGCAAAAGGTTCCTACTTGCATATAATATAACTTATTTTATCTGTATACCACACAAGAGTCCGGAACTGCTGCATCCCAACTGCTCCCAACCGTCCCGTGAGGATACGACATACCCAATTTTGATATGTTCTCACTCCATACCAAACTATCTCTATCAGAGTTTCCATTCCTATCCTATAATATCCTTTGCTATCAATAAATCAATCATCTTCTTGCAGATGCCACCGACGAGATTCAAAGGCATTTGCCCGTTAAGATGGCGTGATGTGTGAACAAAAACATTTAATGGTTTCACATGAAAACCGACCGGTATTAAGCGAGTACCTACCCTAGCAACTAAAACAGGTAGACGGGTACCACTGTTCGGACGAGAACGGGTTTAATTAAATTTAAAGTAGCGATTAACTTCCGGGAAGCTGTGCGCCATGTGTGCAGTTCCGTTGCACCGACTTTTTCGAATCTGCAATAAAACGTGCTGAATTTAATTTCAAATCGAATGCACTTTTTTCGAAGAGGGCTTATTAAAAGTTTTGCAGTCACGTTCGTTATTGATTCTCAGTGGACCCAATGCCAGAATTATTCAATATTATTTTGTGTAGAGGAAGTAAGAATATATATTAGGCCGTTTCAGAAAAAAACTGGGAAACAGAGGCAATGAAAATTCTGAGTTTTAAAAAAGGGACGCTTGAAAGTGTTTATCGAAGCAACGCGACGGAATAAAAGTTTTAAAAGTCGTCAAATTACAAAATAAACTACTTCCATGGCTTTTAAGTCACTCTTATAAAAACATCTTAAAATGTAAGTCTCAGTAGTTAGTAAGTCACTAGTTATAAATCTTAGTTGTAATTTGTAAGTCAGTAGTAATAAATCTTAGCTGTAAGTTTTCAGTTATAAAAGTCTAAGTGATAAGTTTTATGCTAAATAAATGATGTTGTAAAGTTCCCTTGAGGTGATTTTCCCACGAAAATGGTGCTGTAAAAATAATCAAATCATTATTATAAGTAAATGAAAACAAATAACTTTGTGTACACCACTATTTAATTAACAATATCGACATGTTTCGAAAACTATGTTATCTTCGTCAGGAAAATAAGTTAATAATTATTAACTTATTATCCTGACGAAGAAAACATAGTTTTATTTAATTAACAATATCGACATGTTTCGAAAACATAGTTTTGGAAACATGTCGATATTGTTAATTAAAGGTGTACACAAAGTAATTTGTTTTCTTTTATTAATAATGACGCCACAAAGTGAATTTGCAAAGTTTGAAGAAATTATTATAAGTAGTTACTATTCGCAATTTGAGAGGCGGGTACAGGGACCGCCGTCCCGGGAACCATTTATTGGATTACCAACACCCCCCGTCATAGGTCCCCCAAGGGGTTCTTAGCAGGGATGACAGAGTTCATGGGGAGAGGTTTGTTCAGGTCTTGGCGGCGAATGGGTTTTCCCCCCTCCTGCGTTGCGAGCCGTATCGGGAGACTGGTTGAGGGAGACCTAACCGAGACCTCTCCGGCCGGACTCTCTCGACCCACTGCAATGACCCGCAGTGGGAGGAATGGATTCATACGCCCGCTGGGGGTCAATGTGCCCCACTCCTGGGCACATTGACCCCCAGCGTGCTACCCACCCCCTCATACCTTTTTCCTTCCCAGAACTTCCTCTCTTTTTTTCATCAAAAAGACCCTACACAAAAGACATCCCCAAAGATGACATATGCCCTGAGGGATTTTCTTTTCCCCGGGGCCTCCTGTGTGGTGATAATATACAAAAAAGGTACACTGCTGACGCCAATTCACATAAAACCTTTCAACTCCTGTGTTCCAGTAATGCCAGTAAAATGATTATGCTCAAGAAGGAAATTAGATATTTATTAGAAAATGTGATGTTTGAACAATTTCACCAGAAGTACGGAAAATTGGAACTTATTTCGTACACACGGATAAACCCGTAACAAACTTATATTGGGTTTTTCTCTACATCAGATAAAAAAAGAAGCAGTCAAAATTTTTTTTTAAATCGGCGTAGTAATACCGTCTTGTAATTAGAGCCAGAGTCGAGGGCGACCTGTTCGGACTTAAGCGGTTTAACCCTCGAAATGCCAGGGGTAAAATGCCAATCTGACAGTATTTTCGTAATAACTTGCTTGATTTTTGCAAGATGACATTTTTGTAAAATTTTTCGTCGTACCCGTATGTAGTTTCCCCATGATAGCTATTTATATTCAAAGAAAGTTTTTTCTCTAATGTAATAAAAATATATAATATAAAAAAAATTCTTTAGTTTTATCAAATTTTCCAGTTAAATAAGAGTTTTTAGTAATAAAAATATGTCATATGAGAATTTCCTGTAATACATTATACATAAAATTGGAATTATGAAATTTGTCTAAGAATTTTGTGACGCGCTTTTTCACCGATAATATATGTATACATATTTTCATGCGACGAAACGACAAGCTTAGACAATATTAATAATAATAATAATAATAATAATAATTGGATAATTTGTAGAGCGCCGTTTTTGTGAAAAATCACCTCAAGGGCGCTGTACAGCTTATTATTAATTCCTAGGTTCTATCTAATTTAACTATTTACAAACAGATACAGAAACATACTTACCTGGCAGGTCACTTCCGAGAAATTAGAAAGTTAATAGATACGTTAAGATAGTTGCAGAAGATACGGTCTTGCACGCGGAGGGCATTATATTTAAAACACTGGACTTTGCATGAATTTACATTAAAAGATTAGTGGCAAAAGTATAGTTGTATTTATTTTGAGAGACTGGAGAATTTAGGAGTCTTTAGGGAATCTTCATGAAATGACCCTTACATAAAGCTTATAACTGATTTTTTTATTTTTTATTTTTTTTATTTATTTATTTTTTTATTTATTTATTTATTTATTTATTTTTAACAAATGAGTTATTTTTACAATGTCGCGGGCATTGAAGGTTAAGGTGAAAGGTTTTTGTATTTAAGGGTACGACTGTTTGAAAAGGTGGGTTTTAAGTTTAGTTCTAAATTCCGCTGAATTTGTGATCATCCTTAAGTCGTGTGGCAGTCCATTCCAGGCTTTGGGTCCTGACACTCCGAAAGCGCGCTCACCGAACTTAGTATCTGGTGCACGCTTTGGTTCCTTTAACCTTCCGAAAGCTGATGACGCTGCTGATCTCAGGGTTAACTGTCGAGAATTGGAATTTTCTGGAATACACAATTCCGATAAGTAAGTCGGGGCCATTCCGTTGAGGGACTTAAATACCATCCAACAGAGCTTAAACTGGATTCTTTCAGGACATTTGAGCCAATGAAGATTTTTGAGATGCTCTGAAATGTGGGAATATTTAGATACGCCGGTGATAAGTCTTGCCGCAGCGTTGAAAACGGATTGTAGTTTATTGATTTGATATTTCGGAAGACTGGCATATATTCCGTTGCAATAATCTAGACGTGAAATGAAATACGAATTGACTAGTAATTTAGTCGCCTCCGTTGGTAGGTTTCGCTTTACTGCTTTAATTTGCCTTAATTGAAAGAAGCCCGTGCTTACGGTTCTGTTCACTTGAGTTTTAAGGGAAAAATCAGCGTCCAGATTAACACCCAGTAGTTTTATACACTTCTTTGGAGTGATGTCGCTTCCTGAAATGGTTATTGGGGAGTTATCAATGTTATGCTGACGTCTGCTTGTGGCGGTCCAGAGAAACTCAGTCTTCGACGGATTCAGTTTCAATCTGTTTGAGGTCATCCAGCGGGTGATTGCCTCTAGACACTCAATTATGCGACTTTTTAGACTATCTACTTCCTCTGGTAAGCAGTAAAAGTAAACTTGTTGATCATCAGCGTAGCAGTGAGCTAGTAGGCCAAATGATTCGATTATTTTAGCGACATCATTTGTGAAGAGGATGAAGAGAAGTGAATTAAGATACATTTCTAATATATTTTAAAATAAAACAATAACTTTGTAAACACCACACGTGGTGTTTACAAAGTTATTGTTTTATTTTAAATTATAATGTCATATCACCAAGTATCTGTTTCATATGAACAAATCTAATATATTTCCCTGCCGTGTTTGGAATATATCTTGTCCTTTTCCAATAACTTCCTACATACCCACCTAACCACCTATATACTTACTTCTACCTACTTGGTGAAATTGCAAATCATTGCAGTGGTAACCTTCATCAAGCAAGCAGTGTATTATTATGATTAAGTTCTATTATGTTCGTATTTTCGAATGCAAGTAATAATTACCAGTTTACTAACATCAAAATTATACTGTTGGTATAATACCTATTACGATCTGTGCACAGTTTTGAACATTATTGTGAAATGTGAATCTTATATAGACATCATCAAATCAACCAGCCTGCTACATCAATTCAGTGAGTTTTAAGCCTTCCCTAATTTCCTACCTTCTAAGAAAGTTCCTAACATGCCGAGTAAAAGACAAAATGGTAATTGTTCAGGAGAGCAGAAAAATCACATCTCCGGTTTTTGTAGACCTACAATTATGATTTTTTTTTATAAACTAACATTGAATAGATATTTAATTTTTCGTCAATAAATCAGTATTTAATTTTTCAGAAAAAATATCCTCTTAAAATGCACGTCGTAAAAGAAGCACTTATTTTCCAATATACCAATATTTGAGCGTGCTAGAAACGTTTTTTAACGTTTAAAGAACAATAAAATCGAAGCAAGTGCGACGAGCTACTAGAAAATCCACGGTGGATTTCTCGGCGCACTAGGGGTTAAGCTCATCTGAAGTTGGTTGGTTTAACAAGTAACAGATGGCCGCAGTATCTGCACAGAATCTCCCCGAGAGCAACCGGCGGTACTTTTGCTTTTACTCGTTTAAACTTCACTACCGACGCCTGCGCCCGCTTGCCCGCTTCAATATAGCTTAAAGATACAGGAATGTGTAATAAATAATAAAGAAACGATTAATAAATGCTGCAAGGTTGGAATATTGGTCGTGATGCCACGTCAAAGGGCACTGATATTGATCACTGATTTTAGATACGAAGTTGTTGTTTCTTTCCAAAAGAAAATAATACACACATTGGCGTGTAATTGTATAAAGTTTCGTGTGTCGTTAATTGAGCGTTAGAAGAGGCGTAACGAATTAACTAGAAAGCACGTTTTCTAGTCTCGATAAATGTGATATTTAGACGACCGACTCAGGAGTTCTTTGAAACATCTTGTCAACTAGGGATCTACAGAGAGTATATTATGCTTGGATTATGGAATAATAGGATGGAGCTCAGCAGCATCAAAACATGTAAAACAACTGAAGATAACTCAGAATTGCATCATCAAGACCATACTAAAAGTCCCCATAAGGACGTCAATAACATAATTGTTTTAACAGTTTGATGTTCCAAGTAAACAAAGAATATATATAAAAAAAATTCTGGTTTGTCACCTCAAAAAAGACAGAGGCAAACACCACAGACACTGATAAACAAGAGCCAAAAAAACAGAAATACTAAATATACCATAGTGTAATTCTATCTTTGGACAAAGAAGCTCTGAATTTTTAGTAGTAAATGTAAACACACTCTCACATAGTACCAACAAATTAAAACAAAAAATCTATAAATTTACGAATAAAAATAAGAGTAACTAAATAAAAATAATATATAAAAATGTCCCAGTTGGGGCATTTTTGTCTACGTTCTCTTTGTTTTTGTAAAGCTTAACTGACTAAATGCGTAAACAACCTGCCGATCACTATTTACTACAATACTCACATTCACAATTCACACATCCACTAAAATATACTTCCCGTTATTCTGAATCTTGACAAAATCCGCCTCTAGTATCCGTGTATGAATAATTTGATAATGATATACCTTTCTAGGGAATCCCCAACTCTTCCTCAGATCAAAACTTTGGAAAAAATTAACAGCCTAACTAATAAACGCTGTGTAAATTTCATACAATTGATCAACAACCGTGTTCAAAAGAACCTTACCGTGTTAGAAATGAAAAATAGAAACTGACATTTTGACTGACCTGACTGTCATAAAATAAATACATTGAAACAAATAAACATTGAACATGGAAAGATATACGTTTTTTATACAGCCAAAGAGGGTTTGTTTATCGGTCGTTGTCTAAATTCTCACGGGATTTCGGGAATATTTCGAATGTATGTTAAACGGAATCTCATGCGTCAGTCGTTGCTAGCTATTTCGCAGCCT
Source organism: Glyphotaelius pellucidus (assembly GCA_936435175.1). NCBI lineage: Eukaryota > Metazoa > Arthropoda > Insecta > Trichoptera > Limnephilidae > Glyphotaelius > Glyphotaelius pellucidus. Next base: position 37,979,973 of record OW386545.1, on the reverse strand, counting down.
AGTTAAAAACATTTTTATTAGTAAGGATTCAAAACAGAGTTTATTCAACATGTAATAAAATCGCCGTTTAACGATTGGGAAGTGTTTTTTTCGCTAGTAAGACTGAAAATTTTGAATAATTCTTTTATAACCAAAAAAAAAGTTCTAAAATTAAGGGTAAAAAGATATAGCGTCGTGAAATTATATCCTTTACTATTCATCCGATTGAGATGAAACTTTGATGAGTTGTTGTGCGCAAAGCCCGCAAAGGTTTCTGTATATATCAATGAACTCTGGCTTTACGAAATTTGTATAAATGTTTGGCAATAGTTGTTTGCAAAAATGAGTGTATTTCATGTAGTTCAGTTACGGGGTGGGAAAGCAGGAGGGGGACGGGATTCCAGAAGGGGCGGAGGGAAACGAATGAGGGGGAGAGGTTCGCGGGAGGGGGAAAGTCGGGGAAGGTGGAGGAGGATGGGAGAGGAAGGGGAGGCGGAAAGGAAACGGGGATGAATGAGAAAGGACATGCAGGAAGAAAAAAATTCTTTATTTATGTGGCATTGTAACGCATGCCAGGAACTCGCTAGTAAATTATAAATATGTAACGAACAGAAAAAATACGTGACAGAGGTAAAAATATTTTCCACCTGTGTCCTTAATGGCCTTCTGTGTGCTGAAAACGGTTTAAAAGCTTTTGCAAGGAATACATTATATTGCAACGCAATTAGGGGTAGGTTCTCAAAAGAAATATTTTTCTTCGCGTGTGTGTTCTATTTCTGAATTGTACCATATACAAAGGCAAAGGTTTTGGCTTTGACATGTTGATTATTGGTGGAAAAACCGTTTAGAAGGAAAGCTTTGTTCCTGCCTTGTAAAGCGCCCTTGATGCGAAATTTATTAAAAATTGTGCTACAAAAGTCAACCCATTAATTTTATTATTTACTGTATGTGACGACAAGATTGTCGTCACGCTTAAAAATACGAGTAATGTCAACCAAGCAGAACATGACCATTATAAAAATAAAAATGAGTTTATGAATTGAAGAATATTTATTAGAAGAACAGTGGAGTAATGTGCCTTGAAACGATGTGATAATTGGATATTAATTGAGGGCATTAAACAGAAAAAAACATTACATTATAATTTTATTTCAATCGAAAGAACCGTGAATAGCTCAATAGCTCAGAGCAATCTAGATGAATTAAAAATAACTGAAATTTAATTTGGTAATATTTTAAACTTTCTTCATTTAATCACTTTATCTCTTTGCAAGAGATCCTGATGCCTTCTTTGAGGATGTGGCTGTGTAAAGTATTTAGGGAAAGGAAGGAGACGAAGTTCTGGGAAGGAAAAGGGTACGAGAGTTAGGGAGGAAGCTGGGGGTCAATGTGTTCAGAAGTGACGAACTTATGAATCCATCCCACCCACTGGTGTGCAAGGCGATGGGTTGAAAGAGTCCTGCTGGAGAGGTCAATAGGTCTCGCTGGACTAGTCTCTCCCAATCCGGCTCGCCAGGCTGTAGATGGAAAAAAGCATCCGACGCCAAGACCTAGACAAACCTCGGGCATCCCTAAACCAACCGGAGTGACATCACGGCAGGGGTGTTGGTTATCCAATAAAGGATTACCGCCTACCCATCCCCGCCTACTAAATTGAAAAACCTGTTGTTGAGGTTGAAAAAACGAGGGTGTTGTAGAAAATATTTATTAAAGCTGCCACGAGGCGTTGGCGGAGACAGAATATAATACAACTATTCTGTTGATTTATGCGGGAGCCATCATGTCCAATGGGTGACCATAAGTCTTGTTTTACATGAAACCGTCCCGTTTTAAATTAAATCATCCCGTTTTTTTCCCGCAGTATCCACACTGTCCCATTTTTCCGAAGGAAATTGTCGGGTTGCCAACTTTTTCAGAAAGTAGAGAAACGCAACGTCAAATTGGGATCAATTTTTATAAACAGAATCATTAGTGCAATAATACATTGTTGACTGTAGAGATGGAATGTTCTGGAAGCACCATTATACCTTTCATTGTTTCATTCCTCTTGCTTTGAAGATCAAGTGTGCAAAAATTCATCAGTCTCGAAAAAAAAACCGTAGATTTGTATAAAAGTCAAATCCACGCAGCTCACCCGCCACATGCCATTTTATAAATAGATAAATTTATTTTATCGTCTTTCATTATTAAAATTTATTTAGGAATTTAACATATGAAAGTACTAGCTGAAGTCCCCGGCGTTGCACGGGTTTTACGCAGAGTAATCAGTGACCTTCCTCTTATTTTGAAGGTCAAAGGTGCAAACATCAAATCCACGCCACCCGCCCGCCACTTCCACTCTATTTATTTAATTATAAGAGACAAAAAGTTTTTATACAAAATATATACATTAAATTAAATGAAGTCAAGCAAAAAAATTTTCATATGTTGCTGGGAGACGGAGTTTTATTACTTATTAAAATTAATTTTAGATGAGGAGACGAAGAGGAATATAGGACAAGGATAGGCGATGCTCCCGATACATTCCACACTCTTGTATTGATTTTCGATCGTACTCGCTACATCTATTCGGTTTTTCTGAAGGATATTGTTAAAAATGTCTAAATTATAAATAGGTTATTTTAAAAACCTATTATAGATTCTGAACGATTATCGCTGCAACCTAAGTTAGGTTGAATGATGTAATTGCTTTAATAAGCTTAATTATTATTATTTTTCTTTCGCTGTGCTGTATACTTATCATGTTTTATATTTTATTTTGCTTAATATTGTTTCTGTTATTTCACTAGTGTCATCTAACAACAAATTTTAATTTATGCTTGCTGTGAACATTTTAAATTGGAGTTAATATCTATGCACATCCCAATGCCAATTTCATCAATGTAATAATTTCTAACACTCTGTAAATGTTTCAAACAACATATAAAATGCTTGGTTTTGTTCTTCGAATAAGTAAAGTGTTCAGTAACCCGCATATCGTAGTAATGTAATATTTTGCATTAGTCAGAAGTACAATGGAATATGCCTCGCCAATTTGGAACCCGCAGTACAAAGTATTCATAATAGCATAGAACAAATTCAAAACAAATTTATAAAATATCTAACCTTCAAATTAAAAAATAACTTCGATTGCGTATTTCAAACTTTGCAACCAAGGCGAGAAAAAAAATTGTTTCTGGTTTCTGGTTTTTGGTTAGCGTCCCGTTGTTAGGCGAAAAAATTGTGGTCACTTAACCAATGCTGGTCGGTTTCTAGTTGCTGCTGGTTGCTGGTTACCGGTTGCTAGGTTCGGGAGAACACCTGTCCGGGAACAGTGCGGTAACTCTCCGGTTCACAGTAACAATGTGAAGTGGGCGGCGGACATCCGATTCATTAAAATACTCGGGCCACGTGTTTATCATTCCGACTCGCTTAAACTCCCACGGCAGGTTCAATTTGTGTTTGGGAATTATGAATGTAGCCCTAAACCTTCTGCGTTAAACCGTGTAACAGCCATTTATAGAATAATGAGGTTTTCACTAGCAATTCGTTGCACTTTACGATCAAGCATTAGGTAGCACAAATATCTTTTAAATCTTGCTTTAAGTACTCAAATATACGTTAGTTACCGGTTGTTCTGTAAAAAATAGTCAAAGCATCCAAGAAGCATGTTACCAATTTTCTCTTATTAAAACAAAATCAAAGTTTCCAATGAATTCGTTAGATTTGTAAATAGGTACTTAAATACTTATCTACTTAATAATAAACGTCATTTTTTTTAAATTTCAAATATGGATTTACACAAGGATTTGTCCAAGGAAACCTCACTATCTGAATGACAATTATTTTTTCAAACTTTCTTCAGGCATATACCTTCATACCTTGGTACCCAAGTTTTGTAGAAAAGATAACTTTGAAATTTTATGTGTTCTAGCAATTCTATGTATTTTTGGGGTCATGGGGCCCAAACAGCAGAAGCGTGGTATAGTTAGGATCGTATAAATGAAGTTGAATGTCGATGTCATTGCTTCGGGCTAGCAAATTGTTTACTTGTTCTTATCACAAAGAAGTTTGCAACACGTTGATGCCAACTCCATTACATGATCCGAAAAGGTAAGTTTGGGATCAAATGTGACACCGAGGTCACTTATGAATTTAACTTTTTCTTTTACATTAACTCCACACAGGAGGCCCTGAGGAAAATAAATTCCCCGAGGGCCTATATCATCTGTGAAGATGCTGTGTGGAGGGTTTCTTTGATGAGAGGAAGGAGCGAACACGGGTCTGGACTAGACCCATGTTGTAGGAGGGAGGAAACAGCTGAGGTGTTGAACTCAAGAAAGCTGTTTAAAGTAGAAGCGAGCCGTCCTCATGTGTCAAATGTCTACCGTACTTTCAATATGTTGGGCGCGAGTTCAGCGTGTTTCCCGACTATTCATCGGTGCCGAGGGGATCAATGACGATGTTCCTCGGAACATCTTCCATTGGAATATCGGTAGAAAAGGGCAGCATACTTAGACGCCTGTGCTCTAAAGCACATCGCTTTTTTCAATCATCAAGCAGCTTAATATAAATACATTCGCACATCCCGTAGAAAAGTGCAGTAAGTAAAAAAAGTTAATTTTAGAAGAGAGCGAAAACAAATGAATGAATGATTAACAAGCGGTCTCGTCGAAAAGAGACACTAGCGACATCTTGCGAAGATGGAGTGATCTAACTTAAATGCTGTTTTCGTAGGGCATAGGTAATCAGAACCACTTTACTTTTCAGACATAAAACGTAAAATAGAAAATTTTGACTTACACGACACTTTTCTATGGAAAGTGCGATATATATGTAAATATTTCATCATTAAGCTTATAATCGAATTTAATTTAATCTTTAATACTTAATAATGAATAAGTATATACATCACTCAACAAAATTAAATTGAACATAACTTGCGATCTATTGTTATGTTTAAACTATGTATCTGAAAGCTACATGCATTGTAACATAACAGTAAAGGTTCATTGTTGAATAGGCGCCTCAATACAATGCGCCAGTAATGGTTATAGATAATAACGCCTCCATATTCCCTTTTCTATTAATCATTATCAATTCATCCGATAATCTAACCCATGATGGTTTTCAAAACGCCCCCCATAATGCACAGCCCACCGAAAACAAAAAAATATACTGTAATATCTCACGGTGGAATTTCATAGTAATTATAATCACTGTAATTATATAATAATAATTTGTGATGGGACTCTTGTGCGGTATTCACATAAAATCAATTCCCCAAAAAGATTAGGCCAGTTGTAACATTGTAAGAATGTAGGTGCGAAATTCAGATAGCGGAGTGAAACCGGTCTGGTATAAAATAAGTCAAAAGTAGTTATATTACTTGCTTTAATTAAGACTAGGAAATAAGCACATAACGTGGCTGTCAGCAAACTACAGGCCAGAGATCGGCAAATTGCGGCCCGCGGGCCAGATATGGCCCATACTTGGTCACAACATACGTTGTTTCTTATGAAGAAAACAAAAATGTAAGACTTTAAGAAAGAGTAACGCTAAAGTGGGATTCAAAAACTATATACAACGCTACAGTTGTTGTGATTGGTTGGACGGGATTTTTAAAATTAAGTTACTTTTATTTAATTTTTTTTTCGCCTACGTGGCTTTTCCCTTGTTTTTCTGTCTTATTTAAGTGAAACTTCTTTAGAAAAGTGAGTGATTTGAAATTCGGATGAAACGGAAGTGCATCACCAAAATTTATTATTCAACGGGTCCTCGGTTCTAATATAATGCGATAAATTCACGGTCCCGCGCGAGCCTCCGATAGCACAGCGGCGCAAAGAGCGTGACAAATCTCAGCGGCCAGAGATATCCAGCGGAGGTTCGAATCCTACGAAATCCAAAATAAAAAATATTTTTATTATTGTAAAATCAATATCCAATCTTCAAACCACTTTAAAATGAACAGGCAAAAGAAAAGAAAGCGAAATCTAGCGACTTTCTAGTTTTACTTCTACCGTGTGTGAATTGCACAAGCTGATTTTTTTTATACAGAAGGTGGGAAGGGCGTTGAAGAAAAAATACTCTAGATGATAAGGTTGGGAACCTTTGTGCTATACGATGCTGCTATCTGCTAAGCACGAAACGAAGCACGATGACGACGGGCAGTCACAAGCGCAGTGATTGTGCAGACTCGCACGCGCACGTCGACGGTTGCGAGGCCTCCCAAAATATTTCTCACATTAAAACAACCTGCCACCAAAATTAATTGCCGACCGCTGCTATAGGCAAAGCCATTTGAAGCTTTTTAATTAAACTAACTGCATATTATATAATATTATTCCACTAAGCTCGTCTGTTATAACGACGACTTCAATCAGCCTAATCACCTATCACATAACATAATATCAACGACCTTAATTGAATAGGTACAGAGCGATGTTCAGGAAACCTTGAAGGCAGCTTGTATTAACCCATTAATAATGCATTAAAAATGGTACCAGGAAATATATACGGAGCTATTACGAAAAAAAAACTCTTTAATTATTGAGTCAGTTGTTCTAATTCTAAAGAATTAAGTCAGCTAACTCTCAACTAACTCTAACGCTATCTGAGTTATACAATAGGCATTTTTTACATTTACTCCACACAGATGGCCTTGAGGAAAATCATTTCTTTCAGGGCCTACGTCACAATTTGTAGAGCGCCGTTTTTGTGAAAAATCACCCCAAGTGCGCTTTACAATTTATTATGATTTCTTAGGCTCTAAATAATTGGTTCCATGCCAACTGAGAATAAAGTCAACTCAACACCTCCATGAAAAGTCACTAAAAGCTACGAAAAAAATAATTTTAAATTACCCGATAACCCTAACCTAACTTAACCTATTTAACCAATTTTTTATATATATTTTTTAATCACTCTAAATGACTTATCTGAGATGGTTCTGAGTTGGTTTCATTCCGAGTTGTCCGGTCACCAAATAATTCTTTAATTTCATGAACAATATTAGCGAAATTATAAAAAAACTGAAAACAGAAAAAGATACAGTCACATCTGAACTCGAACATTCGGAACTCGAACCCAGGACCATCGACTTGCCGGGGCGCAACTCTAGCAACTGAGCTATTGTATCTCTATTCGGTCATGTTTCGATCGAGACCCTAATATGACCGTATCTTTTTCTGATTTTTCTGTTTTCAGATTTTCGATTGAGTTTCGCTAATATTGTCTTAATTAAATATTACAATTTGAGGTTTAACTCATTAGGTTAAAAATAAATCCAAATAATTCTATCATTTAGAGTAAATTATTACTATGTCACGTTTGGATATGCTGTGCGAAGAGTCTTTTTGAAGAGAGGTAGGGAGGAAACACAGAGGCCAGCACAAATCGTTGCATAGCCGAGCTGTTCAACTCGTAGTCGTAGAAACGACCCGTTTTCATGTAACAAATGCCAACTGTATACAAATGTTGTCCGCGCGTTTAGCGTGATTCCCGACTGTGCACCGATGCCGAAGGAATTAATGACGCAAGTTCCTCGGAGCATCTTCCATTGAAATACTGATAGAACAAAGACAGCATTTCCACTCAAACCCTGTGTTCTAAGATTGCAATCCGTTTGTTAAGATAAGAGATCTATTAAACGGACCGCCCGTTTCTACTCAGAGCCAAAGTTTTTCCATGTAACTTGAGACCCTAGACAAGATATGGCTGCCAAAATCAACAGCACTTGCGATTTGTACGTGGTTAGCAGTTGTACAAGATCTTCATTCAGTATCTGCGGGCCATGTGCAGTCAAAACCTCCCAGATCACATAAATATGATCTTGGAAGTTTTAGCTTCTGAGAGGCTAACTTGACTGGCTTCGGTGGAGCCTCCTTACTAAAGCTGGTCATTATTAGAGTCACACCAATCATATCAATGGAAAGCACATTGAATATCGTCGAAAGACGTTTTATTTATTCCACTCTTTTATCTATTGAGATGAAGATAATTAATTAATTAATACTTCATAATAAGTATCTAAGGCTTCAAGATTCAGAGGTAGATATGAATTATGTACGTCTGATTGGTACGAATACAATCAGTAGGTGATTATAGTGCAAGTCTTAGGTACGATATAGGTAACGAGTAGCAAAAAACGTTTGGAAAACTTGTTATGTCAAAAAGATAAGTGGCCCTGTTGAATGCCTGAAGCCTCGTTCAGAAATGAAGTTTTTTGAAGGAGTAACGGCCGGCAATTTTGCCGAACAAGCTTTATAGAAGCTCTGTGGATGAAGAATGGATGAAGACATGGCTTCAAAAACAGATATTTGGAGTCTGAGTATGCAGTTTATGAGTGGCGTAATAATAAAATAATAAGTGTAATAACTTGGACAAAGAAGCTCCGACTTTTTAGATTTAAAGTTACACAACGAACTCTTACCCAGGATCAGAAAAATCAAATAAAAACCAAAAACTGCGCTTAGTCCAGCAAATAAAGGAATTATCAGATTTACTAGTATTTTAAAAACATCGTCCCCAAACCACAAACCCCACCTAAACCATAAAATTGAACCGAATAAGTCGCTGAAAACCCTCTATCCAAAACCTAGTTTGCCCCAGCACAGGATTTCCTATCGACGACGACTGAGAAAATAAGCTACAGGCATCTCTTTTCATATTTTTTATGAATACAAGAATGATATTGTATACATTTTTATTAAGTGTACAAAAGATACTCAAATTTAACTTCTTTTAAATTTGCCAATAAACGACTAAGTCTTTGAAGTACCTTTACGGGCACCAGTATTTATTTATTACATTACAGATTATTATCAAATAATAACACAGTGTTCAGCACATAACACGAACTGAGAATTAGTGGGCTTTCTTAATAAACGGTTCTAATAATAAAAAATAAAAAAAAACGAAGATTCTGTGATCAAACTCTGCATCGACTCAAAAATCCATCATAAAACATGACTGAATCCAAACTCCAAACCTAAACAACAACAATAGTGCGCTTATAGTAAACATCGCTTACCCGACTGGCTGCGAGCTAACTTTTAACTCTCAGCTGGACGAGGGTTTTCTCAGATTTCTTGCTAACGAAACAGTGGCATAAAGAGCTAAGAAGCTTATGCTGGCACACTTCTCTAAAGTCCACTTGATGCTGATTGATGTTAAGCTGACGGGAGCTAAACTTTTCATATAATAATGATAACGATATATATTGACTAATGGAAAGATCGCAAAAATAATCTTGATATATACAGCCTAATATTTATGCGTGGCTTAACGGTTAGTTCTAATTTATAAGCTTTAACCTCCTGATAGACACGTTAAACGACACTTGGAATAAGGCGTTTATCGAAATCCGACGAGTTATTCCGGACAGAAAATCGAACATTTAAAGTACCTCCATTGAATTTTGATGCACAATCCTACTTTGATTTGATATCTTGGCAAGATACGCCAATCACGAATCCTCCCATTTTGGAAAATGTAACGAAAGAAGAATTAGAAGAACTTAACTTAACTTCAGAAGTCAGCTCCATTTACAAACAAGCTTTTTCCCATATTTTCATAATACTTTTAGTTACCTACAAAACAATATCACGAAACGGAGGGTCCTTGGTCGACTAAGGAACGGCCAACATGGCGCGCTGCTCAAGCGAGGGCGGGTTTGGGGACTGCGGGCGGACGCGGTTTAGTGCCATACTACTACAAAAATAATAAATGGTGGTTTTATACATCGAAACTATAGACTTTATTTAACAAGAGCTCATAAATAAATATCTTTAAACTATTTCAAAATATTTTGTGCAAAGGTTGAAAAAATGGAAATATTTCGATATTTTTTCAAACTTCAAAGGACTTGCGGAACCTTAGAATATTTTTTGATTTTTTTTAAACTAAATTATTTTGATGTTTTAGATGCGTAAACAACTTTTTATCACTAGCGCTTAAGGAAATAAGACCTTTTTTTTCGCCATACAGTTGCGGCCCACACTAATGCACATGTAACCATTTCAGCGATGACTACAACCACAGTGAAAAGCATGAACTTGTCTTGTTGCCTCATTACGCACTCTATAAGTAATTCCCTGTATTACACATGTAGAGTTTTCTATTCTAGTTTATCTTATCGTGACACTTCACTACCCTATCCATCTTGCACATCAGTCACCTGGTTCAGCTTCAACCTCCTATCCCTTACTCAATTCTATTTTAATCTTCAACCCACGCCAACAAATTCCTGCGAGCGTGTTGAAAAAAGACTTACTCAACTTCAATTGACTACCAGTTATGTAGAAGTGTGGATACTGAGGGAGTGTACCTTCCTAGATAACAAATGGGCTTTAGAGAATGTTCTGGGCTTATCAAGGAGAGTTCCCCGTCTTCGCTTGTCTAATTAATATTTATGTCGTTGAAATAACACTAGGTAAATGAACGTCATTACTCTTGTAATCTCGATGATTAAGCGCATCATTTACGCTACGCCTTTTTTTTAGAAATAAATCATACGATTTATTGATACTCTAATGTCTTAGGGTTGTTGTCATAAATCAAACTGAGTGTCCGCTCCATTAAAATTTGTCTCAAACACACTAAATCTATTTGACAGCTACTAGGAGTAATTTTTGGTCAGCAGTACACTAAAGTGAATAGAATTGATCTGCAAAATTGAAACGATAAAACTTTATTTACAAATGTGCGAGAGAAAAGTAAACAATATTGATTTGTTTCATTCCAGGAGCGTGTCTCCACATTAGCTGCCTGTAAAAAAAAATAATAGGGGGAGGTGGGGCATGTTGTTACGGGGGCACGTTGTTGCATCATTGATAAATCACACACCGGAGCGAGATTTTGCGAGCATGTCTATGGTGGACATGCGTGAACTAGCCGACCACAGTGTCCTACAAAACTTCAATAAAAACGGGTGTTTCAAAAAAATCTAACAAATAAAATTGAATTTCACGTGTGCCATATTGTCACTTTACCATAATAAATAAATTTATTTATATTATATTTTTGATATTTTGCTTACACCCTTCTGCATAGTTTCTAAACATTTATTTTAACCATTGTTAATATGATGATGATTAAATGATATTACGCTTTTAATGTGAAATTCGTCAAAGGAGCAAGTTGTCACAATGATTAGGGGGTAAGTTGTTACATAAAACAATGTGCCCCACATACATGCTTTATTTCTCAGGGAGGAGCACATTCACTTTTAACCCTCATAACCTAATATATTAAGTTATCTAGTTCTAGATACATTTTAAAATGGTTAAAAACTACAAGAAAACAACACAGAGAGGGAAAGTTTCGCAGAAAAATTGAAGAAGTCTTTCGCGATATGCGAAATCAACCGGAAGAAGACAATATCTAAGAAGCTTACAAATAAAAAAAATAGGGCAGACTGTTCTTCTTTGGACTCCAAAAACTCAACACGGTGTCAATCATACAGTTTTTTTTTGGTTCGTGAAAATGTGCCCCCGCCGTGTAACAACTTGCCACCCCTCCCCTTTTTTAAATAAATAATTAATTAAAAAATAATTGTGAAATTACTTGTGTTTGTAAGTTTACTGTCAAAATCCTGTAAATTTCAACCCGGATGAACAGCTTTCTAATCAGATGATGAAGTTGATAGAATGAGGTGTGGCGACATTATCTGCTTTGTTTTTCTTCATCGTTAATTATATTATCGTATTAAAACCTTCAGAATAATAGTCTATTTAGCATTTACCTCGTGGCCAATATAATTGCAAATTCATTACAATCAAGACAAGACATTTAACCGTTGTTAACTAAAGGTAGGCTTTCTTCACCATCAGGATCAGGTGGGCGGGGTTCAAGTAACGAGCAGTTAGTCCCCTCTGAGGCTGATGTCACCGAGGCTGGGGCACCAGCATTAATAATATCTAATGCCAAGACAGTTCTGCCGCCTGCAAGGGATCATAAGGTTAACTATGCATGTAAACTTGTGAAATGACGCGGTTAGAACATTCAAAAGGAATTGGAAGAACAACTTCTGCAAGACTGTATATAAATGAAAATGTTAGATGTAGTGAAGAAACTTCATTATCACAATATTTTTTAAAACGCTGTCCATTATATAAACATTAAAGAACATCTCGAAACAAATGAAAAATCTTTACCAGAAAGTCTAATTTTATTGTTATCTTAACAACAAAAGATTATTAAATTATTATTGCATTAATTCCCTGCTGGCCGCAAAAAGCTCAAGAGAGAGAGAGAGAGATAAATGGAATTCTTTAGAGGAGGCATTAACCTTCGCCTGAGAGAGGGGTTCTTGCTTATGAATAATTTAAGATACCTATATTACATTTTTCAACATTATGTAAATAGCTTTAATTACACTTTTTCGTACTTTTTATAACTCTGTAACATACCTATTTGCAAGAAATAAAAGGCTTATTTTTATTTTATTGTTCTCTCGACTTTATGTCCGGGTTAAATCTTCCCCACAGGAAAAACTTAATCCTTCCACACACTTTTCCACAAATGATCATCTAGTCAATCCACGCGATGTAATTGCATTGTATAAGTATAATAAATACAAAACTATACAAGAATAACACGTCAACCTACCAGAGACCAAATGGGAAAATACTTCACCGACTCCAGATATTTTCATATCAGAGGGTTCGGCTCAATAGAACTCCTAACTGGACCGATAAATCCTACTGATCCCTCAATATAAATATTTAAAAAATCTTTCGTAATCCTACATGTGTTTAAGGTGACTGATTTTTGCATCTTTATATAAAGATTCTTTGATAAATCTAATAAGCCAAAATTTTTAATTAGAGAGCTAGGTATAATGCCAGTAGCCGAAATAACAAATGGTAATTTATTTATTTATTTATTGTTGTTATACGCCCATATGGGCTTTTACGTAGATTATACAATAATATTTAAGATATCGAGGATTATACATACATAGAATTTAAATCAAAATTTATAAAAATGAAAACATTTTAAAAATATAAAGGTAGTTTTTGAAGAATATAGCGTAAAACCGTGAAATATTTGAAACAATATAACATTTGACAATAACATAGAATAAAATACAATATAAAATATTACAATAACACATCAAATCGTTAAATATATTACACACACGTTACAATAATTTGTAGGATTCCACAAAGTGTTGGTTTAAAATGCATTTTAGATTATAAAGGGAATCAGCGAATATATCTACAATATCACCAAACTTGTTGCCTAAATCATGCATAATATTTTTAATTTCATTATTATTATTATTATTATTGTATTAATTATAAATTAGTATGTATTTATTACACATCTGCCCTGATGATGGACACTGTAAAGCTTTCCAAGCGTTGGCTAAAGGAGGTAACGTAACACGGCATAATAAGCCAAAAAAAAAACTAATATGTATGGGTAAACATTGTCCACAATGTTCCGGTCCAGGTTTGTTTTTATCTATAATCTACTTTTATTTCAAAACTAATTAAATAGGAGAAAGGTCAATGTATTGTTACGTTACAAATAGACCGCCAATATAGAGGCGCGCGCACTACCCCCTCCCGCGAGCGACAAACCGAGCTGTCGCTAGACCATCTCGAGCGGCAAGCGGCCAGTCTTCAGCAAGCGAGCTTCCCGGGCCCACGTCCCGCGCGAACATGTGCGACACAAGTTCAGTTTCGCCGGTTGTGCACTTCCGGTGTCCGCATGGACGCTGCTGAGACCGGGAGAACAAGCGCGTAAAGCCGCTGTTGGCCCATAAACCAAACGTGAGTCAATTACCATGTTACCCTTTGTGTGCAAATAATGTTTTAGCCCTAACCACGCGTGTAGAGAGCAGAGACTGACGTTCAAACTAACTTTCAGCTAGGATCGTTCCTCTTATGTATTATTGTGTCTCCTAGAATTGAATAAACTATTTATGTGATAACCTACCGTGTTTTGCTTGTCGAGAGAGGCCCTGGGGGGATGGAGAAGCGTGAAGTTCCGAACCACGAGCACTAGCCTTGAGGTTAAAAGAAACCCTGCTTGCACCGAACCTGAGCTAGTTTTTATTTGGGGCAGATACAGCAACTAATTTGTATTAAATATGTGGGAGCTTTCTCCAACCCTGCCGATAGCATCAGCACGCACGCTGACGCTAACACTGGCGCTAAACGTGGGGCCATTTAAATTTTTTTCTGTTCCACCACGGCCTCGTTCCCAAGCAACAATTGTAAACTCTGAAATGTTATTATGATGTATTGTTTATTCCCAATTGTCTAGCACTTCCAACAGGAATCTCGGCGCGAACGTAATTTCGAATCACAATTTAAATTATTACGGGCGCGATTTTATCATTTGTGACTCGTCACTCGACAAAATATTACCGGTATTCCAACGCAAGGTGCCCAACCTAGGAAGTTGTCGCTGCGAATAATACAGTGATTACAAAGTGTCGGCCGATTAAAATTGCTATTTTCAATACAAGTGAATAGTGGAAATAAACACAAATTAAAGAAGAATTTATTCAACAATTAAAATCATGTACATGATAAACAAATCATCCGCTTGGTCTCGAAAGTGCTAAATATTTTTAATAATATACTATATTGCAGCACGCTGGTACGTCTCTTAAACGGACACTTGCTGACACCTAGGGAACAAGTGGATTTAAATTCTTTCTGTCATTTGACAATTAAGTATTTTTGACTCTGTCGTCTGCTGAAACCGGGTCATGCCGAATCACATTCGAATAATGCAAAAAATACTAAATTCGCGTTGACGTGGATTCCTTGACATCTGACACTATAATACCTTGTCAATTGACAAAGAAGGTAATATCTTGTCGAAAAGACGAAGGGAATTCGCGTGTAAATACCAAAAATTGGTGCTGTATAAAATCAGGCTATAGGAAGCCGCGTAATGAAACCATGCCCCCAAGATATTGTTGAATTCTCAAACAAATTACTTCCACGAAAACTTGTGAAAATTTTTTCGACTTTTCCTTTTTTCGATTTTTTTAATTTTCGAAATTTTTTTTCCAAAACGCTTGGAGTTTTTCTTAAAAACGCATGGCCAGAGGAAAATCGCTGCTCAAATTTTCTCCAGTTTCGGACTCTGAAAATTTTTTCGATTTTTCCTTTTTTCGATTTTTTTAATTTTCGAAATTTTTTTTTCCAAAACGCTTGGAGTTTTTCTTAAAAACGCATGGCCAGAGGAAAATCGCTGCTCAAATTTTCTCCAGTTTCGGACTCTGAAAATTTTTTCGATTTTTCCTTTTTTCGATTTTTTTAATTTTCGAAATTTTTTTTTTCCAAAACGCTTGGAGTTTTTCTTAAAAACGCATGGCCAGAGGAAAATCGCTGCTCAAATTTTCTCCAGTTTCGGACTCTGAAAATTTTTCCGATTTTTTCCTTTTTTCGATTTTTTTAATTTTCGAAATTTTTTTTCCAAAACGCTTGGAGTTTTTCTTAAAAACGCATGGCCAGAGGAAAATCGCTGCTCAAATTTTCTCCAGTTTCGGACTCTGAAAATTTTTCCGATTTTTTCCTTTTTTCGATTTTTTTAATTTTCGAAATTTTTTTTCCAAAACGCTTGGAGTTTTTCTTAAAAACGCATGGCCAGAGGAAAATCGCTGCTCAAATTTTCTCCAGTTTCGGACTCTGAAAATTTTTCCGATTTTTTCCTTTTTTCGATTTTTTTAATTTTCGAATTTTTTTTTTCCAAAACGCTTGGAGTTTTTCTTAAAAACGCATGGCCAGAGGAAAATCGCTGCTCAAATTTTCTCCAGTTTCGGACTCTGAAAATTTTTTCCGATTTTTTCCTTTTTTCGATTTTTTTTAATTTTCGAAATATTTTTTTTCCAAAACGCTTGGAGTTTTTCTTAAAAACGCATGGCCAGAGGAAAATCGCTGCCCAAATTTTCTCCAGTTTTGGACTCTGAAAATTTTTTTTTCGATTTTTCCTTTTTTCGATTTTTTAATTTTCGAAATTTTTTTCCAAAAACGCTTGGATTTTTCCTAAAAAGCACGTGGCCAGAGGCAAACCTCTGCCCAAATTTTCAAATAACCCAAACACTTACAAATACGCGTTTTTTCGCAGAAGCATTTTGTAAAAAAAAAATATATATACGTCCCCAGTGGTCAATCCCTGGCAAAAATTTCTTTCCAATTACGGATAAAGAGTCGAGTTCTCGTTTTTCTCCCAACGTAAGGTCACCCTGACACGACCCTATACACTATGGAAGTCCCTCAAGTCACGCTGGGTATAATCCCCCACATTTCTACGTCAAAAAAGGAAGAACTACTACAGGCCCTGAGAAGTAGAAAGATTTCTCCCAGGAATAAATCCAAAAAATGCCTTATTCAATATGCTTCTTTCTACAACAAAAAGTACATCAGGAAGCACGTCACGTTCAAGGAAGAAGACATCGTCTGGAGGAGAAACAACACTCTGTCACAAGGTGCGCTGTACTTCTCTGCCAAATTGGCACCCCGTTTTGTAAAGACGAAAGTCCTAAAGAAAATCTCAGACCTGGTTTACCGATTGTCCGACATCTCTGGTAAACACATAGGTAACTACCATATAAAGGACATTGTAAAAAGTGGGAACATGGAAACAAACTCCATTGCCACGCCCGTATAACCCCAACGGTTATTCCGTGACTCCTAGCAACCATTCGTCTACACCGTGACATGGATCACTATGGAAGTCAACCCTTTTGTTTCGTCACTAATGAGCGGCCTCTCGTAAACGATTGTCACTCATTAGGACACTCAAACGAAACCTTTCTAGCTCTGGCACAGTGGTGTCAACTGTAGCCAAAGTCATGGAAGAAATTATAATTCTCCCTTGTGGTTTCGTTTCATTTTATTTTATTTTATTTTTGTTTGTATAAATATCTCGTCATCAGTCATTCGCCTCTAATTGCTGCCCCAGGTGTCAAACCTTGGAAACATCGTTTTTTCTAAGCATGCACACCTCTACCTGAAATTGATCACTTCGGAGAAAGGAATTCCCTGTGGCTTACTGCAAGTAGTCAGAGACTACGTGCCCAAGGTTTTGTGCATCGTCACAACTCGCAGCATCATATTTTCACATCATCATGTCATACCTCGTCACCCCTTTCTAAATGTTAAAAAAAAATTTTTTTTTGTACATTAAATATCGGGTCCTCGCCAAAGTGCATCTAACCCTTATGTCATATGTAGTTAAATTAGGTAAGCAAACCTGTGTAAACCCACGGCGGTATCAGATGTTTGCTACCCGTTCTAAGTTTTTTTCTGTTTTTTAAGAAAATAGAATGGCGCTCAATAAATAACCCAAATTGCTCTAGCTCTCCCCAGAACTGGATGTGGAGTCTGGAAAGTATCGTTATAAAAGGGACAACTTTCAACGTGCCTCTTCATTAACGATAAATTTTTTTACAACATTTCAGCAACATTGAGTCACCCTGGGTCTCAACTGCTCAAACTGAAATTTTGGGGTTGCCTTGTTGTGACTTATCACGTGCAAAGTACGAGGTCACAACAAGAAGCCAGGTCTCCAAGTGAACCACCCTGTGAACAACCCATCCCATTATTATAATTTTCATAACACCAAGGTGTGCCCATCGCAGTCTGTTTAAGTAAGTAAAACCTAGAAGGTCTTAAACACTCAAATCGGATCAATGTAAATAATTTTCCTTGTCAAACAACGATAAGCGCATGTCTTGTATTGTTGCTACCATCGTACGTGTAAGTACAACAAAAGTTGTACCATCACGATACGATACTCTGTGCGTAACCAAAAGGGTTGTACCACAAAGGATCTCTTTTGCGGTAAGCTTAGATGAAATTCACATTCCATCAGCACGCCAGAATTTTTTTGTCCCTTAATTGTTGAAGTATAAAATCTTGGCCAGATCTTCAAATATGTTTTTGCCTTTGTGCAAGTCTTTAACGTACGCTAATATGGATTTATTATGCTACGGTATTGTTGTACTAAGTACATCAGTATGTCTCGCCGTCTGTATTGAATAGGTACCTTTATATGAACGTTAACCTTTGTTGCCATCATAGGTGGGAACCTTATAAAATCTGCCGTCATAGATGGGAATCTCAGAATATCTACTAAATGCGATACGGGGAGCCCGTTATAATTACTCTGTGGGTTTTTGTCAGAAATGTCATAAATACCTAGTCTTTTGCACCTCCCTTCAATACTGGGCAACCCAGTTGTAATTCGTTCATTGTTATCCGTGAAGACGTTATAAAACTTACTTGCAAATCTTTTGATTTTGCAATCTTGTACGCTATACGTGAAGACGTTATAATACTCACCATGAATCGTGCGAACGAAATAATATCAAACCTTTATGTGTGAACTACTCAATGTAGTCCACACCCCTTTTTTGTAATCATTAATATGCCCGTGGACTTCCTGTCACAAGAACCCAGGAACTATCTACTATCTCAAAAGGACTAATCATACGCTTCACTCATGATTATGGGGCATCGTGTCGTGGGAGTTAAGTTGATGGACACAAAAATACCTAACTCGTTGTCTGGGAGACGAACAAAGAAAATCCCCAGGTTTGTGAGATTTGAGCAAGGGTCTGTCATTTCTCGCAAACAAGTAGGAGAATAAAACGACCCCTAATCTTCTGCCCAATACACGTAGAGGATTAGACTTTTATGTCAGTGTATTCTTTTGTCCAACACTACCAAACATTATTGTAATGTGCCAGGATGACTGCTGTAGACCTTGTTTCACCTCCACCCAGAGGTCGAATTTCGGAAATAGCCGAGTCCCCAGCAGTTTTCTTCGTTCAAATGTTCCCAATTATCACCCTCCCCCTTCCTCGAAATTATCCGTGAATGGGGATATATGCGTTACGCACTTGGCGTTTCGTTTGTCAAATGGGACAATCTTCATACGCGGATCCTTTCAACTTCCTACTCCTTTCCCACTTTGTTATAACTAATCTTGTACGCAATGTTTTGTTTTTCGAAAGTAGAAAAAATGCTACCGTATAGACGTGAGCATAGGTCATGGAAGACCAACTTCTTTCGAATGGGGAATTTTGTTATACGTACAATCCCTCAACCACGTATTCTTGGAAATGTATTTGGTAAAGAAAAAAACCAAAAGGGGTTACACAGAACCTGTCCTTGAATACGTACCTTTGTAACATGTATTAGGAATTAGCCACATTTAGTTAGCTCTCTCTCCGTCTCTCTCTCTACACGCCAAACAAATCCAACTTTTTCTCAACATGCACACTTGTTTCTCTCCAAACTTTTTTCATCATTGGTCTACTAGGCAGGTAAACTTCAAGAATTTTGTTCTAATAATAATTTTTGCCGGATTTTAAAAAAAAAAAACCAGCAGCTCTGCACCCTATCTACATCTGCGCCTCTTCATGCTGCCCTCGCTACCGTCACGGAGGTCCCTTGCCTTCAATCCCTGCGTACCAAAAGCACCCGACCGCATCTAACATAACCTAGTGTGAGTCGTGCGTGTAGTTGCGAATTGTATCACCACAAAGAACCGACACTCAAAACAAACCCGAGCACGCCAGCTCTAGGTTGGTTCATGTTCCTGTTGCCCTTGTGCAAATGTTCCTGCTGCCATTATGCAAATGTTCCTGCTGCATAATGCAAATGCTCTGCTGCCATTATGCAAATATTCCTGCTGCATAATACAAATGTTCCTGCTGCATAATGCAAATGCTCTGCTGCCATTATGCAAATATTCCTGCTGCATAATACAAATGTTCCTGTTGCCCTTGTGCAAATGTTCCTGCTGCCATTATGCAAATGTTCCTGCTGCATAATGCAAATGCTCTGCTGCCATTATGCAAATATTCCTGCTGCATAATACAAATGTTCCTGCTGCATAATGCAAATGCTCTGCTGCCATTATGCAAATATTCCTGCTGCATAATACAAATGTTCCTGTTGCCCTTGTGCAAATGTTCCTGCTGCCATTATGCAAATGTTCCTGCTGCATAATGCAAATGCTCTGCTGCCATTATGCAAATATTCCTGCTGCATAATACAAATGTTCCTGTTGCCCTTGTGCAAATGTTCCTGCTGCCATTATGCAAATGTTCCTGCTGCATAATGCAAATGCTCTGCTGCCATTATGCAAATATTCCTGCTGCATAATACAAATGTTCCTGCTGCATAATGCAAATGCTCTGCTGCCATTATGCAAATATTCCTGCTGCATAATACAAATGTTCCTGTTGCCCTTGTGCAAATGTTCCTGCTGCCATTATGCAAATGTTCCTGCTGCATAATGCAAATGCTCTGCTGCCATTATGCAAATATTCCTGCTGCATAATACAAATGTTCCTGTTGCCCTTGTGCAAATGTTTCTGCTGCCATTATGCAAATGTTCCTGCTGCATAATGCAAATGCCCTACTGCCATTGTGCTGATGCTCCTGTGCCCTTGCGCAAATAACAATACCAACGATTGTTCACAAAACAATCCCACTACATACAAAAACCAGTGTACCAACCACCAATTACGATTCCACTCTCCAGTACTTCAATGGTTTCGTACTGGCTCACCCACAGGATCCGGAAGCAGTTACCCTTTCGACCTCTGTGACAGGTAGAACTCTCCACACCACCTAGAAGCCTCATCATGTGTTCTCTTCCTCGTATTTTCTTAAAGGCCCTAGTGTCCCTTGAGTGTAATCTCAAATGGGCCAGGTTACTGTGACAAAGTAACCTTGTAACTTCAGTGAAACGTTCAACCACCCCAGACATCCTACGCAAACCACGTTCGCAAACATTAGCTCACAGACCAATGATACAATTTTAGAGTTTTTTTTTCTATCACTGCATAACCCTTGTACCTTTCTTCAACAGATCCTTGTTCTTTGCAACTGTATTTATGTATGCCACTGCCTTTATATACATTTATTGACAATTCCTTGTTACACCATGTATCATCTCTTTTGTGTTCTGTTCATAACTATTCTCCAGCTAGGAATTTCTCTCTCTCTCTCTCCTCGTTTCTCTTAAATGTTTTTGGCACAAGTGCTGAAAGGGTAAGAGGATTTATTAGTCCTACAGCTCCATTGCCACGTCGCTTTTATTGCGGCGAGGGGGGAAGTGTTACGTTACAAATAGACCGCCAATATAGAGGCGCGCGCACTACCCCCTCCCGCGAGCGACAAACCGAGCTGTCGCTAGACCATCTCGAGCGGCAAGCGGCCAGTCTTCAGCAAGCGAGCTTCCCGGGCCCACGTCCCGCGCGAACATGTGCGACACAAGTTCAGTTTCGCCGGTTGTGCACTTCCGGTGTCCGCATGGACGCTGCTGAGACCGGGAGAACAAGCGCGTAAAGCCGCTGTTGGCCCATAAACCAAACGTGAGTCAATTACCATGTTACCCTTTGTGTGCAAATAATGTTTTAGCCCTAACCACGCGTGTAGAGAGCAGAGACTGACGTTCAAACTAACTTTCAGCTAGGATCGTTCCTCTTATGTATTATTGTGTCTCCTAGAATTGAATAAACTATTTATGTGATAACCTACCGTGTTTTGCTTGTCGAGAGAGGCCCTGGGGGGATGGAGAAGCGTGAAGTTCCGAACCACGAGCACTAGCCTTGAGGTTAAAAGAAACCCTGCTTGCACCGAACCTGAGCTAGTTTTTATTTGGGGCAGATACAGCAACTAATTTGTATTAAATATGTGGGAGCTTTCTCCAACCCTGCCGATAGCATCAGCACGCACGCTGACGCTAACAGTATACATGATAATTAGAAAATTAACCCCCATTCTCTTTTCCCACTTAAAGCAGAATGTTGCACACTTTACGTTAAAAATAAGAAGAAAATTACTGTCTACATCTGATTTTGAAAAGCTTCGTGTAAAGCCCGGGTAACGCCGAGGACTTCAGCTAGGTAGGTATAATAAAGTCAAACCACCAAGTCGACAACATCTCTGTGAAGCGATTTTGTGTCAAACACGATCGTTTGCAATTCGTACATGCAATTTTCTTGGAACACAATTCAAAATTGCTTAATAATGCTCTACCCAAGAACTTTATCAATAATTCAAGAATTTGACAACTTTTAAATAAAATAACTTAAAAAGGTGCACACTGAAAACATGCTAGAAATTAAGAAAACGAACCGAAATAACGGAAAGGGTTAAGTTTCGTAAATAAAAGTTACACAAAAACGCAAGAGAATTCAAATGGGGAGATGTTAAACATTAAAAAAGTTGGATGTTTTTTTAATGTGTTAATACTGAATGCCCACGCAAAGCACTTAGCACCTCGTGAATGAACATGTTTCTGAACCGAAGTTTGAAATGCCTGTAGGGACTAGGGCTGGTAACCGGCGAAACGGGTTCTCCTAGCGATGTGAAGACACCCACCTATTTCCTACGTATGACTAACTCAGCATCAGACAATAATTAACCGGTACGTGAGTCACGTGGAAACAAACCCGCCATCTCTACAGTCAGTCTGTACTGCACCAAGATGGTTAAAAGAAAAAAAGGTTACTTTAAGGCACTGTGTTCAGAAATTAGTGATGTTTCCTGAAAGGAGTTGATTCTACATCTTATATTCTAAGGAAATTAATACTCAAATATGGCAAAGCGGACACGGGTGACTTTTGTCACGGCAAAAGTTTCAGCACTGTTTCAAAATTTCAGTGTAGGTACTATTAAGAAGCGCGCACGTGAGATAAGTGCATGGAAATGTTTTATTTTTGTATTTTTGAGATGTAATTATCAAATAAGGCAAGCATTAGATATTGAATCAAAATAAAGCAAGGAGTGTAAAACGCCCACTTTTAGCTATGACAAAAAGAAAATCAAAATGTGAGTACCGCCTCTCCAGGAACAGATTATTGGATTACCAACACTTTTGCCAGGTTTTAGGTTAGGTCAATTCCATCCCATCCCAAGTGGTTTGCTACGTTTGGTGACTTATCAGGGGTGCCCGGATTCATGGGGTTAGGTTTGTCCGGATCTTGGCGGCGGATGCGACTGCCCGCCAACTGCGCGACAGGGCGAATCGGGAAAGACTGGTTGAGAGTCTTTTGACCTCTCCAGCAAAACACTCTCGGAACATCGCCTTGCACCTTGGGGATAGATTCACACGATCGTTACTCCTGGACCCACTGACCCCCAGATTCCTACACCTTTTTCCTTCCCAGAATTTCCTCTCCTTCCTTTCCTAAAAAGATCCTTTACACAGCATCCCCTATGATGACAAAGGCCCTGATGGGAATATTTATTCAAGGCCTCCTGTGTGGAGCTAATGTAAAATAAAAACTTCCTGTAGATTGTCAACATATCAGATTCGGAAGGTAAACATTATCCCCACACTCGATCCATTTGACTTAAAAAATTTTGTTTTAAATTCGTGGTTGCCATATTAACGGAAAGAAGTTATTTTTAATTAAATTAAATTAAAAAGAGAAATCATTTTGAATGTGAGAAAGAAATAATAAAAATAAAATTGCAGTAGATAAAAAAAAAAACATCCATACATGAATTAAAAACAACTTAAAAAAATACAGTGATCAGAAAGGTTTAAAAATAGAAAACAAAAGATTTAATAATGGGGTTGAAATGAGATTCAAAAAATTACCCCTTATAAAGTGTTCCTATATTAACCAAAAAGTTTAGTTCCATTTTATAAAATTTCTAGAATTTGTTGACAGACTGTTTGCACCTCTGTCTACTCCTGACTAGATGTCCGGAGTCAAAGCTGTATTCAGAAAGCCGTGAACACCGGGAGTTTAAACTGCAATCATGTTGCGAACATGTTAGATAAATTAAAACTGACTGACATTTAAATAGGGAACGAGGGACCTGTGGTTATTTAGCGGTCAGCAGAGCTCGCTTGTGTGAACAATCTGCGAGATGAGATTCGAAGTTACCGTTAGAAAATAAATCTTGAACCTTTGATCTTTGAATTGCAAGCAATTGCGAATACTTTTCTAGTAAAACCACAAAGCTTTCATAAGTAACGTGAGAACGTCTCTTTTCATGGACAAATAATAGAATTTGAGAAAAAATATGGATAATATTTTCTATTTATCACGGAGAAAGAATTGTTTACAAGACTGGGTGAATTGGCATTCGATATGTTCGGTACATCATATTCTACAGTTTTTCAAGAGGAAATAACCAGAAAAAACCGGAACTATGTCATTTTTACATCAAATTTTAGACGTATTGACTCTTTTCCACCAAAAATTATAAATTGATTTCGAAAGACTGTTCTTTTATACATAAGGGATATTATACATTAGATATATATATTTTTTTAATTTTGAGAAAATATGTTTATTTTTAGTACATCAAGGTTTTTCCTAGGTCGTTGGAAGATTTGTTAAATTTTCAAACAAAATTTTGTTTTATACAACATACATTTCAAATCATATAAAATAGTTTGTCTATTTATTTACTGTCATACAAACCAATATATTTAAAAAAAAAATTACATTCTTATTTTGCTTAGACAATATTATAAAAAATTCTAAATACTTGTGATCAAAAAATAATTACAAAAAGTATATAATTTTAATAGTTTTATCATCACGAGTTTGAGCATTTTTGAATGATTATAAAATATTATAAATCGATTTTATTCCATTTAAAATTTGCTTTGGTAAATACAACCAAAGCAAATTTTGAATAAAATAAAATCGATATTGAGTTGTTTATTATGTTAAAATGCTGGTATGGAGAATAATTAAGCTTTCTCATCGGAACCGCCCTGTACCGTGGCAAAGGTACGATCGCAAGATCATCGTTCGACGAAATTTAAATTCTTGGCCGCTGAATTATTGATTAGCTGATTAAATCACTTCATTCTAATAAAAATAACAACATCATAACGAAAAAATTCAGAATTAAGTTTTGTTTGAAGTTCTTTTTACAAATTATGCGATGGTAGTATTTTTGTTTAATACAGGGTGTCCTGGGGGCGTATTTATAAAACTTCAGGAGATGATTTAATTAATAATAATAAGTAATTTATCCGAATTCGACCGATTTCTTACAATATCTCCCTTAAAAATTAGAAGTTTTTAAGCTCTTAAAAAAATATATGTTATTTTTGAAGATAATATCTCGATACGTTCCACGCCGAAACGCAAATCACGTGAAATTCCCTCGATAGAAAAAAAATCAAAAGCAAATTATGCTCCGAAAATTATTTAAAACAAGTCTATTTCTATTATTTTACAAGTTATATTTGTGAAAATATTCACAATGTTTCTTTAAATGATACTTAAGATACGTTCCACGAGATTTTTGCTCTATTTTAAACGAGTCTTGTTTTATTACGCTTTTTCGCCCTTTTCGCTGCGATTTTATCACTTAAAATATTAGCGCGCTCTGTCCAACATTCGTAATTACATATCTCTCCATCTTTTTCTTTTTCAGCCGAGAAGCGCCACCTTAACATGATGGTAACATGGGATTTTTTCTTATTTCTAAACGAAACTGCCTCCTGTTCTATGTTATATTGAACTCTTAATGATTCTTGTTTAAGGGCACCGTTATGGTTTAGCATTATCTATTGTCCTGTGCCAAAACAACGCCGTTGTTTGTATAAACTGTATATTCTTTGTTTCATAGTTTTTGATAAATTTTGTAAGGACTCGTAAGGAACACTATAATAGGATTACTCTTAAGTTTATTATAGCTAAGCGCACTTGAAGTGAAATTACACAAAACTGCGCTATATAAATACTAAGTTATTATTATTATTTAGTAGAAGTAAAAAAATGGATCCATTTCGAGGAATAAAATAGATATTTTTAAATTTATTTTATAAAAATTTAGTGCTATAAACCCCATAACGGTAAGTGTTAGGCCACTTTCCAGCAAACATGGCTTTACAGGACTTTGCCTTGCGGACGTTTATGACGGTTAGTTGTGTCGCTCCGCCACTCTATATTCCCTCCCTTCCCCTCCCATCCCTCTGTAGCAACACTCGAACAGGCGACGGGAAACAAAGGGCGGCCGCTGCCAACAAGCAAGGACCAGGAACCTTTTAGCCCGCCCTCTCGCCCTACAAAGCCCGATTCCGCCCTGGATGTCGAGAGGTTCACTCGCGGGTGATGGGAGTGTTTGAGGAAATAGTGAAAAAGTCACGGGAAAGTAGTCTATTGGTGAAAATGTTTACTGGGCTTGATGTGATGTGATCACGTTTAAAGACGAAGAATAAATTAAACAATGAATTGGAATACGATGTTTTAATAATTAAGGTAAAAATATACGAAAACCTAAAAAGGAAAAAGATCAAGGATGCCTATAAGACGAATATCATGCACAAGAGCTTTAAAAAAGACACACACAAAAACATCCCTAATGTTAAGGATCATAATGAAATTCCAGTTGAAATTGGGCGATTTTAATATTTCTAAGACGACGGCACAGGAATGGCACAAAAACGCAGAAAAGATACGTTATTTATCAAAATAATTTTCTTAATAATCTTTTCTTTCTTACACACTAAGTAATAGTGAGATAAATAATGAGAAAAACGATCGAAGTATGTCTACTTCCTCCAAAGGAGAAACGCAATCATTATCATACATCTCCCTCACATGTGTTAAAGCAATGAGACGCCGCATGCTTTTGCCGTCGCCTTGGGAATTTTGAAAGCAGCCGTTAGTCAGATGACATCATAAAATGAAAAAGAAAGTACCTACTTAAATGAAAAGTTACGTTCTTATTAACCTTTTTATTAGAATTTGTATATTACGTCAATATCCTAACTTTATTCAGGACAATATTATTATAAACTAACTATGTGCACCTAGGTACAGATATAAAGTAAAAATAAAGATAGAGAGAAAGTACATTAGAGGAGGACAGAGCATCAAAGAAGGCCATGCCGTCTTCTTTGTAAAGATTGCTTTCTTTGATTAAAAGAAAGTTTGTAAAAACAAAAATAAACTATTAAAAGATTAATACATCTAAAGAAAAGCCTAAGCTGGTACATTAAAATTAAGAAAATTAGAGAGAAGGAATGTCATTTTCTAACCAAAAACGAATTAAGTCAATATCTAACCTTTGTTTATACTTATAAAACGGTGTATTTAAAATGTTTTATTTCCTAACAAAAATGGCTTCTCGTGTCGTAAATTTCTTTGAAGGCAAATATGTATGGAAACTGACACAACATAGAAACGAAGTGTACATTTAATCTAAAGCTCGATTCAGCACAGTTAAAATTTCGATTCAGACAGGATAAACCTTACAAATAATAATATTAATGTGATAATAGTGCTTTCAGAATTATTCTGAATATAATTAATCCGCTAACTTTATGCTTTATAAGTAACATCATATAATAGATTGCTAGTAAGTACCAACAACGAAGCTTTTAAATTCCCACATTCACGAGGAAGGGAACGTGAATTTTAATGCCTCGAATTTATTTCAACAAATTGAAATAATATTAAACCCTAAGTGAGATTTAATAGGCTCTTTGGAATCCCTCTGCCTTCGTTCAAAACTTCCCCGTATTAATAAAATAATTATAATGGGGAAACGATAATATTCTCAACTTTCGAATGCTTTATAATTATGGGACCACCCTTTGGCACAGAAGGTATACGCGAGCATCGTAATCCCCCAAAATTAATCCGCAAACTTTTTAAACCGACCTGCTTGCGCTTAAGCCTTATTAGCGGAATAAAGTTTAGTGGCTGAAAGAAGCTTTGAGTTATTTGGGTTCTCACTGTTCTCAGGTCTCCGCGTGTGGCCTCTTAATGGAGCCTAATAAGCTCCTTAAAAGGTTATGGTAAATTGATACCTACGTTCAACGTTTAGGATTATAACAAACGTAGGAAAGAGTTATTCAGGGTGTAACAGCACTTACCCAAAAGATTTTAACGAGCGATTCCTGAGCATATTTGGAGTAAAAAATGTATATGTCGCTTTGCTGTTCGACGATATATTTTTTCAATTAAAAATAAACAAAAAAAATTCCACAACTGAGAAGCTTGATTAAGCCAGCGCGGGTCACGCGATGCGCACTTTGTTTCCTACTAGCAACACGTTAACAGAGGAAATAGAATATACGTAGCAGCGTAAACAGTGTGATAAAAACATATTTTTTGTTTATTTTTAATCAACAAAAATGCCATGGGACTACAGAAAGACAACTACGTTTTTTATTGCATGTATGCTCCAGTCCATACATATGTTAATATCCTAGGGTTTGTGCTGCTACACCGTGTATTATACATGGTGTAAGAGCTCGTTCCCGAAGGATGCATATCGGTGGAAATTTGAAATGCTGCAAAGGACAAAAAATCCAAAAATGAGTCGAACATGTTATTTTTCTCAGTAATTTTTAAATTAAATTTAATAATGTTATTATTAAGTTCTGCAAGTATTTCAGTTTTTATTTTTGAGACAGCTGTTTCCGCTTACAAGGCCATTTTCAAACTGTGAAAACTGTTGTAAGCCGAAACTATAAAAACTAAAATACTCGCAGAACTTAATAATTAAATTAATAATAAATATATTATAAATTAAATTTAAAAAAATATATGGATTTCTACGAATTAAACACAAAAACACTTCATTTCTCCATAATATTCTAGGAAATTGTGTCCATCACGATGTTTATTTTAAGAGGATTGTTTTCATTCATAAATCAAATTTTGTTGTAACAGAAATTTACAAAAAAATGGTGTTGAATGATCTGTTCAACGTGAATTTGTAATAAAAAATTATAATTCTAAAAAAAAGGAGAGAAGAGAAAAAAAAATCTTAAAGCTCGTGAACAATCAACATTTTGTCCTTTACATTATTTCAAATTTCCTCTACGAATGTATAAGAATTAATGGAAATTTTAGAGCTCCGCGTTCTTTCCAATAATTAAGAAATTCGCAAGGATACGAATACGATACATGATAGCCTTCTGAAGGGTTTATAAGACAAGCCTCACTACCTTTTACAACATTTTATTAGCAATTTTTAAATTCAGTCAACCGTCAATTGCATTTCCTGCATCCACCCTTCTGCCAATGTTCTTATCTGTCCTTCTATCTATCGCTAACATGCTTCCTTAAGTATACGAACTCATTCACTTGCTCAAAGGATTCACCGTTCACAAGGTTTCGTGTTCTCTTTTTTTAAATACCAGGAACGAATTCATTATTAAACCATTCTGCAAGGATACTTGCATCCTTCATTAAATATGCGAGAGGCTGCGGATCTTCTATGCTGTTAGTAAGCAATGCATCTTCATTTACCTGAATTAAATAAGCTTATGTAGAAACAAGATGCCTAAGGTGTTTGCACAGCGGAACGAGCAGAAATGTTTGGGAATACTGCACGGCCGATGTAAACATAAACATTCTTATAACCAAAGTACACCGCGTCTTGAAAATTTAAAGGAAGCCTGTTTCGTCCCTGCGGACCGGCTCCACAAAATGCACGATCTTATATTCAGATTTACTTATGTATGGGAAGATGTATGGGCATGAATGGAGCATTAAGTGGAAGCCTTACTATCTGCATACCATGGGAGGGAATCGGCGTAATGTTGGTACTTTATTCGCATACACACAAAAGTAGCATAGACATAGCTCCATTCTCGAATGTGGTACCCCCCTTATTGTATACTACTCAAAACAAAAACCAACTGAACAAATAAATCGGTAAATATAAAATTTGATCTTCTGTTAAGAATTGGATTTATGTAAGTACTTTTCCCATAAAGTCATAAAATTGAGAGAAGACGTTTTGTCTCTTTCGATATGATATGGTAATCCATTATGTACACATCATCAGTCTCTTTCTCTCTGTTACTATGTTATATCTTCATTTCATCTCATTGTTTCTTTATTCTATTTTATATTTTGCCTCACTCTACATGTACAGGGTATTATGGGACGTACTTGACCTACTTTAACTAGTGACTCTAAACATTATTTGGATTAAAAAATGTTATTGAAATTTTGGTCTCCGGTGAGTCTTTTTTTTAAAAATGTTTTTCTTCAAAATCAAACAACAAAAAAATCAGCTGAGTAACCCCTTTCCCTCCCCTTACTATCGAATAAATAATGATTGTTTTTGCAATTTTTTAAGATGAACAAAAAAACTATCTCAAATGTCACCGGAGACCAAAATTTCATCTACATTTTTACTCTAAATAATGTCAAGAATCACTGGTTAAAGTAAGTCAAGTACATCCCTTAACATCCTGTACTACATATTACACAATGTATTATTTGAGAAGTTCGTACCCTGATAATGCTCCTGTTAAGCAAAACCGGTCGGTCTTAATAATTTTTGTAAATTTCGTGGTTAGAAACACAGGTATTGTTTTATTTCTAGAATTAATAAAGTTATACGTACATATGTATGCGGTAAGTTGCAAGAAATAAGTTAAGTTTGTACTTATAACTCGTTATAAGTTAATAATAGGGGTTGAGTTGTAAAGCTCAAATGAACAATGTCTTAACTCTAAAATCTTAATTATTGGGTCATTTGCCTTTAGATGTGAAATATTATTTATTCAATTGTAAAATGTAAAATAACATTCGATATTTTTTTACATAAACTCCACACAGGAGGCCCTGAGGAAAATAATTTCCCTCAGGGCCTGTGTCTTCTGAGATGCTGTTCATTGGTCGGAACACAGAAGCCAGCAAATCGTTCCATAGCCGAGCTGTTGAACTCAAGAACGAGTCGAAAAAACGACCCGTTCTCATGTGACAAATGTCAACCGTGTACGTATGTTGGGCGCGCGTTTGGTGTGTCTCCCGACTATGCACCGGTGCCTAAGGGATCAATGATGCTAGTTCCTCAGAGCATCTTCCATTGAAATACCGGTAGAACATGGAAAGCATTCCCACCCGACGCCTGTGCTCTAAAGATTGCAATCCGTTCGTTAAGGTGGGAGAATCCATCAAACGGACCGCTCGTTTCTGCACAGAGTCGTGGGTATTTTTCAAGTACTTTGGAGCTCCAGACAAGAGGTGGCTTCCAAATTCAATCGTGGGGCGCACTTGCGATTTGTACAGGGTTAGCAGTTGTGTACTATTAAAGTGTCTGCGGACCCTGTACAGTACGCCCAGTTTTATAAAGGCTAACTTTACTCTCTTTCGATATTATATTATTAAAACTAGAAAGAATACAATCCACTGTATTTGAAGTAGATATTCATTTATACAATAATAAATACTATCTAGGGGTGGTTTCACAGCGAATTCAATCATTAAATTCGGGGTACCTACCTTGATCGTGCTTGTTATGAACTGGTTTACAGGGGACAGGTGAGGAGCTCACATCGCCGACAATTGGCTGAGAAATAACGGTTCCTTTTTCAAATTCACAAACTGGTTCCGGCGCCGCTATTGTTCGTGTCAAGTTGGCGACAAAAGGGGGAAGCTTTCTGATTTAAGTTTAATGTTGAATGATTGAAAGGATTTGAAGAAGTGAACGTTATTATGACCACAGATAAATAAAAAAACTTAATATTTTACTCCAAAGGTAGCATCAAAGATGCTGTAAAAAAAACAAAATAATTTTTGATTTTATTCAATGCACACATAAGGAATATTATAAAATTTACACAAAATGGCAAACAAATGCAACTATTGACTCAACACCGACATAATAAAGCTTAGTTTAACAAAGCCTTTTCGTTGAAACAATTTCATTGATCAACATTTGTGCAATTATGTAAATATGTGTGTAATCACTACTTGATAAATAGTCTTTCCAATGCCTTTTTTTAAATTCTTCATTATATCATCCCGTTAAGCTGCCAAAGCAGTTTGTCAGCAGGTGAATTTAACAATATTTATATAGGGTGCGGCAGAGAGGTCGGACGCTTGTTCTCCCCGAAGCCCCGACCTCTAGACGAATTGAAGGACGCAATTCGCGTGGAAGTCGCCCAAGTTGAGAGAGCGATTTTGGAGAGAGTCTACGCGAACTTCCAAGAACGCCTCCAGCACTGCATCAACGATTTCGGCCACCACATGCCTGATGTGATTTTCCACGCTCGATTGTCTCAAATGCCTTTTCCTTGCGAACCTGATTCCATCAATAAATTTGTTTTTGAGTAAAAATTAACTATTTTAAGATTTTTTTAAAACCGTCCGTCCTCTCTGCCGCACCCTGTATAACATAGCTTTTACCCGCGGCTTCGCTCGCATAGTATTAGGTGGAAATACCATCGATTCATTAATTCATTCATTCATTCACTCACTCACTCACTCACTCACTCACTCACTCACTCACTCACTCACTCACTCACTCACTCACTCACACATTCATCCCCAAAGTTTCATCGCAATCGGATGAACGGTTAGCAATGCATGATTTCATGATGCCAGAACTCACTGTTGTATACAGAAACCATCGCGGGCATGCGCACATCAAATCCCTTAAGTTTCATCGCAATCGGATGAATGGTTTAGCAACGCATAGGCATCTCATATACAAACCCAAACATATTTCGATTTTTATTTATTAGACTAAAGCACACATATAACAAGAAACCAAAATGCAGAAAATAGATACAGAAGAATAACATTTCAAGTAACTATAATACAAAAGGCGTAAAATACATAGATAGATATAATATGGACAACGCACACACACACTCAAAGGCACACAACATACTTACAACAAACATACTCCTGGGCTTATTTATGCATAAGATTACATGCATACAATCAATGGATACTAATGTATAGGTGCTTAGAAACAATTTCAATATAAAAAATCTTGATCCGATATGACCATTTTTTTGCAGCTTTATTTTTAGTTAGTTCATCTCTTAACCAATAACTTACGACGAATAATAACCCAAAGGCACGTACCAGAGTACATTATCTAGATTTCTGGAAAACATTAGGTTTTTATATTAAAAAATTGAAGCAGTTAAAAATATTAATTCGTTTTTAGCATATACATCACAGTAAAAAAATCAAATAACATCGATAAGGGATAGCGTGTTGCAATAAAAAGCACCCTGCGCATTGTTTATAGCTTTAATGACAGAAACATATCACCCTTTATACCGTTCTGATATCTACTCCACTATCTCACAAAGGTTGATCTAATATGGCTCGAACAGCTGATAGCATATGAGGGATGAATACGTAATGTCTACCCCATGCACAATATGCGCTCCTGGTAAAAAAAATATTTAAAGATGTATGAATACTATATTTTATTCAAAGTGTTTGCGAAGCTTTCGCCTGATAAAATAAACAAATACATACAGAATTCAGAACACAGGTAAGCTTTCACGCAGGGAAATAAAATTTCCTCAACTTTAGAAGGTTTAGGAAAAGCTCCGAATATAATGTGGAGATACCTACATACATAACATTATATTGCGAGAGATTCCTTTACGAGAGGGGAGGTATGAATTACCCAACGGGAAGTGATTTCGCTGCCGTGTAATTCAGGAAACCTTAGATATTTATTGGACAAGTCTTTTCAGAAGGAAAATTCAAAATAAAATACGATATTTGATTAATAAGGAAATGTTTGAAGGGGCTGATGAAGTGGTAAAATAATTGGCTTACTCTTTTGAAGCATAAGTAAACATGTTTGTTTTTCGAAAATAAACCTCAGTGATTCCCAAAGTGGTCCAGGTGGACCCCTAGGGGTCCATGGGAGACCCGACGGGGGTCCACGTAGGCGCGATAAAGAAATGGGGGTCCACAAATTGTAAGCGAGAGTCCACGAACTGGTTTTGATCGACACCCATCCCTTGCCCCATATCCATATCCACATCCCATCCCACCCCCCGTCTCATATCCCATTACGCCCCCTTCATAACAGAGCGACTGGCGTAAAGCCCACATTATGCCGGTTTTGCATGAGATCTTAAAACGCCCAGCTGGGAAATGGGGGGGGGCGTAATGGGATATGGGTGTACTGTACTGGGATGGAAACATACCCATATCCCATTATGCCTCCTCCGTCTAAATATAATCTCGAACACTGGTCCATTTTGCCCCCGTTTGAAAATGTCGTAGATCCCGGTACTACTCCGTTGTGACAGACCACACCTCGCCATTCAATTTTCAGTACTCTGCGTGTCGAGTTTTGGGAATGTGGTAGAAATGTACCAGCAGGGGATCCACCGTGACCAGTAAAATTTTGAAAGTGGTCTACGAGAAAAAAGGTTTGGGAACTTGAAACATTTTTGTTAAAATTCTAATTTTAACAAAATAACGTTTCCTCAAAGCGTCGATAATTTTGAAAGTAATTGTAAATTAGAAAACATTGCTTTTGTGTGGTGAATCAGAAAGAAAAATGTGTCTTCAATTTTAATGTACATATTTTTTTAACTTTCAACACTGTTTGTACACGACAGTTTTTTTGGATTTTATCCATGGAATCAAACAATAATATTTTAAACAAACTAAGAATAATTATTTCTCTTTCTAATGACGAACAAATCACAAACCTCCGCATTTTAGAAAAAAAGAAAAAAACTTTTATAATGTACGGACGCCCGGTCACATCTGTCCTTCAGAGGCTCTAATAGAATATTAGATGTTTGTGGCTAGTAATGTCCTATCAAGGCTTGCGAGGTTAAAAATGTTAGGTTAGGTTTATAGGATAATATTTTTTTCATCGTCATTACGACTGTATTTATCATTTCTTTAGACACTCGTTGAGTTGTCATGGAAACAGAAAAAAATAATAGTTCTTTAAAATTATGCGCGCAGTTAGATAAAATAACTCAAAGACAGTCATGTCACAATTCATATTTGTGCATTTAAAAAGTGCATGTCATTCGGAATATAACGGGTGGCATGTTTAAAATCATTATTTGTCTTCCACCGTCCATTACCGCGGCGTTTCTGGTAAAAATAAAGATCCAAATCAGAATGTTGGACGTGGATTGTGGACACGTAGCGGCAGTAATAGCGGCGCGATTTCATCAATTTTGCATCATTATGGCATAAAACCACGCCGAAAGCAAATTCATTTTTCATTTAAAACGTTTTCAAAATTAGTGCTTACATGACCAGCATTTGAAAACAAAAAAAGGGATTTACCTAAGTGCATTAACACCAAATTTATATACCAGAAAATATTTGAGTAGCTTTGTAGCAGGCCAAACGAAGGGTTCTCAAAGGGTTCCACTTACCAATATATTATTTCGCTATTGAATATCATTTGAATTCTGGACAAGCAAGCATTGATGGATGTAGGTACTCACCTGAAACAAAAATGAAATAATTTAAAACATAAAATTCAAAATCAATTCTCCATGATTTTAATCGATAACAAACATACTATTATAATAAAAATATAGCACAAGATTTCTACGATAAAAGCCTATGGTGGAGAGAGAGGGTTTTTGGCCCTGCCTATTCAAATAATCTGCCGAAACGGCCGGCGAGGTCGAGCGGTAAGGCTCTTGACTCGCAATCCGAAGGTCGCAGGATCGAATCTCGGCGTGGCAAATATATTTTATTTGATTAATTAGTGTTATTTCACAATTTATTAATTAAAAATAATATTTAGTATATTTGCGGTACGTTCCAGAGTGGAAGATACTCTCAGTATCGCCCTGGTGTAAGACCACCATTCAGAATTGAAACGTTGCTTGGCCGTGTTTGGTGACCAGATCTGAATAGCCAGGTACTTCCCACCTTCCTCTTCCCCATCTCCTTCCCCTCCCCACTACCTTCAGCCTCACAACATACCCCAATTGCGGATGCCATAGTCTCACTGGCTCCAGACGGGAGCAGTTGGGACTCTAGTGCGGTATATTCATATAAAAAAAAAAAACAGTTACCATGAATTTTTCTCAAGCATTATTAATTAGCCTGGAATGAGGTTTAAATACATTTCATATCATAAAAAGTTCTAATAAAATAATACATTTCGTGGTTATGTTTCGAAGACGAAACCGTTCGGTCCAGAATCGATACGATACAATATACGCAGAACCCTAGGCCAGGAGCATTCCTGTCCTGTTGCGACTACACCAGACGCACTGATTTGTTAGGACTTGGAACACGTGCTCTGAAGATGGGAAGGAGGTTGGAGTTTAATCGGTATACATAGAAAATTAATAAGTCAATATTGGAATTAAAGATGGGCAGGAATCAAGGAAATGATTTTCTTTTAATTATTTGTCTTACTTCTGTTTGCCTCTCTTCTCGGCTCTTCAAATCTTCTTGTTTATTTTTGGCTCTTTTTTTGTCTCATCATGAATGATCTATTTCTCTTCCTGAGAAATCCATCGGTCCAGAGACAAGGAAATAACCACGCTGCCACGGAGGTCATCAAACATTGCGCTAACTTATTTAAATTTTGCCAATAAACACTTCTAGGAAAAAAATTGTTTTAGTTGGCCTCGTACACACAATCGAAAACAAATAAATTTAATTTATCAAGAATCAGACATCAGCAGACTAGACCAGATGACAATACAACAATAGAACGAACAAAACAAAACAAAAAAATCCCATTTATCAATTCAATATAACAATTAGCAAATGCTCGGAAAGATCCAAGATCAATTTGTCTTGTTAACTTCTAATTCTAACAATTGACTTAGCTTGGTTGAGCAAATTATTTTATAGGAACAACAACGATTTGAAGTTCGGAATACTTGGTAAATATTACTCATATTATTCAGCGATTTCAGACTAGTTGATAAACTATTTGTTTGCAAAGTCCAAAGTTTTTTTTTTTTTTTTTTTTTTTTTTTTTTTTTTTTTTTTTTTTTTTTTTTTTTTTTTTTTTTTTTTTTTTTTTTTTTTTACGAGAAAAACTCTCTTTTTATAACTTTTGAAGGTTATTCCCATCAACGCAATATATCATTGAAGAAGAAGATAACACTTTTAAATCTAAATGAAAATATGAAAGAAAACAAGACACAGAAAAACAGAAAAAGACAATGGTCGCAACTGGGACACGAACCCAGACCTCTCGTCTAACCGGGACGGCGCGTTTTCCAATTTCGCTATTGCCACCTTCTGTCAAACCGTCATATTTGTCAATCTCATATTTCAAATATTTAGAATCATTAATATTATCTTCAACTAGTTGAAGATAATATAATACCGGTAATTAAACTCCAATGATGTAAATCATCTTTAAATGGGAAATATAAATCATTTATTACTTACATTGGTATTAGACATACTATCGCGTTTTATGTATGATAATATATGTATTGATTCCTCTATTAGAAATGATGCTGATCACTGATTACACAAATAAATTTATATTTGGTGGGTGGTGAAAAAATAAATCTCTTGTAGATAGCGTTGGTACTGTTATTGTTCACACCATGATTCAAGTGCTATTCTAAGTTCTTTGAAACCGGAGACCAACATTTCATTATCATTTTTTTACTATAAATAATGTCAGGAATCAGACCGGTGAGTGGCTGAGTTGGCATCGCGTTTGGGTCCCGCCAAGTCGTCGTGTGTGCGATTCCTCGGCTGGCTAAGACCTACATCACGACACAACCGACATTTTCCACTGAGCGTGGTCTTAGCAGGAGATTTTCAAATATTGTAAGGTTATTCGTACCTCGGGAATGATAGTCTTTCTTTAAAAAAATACATCACCCTGTCACCCTGTATATTGTAATCTAATCACAGTTGAGAAAAAAGATGGAATAATTTTAAGCTGTAATAAAAAAAAAAAGTGGCAGTGACAAAAATTTACATCCAATCTATTCTAAATAAGACAGGGTCTCGACATGCTGTGATAAGTTAATTAAAAAAACCAAGTTCAAGAATTCGTCACTTCAAAAAGATACTAATGCTGTCCCGCGTGTGTTAAAAAAGAAACTTAAGGTTTGTTTTTTACAAAGCGGTTTTCAAATAATACATGATAATGTCGAAGCAACAGCACACATCGAAGAAGAATATTACCCCGTTCATCAGTTTCCCGGGGGCTCATCTGTGCTGAACCAAGTGACTCCCGACTAGCTGAATAACCTCAACATCCCACTTTGACCCCCACAAACTCTACTCCACCATATGAAGAAGATGACGAATTTTCGAAATAATAATCGACACACTACTTACTAATCTTTGAATGGAACGTATTGAGCAAAATATTGCCATGGTCCACGTTAATAGCACACAACTGCTAACTCTTACAAATCGCAAGTGCGCCCCACGGTTGAATTTGGCAGCCACCTCTGGTCTGGAGCTCTTAAATACTTATGGAGCTGAAAAATAAACCCTTAACTCTGTGCAGAAACGGCCTGTCCGTTTGATAGATTCTCCTATCTTAACAAACGGATTGCAATCTTTAGAGCACAAGCATCAGGTGGGAAGGGAATGCTATTGTTATTCTACCGGGATTACAATGGAAGGCGCTCCGAGGATTTAGCGTTATTGATCCCCTCAGCAACGTTGCATAGTCGGAAAACACGTAAAACACGTAAAACACGCGCCCAACGTATGTACACGGTTGACATTTGTCACATGAAAACGATCGTTTCTACGACTCGTTCTTGGGTCCAACAGCTCGGCTGTGGAACGATTTGTCGGCCTCTGTGTTTCTTCCCTCCTTCAATACGGGTCTCATCAAGACCCACGTTCATTCCTTCCTCTCCTCTAAAAGACTCTCCACACAGGGTATTCAATGATGACGGAGGCCCTCAGATAAATTATTTTCCTCAGGATCTCATGTGTCGAGCTAATGTAAAAAAAAATGGTTGTCTGTAAAGTCGGTTTACGGACGATAATTTTACGTGATAACGTCATATAATAACGATGGAGTGGAAGAGAGATAGATGCGTCACAAGCCGAACGTTTGTTCCGCGCTCTCGCTTGCACGCTCGGCTCAGGCGGAATATGACAATGAGTCATGCTTTTTCGTGAGTGCAGCCGTTCATCGATTTATAAAACGTTATCACGTCAAAAATAAATGTTAGGGCATTACTTTTAAACGTCGATTATTGAAATAGTTCAGAATCGGGTGTTTCGATTATGCTCATCACTATCACTATTATTACACAGAGCTGCAAGTGAGACAAAGAGAATTCTGTGCATTCCTAAAGCTCTAAGCACAAGCTAAAATAAAATATAGCGTCCAGCACCGGGAATTCTGTCACAATATTTCTAGAAAATACCGAGACTCCGACTAGGAAACAGTAGTGTGTATTTTTAAAGTGAATGTGTTTAGAAACGTGACACATTATAGGATTACTCATCGGAAAAGGAATCAGCAAATGAAAATAGGAAGAAACAAGTGACATATAAAGTAATTTAAAAATGTGTTAAATAATTAACACAGATCGATTGGCACAATTTAGCAGATGGATGAAGTGAAGTTAATACGAATGAAGGAATGAGAAATCCAAGAACAGATAGGTATCAAAAATCACAAACAATTTCAAAATTCCTTGAACTACATTCATTATGCCGAGTTTCTTTGGAGTTAGAAGTAGGTTACGTTTTTCAGGAGATTTGCAAATTGCGTTAACGTCTTCTGGGAAAAATTAACAGGAATTAAAGAATACAATGTACATTAATACAATCAAAATTAGATCCATTTTAAAATTAATGAATTGTAAAATTGTGAACAAAGTTGATGAACATTTTTTAGCATGCCAAATTGATTGGGACTTGCCGACAAAGTAAATCAAATGAAAATAAAGTACCTACACATATTATTTTCAATTTTTTTAATATGAATACCGCACAAGAGTCCCAACTGCTCCCGTCTGGAGCCAATGAGACTATGGCATCCCCAATTGGGGTTTGTTGTGAGGCTGAAGGTAGTGGGGAGAGGAAGGAGATGGGGAAGAGGAAGGTGGGAAGTACCTGGCTATTCAGATCTGGTCACCAAACACGACTAAAGCCATTTCAAGCAACGTTTCAATTCTGAATGGTGGTCTTACACCAGGGCGATACTGAGAGTATCTACCACTCTGGAACGTGCCGCAAATATACTATATATTATTTTAAATGAATAAATTGTGAAATAACACAAATCAATCAAATGAAATTTATTTGCCACGCCGGGATTCGATCCCGCGACCTTCGGATTGCTAGTCAAGAGTCTTATTTGTTTTAATTAAATTTAAAAAAAGAAGAATTCCAAAATAATTTCTTGGCCATTGGTTACCATGATAAGCCATCACGACAAGATATTATATTTGAACAGCATTAAAAAATACATTTTATATATCATCTTTGGGGATGTTGTGTGGAGGGTTTTTTCAAGGAAAAGAAAGACAGGAGAGTTCTGGGAAGGAAAAGGTTTTAAGAGTGGGTAGGAATCAGGGGTTCAGTGTTTCCTGGTCATCCACCTCCAAGACCCAGACAAACCTCACCCCATGAACCCGGGCACCCCAGCTGAATCACCAAACGTAGCGAACCACTTGCAGCTTGTCCTATGGCAGAGGCAATAGGTGTGCAATGCAATGCACATGCAAAACCATGGACGGGTTGACGAATAATTTACGAAATCTTTAAGCTATTGAAGTTCTGTTATTATCTAAGTACTGTGAAACAACCGGCCCGTGATGAAATAATAACAGAATACGAATAGAATTTTTCACTATTGAAATTTGATGAACTGTTTCAAATTCTTTGAAACAACCCGTCATTAGTAAAGAGTGAAAAGTAACCGAAAAACACACCAAAACGTACACGCCGTTCAAAATAGTGGATTTGAAACAAAAGCAGGCATTATTTCAGTCCATACAAAAGCCATACAAATCGCAAACCAATCAGTCGAACGTATCGGCTACTGTTTCCAAAGCCAACACCTTGTTCAATGTTTGGTGTAAATTGTAAATGTAAAGGGTGGTGTCGGTAGAGTTAGAATGGGAGTGCAGTTCCTACTCGATACTGGACAAGTGTGGCCGGGTATTTGATACGTACCGGGAAGCCAATGGAATGAAGCCTAGCTGGGGGTGTGATGTGTTGCAAGTTTACCTTTGAGGGGTGTCGTAATGTACTTAGTGCATTCAAGGTTAATGCGCAGCCGTTGTTTGGAAATATACTGCGATGTTTGTATTGATTTGTAGCTGTCGAAGCTTGTTGTGGTGCAACGGAGTGGATAGTTTTATAATACATATGCATCTTAAATTGGGTTTTAGAAAAGTGGCTTTTAGAGATACTCCTAACGTTGAAATGGCCTGTGGTTATTAGGCCCGTTATTAGGAGCGCATTTTGCATAGAGAATTGTTTATTTTCATTAATAACAACCAATATACCTTACGGAAGATAAAAAAGATTGAATGAACATAAAGACAGTTTTGTGACACTGCAGATCCAGGCTTTAGCTTTTGGGTACCTGGGTACTTATTTATTTATTATTTTGTAATGTTATGCGTTGATTAATTAATTCAAATAGATTTTTTTGACGTGATAACGTCTTATAAATCGATAAACGCCGGCTGCACTCACGAAAAAACATGACTCATTGTCACGTTCCGATTGAGCCAAGTGTGCAAGCGAGAGCGCGAAACAAGCGTTCGGCTTGTGACGC
Organism: Glyphotaelius pellucidus; assembly: GCA_936435175.1. NCBI lineage: Eukaryota > Metazoa > Arthropoda > Insecta > Trichoptera > Limnephilidae > Glyphotaelius > Glyphotaelius pellucidus. The sequence continues at coordinate 37,938,571 of OW386545.1, read as the reverse complement.
ATCTATCTCTCTTCCGCTCCATCGTTATTATATGACGTTATCATGTAAAATTATCGTCCGTAAACCGACTTTACAGACAACCAATTTTTTTAAAAGAAAGACAATCATTCCCGCGTAACGAAAAACGTCACGATATTTGAAAATCTCCTACTACTTTCACATTGGAGGGGACCCCACCACTTTCCCAACGGCTGTGTGAGGAAACTGATTGTTTAACCTCCTTAGCCGCACACGTCAGGACTCTAATTTTTTTGTAAAATGGAAGCTACATTTATTTTTAAACGAATCTAGACCCTCCAATGTCCCTGCATGCATAATTGCTACTACTTTCACAGTAAGCGGTAAATGTTGCTTGTGTCGTGATGAAGGATTTAGCCAGCCGAGTAATTGATCTCACGACGCCTGGATGCCAACGCAGCCGCCGATCGTCCAAAAGCATTATTAGATAGTATAATATCAACAAATTTGCTGTATTTTTTTCAGGTTTGAATATAAAATGTTGATAGAATATTTTACTACAACGCATAAATCAAATCGGCGTCAATCGTTTATCACGATTAGCGATGGTTTGGTGTAATTTATTAGCTACTCCGATGATGGACACTGTAAAGCCCAGGAATAAAACCTACCAATAGTGTCGAGATACACGGGATAAAGAATATATTATGTATCGTACCAACGCCATACTATAATATTAACAATCGATATGTATGTTTAACATGCTTTAACTTAATTGAAATTACTCACCGCAAAAGCACCACCAAAAACATCTGCTAAACTGTAATAATTTAACCAAATACTTGTGTTCAATTATAAATGAATGTACATAAATAAACCCGAACCTTTTCCAGCTGATGCCTAGGTTCAGGAAACATTCACTTCCCAGCTTTATCAGTATATCTTCATCCTGCCTAAGTGGATCCTGTAGCATATGCCACGTTGATACCATCTATCCTTCAATCGTCCCGACGCAACCCGTTTGTTCCGGCTCAATACGTTTTATTGGAGGAATTAAGGACGTAGAGTGTGCCCGTCTGTCATTGGCCGAAGCGTGCCGGACCTGATCAAAAGGAATGCCATTGTTCCCGACGAACATTTGCCGGTTCAACTGGACATCCGGCCTGATGACAGTTGGCTCAAACAGACTTGTTGATTGTAAATTGACCACAGTTTGCCGTGATCTATAATTTTCGATTTGATGCCCTCTCCGTGCGCTGCAATTAGAATACTGCGTGTTAACAAATACACAGAGAATAGAGCTAACATACGCCTGTGGATGACTACCTAACTCTTGTATGATGACGCTTCGACCTGTCAAGGGCCAAGGAAAAAACCACGTAAATTTCGCAAAATTTTGACTCTGACGCAATATTTTGTGGGTTTATTTTGTGCTATCGTATATTATATTAGCCCAAACACATTCCTCGAACAATAAACTACGCATAAAAACAACATTACTTGCGTTTATTCGATAAATTATTAGGTTTTTCGATCAATTTCGCGACCTACCACGCTCGGAATTTGACAGTTCACACAAATAAATTTATTACATATTATTCCGAGTGGCTAGGCGTATTTCGGATACCTCTTACGTCAAGAACGAGAATGCCCCAAGCGATTCTTATCTTGCCTTCACACGGTTTCTTTATACATAAGGGTTAAAATCGCATTTAAAAATAAAAATAATTGAAAATTTTTGCGTGTACCCGGCCATTTACAGGACTGAATGACTTTTAAACCAGTAATAAGGGAAGTTCATATAACGCTGTGTTCACTAGAAAATTTAATGAATTTGCCGTACCAATGGGAAGTTACGCAATTTGATTATTTTTTTCTAATAAGTTCATCTTACGCAGTGAAAATAAATATTTATTATTGGCCAGTTGACGGTATGAATGTTAACCCTTCGGTGTCGTCTAATAAAAAAAATGCGATTCGCATTAGATATGGTTTGTTGTTATATTTCAAGAAGGTCCCATAGTTTTTTTTTATTTGTTTGATAATGCCTTCAGAAGGCGAAACAGCTGTCACGTGTAATAATAATTATCTAGCATAACTTGTTTAAAAATAAATTGTTTTTATAAATTGAATAATAATATTATTGAAATAATAATAATATTATAAAAGAAATAAAAAATTAAAATGGAGTTCTACAAATTAAACTTGATAACAATAAAAAAAAAAAAAAAAAAACATGTTTTTTCTGTTAAATCATCCGACATGAATCGATTTTAAATTTTACTTTGAACTTGTTGCATTTATAAGTACGAGTACCTATAAACATTGTTTTCACTAAGTATTCAAGTAGTTCTTTTAGGACCGTTTTGTCAGGCTGACAATAATAAGACACTTAATAGTGCCGTTTTTACGTTCTTAAAAAGAAGAGTAAATAGTTTCAACAGAGAATCTAGTGACCAACTAAATGTTAATATATTACGTCAATTACTGGGACAATCTGTAGGCCCGGCTTCGGGGAACAACCCTTGACTGGAAAGGGCTAAATTAATATTTATTGTGTCGGGCTGTCAGGCCCTAGCTATGCTTTATACAAGGGACGCCGAATTTACAGTTTATAGGAAGGTTTTAATAGGACCCAATGGTTCTTTTGATAAAGGTATTCAATTAATATCACTTGTGGACGTGTTCTGATAGATTTGGAAAACATAAAAGAAAGTTTTTTTAAACCTCCGTGATAATCTGGAGTGTGCTCTGTTGGCCCCTTTCGAGCTCTTAAATGCCTGAAAAAAAAACAAATGCCCCTTAGTGTAAAGTGCAATTGTCAAGAGAATTGCTTTATTAATAGGTCATGCATACGATACGATTGTAACCCCCAGCCAGGAGCACTCCTGTCCCGGTGAGACCGGTAAACCGAGGGTCACTGATTTGTTAGGACTTGGAACACGTGCTCTGAGGATGGGAAGGAGGTTGGAGTTTAATCGATCGGTATACATGGCAACCTAATAAGCCAATATTGGAATTTAGGATGGGCAGGAATGAAGGAATGGATTGAGCGTTATGATTTTCTTTTTCCATTTTTTCATGCCTTCCTTTTTCTTGCCTCTTCTCAGCTTTTCTTGTCTCTTCTTGCTTCTTTTCGTCTCTTCTGGGATCTTATCATCTCTTGTTGACTCTTCTTGGATCTTCACGGATCTTCTTGGTTCTTCTCGCCTCTGCTTGGTTCGTCTTGTCTCTTCTTGCCGCTTCTTGAAAGTCTCTTCTCGGCTCTTGTTGGCTTTTTGTGGCTTTTCTTGTCTCTTCTTACTTCTTCCGGGATTCTATAGTCTCTTCTTGGCTCTTCTTACTTCTTGGATCTTCTAACCTCTTTTAGGCTTGGCTTGTCTCTTCTTGAATCCTCTTGTCCTTCTCGACTCTTCTTGGCCCTTTTTGCTTCTTCTCTTCTCTACTTGCCTCTGCTCGGATCCTCTTGGACCCCATCGTCTCTTCTTGGCTCCTATTGATTCTTCTTACCTCTTCTTGCTTTTTCTTGCATCTTTTCACCTCTTCTTGGCTTATCTTGTCTCCTCTTCGCTCTTCTTGAGTCTTTTAACTGACTATTCTGATCTATTCTTGTCTTTTCTAGTCTCCTATTTGCTCTTCTTCTTGGCCTGTCTTGTTTCGTTTTGTGTCTTCTCGTATCTATATATTCGCTTACACACGTCAATAATATTAGCGCGCTCCTCCTAACACACAAATTTCCCTACTAAACAATCTTCATAATCTTTTTGGACGCATACAGATGATTATGGTCTTTAGAACATAGGCGTCAGTTGGGAATGCTGCATTTCTTCCACTGGCATTACGTTACTTAAAGTGCTTCCAATGAATCGCATTGTTCCACCATTGCACCGGTGAACAGCCGGGAGACAAGCGTGTGTAAATTGAAGTTTCTTCATAAAAGAACAGTCCGTTTTTACAACTCATTCTTTTGCTTAACAGGTCAGTTGTAGAATGACTTATTAACGTTTCTCCCTGCTACAACATGGGTCTCTTCGAGACCACTATTATAAAGCTTTTATCAAAAGATAAAAAAGCCCTGAGGCAAACCTCAGGACCTCCTGTTTGGAGTTATAACCTACAATATAACCAACATATTAGGTATAGCGACACTGTAGTAAAACTTGCAAACTACCACTAAAGTTTACCATCAGACACACAACCAAAAGCTCGAGTACCGGAGGTGAAAGATCTAATGACAAAGTTATGACCCGCTGTTAAATAATGTTACTATCAAATCGGAAGGCAAAGGAAGACAAAGTTCTTGGAAGTTCAGCAAGACATTTAAGAGGTGGTGGGGGTAAATACTTCCGATCAGCTGTGCACGGAGCACGTGACACAAATCACCTCCCCTATTCTTTATTCAACAAGCTGTGCTTAAAGAGACCATTGCACACTGTACATACAATATTAACCATTGGTTTCACGAATCTACTGTTGCAGTTTTTTTTTCAAAACCATTTTCAGGTAAGTAACATAATTCAACAATAAGACTATGTAGGTACATGGTTCGGGACAAATTGCTCAGGCGTAAATTTCACGTACCAACATATTAAACTACCAGAATTACACAGGGACGAAAATACACACACACGAAATTACACAAAGAGAGAATTAGATCTACACCATAGAAATATGAATATTATATTTATTTATTTATTTCTATATATTACAGTATTTACCTATAGATCAATTTCGAAAACATTTTTACATAATATATTTTGTAATTTTATTGTTGGGTGTAAGGTAGGTATGTCTATGATCTTCACCTTTTTAAAATGTGAATACCGCACAAAAGTCCCAACTGCTCCCAATCGCCTGCAGCCAGTGAGACTATGGCTGAAGGTAGCGGGAAAGGGAAGGAGGAAGGTGGGGAAGTCCTTGGCTACTCAGATCTAGTCACCAAACACGGCTAAAACCAATTCAAGCAGGGGTTATGCCGTGTTGCGCTACCGCCTTCTTTAGCCAACGTTTCGGACAGCGTTACAGTTAACACCCCAAAAACAAATAAAATAACAAAAATACTTTTGGCCGTGAAATTCTAAAAACGTCATCTTTGGGGATGCTGTAGGGAGGGTATTTTTGGGAAAGAAATGAGAGGAAGTTCTGGGAAGGAAAAGGGTATGAGGGGTGGGTAGAAATCTGGGGGCAGCGTGTCGAGGAGTGACGGATATATTAATCCATTCCCGGGACAGCGGTACCCATACTTAGCCTCCCTCGGTGCAACACCAATTCTAAGCAGAACTCCTTCATTTATCGCACATCCAACACTTTCAACACACACTACACACAATTTGACATTTTCAACTCTGCACCACACTCTTTAAAATCACACAGGCGGTCTATCATTACTTCACAACAACAATAACTACCCATCTAATGCAATCTTCACCTAATGAACTTCTTTTTTTTTAATTTAAAATTTTTGTTTTTTGCTTTGCATATTTTTATAACTATACCTCAACATAACCAATCCCCCCCCATCCTACCCCCTCCCTATTCCCACCTAAATAACTTATAATAATTGTTTCTTGTATAATAATATAGTACCCACTTGGGTATAATACCCATGTGGAAACTTGTAAATGGTATAATTATTGTGACTTAATTACTATTTCTCTGATATTAATGTAAACTGTTGATCTCCCAAATAAAATAAAATAAAATAAAAATACCAAAATTCTGAGCATGCCAAAACATGCCGCAAATATACCTTATATTATTTTAAATGGTTAATTTGTGAAATAACACCAATCAATCAAATAAAATTTACTTGCGCACGCCGAGATTTGAACACGCGACCACCACCGGATCGCTAGCCTACTGAAAATATACAAGTCAAATATTTATATTTTTTAGTAGATTTAAATTTTAAGTTTGGGTTTAAAAAATTAAATATAAAAAAAATTACTGCTAACTTTTTTCACATCTTTAATTCCAGTAAATGTAATTCGCATGAAGATTAAAAAAATCGCGTTTTCGCGCGTAAAAATGACGAATTTCGTGTAAAAATTCGCATTATCACAAAAAAAAGTTTTCAGGTGTTCAGAAATGAGTGTTTCGCGGAACACGTGTTCGTAAATATTTTACAGCTTTACTTTTGATCAAAATATACAAGATCGGAATGCGTTACACGTCATACATAAGTATTAAATATTATATCAGCGTAATTCCGCGTCACGCCGCGCGCGGGTCCGGTTCCAATATTAGATTCTGCGGGTCCAATCCCGGGATTACGGGATGAAACCTTTCGCAGCTTCCCGGTGAAGTCCCGTCCTCTGCGAATACCAGGCCAGAGGTGGATCCCGAAAGGTTAATTGAGTATCAGCGGTGTGATGCTTCAAAGCTATGATTATGGGATATTTTGCAACGCAATCTAGCCCGGTATTGGGGCGGCATTTAAGAAGTTTTGATAGCGAGATGGAAGTTTCAAGTTTGACCTACTTGACGGTAATGCTGCGTGTACATTTACGAACGTGAACGGGAACCGAGCCTTGAATTATGGGAAGGGAACGGAGGTTACATCGTTTATACGTACCCTTAAATGTTAATTTATCAAAAGATTCAAGAATAATTAAACAAGTGGCTGTTACAAAGGGGAATACAATTCCCCGATACCACCCAGCGACTGAACAGTTGATATTCGAACGGTCGGCCTATTTGAGCATTTGAATAAATTGTGATCAAAATCACAAGAACTTGACAGTTATGCTTCACAGCTAATCACTTTTATAATTTTTTTGTTGTTGTTTACGTTTTCATTCAGGACCTCAGGGTTCATGGTATCTTATTTTACAAGTTATACGTATGAAAAAATTAACAGTGTTTTTTAAAATGCTATTTAAGACACTTCTTACGAGATTTTTGCTCAATTTTAAACGAGTCCCGTTTTATAAAATATTTTCACAATTTCGGCTTAAATATTATCGTTTTTAATATTAGCGAGCTCCCTCTAACATTCATATTTACATATCTCATAGTCTTCTTTTCTTTTTGAGGGCTTACTACCGGGTCTTAATTCGACTCTTTATCTCATTCCAGCGCAAACATTGTTACTATAAAAAATATATATATTATATCGACTTTAATTCGAAGACTTAACGCATTATCTCATTCCATAGAGATAATGCGTTAAGTCTTCCTCGGGCGTCCCCGACTTCTTCCAACATTCAAATCACACTCTAACCCAGGGTTTCCTAACCAGTGGTCCGCAAGAGCTAGAATATGGTCCGCGAAAGATTTCAAACTTTCAATAACGCGCGCCGGTTAAAGCGGCGCTTCCCCGCTCAAAAAGAAGCAGGTGGAGAGATATACAATTGCGAATCTTGGACAGGGCGCGCTAATATTTTATATGATAAAATCGAAGCGAAAATTGTGGAAATGCTTAATAAAACATGACTCGTTTAAAATAGAGCAAAAATCTCGTGGAAGGCATCTTAAGTATCATTTAAAGAAACATTGTGAATTTTTTCACAAATATAACTTGTAAAATAATAGATACAGACTTGTTTTAAATAATTTTCGGAGCATACTTTGCGATTTTTTTTGCAAATTTCATAAAATTTGCGTTTCGGCGTGGAACGTGTCTAGATATTATCTTAAAAAAATAACATATTTTTTTAAGAGCTTAAAAACTTCAAATGTTCAAGGGAGACATGTAAGAAATCGGCAGAAATTCGAGTAGCGGCGGCTTAACAAGCGAACTCAGCGCGCGGGTGGTCCCTGTTCAAGGAAGTCTGAAAATAAAAAAAAACCCGTTCCCACCCCATCCCATCTCGCCCCAGTCCCAAATCCCATCTCGCCCCAAACCCATATCCCATTCCGCCCCCTCCGTTGCTGTAAATGTAATCGTGACAACATTCAGTTTATCACTATTGTACCTTGTGTACCCTGTCAAAAAAATAAATGCAATAGTGGTCCCGGGTCAGTAAAAGGTTGGCAAATACTGCTCTAAACACTTCAGAAATTAATGAGAACAAACTTAGAATTTTTCAACGAAAATGGTTCAGTAGTTTTAGAGTCTATAGGACACACAAGCGTACGGATATTGTCTTTTAATTATATATAAATTGAAAATAGATTGATCTTTTTAATATTGTTTATTACAAAGAGCAGTTCAAGAAGCTCATCATAAATATAAGAAGAGTGCTAAAAAGTCACTTACGTGAATGCGCAGAAAATAAATGGGATGAATGGTCGAGAGGCTAACGAGAATAAGAAGGAAATGAAAGAAGCGACGCCGAGAAGAGAAAAAACTTTTTCCAGTGCTGTTTGTCATAATGTGTCAGGAAGCCATTAGCAGCCAATGGAATGAACGAGTTTGAATAGAGAACAAAGTCGAAAGCCAATAAGATGAACAAGATTAATAGAAACAATGTTATGGTAAATCTCCTTCAATGCCTTATCGATCGTCCTTGGGTTCATCTGAAATCCAATAAGTGCAAGAGGTTTTACATGTTAGTAGGTAGAAGATCGGAATCTTTTATATTATAAATAAACTAGCGAGTACCAAGCATGCGTTGCAATGCCACTCAAAGAAATAAAATGTTTAAATTCTGTTTTAAAATCGCCGCTACGCTATACCCGACTACTCAGTTGCGACGTGCGATGGAAAATATATTTTTATTGTTTTTAATAGAAAAAATATCATTGGAGAGCAAAACGACGTCTTATTTTGGTACTCGAAATATGAACATGAATCGCTGGTTAAAATTCTTCCGGTATGTGCTGTTACACCCTGTATGTTGATGTTAATACATTATGTATAGCTGATGTCCCCGGAGTTGCTCGGGCTTTGTGCAGAGTTTTTGAAAATCTGACGTAGGCAGTAATTTTCCTCTTACTTTGAAAACCAAGCGCAAAATTTCATCAAAAAGTATCAAAATACTGCTTTAAGGGGTATCAAATGGGAATGGGTTAATTTGTGGCGAAATTTTGAATAGACAGTGACCTTTCCATTGTTTTGTAGGTGAAGTGTGCAAAATGTAATCATCCTCCGAATAAAACTTAAGATTTGCGTACACATCAAATTGACAGCCCGCTACAGACAATGAACTTTATATATTAGACTAGAAGATACCCTAGTAAATTAGACGACTTCGAAACTTCAAATTATTTAAAATCAGGAAAGCCTTTAATACCGCATAATCAAAAAACAATCACACCTAATGTATTAGTTCTGTTTTACCACATACCTAACCAATTACCTACCTATTCTTCTACCCACCGCACACTCAATAACTGTTTTCTTACGAAGGAAAAAGGTTTTTCGAAAAGTTCAGTTATTAAAATACGATATTATCTAGTGGATTTTATTCCATTTTTAACTCGTTGTGTTCATGCTGTTTGCTTCTGCTTGCCTGTTGGCTGGGTAACGCTTTGGTGAAAAATAAATCAGTGCAATATTTCCAAAAGTGACCGATGAAGTAAGTATTAACGACTAATAACAACTGTGATGTGGTATCATTGCTACCCAAATAAACATACCATTTTATAAAGCCCACACATCTGTCTGTCCTGATGTCAATAATGGATGATGCCAAAGCTCTCCGAAACGTTACGTAACTCAAGGAGAACTAAAAGACTTGTTTAATTTAATCAATTCAAATTGTAAATAATTTTATACGAATATAATAGCAATACATTTATATTTATGTTTGAATCAAATAGAGCCAATAGCATTGATATCTATAAATGCATAATGCATGTTTGAATAAGCTTTTGTTGACTTCAGTCGGTACAACCAGCGAAGTGTCGGATGAACACGAAAATACAATGCGCAGTAATCACCGAGCTTTTCATGTCGACTGCGGCTCAGAATTCGGGGAAATGTAGAAGCCAGGAGCTCAGCAGTCGACAGAGGTAAAGGTTGAACGAGGGTGGAATCACAAAGGATAGCTGCATTATTGAAGGGCGTGCTGACTTCTGGAAAGGCTGTGTGTTGATTTTGGAAAAGGAAATACATAAACAAGAATTATCAGATTATTACAATAACAACGATTGTTATTGTTAGTGCGCTGTTTGCGATACGGCGGGAATATTGAACGAAGTTCAGATTTGAGATATAATATTGCTTGGAAATGATTCTGTTTTTTTTAAAGCAACGGAATCTTTTCTCAGAATCAAATATCACTATACACGTAAATGTATTTTTTTAAACGAAAGTTTTTCTTGAGACTCGTTGAATTTTTTGTCACTTTCGTGAGGAAATAAGATAAGAACGAAATTGCGTACGAACTGGTGAATCGAGGTACTTACTAACAGGCACGTATTTTCATATAGTGCAGATTACACTTGCAATAAGGAAATGTGCTAGAAGTTAAGTACCTACGTACTGGTTTCGTACCCTACTTCGCCCGGTTTGCTTCCAGTTGTGTCATAACAATAGACGAACGTATTGAATTATTCGCATTTATTTATTTATTTATAAATAAACGCCCTTTTTAGGGGCTTTTACATATATAGCATAGAAAAAACATTTTATTGTACATAACTGAACTGCCTCAATAACAATATTTTATATTTATTCAAAGATAAATTGAAGATGTCCACTGACTTGGTATAATTGTTTCCCTCAATTAGTATTCTGGGCAAAGAGGAATACATATGGTAGTTAGTCCCAGAATTTCTGCACTGAAATAAATCCTGACTTCTAGTATTACGAAGTGGAATTCGGAAGCTTATCAATTCAAGTAATACCGAACTATCAACTAAATCATTTAGAATTTTATATAAAAATACCAAGTCAGTGAAAATTCTTCTGTCTGACAATTTAAGCATATTCATATCGTTTAAAATTGTGTTGTAGTTTAACATATTAGCATCCGATATTTTACCTATGGTATATATTATGCGTGCAAATTGGATGAGAGTAAGTACCCATCAGCTTTTGAAGATAACTATGGAAGGAAATGATTTTTTTTTAAATTTAACGAGAATTTTTATTTTTTTAAAACTCTAATTTAATAAAAATTATAGTTTTTTAAATTTCTTGATCATGTAACAAATTCTAGACATTTTGTCTAGGGTTTTATCCACAATGTGCATTTGTTACTTAATTTAATTTATTTTTTACCGGTTTCGACACATCCGTGACATTCACGAGCAATCTTAAAACAAACTTAAAAATTATACAAATACAGAAATGATTAGACATTATTAGGCGAGGGTAGTGAGGGTGGAGATTTAGGTGGAAGGGGGAGAACAATGGAGAGTCAATATAATAAGGAAAGATGGTCAACAAAGGTGACTTATAGGGTGCTATTATCTTGTTGACTAAATTAATTTTTTTTTGTTAATTTCTAAGGTTTTTTCTTAAGATTTCAAAGGCTTCATCACTTCCACTACACCACCTAATAATATTAGCTAATCATTTCTGGACTCGTACAATTTGTTAGATGTAACAACGCTGGTGAATGACGCGGATACGACGAAATCGGTAGCAAATAAATAAAATTAAGTAAAAAGAGTACATTGTATAAAACTATTCAAAACAAAATTTCTAGAATTATAGTACCTACATCTAGATCCGATGAGAACATACTGTAGAATTATCGATGTTTTACTGGGTAAAAATAATATAATTTTTAGATTCTTTCGCAAGATCCACCGATCTTCTATATCAAAAGAAGGGCTACTAAGGGCGAAAAGGCATTTATTTAAGATGAAGGGTGGAGGGACGTCTTGTAGTTATAGTTTATGGAACTGGGGCGCATTATATTATATGGAGTGAAAGGGAAAGCTCTGCGCTGAAACGATAAAATGGCGACCGCAAATTGTTTGGAGGGTGTCGGCAGCAATTTAAAGTAAATTGTTATTAACACTGTCAACGGAATGAGAGCTATGAAGTCTTTTGTCAATGAAGAATATGGCAGAGGGACGGTTATAGGCGTGATGGGGAATTTCTCTATTTCAAGGGTTGCTTAATAAACATGGAACTTTGCCATTATTTAATGCCCAGTTGCTCCACCTTAACAAAAACCAAGACCATAAAATATTACACTTCACTGATTTAAATTTTGTACAGCTCTCAGTAGGAGCGTTACAAGTTATTGTGAATCCATTGTTGTCTTGAGACATCCACGGGTAGAATTTGAAATTGTTTTCATAAATTAATCTAGCTACCCAAGGACATACTTTTCATCGAATATACCCGTAATTATTTTATCATAATTCTATTAATCGTGTCTGCAAATAAAATCAAAGATAATCATATTTTGTAGGTACACCGTTTCTGAAAACTAGTGGTATAAGCGGAAAACTGGTGAATCTTACACAGAGTCCAATCTGAGAATTTAGATTTTTTTTAAACTTTTTTTCCATTTCAATAAAGCTGATATTGACACCCAATCTTCCGACTTTTCTCAAATTTTGGTCGTAAAAATTGCAAAATAGGACTTAATTCATTCGAAAACGAAAATTGAAATAAAAAACGTGTAGATTGTATGTCATCCGCTCGTCTTACGAGCGGGTGTCTAGAAACTCGTATTACGAGTTTCCAGACACCGTGTATAATATGCGTAGGTAATTGGATTAATTGCATTGTTTTCACACTTTATTATATTGCTAAGCTAATATATTGTACATGCATGATTTTGTATCTCAATTAAACATAATTTCATGACAATAATATTGTCATTCTTATGGATTCCAGAAATTTATAAAATTCTTGACGACTGACAACTGTTTACACTTTCTAACCGTTTTTTGCGTTTTTAAAGACGTCGTTAAAGAGTTATTTGATAATTAAACTTATTTTTCTAAGGGCGGGTTGTTTCAAAGAATTTGAAAAATTTGTTCAAATTTAAACTAAAAATTCAAGTTCTGCAAAGGTTACATTCAAATTAAGTTATTATTTCATCATATGCCGGTTGATTCAAAGTACTGGATAATAACAAAACTTGAATATTCAGTTTGAAATTTGACAAATTATTCAAATTCTGTGAAACAACCAGTCCTTAGATTTTAATCTTCTACATAAACTAATATCTTTATATATAAAAACCTCGCGTCACGATGTTTGGTCGAGATAAACTCCGAAACTGACTGATACTTAACCGATTTTGATGAAATTTGACTTACTGTGAACTTAAAAGACAGAATAGTTTGTATCTCAATTATTGACCTCAATATTTATTTTTGCGAATCAAATGTTTGATTTAGGACAATGCATTGTAATTATTTATAAGTTACGTAAGTTTCTAACATATGGCGGTTGAGTTAGTTTATCGACACAATACTTGGTTACCTAGGTTGGGTAACCATTTAGTAAATGGTGTTGTGTTTCAATTCACAACACAGCAAAGCGTGGCCGGATAAGCTAGTAATACTTATAACAAGTTCTACGAACAGGCACAGCGTTTTTAAAGAGCGCGCGTATGAACGTATTTGTATTTGGTTCAAACTGGTTCGAAATAACGAACAAGTCCGCAGTCCCCTTATTTCTTAAAAATGACTACTATATTTGACTAACAATTTCCACGAAAAAGAAAAGTTTTCCAAACATCAGCGATGTCATTACAGAGAATAGTTGGTTGGGGCGAGCTACCGCAGTTACCAACCCTGACCACAGGATCGAGGGGAGAAGGTACTCGCGCCCCGCTCTGCCTACCGCGGCGGATACTGGGGTGGAATTAGACGGACGATGTGAATAATGGATGGTATTCGTGCCCAGTGCCCACTGCCCACTGCCCACTGCCCACTGCCCACTGCCCGGGCAGCAGACGGTGGCGAGGGTACCGTAGGAAGAACTGCGATAAACCACAAATACGGATCAATTAAATAAATGAGTATAGATGCGTATAATTTCATAAGTCAATTATTATTTCCGTTTCTTTAGTAGCACTTGGTAATGAACTTGAATTATTGAGTAACACTATTTTCGATTAATCTTTTCTACGAACCGATTAACATCATGAAAAATATAAATATCATTTTGGATAAATTGAGGCTTTTCTTTTCACTTCTCCCTTGAGTAGAACTAAAATAAAAATGTTGATTACTTTACAAAAAAATATAAGCGTGAACTAAAAAATGTATTTTGTAATTCATCTTCATCCACATTCACTTCATCCACCATCATTCACTTCATCCACCATAACACAGGGACATCCCTAGCATGGCGGATGAATTAACACAATTTTTTTTTGTTCATTGTATAAACTTCTTTTAATAAATAAATAAAATAAAAATTAGAAATGTATGAACGCGTATATAAGAAACAACTTTAAAAAATACAATTTTATGGCAAAGATTATCTATGACAGTTTATCTTGATTTTTATAATATTTTTTTTTTTCAAAAAGAAAAACATGCATTTCCCTGGCAATATTTGAAAACCTTCTACTACCACTACAGTAAGCGGAAAATGTTGCTTGTATCGTGAATTAGCCAGCTGAGGAATCGAACACGCGACGCCTGGCTGGGAGCCAAATGCGATGCCAATTCAGCCGTTGACCGGTCAATGATATGAATTGTTTATATATCACGTAATAAGGCAGACTGGGATTGCAATATTCTCCCAGTCCTGTTTGATTAAAAACTAAAATTAAAAAAATTCTTTCTCATAAAACCACTATTACGCTAAAATCGATCATTCCCAGACTCTTGCCAAGCGATTTTACGCCTACCGATATTACTATATTCATGTTGCTATAAGGCACATTAAGAATGTACCTACATATTTTTGGTTATGTATTCCTCTTAAAAGATTAAATTTTTATATTATGAAGTCACTATGTATTTATTTATGGTGATCAGAATTACCATTAATTTCTGGGCTGCCTGGTATTCATAAAGACTAGGAGAGAATCTAGATTTATTGTCATTTCAGTATCTGAGACAAAAGACAGAAGAACAAAACAATTTAACAACTAACCGCAATGAAAACCAGTGATTCCGAAAAAAAACACAAAGGCTACAACGAATCCTAAACATTGTGGTAAGAGTAAATACAAAGTCAGTATTTCAAAGAATAAAGTTTTGTATTAATTTAATATTTTAGTTTTAAATAACAATATTAAAATGTGAATTGTATAAAGGAAGAGTGTTCCGATGTGGTTCTATTTATTAAAAAAAATACAGATTTATTTCGAGATTGGTGAAATTTGCACACACGAAAACAGGCGAAATGTCACTGTATGATATTTCAAAAAAACACCCCACCCCCTTTCCCCATCCTTTAAGCCGCCGCTATTCGAATTTCGACCGATTTCTTACAAATCTCCCTTAAACATTTGAAGTTTATAAGCTCTTAAAAAAACATATCTTATTTTTTAAGATAATATCTAGATACGTTCCACGCCGAAACGCAAATTACATGAAATTCCCTCGATAGAAAAAAATCGCAAAGTATGCTCCGAAAATTATTTAAAACAAGTCTATTTCTATTATTTTACAAGTTATATTTGTGAAAAATTTACAATGTTTCTTTAAATGATACTTAAGATACGTTCCACGAGATTTTGTTCTATTTTAAACGAGTTATGTTTTATCAAGCTTTTTTCGCTTCAATTTTATCACTTCAAATATAAGCGAGCTCTGTCCAACATTCGTAATTACACATCTCTCCATCTTCTTCTTTTTCAGCCGAGAAGCGCCGCCTTAAAGAAAGATTCTATTTTGTAAGAGGAGAATTATTGTCTGCATCTAATTTCTAAAAACTTTGTAAAGCCCGGGCAACGCCGGAGACTTAGATAATCACGCTATAAGAATAAGGGTCTGTCTCTCAAAACACAAATATTGTAAATAATGATCTATTTCAGTTTCAAATCTGTTTTGCTTAGCTTAATGGCATTTAGGCATCGCTAAGCGAATTATCATAAATCAAAAAATTATAACCGTCTGTAGACCGACTAGCGGCCGTCCAAAATCAAAACACGCACGCCGCCAAAATCAAAGTCATAGAACAGTAATAAACGATTTTTCTGACTGTTTTATCTATGAGTAGGTATTTTGTGTATCTATTTCTCCAAGTGTAAAACGTCTGACGAAAATGCACTAATCTAACGACATTAGTACATACAGAGCAGTAAATTATTATTAAATAATTATCATCAACGAACCGTATGGCTTTAACGAAAAGTTAAGAAATGCAATTATATTATGAGCCGATGGCGTTACAATGTTCCCCATTACAGGAAAACAATATTTTCAGCTTATAGAAGGAATTCAAAAATATTGTCAGGTTATTCGTGGTGTACCTATTCTATTTTCTCTGATGAACAATGCAAGTCGGATGATCGGGACTTTCAATGATACTTCGATTCGTCAGGTTATGAGTCGTGTTTATTATCGTCTTATTTACTTACTACGTCTTACTATGAACTGAACTAAACGTCCGTTCTAAAGGATGCTCTGAGTATATTTGCGGAGATCGACTATCTTCGTAACCGTTCAGGTATTAGACCCGAACGGGCGACAGTATCTCTCTAATACAGAACAATCTAATTTAAACTACACATGGCTACCTAAACTACATCTGTGGAGAGACATTGAAACTACATACATATTGGTTCTAAAGGATGTTCTGAGTAGATCTGCGGCAGGAGAAATGGCAACTGAAGCTGAAGGTGCCCAAATGTCGATCGGATACCATCGGCAAACTTCGTACATTAAAAGACAATTGTCTCTCTCAAATATTAAAGCTGAACTCTGTTGAGACACATTAAAACTACATATAGCTATCCACATAAACGAGATCTATTGAGAGATATTAAAACTATGTACATATTCACATTCACTACAGAACCATAATAAAAATTGTAGAAATTTACCCAAGCGTTATTATTATTTATATTATTATTAAATCTGCTCTACCACACGTAATCGCATCAATATTTTATTTTTTTATAAAAGTGCAATACCGCAATATAAAATGTAAAATTGCCGGCAAGCTGCACACCATGAGATAGGACCGACAGATAAGGAAAACCTCATGTATGGTGGTTCGCATGTCACATGTCCCATTAGTCGTACCTACCTCCTCGCCGACAGAATCACGCGTGATGACATGACACATGACCATCCGTTATATCCGAGATGGCAGATTACGCAATACATACAACAATGCACAACGCTGCACAGATTGCTGACTGAACAAATAATAATTATAGTTTGATCATCAAAAATTCTAATTTCGGTTGTCTGGCCTGTGCAGCTCTGGTTCAATGAACTCGGATTTGCTTTGCATTGATTGCGGCCTCCGTGATCAAGGGGTAAGGCTTTCGAATAGCACAAAGAATTTATTTTTATTTTTTATATGAATACAGCACTACCCGCAAGGTGGGAAGTACCTGGCTATTCAGATCTGGTCATCAAACACGGCTAAAGCCATTTTAAGCACCGTTTCAATTTTGAATCGTTGAAAATTGGTCTGAACACCAGGGTGATACTGAGAGTATCTTCCACTCTGGAACGTGCCGCAAATATACTACATATTATTTTAAATGAATAAATTGTGAAATAAGCCAAATTAATCAAATAAATTTATTTGCCACGCCGGGATTCGATCCCGCGACCTTCGGAATGCCTTACCGCTGGACCACGCCGGCCGTCACGGATGTCACGGATTCAAATCCTGACTTGCGCAGATAAAATTTATTTGATTAATTTGTGTTATTTCACAATTGATTTAAAAATTATGTATATCACTTTTGCGGTATTTTCAAGTGTGGATGATACTCTCGGTATCGCCCCGGTTTAAAGACCAACATTCAGAATTGAAGCGTTGCTTGAAATGGCTTTAGCCGTGTTTCACTTCCCCACCTTTCTCTTTCCCATCTCCTTCTCCCCCCCACTACTTCAGCCTCACAACATACCCCAATTGGGGATGCCATAGTCTCACAGACTACCCGCAGGTCATATTTGATGAGGTAATCACATAAAAAAAATAAGTTTCATTTTATAAATTGGAACTGATTGAGTGAAGAATTCAGACAACCGATAAAGTACCTGACATAAATATTACATTAATTATTTTTTTTAATTTTCGTCATTTTAAAAATTGGAAATGATTAGACAAGAATTTAAACTATCCCGTGATTTTTCACGGCATTTAAATAACCAACTGTCTAAACAGAATCTAACAGATTTAAGTCACATATTGCATTAGACCTTTATTCCTCTTACTCTATTACTTACGCTTCACTTATTTATGCTGACTATATATGACTATGGACCAATAGTTGAGAGCTGAAGGGGAGTGGGGAAAGGAAAGATCTGTGGAAAAGGAAGGTGGGGAAGAACCTGACTATTATGATCTAGTCATGAAATACGGCTAAAGCCATTTCAAGCAACGCGTCGATTACAGGGCAATACAACTCTGTAATTTGAAGATAAAATGAATAATTCAAATAACCTACCATGTTGTTAATAAGGTCGTTTTTTTCATTTTCAATCTTACAATTGCGTCCACAAATCTAAGCATTTTCAAAAATGACAAACGTCGTCTGCATACAACAGTTTTCGTTTAAATTAATAACGCCTCGATTAACCCAAGAGAGAATCCGTGAAAAATCTCGGTAAAGATATATTAAATATTTTACTGAAAGGAAGGAAGAAATAATAACATTTAAATAAATGTAGATAATCCTTCACTAATTTTAAAATAAACTATTTAAGAATAGTTATTGAATACAAAAATAAAACAACTGCAATAATATACTTACCGATACCGATTAAACATAACTTCACACAGGAGGCCGTGATGAAAATAATTTCATATTTTTATGTCATCTTTGAGGATGCTGTGTGGGGGGTCTTTTTTTGATCGGAGGAAGGATTGAATGTAGTAGAAGGTGGAAAACACAGAGGCAGACAAATCGTTCCACAGTCGAGCTATTGAACTCAAGAACGAGTCGTAAAAACGATCTGTTCTCATGTGAGAAATATCATCCGTGTACAAATGCACAGGTACAAAGGGTCAAAAACGCTGGTTCCTCAGAGCGTCTTCCATTGAAATGCAGGTAGAACAAGGATAGCGAGGTGTATGATAAGATGAAAATTTGGCGAATAATGATTGGAAATCGTGTCACCCGCTAATGGCATAAAAACTTGCGTGACTATTATTAGAATAATCTGATAATATTTGAACACCTACTAACATCAATATAAGCTTCAAACGTTGTTTTTGCAAAGATGAAGGGCTTAGCTAGCAGAGGAATTGAACTCTCGACGCTTGGGTTGTTCATTCAGCTTCCCAGCTACAAAACTGTCATGTGATTTGAAAACAATTTGATTGGTTCAAAGTATTAACATTAGATTCACCTAAAAAAAATCAAAAATCGCACTTTCATATAATATAAAGTATATTATACGTAGTATAACAATTATGTAAAATATACGATGTCTATTGACTATATATAATGTTATCAAAATGAAAAAATGTAATTAATTTCGAAATATGAAAAGTACGATTGACATAGAAAAATAGGAAATTGCACAGCAATTCGTTCTAAACATATACATGTACAGTTTCACAGACTGTGACAGCACGTCCCCGAAGGCTTTTAACCAGCGATTCCTTTAGCACATTTGAAGCAAATTATATAGAGATGTCATTTTGCTGTCCGATGATATTTTTTCAATTAAAAACAATAAAAAAAAATTTTCATCACAGGTCGAAATTGAATAGTCGGATACAGCCTAGCAAGTCACGTGATAAGCACTCCGTGTCGTTCCAGCAACACGGTAAAACACGAGACGGCTCCATGCCATGCCCACGGAAAATGAAGTCAACCCAACATCTTTTGAAAAGACATTAACCACTGGAGCGATTATGGTCGAAAAATGGACCACTTTTATTTTTCTGTTCCACATTTTCTAACCATTCGTAACACATATATTTATTTATTTATTCATACACGCCTTGAAGGCTTTTACAGAATCACATTATTTAAGTTACACATGTTATTCAGGAGTATAATTGTAAGCTTGAAGTATATAACATTATAAACTACTTTAAGGATACAAACAGGTTTAATATGTACATAGGTATGTAGTTTCGTTATCATTAAAATTGTACAAAGGAGTTAAAAATTTTACGTAGTGTAATAATGGTAAAACAGAAGAGTGCTTAAGATACTTTAAAAGTAGTTATTGAGGAACGTGTAGGTATTTACTATGTTGATTTTATTATTAACTTGATCATGAATAAATTGTTCGAAAGCAAGTTTTTCAAGAATTCAGCAAAATTAACGCAGCGATAAATAGTACCTACACAGAAAAAAATAAATAAAAAATACATGAGTTGTAATATCTTGAAATGTTATACAGATAAGTTCAACAAGTGTATAGTGTGATAGTAAAAAAGTAAAAAATAGTACAAATTATGGTACAAAAAGTACAAGATAATATTAAAACAAAAGAGAGAGAGGATAAAAAGGTAAGTACTAAGGTAATCTTTGTACACATAAGTATTAAATTTTGTTTTTATTGTGAACATGAAGAGACCATCGATTTTAATTTAATCATTAATATATTATTATTGCTAGGGCAGCAAAATTTAAATAGAAATATAAGTCAATGTGAGTTAGTTATTATATTTATAACAATAAATACGAGAGGATTGTTGTTAATTGTGTTCTTATTTGGCTACCTTTATTATTCACATATTTCATGTTTTGCGATAATTAATAATTTGATAAAGGTGCAATTGATTGATATTTATGGCTTTATTTTAAATATTCTAATATACTGAGTTTGAATTTAGACACAGATTGGTGACGATAAATGTCGATCGAGTTGTATTTATTTCCGAGTAAATGGAGTCTTTGGATGGGAGAGTTTATAAAATAATTATTAGCGGAATTGGAACAGAATACAATGCATTCGACCGAGTTTCGCGAGTAGGTACTCGCAAATTAATAAAATTTGTCAAATCGAGGGCGTCCAGTCTGCCATTCGAAATTTTGAAAAGACAAACTAAATCACTTTTTATGCGCCTTGATGTCAAATCGGTTATGTTAAGTAATTCCATTAGGTATATATAATTAAGTTCTTCAATCGGTATACCCAGTTTGTAGTTAATAAATCTTAAAAACTTATGCTGAACTCTTTCAATTTTTTGTTGGTGGGTTTTATATAATGGAGCCCAGATAGTAGAATTATATTCTAAGTTGCTTCTCACCAACCCAGTGTACAACAATTTAAAGGAATTAATTGATTGAAATTCTTTAACTGTTCTCAGAATAAACCCCAGACATTTCATGGCCTTATTGGTTATTTCATTTATATGAGGAACAAAAGTTAATTTATTGTCAAAAATAATACCGAGGTCTTTAATTTGTTCAACTCTTTTAAGAAAAATATTGTTGATGCTATAATTAAATTTAATTGGATTTTTTATTCGGGCAAAAGTAATTGTTTGACATTTTTCAATATTGAGAAACAGTTCATTTAGGGTGCACCACTCTTGTGGCCTCACAAGATTTGATTGTAATATACAACAGTCATTCGGATTAGTTATTGTTTTGTAAATTTTAAGGTCATCTGCAAATAATAGAATCATAACTCCATCGAATATGGTGGTTATGTCGTTGATAAATAATGAAAACAACACTGGACCCAGATGTGACCCCTGTGGAACACCGGTGTATACTTCAAACTGGTGTGAAAAGTGCGAATTGAGTTTAACTGATATTTTTCTTTTACGTAAATAACTTTCAAACCATCTCAAAATAGGCCCCGTTATTCCAAATGATCTTAGTTTATGTATAAGGATTTTGTGTGAGACTTTGTCGAAAGCTTTACTAAAGTCTGTGTATACAGCATCTGTCTGAAGACGATTATGCATCGTACTAAATAAATTTTCCTGATAGATCATTAAATTTGTGAGAGTAGACCGTTTTGACATGAAACCGTATTGTCGACGTGAAATTACTTTATTGATCTCAGGCGAGAGTTTAGATAGCAGAGCAGATTCAAATACTTTTAGGATTGACGACTGTATACATATAGGTCTGTAATTGGAAATATCAGATAAATATTATTATATATTGTAATTATTTAAAACATTTCCATGGCCAGCCGTTTATTTAAAACGAAGCTATTGAAATTCTTTATCTATTATGACCATAGAAGTCGCAAATCCGAACTTCGTAGACTATTTTAGAACGATGTTAAAAATAATTTTTTTCGTGCAGAATTTCAGATCAGCTGTTTACGGTTAAAATAAAGTCCCTTTTCCGTAGATATGCACCTTTCATTATCAAGTACACCACAGACACTGACACAGACAAATTGAAAATATTCTATGTTGACTCGAATAAGTACCTCTCACGGAGTTTCAAAGTGACAAACACGCAGGATTCGCGCGGTTATAAATTTTACGATTTTTATATATTTTTTTTATAAATCCTACAATTATGAGATAAACGATAAAATACAGGATAATTCATTGGCTATATAGCACTAAAATAAATTTTTATGTCTCCATGTTAAAATTCGGAGGTATGATTTTTTTAATGTTGGCGAAAAATTAAAAAAATTGTCTTCTGGAAATCTCGAGCAATCGAAGCAAATTTATTTATTTCACGTGATCGCTCCAGTGGAAAGCTATGAAAAAATAATTTTAAAATAGCCCGTAACCCTAATCTAACGTAACCTATTTAACCAAATTTTTATATATTTTTTTCGTCATTCTAATGACTTTTCTGAGGTGGTTCTGGGTTGATTTCATTCTGTCCAGTCACCACGCGAGACAGGGCGCGTATCACGCGATTCCGTCGCAACATGCAGGAGTGTGATCAGTGGCGACGTGTCATTGAAAAATATACAGAATAATCTGTATCCGATAGTAACAACACAAAAAATGATCATCAAAGTTATTATTAAAAAACAAAGAATTTTTCCAATCAAAGAACTTTTTGAAAAATTTAAGGTCCTACCGGTTTCAAAACTATTTGAAAGAAATGCTATTTTAAAAGTTTTTAAAGAATCTGAAATGTCCTCAACGCGAAGTATAAGACCTAGAACTTCTGGGAACATATATGTACCTAGATGCAACACGACAGCTGCACAACACCATTATGAATATGTAGGCCCAAAGTTATTTAACGATTTACCGGATACAATAAAAAGTGAGAAAAACTATTCTAAATTTAAAAAAAAACTTTAGTTGTATTTTTACAGAGAAGATTGACTCGCTTTTATCGATGATTTTCAGATATATTCAGATATGTTGCTATTATTTTTGTTGATTTTTTGTTGATTTTTGTTGATATTCTGTTTCTTTAATTATATGTTATTTTCTTATTGTACAATATTTTTGTAATATTTCACAGTATTTTTGAAAATCTTATTTTTCCATTTTTGTAACTATGCATATTATTTATTTTCTATATATATAATTACATAGACTAGCTCCCCAGTTAGACCCGAGAATATTTCTCTACTAATTGGGTAACCAAAAAAAGTCTGATATGAAATGAAATATATTATTATTTATTGTAAATATTTACTTTTTCTCTAATAAAAAAAAAAAATATTTGTTGTTTTCAATAGACAAAAAAATCTTCGGACAGCAAAAAGAAATCTAATTTTTGTACTCCAAAAATGCTCAGGAATCGCTAAAATCCTTTTGGTATGTGCTATTACACCCAGTACATATCTACGAGTACTATAAAATTAAAACACCCGTGCAAAATTTGTAATCAGGTTTTCATGGTCGTCTGGTCTCTGGATAATTGGATCAAGTATTTCAAAGCAAACAGTGCCTAAATAAAATAAAATAAATTATTACATTGCTTGGCACGTACTAGAACGCTTCATAGTTTTTCTAGCGGGTTTTTTTAGACAGAACTCTTATAATTTGTAGCTTTACTTTCACTAAAGTAAACCTTTTATAAAAGATTGCGCCAAAAATGTTGAAAGTTTCGTGATTTATCGCGGTCGTGGCGGGATGAATCTTAAAAAATTATGTTGACCGTTTTGGTCGCATTTTAATTTCGGTCCTAGTAAATTGGACTTAAACAATTATTATAAAACTAGCGGTTAAAAACCCATTCCGCAGGTTTTGATGCTAGGCTCTGCGGGCGGCTTTTGGTTCGGCTTCGCCCAGTTAGTGTTGGTGACCATTTTATAAATCCAATAGAAACTGGTTCCAAAAATAGCCCGTTCCTCGGATCCGCTGTCATCCAGTGTAGCTAGTCACCGGGACAAAGTAACCGAGACGATGACGTCATATGTAATATATAGCCGCTTGATACAACTGTGTATTACAGTCAATTCACAAATCCGTAGCAGTTACCTAGAGGGGACACGTCCCCATCCGACCTGCTGACGAAAGTGGCGACGACGAATTCTTGAATTCGAAACTGAGTTACAACGGTAGCTTTATTTCAAATTCCACGTACACAGATGTTATTTGTGGCGAGGCGCGTATGGCGTGGCGTCAGACATGCATTCGAAGCCGGGTTCTGAAATTCAACCACGCAGACGCAAGCCTATACTATTCGATTTTTGCTGGAATAACTTTTCAAAATTATACCCATCAATGTAGTACATGAATAACACGCTACCAATGTTGCAAATAAATTCGTTAAAAAATTCGTAATCACTCAAAAAGATAGCTGCCAAAATTTAGGAAAAAATAGTTGAGGATAATATTGTTCATTCTGAATTTAAAATACGAGACAGACAAAATTGATAGAAAAAATGTAGGTACCAAAGGCCGAGTTGGTTAGAGCGCTGTGTTCAGGTAAGACAATAATAGATCCCGAGTTCGAGTCCCAGCTGCGACCGTTACCTTTAATTTTTATGTGTCTCGTTCTGTTTCATGTTAGGTTTATTAACTATGTTTGTGTTTAATTCGTAGAACTCCATTATTCATTTTTAAAAATTTAATTTAAATTTATTTAATAATGTAAATCTCTCACATAATTGAGTGCCTAATGTTTCAATTGTTTCTCAACAAATTGGAGTAACCAGTTATAAATCAATTTAGACACCTTCAAAAATTGATAATTATATTCGTACAAATAAGTCGTCTCAAAGTGGTTTACCACAGTTTAAAATGGCCCTGTAAGTCGAAACAGCTGTAACAAAAAAAAATACTTGCAGAACTTGATAATATAAAAACATTAATAAATTTAATTTAATTTTATTTTATTTGCGAGACCAACAGTTTACATTAATATCAGAGCATAATAGTAATTGAGTCACAATAATTGTACCATTTACAGGTTTCCACATGGGTATTATATACATTTATTTAAATTTTTAAAAGTGTTACATTTAGATTATTACTATTATCTTCTTCTTAATGCTTAGTTCACACTGAGCTTTATATCTGCGAGCAGATATCTGTTGATTCGCGAGCGCTTATCTTTTGTCCTTTCACACGAGGCTATCAAATATTTCTACCTGTGGTAGGAGAGGGGGTCAGTCGAATTAGGGAGCAGCGAACGGAACGCATATTTTTTGTACTGAAATCTGTCAACTTGACATCTGTCATCCACGGGTCTAGGCAGCTCCGTAATTACAATGACCCCCTCTCCTGTTTCAGTCGGAGAAGGGGAGAGTTATCTTCTGGGATATCGCGTCTGGAGCGGTTACGTCTGAGATGTGTATTGTCTATGATTGATCTGCGCTTAAAAACGCTTAGGTGTGAACGGTCTGAAGGGATTGTATGGAGAGCGTTATTTGGCGTGCTATGATTTTTTATATTTGATAGCTGAGTGTGAACCAGCTCTTAATGGCAATTATTACTCTTTAGCAAAATTATAGAACAGGTAACAAATTTATGCTGTTTATATTTTTACCGCAAATTTTTATACTTCCCAAATCAGATCCCACACTCCTATAACCAGACTGTATTTCACCACCTCTGAGTAAGCTGTTGATTAGCGCCACTCATCGAGTAACATGATATCACCTATTTCACGACCGCTGACTAATGTTACCCCGCTGCCTATCAAATAATAGTGTCAATCCCCGTTTTAACTACTCGGCACTCAATCCCACGATTGAATGTGAGCTACGAAAAGGTTACACGGTTTACAGCCGTGTTAATTGTATGATTAAAGTTACATAACGAGTACTTAGTTTACAAAGGAACATACAAGCAAAAATATTTATATTCTTAGTGTGCCTTACGTCACCACGAATAAAGGGAATATGAATAAAAATCGCTCGGCAAACGGGTATAGATAGGGTCGATTTTAAAGCAAAAGTGGTTTTTATTTATTTAGAAAAAAAATTTACAGAAAACTAAAAGTTAATCAAGGGAAAATGTCACAGATAGTTTTAGCCATATAATAAAATTTTTAAAGTGGTTTAGGCTTATATTTTTTTGTAAAGTAATTTATAATCTTATTTCAATTCTGTTCAAGCGAAACTTTAGGAAAGGCCTCAATTTATCCAAAGCATATTTTTTGGTATTCATAAATTCAACCCAATCGCTGTAAAGATTAATCGAAAATAGTGTTTTCACCTTAAACTTCGTCTTAACAGTTTACTTTGAAATGGTAAAATGCCTACTAAAGGTCCCGAAAGCAGAATTAAACAACGCTTCTAATTTTAAAACCCTTCAAAATTCATGGAATTTCAACTAAATACTATGACCTTTGTAACTATTTTCCATTTTCTAAAAATGACTGAACCGGTTTCACCTTATGACGGGCATCTTTGGGCTGATGAAAGAAAGTTACAAAAATGTTTAAAAAAAAAAATTGAAGGGTGTAACATTTAAGCATCATTTGAATTTTTTTGTTATTCTTCGTATGCAGCTAAGATATCTAGGCGGCATCACCTGCCTCACCAGGTGCACCAGATAAGGGATGCAGAAGGCCGGGGAGATTAAGTATGTAACATTGTTTGTTCAGAGGGGAAGATTTACTGGTGGGTACCGTCTCTAAACTGGAAATTGCATGTAAGACCCGGCGGTGTTTGCGCAGTGCTTTGTGGTGCCCACCAAACTGATTCATTGGTCAACTCTGATACCACCAGACATATTGGGTAGACTTAGAGGTTGATGTCTGGTGTCCCCTAAGGTTCCCACCTAGGTCCGCTCTTGTTCAACATTTATATAAAAGACACCGGATCATGTTTACAAAGGTGAACGTAGGTTAGGAATGACTAATAATTAATTTGCAATGTTTATGAGTGATGGTAGGAAAAGGGAAGAATTAAGAGAAAATATGTTTAAAGTTTTACTTTATTTAAAAGGGCCCCAACCGCCTGGAACCAGTACGACTGTGGCGTCCCCAATTGGGGTGTATTTGTGAGGCTGAAGGTAAGTGGGGAGAGGAAAGAACCCGGCTATCAGATCTAGTCACCAAACACGGCTAAAGCAATTTCAAGCAACGTTTCAATTCTGAGTGGTGGTCTTACACCAGGGCGATACTGAGAGTATCTTCCACTCTGGAAGATGCCGCAAATACAATATGCATTATTTTTAATTGAATACATTGAACTCTTGAATACATTGTACCGCTTATATTTAATATGCTGCCATACGATTTGAAAAAATATTGCTCGACACCTAAATTTGCCCTATTGTTAAAAAAATGGCTATTGGAATCAGATTTTCTTTATTGACTGACTCCTAGTGCACTTTAAAAAAAAAAAAAATTTTTTTTTTTTTTAGACATATTCTTATTATTATTATTATTTTTATACTTATTTTTGTTTTTATTATGTATTTTATTAAATTGAAATATTTTTTTCCTGTATTGTATTATACTTAACTGTACTATGTTTCTGTCCACACTGTTCCTGCCGACAAGCTACTTGCAGTAGCTTTGCAGGTATAATGTAAACATGAAAAAAAAAAAAAAAAAATTGAATTAATTGTGAAATAATACAAATTAATCAAATAAAATTTACTTGCGCACGGCGAGATTCGAACCCGCGACCTCCGAATCGTTAATCGAGTGCCTTACCCCTCGACCACGGAGGCCCTCAAAATTTTACTGTAATTATGCTCTATTTCGTATTATTTTTTTAAGCTAAAAATAATCTTTCCGCATTTGCTTATAAACTTCTCACATAAGATTGCATATATACACAGGGACATCCCTAGCATGGCGGATGAATTAACACAATTTTTTGTTCATTGTATAAACTTCTTTTAATAAATAAATAAATAAATAAATATTTATCTACGAAGGTACAATAAAATTGAAACAATGATTGCATTATTCGTTAATGGTTGCATCACGGCGAACGAGCGAACATCTTTATATTACTTGTGTTTGTGCGGAGTAAAATAACGGCCGCAAAGTGCCCCACGCTTTCGGAGGTTAATTAAGTCGCCGGGCCTCGGCAGTAATACCGATAATACCATAATACGGTTAGAGAAGGCAAGGAGGGACGGGCCATGGGCCTTTCTACCAAGAGAGTATGGCAATGCGATTACCGATTACCCAATACGAAGCTGCGATACTGGGATTTCAAGATGCAGATTCGATTACAGGTTGATGTGGGGCCGAATTAAACCCATGAGGTTTTAATTTAACTTCACTAACAATTATTAAAACTCATGGTTTTACGCTTATTTTGTGTAAAACCATGAGATTTTATTAATTTATTTACCGACCGGTTTCGCTTTCCTCAAGCGCCATCAGATTACAAATTAATACTAAACAAGAATTACACAGCTGCTTAAGCACTTGTATTTCTTGTTTAGTTCTAATTTGTACCCTGATGATGCTTGAGCAAAGCGGAACAGGTGGGTAAATAAATTAATTAAAACTCGTGGTTTTAGACGAAATAAGTGTTTTATTTTTATTAAATATGTCAAACCACAAATGACTAAAAATAAACAATATAACAATAATTGTTGTATTTTACGTCATTGTAATGTACTCTACCGTCATGTCCTCGGGCATAGAGAAAATATAATGTCACCAAAATATTCCCGACTACCATTCAATTCGCAGATTCGCTGTTTTTGAACATATCGCAAAATGAAATACTGTTTTTGAAAGCAGATGAAATACTCTTTCAGATTTTGGTTGCACAAATGCACATGCAATTAAAAAATATACAATTTGAACGCAAATTTAAAAATCGTTTACCGATGTTTTTTTCATGTAAAATGTATTTACTACTTATTATAAAGGTCGCTACACTTTTGCCGTTTCATATAAAATTAATTATTAAAAAAAATTGGTAACGGAACGGGTGAAGTGGTTGGCGGTTTTCTATTTTATAAAATTAAGTAAACTTTAAAATGCAAAGAGAAAGCTTGGGTTCTCTCTTTCTAAATCTATTTATATATATTTTATTTCTGACCATAATATAAAGGGAGATAAAACGAGTTTGAGGATGTGTCAGTTGGTGACAGAGTGAAGTTGTGTAGTAGGTATGTACTCGTAAATATAAATTTTGCATTTGAGTCTGATTTATGGTCATTTTTTAAAGGAAAGTATTGAGTAAATCTGGTTTTTGAAGCGAAGAACAGTAGGTGAGTGAATAGAAAAAGAGGAGGAAAATGTCAACCAAGACAAACATTTTGCCCAAAAACTCCAAGCGCTACACCCGTGACGGCCTCCGTGGTCCCGAGGCAAGACTCTCGACTCACAATCCGAAGGTCGCGGGTTCGAACCCGGCGTGCGCAAATAAATTTTATTTGATTAATTTGTGTTATTTCACAATTTATTCATTTAAAATAATATATAGTATATTTGCGGCACGTTCCAGAGTGGAAGATACTATCAGTATCGCCCTGGTGTAAGACCACCATTCAGAATTGAAACGTTGCTTGAAATGGCTTTAGCCGTGTTTAGTGACCAGATCTGAATAGCCAGGTACTTCCTCCCCTTCCTCTTCCCTATCTCCTTCCCCTCCCTACTACCTTCAGCCTCACAACATACCTCGATTGGGGATGCCATAGTCTCACTGGCTCCAGACGGGAGCAGTTGGGACTCTTGTGCGGTATTTACTGTAAAAAAAAAAAAAGGGATCAATGATGCTTGTAGAATATAATATGCTACTATTTAGTACCATTGAGATATCGGTAGGATACAGTATTCCCATCTTACAAGTTTTAAAGATGGCAAACCGGAGTGTTATGGTTATAGGCTAACCAATAGGTTCGGTTTTGCGCCACATAAAAAATTTAATATTTCTAGAATTGTCCAAACATTCCGTCCAAAATGATGGAATTAAGTTAAATTTTATATTTGACAATACTTCTTCGACTCGCTTTCTGTGACATTTTAACTAAGCATTCGCTCAGTTTTGATTGGTGATAGGCCATCGGAATAATCAGAAACCAACGACCCATCGTTTCAGCCACCGAAGCAAGCAAAACTGGAAATTGGGAAATTCTGACCGTCCATTGCAAAGCGTCCCTCTACCCTCACGTACCAAGGTCCGCACTCGTGATGATGTAAACAAATTTCATCCCCTGTCCGGCAAAATTAATATCCTCCCATTTACAAGCCTCTTTTATGCCCTGGTCCCTGGACATTGCACCTTTTCGGAATAATTAATGCTAGTCATGGTTTCATATACACGCATACCTACATACCTTCAAAATGTCTACCAGGCTTTTAACGCGGGCACAAGAATGTTTATTCAAATATTTCAAAGTTCTTGTCGTGAATTCTGAGCAGCCACATCTCAGTTATTGTCCGTAAAGACACCCTAAGTTAGTGACTCGTGTTTTTAAAGTGTTTTTTTTTTAAACTTAGGAAGTGGATGAGATGAGACTTTTGATTCAAAATTGTCGAGGAGGTTTACATTTATTTGCAGTTTGCATAATATAACGGGTTATTATGAAAATTAGAATAGAAAGCACCAGTTTTTTTAACAGATTAAGTGTGCAATTCTTGCGAAATTAGTTTCAAGACGACAATATCAAACGTACAAGGTTTCAATCTACTAACAAACAGCGATAAGCGTAATCGAAAATTTAAAATATCTATGTGCGTGCTATGGAAAAGACTGAAAATGATTTGACGTGTTGACGGAACAAAGTTGATATTTTTGTGGGCTTTGCATTAATTAGCGCGCGCGCTAATCCTTTTGTTATTGATAGGACGATGCCTCGAAGCACGATACAATATGTTTTGATAGAATTCGTTAAGTAACACATAGCCTGTTATTCAAAAAAACAAATTAAATTCAAACATATAAAAAAAATATTTTTGAATCAAACTGTAATACAATATATTCCAACCAATACAATTATAATATTCCAGCAACAAAAACCTCAATGGCGCAGTCACAGTTTAACTTTCTTGCTCCTAAAATCTTCGATAACTTAACAATTGAAATAAAGTCAATGGCCAAATACCACTGTTTAATTAAGGAAAGCACTTGGGGACTTTATGTGACATTGTGATAGTGTTAGTAGCCTGTTTCTCGCACTCAGATTGAGATGTTTATATGTGTGAGAATATATATGTATGTATGTGTATGTATGTATGTGTATGTATGTATGTTTACGTATGCATGTGTGTATTTATATAAGTATATATATATATATATATTTTTTACATGAGCTCCACACAGGAGGCCCTGAAGAAAATAATTTCTCTCAAGGCCTATGTTATCTTTGGGGATGCTGTGTGGAGGGTTTTTTTATTTAGGAAAGGAGGAGAGGAGAGTTGTGGGAAGGAAAAGGGTTTAAGGGTTGGGTAGGAATCTGGGGTTCAGTGTGTCTTGGTCATCCGCCTCCAAGACCTAGACAAACCTCACCCCATGAACCCGAGCACCTCTGCTAAATCACCAAACGTAGCAAACCACTTGGGGTGACCTATGGCAGAGGTGTTGGTTATCCAATAAAGGTTCCCGGGGCGGCGGTACCCTTCCCAAATTGAAAATTGTGCACATGTGTGAGTAGATGTGTATATATGCGTGTATGTATATGCACTTATATACACATGTGTGAATGCATACAAACATATAAAAAATTTATGCATGTTTTTAATCTAATCCTTATGCATGTCTTTTTCTCCTTCTATCCTCGATTTTCTGTTATATTAATTCCCATTTCCAGCTTGTTTATATACCAAATCCATATGTTTACACAAGACATCATACAAAGTAATTATACTTTTTTGATCACCATGAAAAGGCAGCCGTCTAGTACGGTGATTTAATGTATCTACTCTGTGAATGTCTTAATTAAATATCACACATAAATAAAAATAAATATGGATTTTACCACTTTTTTCAAAATTTCTATTACCTACACCCGACATTTTTTTTAACTTTTCGAAAAACAAAACGAATTGAACATATCGATTAAGACAATTGCTACGTGTGCTTACAAACATGACATTTCATAATAATTTTCGTAGCGTCATAAATAAATGCTAAAAAAAAAATCTCCTTACGTTAGCCCAAATAATGAGTTCAATAATACACACACATTTGTGATGTCTCGTTTCTGTTACATGTGTCATTTTGAAGAGGGAGCGGTTTTAACGGAGCAATCAGCGGTATGCCTTTACGAGTATGAAGAATATATTCGGGCTTCGGGCGAACCCTTGCGGCTTTTAGGTCCGGGGGTGGGGATTAATAGTGC
Organism: Glyphotaelius pellucidus; assembly: GCA_936435175.1. NCBI lineage: Eukaryota > Metazoa > Arthropoda > Insecta > Trichoptera > Limnephilidae > Glyphotaelius > Glyphotaelius pellucidus. Next base: position 37,906,101 of record OW386545.1, on the reverse strand, counting down.
CCGCGTGCATCTTGTATTACTTGGTATTCCCGCGGCACAACCTCCCGCAGGACCAGTTGACCTCCCCTATCCCGAGGGACAGTTTAAGGGTCCATTAGGCAAATGAACGGAATGAAAAGGATCACACTCTCAAAAATGAGAGCGGTTTGGTCAAGGAATGATAATTCGAATGAAATGTAGAATATTAAACGAGGCTTTGGTACACTTGCTTGATTGAGCTTCGTGTTGCTTTAAAAAGGTTTCTAAGGTCTCAAAAGGTTTTTAAAATGGAATCTGGGTGACAAGCCTTTTTGGAGATGAAAAGAATGAAAAATGATATTCATTTGCAAGAAAATTGTAATATTTTTTCAATACCTACCTACATTTTAAATGATTCTTGGTTTTAGAATATAGTAATCGTATGTCGATTGCGAAAAAAAAGCAAGTGTGCTTTAGACCACACGACTGAAGTAAAACTGCACGCGCACTGCTCTCTCTTGCTCCCACAGTGTGATGCCCCGTGTCTTAGACATACGAAACGTAACTGGCTATGAGAGAAAGAGAGAAAGAAAATGTGTGCTCGCACCTCTCTCTCTTGCCCCTACAGTAATATACGAAACGTAACTCTCTCTCTATCTTCACTAACTTATATCTCCGGTTCGCCTCGCCCGACACTTTTCGTGACGCTCTTGTCACGCTTCACCAGCTTACTCCCCAAGTCAAGCGTGCGTAAAGAAGTTTCACTTCAAAAAATTTTACTTCAAGAAGTTTTACTTTCATGCTCGAATGATAACATTGCAAAACCATCAGTTTAAAAAAAGTAACTGCCGTTAAAAAGACTTTAGCCGTTTCGAAAGGCGCATTGTTCAAGGCAACGCAAATTAGGATGCAGTTATAACTTCCAAAACAATTGTAGTAATTATTTGTCAAAGTGTCAATAAGCAAAATGGAATAGTTGGCATTTTTAAGAATTGATATCAGATATAGGAGAGGACAGGTTAATCCACCTACTCAGATAAATTTATAATTATGTAAATATTATTTTTATATTCATAGCAACAAAATACAACCGTAATACTCCCCAACTTAAACGTGAACAAATCATATCTGACTCTGGATTCAAAACGTGAAAAGCTTTCAGCTTCTCCTTTCAAATTTCGTAAATATGGACCATTTTATTCTACATTTTGAGTTCGATCGGAAGTAAGAGTTTTGGACGTTGCTTGTTCGTGTTCGTCATTCAACTGAAACAAATAAACGACTGTTTTACATTCAGGACAATCAGCCCGTAGTCGTTTATCGGCCATACATTTATTTCGTTTTGTTCATTTCGCATAATTTGTTTCTGGGGTAGTTAAAATAATGAGGGACGAACGATGGCCAGTCACGCAAAGAAGACCGAGGTAATTTTGGGGAAAGATTAGTTTTATTTTTCAGAATTTTCGAACGCTCTTATTGTAAACCTTGTAGATGTTTAATAGGCGGTATGACCAAAATGAAAGCTTCAAGTAGAAGATAAACCCGATGCCAAAACCAATATGCTGATAGAATGAATGTCTTATTAACATTACGATGAAAATCCGAAGCCATTTTAGTATTCAAACATTCAATTGGAAGAACTGTATTTTCCTGATAAACAAAACTAACCATCACGATTTTCACGCCTGAACGTGACTTGTCACACACGCTCCTTGCTTCATAAATACTTACATCATCATTATTATCAGGAGTTGTACTTAGAGTTGTACTGCTTCTAATGCTGAAGCCAGGCGATGAGCAATTCGAATCCGGTCATCTACGGCACGTATTTGGCTGGTAACCACCTCATGATTTGTCCATCATCAGTCGTAATATATGTTATCTTTCTGTTGCTTTTCTTCCAGATACCACTACCTTCATATCTCATTAATATCATGTTAGTCACCCTATTTTAAAATACATATTTAAAAAAAATATGTTTTACGTTAAAAAGATTTACGTTCGGTATTCAGTCCATTATTCCTCTTGTGCACTTGCCTGTTTTGTCATAAGACAACTGTCCTAAATATTGGCAACGGAATCTTCATAAGGAGTGCAACTGTTAGCGGCCCGATTTCGATCATTAGACGACGTGGTGCATCGCCTTAAGTGATTTAAATAATGACTTCTTGGTCCAGTTGTTTGCCTAATCCTGCCGTGTTTTTTACTTTCTAGCTTTTCCGCATTGAAAATTCGGTTCCATGACAAGACAGAACCAACTCAACTCAACACCTCTTTGAAAAGTCATTAAAAGCCCTGAAAAAATTTTTGAAAAATAGCCCATAAAGTAACCTAACGTAACCTATTTTTATTGAATATTTAATGAGTTTTCAAAGAAGTTGTTGAGTTTAATTCATTCTGAGTTGTCCGGTCACCGAAAATCCACCTCAATTCCCGAATCATCAGAGAATCGTACCAATCAACACATTCATAATTCGATCCAATATGTTGTCGTCAAACAGATTTGATCGACTAGCATCCAAAGCGTCGAGTTTTCTGAAAGACCCAATTTTCTGCTGGCTCCTCCATCAATGCACAAGCAACATTTTCCGCTTACTGCGTAGGAAGAAATCAAATATTGTTAGGCTTTTCGTAACCTGTGAACGTTAGAGATAATAATAAATTCTGTAAAGTCGACATTTTTCATAAAAGCAACTGAGTCTTTCAAGGAAAATAACAACGTTAATTATTTTTATAGATATTAAGGAGTGGCATCGTTGCATGCTATGTATTAACATGGCGTGGAAAAGCCTAACCTTACATAACCAAAAACACAGTGAAAATGGAAACAAGCCCACTAATAAAATTACACAGGTAGGTTATTCTGTGGGGGGTATTGTAAAGAAACATGACACACTACACAACACACACATTGAAAAGATAAGGGCGCATGCGACAATCAAATGAAATTTTATGAACAACGTCACATAAAAATAAACGAGCGAAACGAAGTTGAAAAACGAAAATGGTTTCCTAAAAGTTACCACACTGATGCTGAAAAGAGAATTAAGCCAAATTAAAAAATTCTACAAGCCATCTTCTTTCACTTTATTTTTATAAGTGTTCGAAAAACAAAAAAAAATGTTTACTTTTGTGAGAAAATCATTAAAAACAATTACGTCAATTTTTATGTAACACCTATATTTTGATGTACATTTTTATATATAAAAATGAAATCATTTTCAATACATTTCTATTAAACGTATATTTAAATACACATTTTTCATAAAATATTCATACTTAATACAAAAAAAAAAACAATTTTTTTGAAATACCTGTCGTATCGTCCACATACGTTTTTAGATTTTCACGACCAAAAGTATTTTCGTTATATGTTTTTGGGGTGTTATGCCGTGTTGCGCTACCTCCTTCTTTAGCCACGTTTCGGACAGCGTTACAGTGTCCATCATCAGGGCAAATGTATACCCCCTACTTTGTACCGGTGACTAGCGATCACTAGATGACAGTGGATTCGATGAACGGGCTATTTTTGGAACCAGTTCCTACGCCATTGCCTGTCTCGTTTACTTTGTACCGGTGACCAGCGATCACTAGATGACAGTGGATTCAGTGAAGAGGCTTTTTTGGAACCAGTTCCTATTGGAGCATGCCTGATTACGGATGCAATTGAAATTTACAACCATTTTGAAGTATATTGTAATACCAGCTCGTATTGGAGTGGAGCTGGCAAGACGGTATCGCTTCCAAGTACATAAGCACACATTTCACCTTTAACAATTACACATCTGCCCTGATGATGCACGCTGTAACGCTGTCCGAAACGTTGGCTAAAGAAGGAGGTAGCGCAACACGGCGTAACTCCCCAAAAACAAATAACGAAAGCCTGTCGTATCGTTGAAAATCATCAGTGTAACACTATTGCTCTTTTCAAACTGAGAAAAAAATCAAAGTAGATACTATTTCGGTATAAGACTGTAAATTGCCTTATTGACTTACCTGTCCAATTAGAAAGGATCTCATTTCGTTACCCTGAACGCAATACCAGATCGATTACCTTATTTTATGTACAACATTTTAAATTGAAATACGCATAAAACTCTGTACTCGAGTCCCAGTTGCGACCATTGTCTTTTTCTATTTTTCTGTGTCTTGTTCTCTGTCATATTTTCATTTTAGATTATAAGTGTTATCTTCTTCTTCAATGATATATTTACATTGATGGGAATAACCTTCAAAAGTTATAAAAAGAGAGTTTTTCTTATAAAAAATTAAATAAAAGTTAATAGCGCACGTTGGATTTAAAACCGCGAACTTTGGATTCGTAGTCCAGGATATTAACTGCTTTACCACAGGGGTCATCAATTGGTATTAACCGGTGATTTGGTTTTTTATCTTTACAATAGCTCGAAATATATGAGTCACATATTTTTGTAACATATCGGTTAGAAGATAAAACTACGCGATGACGGGCGTCATATGAAAACCGAATACGACAATTTGAAAGTCATAAAGACCCACATTTCAGCTGGCATAAATCAACGGGGCGCTTTGAGATCTAGCTTTTTTGGTGTATTTTTTATTATTTCACTAGGGGAAGTGTCAATACGAAATTCCTGCTTATTTCGAGCGGAACTTCCTATTCTGGGATGCAGGGGGAGAATGAATGCGGAATTTGGGGATTTGCTACAAAAAAAATTATTTCAGAAGTCCAAGTCGTTCAAAATAGAGCCCTGCGAAATATTTTCAGTCTACCTTGGGTGGGACACACATGTCAAAGATATCTACAGAAACACCCAAATACTTCCTTTTAATACCATTCCCACTTTTGAAATAACTAAAACTATATTACAAGTAATTCAACACTCGGCACATTCCAACACTACACTCTATTACAATTGCGACGTACACCAACACAACACAAGAAATCACAACAAACTTCTTAAATCAAAAATCAAATCAACAAAATATGGACTAAGATCCCTAGAATACATAGCTCACACAAAATATAATCAACTACCCAACGAGATCAAACGTGCAAGTCAATGTAAAAAGACCCAAACTAACATGCTCAAACTTCATCTTATTAATGACTATCTGAAATAATAATGTTGTGTATGTCCCCATCATATGTCCATTTAATACATACAGCTATATGTTTCATGTAATGCGTATCATTCCCGCAATGAGTTTATTAACTCCTGGGAGTACAATGCTTTATATAATATACTATATTCTGTATTGTATACTTTTGATAAATAAAATAAATAAAAATAAATAAATAACCTTGATCTTATTGTAGGTATATGAAAGTGAATCAGTTTTAATATATCAGGGCTATCCAACTGATAGTTAACGATTTTATACAAAAATATCAGATCAAAAATTTTTCTTCTGTCACTTAATTTCAACAATTTTAATGAGTGCAACAAAAAATCATAATTTATTGATTCTAAGGGAATTCCAAGTCTAAAATTAATACACCTCAAAAATTTGTGTTGGAGGAGAAAATATTATACTCTCACATTGCGACACTTATCTCACGAGACTTATTTGTAGGGATGCGCCGGGTGCTGTCCACAGATTATTTCTGAATTTCGCTTCAAGAAAGGACACCAAAAACGGTGAAGTGAAGATAACTACAGGTTAGGCTCTTCCGTGCATTTTTACTATAAATACTTATAAAGAATAAAGCGTGAAAGGAAGCAGGAAAAAACATGTATCCAATTGTAAACCACCGCAATGTAGGAACAATTATTTTTGCAACATAATGTTTTTTTCTAACCCTCGTGAAAAAAGTTGTAAACCTTACGAATCCAATTAAAGCCTCACGGGCATATAAGTAAATAAATAAAAATATATATAACAGTGATTCCACTTACCAAATGTGGTTCGAAATCTGTATAGGACAATCATAGGTAGTAAGGATATGTAGGTACTTACCTGAAACAAGAGAGAAATAAAAATTTATATATTTTGATGATTTTGGCTGATAAAATAACACAAACTTAAACATAAAACAAATTAACATTCTCAAACGATGACCATGGCAATGATATTAACCTCAGGTTTGTGTGCTCCGAATTTATAGGTACAGCAAACTATTTTCTGCGAATTCTATCACGATCTATTGAGTTTTAAAATATTAATTAAAATGAACCAAAATAAGAAAACAGCAAAAATTTATTATTGTTACATTATAAATAACTACTAAATAACCATCACGCCGTTTCCCCGCAGGGGTAGGCAGAGAAGACGGACCGCCAAACAACTCGGTCTTTCACATTCATACATCGTCTCATACAATACACAAAACATACTCTTCTATTTTTCTGACTCTTCAAATGACTCGACTCAAGTATCTAATTCGCTTGATCGTGCCATGTCTTCCTAGGGTGTTCCCGACTTCTTCTACCATTCATAATTGCGTCATATTTGAGTCCAACACAAATTTTTGAGGTGTATTAATTTTAGACTTGGAATTCCCTTAGAATCAATAAATTATGATTTTTTGTTGCACTCATTAAAATTGTTGAAATTAAGTGACAGAAGAAAAATTTTTGATCTGATATTTTTGTATAAAATCGTTAACTATCAGTTGGATAGCCCTGATATATTAAAACTGATTCACTTTCATATACCTACAATAAGATCAAGGTTATTTATTTATTTTTATTTATTTTATTTATCAAAAGTATACAATACAGAATATAGTATATTATATAAAGCATTGTACTCCCAGGAGTTAATAAACTCATTGCGGGAATGATACGCATTACATGAAACATATAGCTGTATGTATTAAATGGACATATGATGGGGACATACACAACATTATTATTTCAGATAGTCATTAATAAGATGAAGTTTGAGCATGTTAGTTTGGGTCTTTTTACATTGACTTGCACGTTTGATCTCGTTGGGTAGTTGATTATATTTTGTGTGAGCTATGTATTCTAGGGATCTTAGTCCATATTTTGTTGATTTGATTTTTGATATAAGAAGTTTGTTGTGATTTCTTGTGTTGTGTTGGTGTACGTCGCAATTGTAATAGAGTGTAGTGTTGGAATGTGCCGAGTGTTGAATTACTTGTAATATAGTTTTAGTTATTTCAAAAGTGGGAATGGTATTAAAAGGAAGTATTTGGGTGTTTCTGTAGATATCTTTGACATGTGTGTCCCACCCAAGGTAGACTGAAAATATTTCGCAGGGCTCTATTTTGAACGACTTGGACTTCTGAAATCATTTTTTTTGTAGCAAATCCCCAAATTCCGGCGAGATATATTAGATGTGAGTGAATCATAGCATGGTAAATCGATTTTAATAGAGAGGGAGGAAGTAACCCGCGAAGTCTATATAAAACACCAGTTATAGGAGTAATTTTGGATAGAACATGTTTAAATTGGTGATTCCATGTGAGTTGTGAATCAATGAAAAGGCCAAGATATTTTGTAACATCAGCCCTTTCAAGGCGGTTATTATCAAGACTTATATTAAGACTTACATTTTTTTTATTTGCAAACAGTATGTAATGTGTTTTTTTTATGTTTAGGCTAAGTTTGTTTAGTCGCAGCCAGTTTGCCAGGCAAGCTATATCCCTTTCCATTTCCTTTTCAAGTTCGTTTAAATCATTATTGTGATAAAGAATCACTGTATCATCTGCATAGAGTTGTATTGTACCCTTAAGTCCCCATTTAGCAATATCATTTATATATATTAAAAATAGTAATGGTCCAAGTACGGAGCCCTGAGGCACGCCACATTTTATCGTTCCCATGCTGCTTGTCCCTTTTCCAACAAAGGTCTGACAGTGTCGGTTAGAGAGGTAGCTACACAGTAACTTCAGGGGAGTGCCTACTATGCCTAGGTGTTCTAGCTTCTTTAGTAGTATCCCATGGTCAACCGTATCGAAAGCCTTTTTTAAATCTATAAATAAGCCTGCAGTGTGCTTACCCTGGTCTATATGCTTTTGGAGGGCGTATACAAAATCGAAGGCAGCACATTTTGTGTTAGATTGGTTTCTGAATCCATACTGTTGGGATGCGAATAAATTGTTTGATAAGAGATATTTAGTGAGCCTAAGCTTAATAACCTTTTCAAAAACTTTAGAGAAGACAGAGAGGATGGATATAGGACGATAATTAGAAGGATTTTTTTTGCAATCATCTTTGTAAATCGGAATTATTTTTGCTATCTTTAGTTGATCTGGGAAGATTCCACTATCCAGGGATTGATTAATAAGAAAAACAAGGTGGTCAGCTAATATATCTTTGCAAAAGTTCAGGTATACTGGTGTAATTCCATCTAAACCTGGAGATGCATTAGACTTTAGTTGAGAGATGATACTGAGAACTTCTTTTTTATTTGTTTTGGCCATATATAAGGACTGGATTGCTTTTTGGTCCGTGTATATAGTGATAGAATCATCTGGATATGATGCAATTGTAGCTGCTAAGTTTTCCCCAACTGATATAAAGAAGTTGTTAAAAGTTGAAGCTATCTGTGTTGGGCATGTTATTTCTTCATTCTTAATGAGAAGACATTCAATTTCATCTTTCTGGGATGTCGAGCTATTTGTTAGAATTGCATTTATTATTTTCCATGTCTGTCGCGGATTACGCAGGTTTTCCTTAAATATAGTCATGTAGTATTTGGTTTTAGCATATCTTCTATAGTTGGTAACTTGATTTCTTGTTTTATTTCTCAGTGCTGTGAATATATCACTTTGTTGATTTTTTTTCCAGAGGTTAAACGCATTGTTGCGCTGTTTGATAAGTGCATTTAATTTTGCATCAAACAATGGAATATTACCCCTCCGTTGGTCTCCTATGCGTAACTCAGATTTATGTTGGGATGATTTTATTGCTGTTTTGATGTATTCATTAAAATTATTATAGTTTTCATTGGCATTGCTGGTTCCCTAGTTTGTTTTATTGTGACAACTATATGTCGGTATCAGGCTCCAATTCAGTTGTAAATAGATTACACACCACTGGAAACTTTTATGCCAACGTGGCTGATATTTTTAATATTTCCATACTGAAATATAAGGTTGTACTGATCGAATATTTCAGCCAATTATACGTTAACGAGGTCACTACATAATGATTTTTTGATATTATTGTTTATTTTTAATGCCTGTATAATGTACTATGACTGTAATTAAATATACACAAGCTTGTAAATGGCACTTTGTGCCGTAAATTTTAAATAAATAAATAAATATATTCCCTTACACTTCTTTCTTCGTTCTTTCGTTCTACATGCCCAACCTATCTGAGGGTCCCTTTCTTAATCTCATTCATTACCCTTACATTTTGTAGACGATCATTTATGTATTTATTTTTGGGAAAGTTAGCAACTCTTACATTATAAATACTTTATTAATTAATGCTAATTATGAACTTTCCACTAATCATACATCATACATGGTTTTACCACACATACGCCACAGAGATCTCATCTCTACAGCATTCGATCTCAACATTCCTCTGTCGGTTTCATGCCGCACTGACTGATGTGTAGACTGTGAGATGTGTAGACAGCAGATTTTTCTACATCAACATTTCAACTTTCATTCATCAACACCGCATCATCAATCAGCATACAACAGGCAACATACTTTCAAATTACTCAATTTCGCACCCAATCCCACCTTTTTCAATTCTTACATACGTTATACAACACAAAAATAAAGAGTTGAAACTCACGAACAGTGGCATACTTTTGATATGTTTGGTCCACTTTCCTTATTAATACTCGCACATGCATTATGCAACTCCTACATTGGCAATATTTCCCCTTTCAGAACTTCAGACTCTGCTAATGTTATTGTTGGACAACAGCAGAGATTTATCGATAGAACCAAACTCAATGGCGGCTCGTGACTTTTAAGTGAGCTAGCTGGAGTGCTAAGTTAGAAAAATCTTAGTACTCTTAACTTTTCAATAATATTGAAAAATCCTATGAATTTAAAAAAAAATCATTTTCAGCTATAACACTTAAGTCACGAACCGCCACTGAGCAAACTTCTTCAGTAGGTGGGGTATTCTGTATAGTGATGGGAATGGCGATAATCGAAGAAAAAGTTCGAAACATTTAATAAGCTAATTTTTCGAATTAATTGACAAGGTGCAAACGATTAATGGATTATTATATCTTAAAACAAATTATGACAATTTTTGTGTAAACCCCCATATTAGCGACGATGACAATATGTCTAAAAACTTTAATTTCGTCTTGATCTGGTGCTCTCTTTTGTTTGAGATAGGCTAACATCAGGGCAATCTTCACCAAGCAATAGGCAGCCCGGAAAGGATAAGTAAGTATTATTAGCGACGGTATTATTTACCGTCTATCGCTATATAAACAAGAATCGCTATATAAAAGATGAACCATGAAAAAAATTTGAATAAAAATGTTATCAAAGACTAATTTAATAAGTTGCATAACTTCTTACTACTAAAAATAGTATTTGGATAGTGCTATTTTTGTGAAAAAGCGCAAGAGTGCCCTTACCTCAGAGATATACTTATCAATTTATCAATGGCACTTACAAGTACTTCTAGATAGTAGTAGGTATAACAATAGTTGTACCTACACTAGCGCCTTTAGGGTGATATTTCACAAAAAGCAGTGCTATAAAAATAACCCAAATATTGTTATTATTATAACCCCGATTTTCACAATTATTAATTCCAATCATCTGTAGATTATTAAATTGTTCCGATTATTAAACCTCGTCATTTGGACGCTTTCTTAAAAATTTCTTAACAATTATTCGACAGATAATGAGACGATGTATCATAATTTCACTGCAAATGACATTTTAAGAACTTGCAGTTAAGCAAATTATTACAGCCTATATCGCATACACACAAGCCTAGGCTCTAGTACGGTCGAGAAAAATCAAATAAAATGCATCACTTAAAAAAAGTACAGTAAAAACTGCGAATCGATTGTTTCGAAACCGACATCTCGATTACGCTCATCTGATCAAGGCGCTCATCACTACAACCAAACTAAAAAAAAACTACTTAGGTAGGGTGGCTTCATAATTCCCGCATTTCTTGTCAAGTGCTAGCACATGTCGTGCGGTGGCCGTGCGTGTTTCGTGTGTTTGTTTCTGGTCCCTCCCTTTCTCGTATTCCTCCAGCATCTCGAGGTTCATCGGGCGTTTCGTATTTCGTCTGCCGATCGGTGGACATTAATCTTACGAGAGTGCGACTGACGCCAAACAAATTCTGAAACTGCCTTGGTCCCTGGTCAAAAGCTAAATTTATTGCGGGGCGGGTCGCTTTAACTTTAATAACAAAACACCGGTCAATTAGTTAAAAGATACTAAACTTTTGAAGCGATTTTCGTCAGCGCTAGAAATCATGTCTTGTGTTTTAAGAGGAACGTTTGCGAGGCCCGTTTCATACAAATATTAATTTTGGATTTCAGATCGAAATACCCAACCAAACTGAAATATCATATTTGTAATCAAAAGGTTTGACAAATATCTAGTACGGATGGAAGCTACTTTTTTTAAATTTTTGCTTTAAATTATAAGATATAGGCCATTAAAGATTTTAATTTTTAATGATTTTAGAGGCAACTTGGGCAATTATTTGCAAACGCCGGGATTTGAACCCGCAACCTTCGGATCGCTAGTCGAGAGACATAGTCCTCGACCACAGAGACCTACTTGTTTACCTTACATCGTATTCGCTTCAATTTGATTTTGAATATGTACTGTGAGATGGAATTTCTGAATTGGAAATAAAAGGAGAATCTTTTTAACTTTGGATCACGAAACACGCCTACATCGCATTTCTTGTGAGTAGGTTTGTACCTATAAGCACTGAAGAGATAGAACTGACAGAAATGTGATGGATGCAATTTTAAATTATGGTTTAAAATATCTTAATTTATAGCATCAAATAAAAAATATAAAAAAAGAAAACTGTTGTCGCCAATTTATGAAAGATGATTCAACTCTTAGGCCTCAGACAAGCCTATGAAATTGAATATTTGTTCAAGGAAGAAATTCGAAAACGTAGAATGCATGATTAATTTCACCTGAAGTAAGGTAAAATTGATCTTAAATCGGGCACACAACGAATAAACCGATATTTATTTTCACCCGTTTCAAGTATCGAGCTCGATGCAAAAAGCCAGGCTTCCATCAGCTAGTAGAAAGGTTCAGAAATAATTTTCAAAATCTGGAGATGAAAATATATTTTTTTTAATCCATACTAATTATAAATGCGAAACTGCTCGAGTTCGTTTATGACCTTTTCACGTATAACACAATATAAAGACTTTAATAATTCTTTCACCAATATAAAGCTAAATTATATGCGCAGACTACAGGTTGTATATGATGGTAAGCTCTGGCGTTATGAAATTATAAATATTAATATATTATATTTGTTATACGTTTTCTGTCGCTAACAAAAGCGAGTTTTTGCTAACGTCAGAAAAAAATCTTTTCTATGGAAACAATGTTGATATATTTTTGGGCTCTATGCTGGTAGATACTCAGTCTACTGGTCAGCTACTACTGCAGAAAATTCAAATATCAGAATTCGTTTTTTTTTTTGGACAAGCTTCTGTTTGGCAATAAATGTCAGATAAGAGTTCCTACATTAAAAATATAATTCGTAACGATTATAAAGACTGAATAATAAACAGTGTAATTTTTTAATTATATTAACAAGCTTCCAAATATTTAATTAAAAATAAACATCCGAAATGTTTGTGAGCGCATAAATTCCGAACGAATTAACAAAATTGGATAATCCTTTTTTTCTTTGAGCTATAGCTTTATGAAATTTAGGTAGCAGGCGAGATGTTTGAAAACTGAATGTAAGGGAATGAATGTATGGAATGCGGGAGGGGGTGGGGGTGAGGAGAAGGGGGGATAATTGATAAGTTCAACCGCTACAGTAATTTCCCGTAATACCATGCGAGCGAAGCCGCGGGGAAAAGCTAGTGTTAAATAATTAAGAACGTACTTACTCTCTTATTATTGGTAGGTTTTCATACAGTTAAGCATTAATAATTGTTATAAGTTATAATGCTTTATGAATAAAAAAACTCGACACCTGTAAGGAAAAACAAGGTTAAGTTGATTCAAATTCATGCTCCAGTTACCGTGACGTCGTAATTAACGCGAATCAGATAAATTATTCTATCATTATGGATATTACCCTTCAATAACATTACTCGTATTATATACCATCCGTGTGTGTGTGTGTGTGTGTGTGTGTGTGTGTGTGTGTGTGTGTGTGTGTGTGTGTGTGTGTGTGTTTGTGTGTAGGAGAGCATCATACTTTTATTGCTTAATATTGTTTGAATGAAAAATTGCCTATCCCTATTCATTGACAATAAAGTGGTAGGTATTGAACCGACCCGGTATTTCTTTAATGTGATTGTACCATGTTACTTTTATAAAGGTAGCTAAGATGTCCATGACTCCTTCTATTTTCCATCCGTCTACAGTTACACTCCATTCTCCGACCACCGAGTCGAAAGCGCTCCCCACAGGTACTCTCATAATAATATATACGGTGAGCGAGCGATATGGTAGTTAGGCCAAACCCACATATATTATGAGAGTATGTCTCTCGTGTGAGATTAGCTTAGCGCTTACATCGGTCTTGCATTATTTCCGTTCCGCTCTTTCGTGACATACGTTTTTAACTAAATATCACGCCATTTCCCGCAGGGGTAGGTAGAGACTACGGACTCGCCCAGCAACTCGTACTTGTAACACACTCGCATTCACATTCACAAATCGTCTCGTATCTACTCTGCCATTATTCTGATTCTTGTCATGACCCGACTCAAGTACCTGATTCACTTGATCGTGATATATCTTCCTCGGGCGTCCCTGACCTTTTCTATTTCTTCTTTTTCTTCTGCCCCTTATTCTATTCGGGTCGAGGACCCATTGCATCGACAAGGCTCCTCCATACGTCCCTGTCTTGTGTCGATTGTTCGGCCTCCGTCCATGGCAGTCCCATCCTCGCCTAACACAGTTGCTGGAGTCGCCCAGCTGTGTCTGGGGTGGCCCACTGGACGTCTACCCTCTGGAATCGCACTTACGTAGTATTTTCCTCGGAATTCGGTCATCAGGCATTCTTAGTACATGCCCAAGCCACCTCAGTTGCGATTTTTCTATGAAGAGTTAGCAGTGGTTCAGTGTTCAGATTGTTTCGGATCGTCGAGTTTCTTATGTGATCCCATTTCGTAACCCCTGCCACTCCTCTCAAGTACCTCATTTCGGCAGCTTGTACTCTAGAGCGTGTTCGTTCGTTTAGCATCCATATCTGATGGCCGTAAGTGAGCGTCGGGCGGTATACCGTTTTGAACACTGCCATCTTTGTCTTGATGATGAGCTCGGCTTTCCTTATCACTGAGCTGTAGAGAGGACGCAACACACCTTCTACCATTCACATATGCGGCAAATATTCTCTTTACACTCCTTTCTTCGTTCATTTGCTCTACATGCCCAAACCACCATACGTTTTTCCCTAACATATATTTTTATTGTAGATAGGTACTTACTGATTTATCTTACAAATCTGTGGGAAGCTAAGAACGTTGAAAAACGTTACATATAAGCAAATTTAAAAAAAAAAAATCTAATTTAGTTAATGCGTTAGGTATCTCCCTTGGCTTCGCTTTTGGGTCACGCATAAATGCGCGGAATTTGACTTACAACATTTTTAATAATTATGATCCCCAAATCTACCTTCTGTCTGCATTGTTGAAGGAAAAACTAACATTCTTTAGAATTAACTAACACAACAGAAACTCCTTTGAAGTTAAAATGTACCTGTAAAATGTACCTGTTAAATGTACATTATATATATTCAATTACGAGCATTTAAGCCAACAAGAGACAGACAATAGAGTCTGTAAGGATTACTGTGAAATGTAAACTATGTGTGTTATTATGTGTACATGTGTAAGTACCGCGATAACCCAAAGACCAAAGGACATCACTGAGGGGGTTTATGGATTCTTACCAAACCAAGCGTAGATCAGGGATCAGTAAAACTATTCTCCAATCTGTACACATTTTTGTCATAGACATTTCACAAAAAATTGCACTAGTCAAAATTTCACTGTCATAATTTATTGTCAAACTACCATTATTCAGAGCCTAAAGTAAAGGCATACGTTAGCCGAGGAGTGGACTTACTTAATGTGTTAATTTGTTATCGTACCTACATCTTGCTTATAAACTGCCGTAAAAGAGTTTGAGATATCTCATAATATTTTATCATGTGTATATACATTATATATCTATATTAATTATTATATATCGATTGAACTTAAATTGTTATTTAAAGCGATGAAATCTCTCAATGTAATTATTATTCAACGGAGTTTAGTGGGATAGTGTACAAATATGTAGTTGGTTATAAAATACTAACTTGTTTGTCGACTAACTTAAAACATAACACTAACTATCAATTACGCCGTTTACACGCAAGGGTAGGCAGAGAGGATGGACCGCCAAACAACTCGGTCTAGGCAAACACTTCTTGCTTCATTCACATATACATACATCGTCTCATAGATATCCTTCTGTTTTCCTGACTCTTGACATGGCCCAGATTTTTTTTTTAAGTCGAACATTCCCAGGTTACGAATAACTTGACAACCGTACTAAGTGGAAAATGTTGCTTGTGTCGTGATGGAGGACTTAGCTGAGGAATTGAAACACATGACGCCTGGGTGGGACCCAAACGAGATGCCAACTCAGTCACTGACCGGTCGGACCGGTGTGATTCACATGATCGTTCCATGTCCCCCTCGGCCGTCCCCGACTTCTTCTACCACTCACATTCGCGTCATTCTATATTCTCCTTAAACTCTCTCTCTCCTTATTCTCCTTAAACTCATTTCTTAGTTCATGCGCTCTACATGCCCTCTAACCCTCTAAGTGTACCTTTCAAAATCTTACTCATTACGCTTACATCAGCCTTGCATTATTTTCGAATCTCCACATTTCTCACACGGTCATACATCGTTTTACTACACGTACGCCTCAGGGATCTCATTTCAATAAGTATCTCATCTCTCAGTAAGAGTAGGATTTTGTGAACCACTTGCTAAAATTCGTTCAAATTTTCCGAAAAGCGTATACGAATTCCTCTATTAGCTTTCAAGAATAGAGGCCCGAGCTAAAGCTCTCAGGATTAAGGGTATGAATAAAGAATGAATTTAAAGCGAGGGAATTTTATCACCACACTTAATAATTCAAGACGTACAAACATACTCATACATTGCCTTGTCACTGGGTTTATTCTTCAACCCACGACATTAAAAATTAAAAAAATATATATTTAAGGTATTCACGTAGGATAATATCTACTGACAAGTAAAATTATGAGGCGATAATCGTATCTGATATATTATATAGAGGCTAAAATACGTCCAGTCGTTATCTACGGTTGTGAGACATCATGCACAATCTAAAAGTAAGAAACCAAATCAACAGTTTCAAGCGCAAAATCTTATCCAAAATACTTGTACCTATACTCGAAAATGGACCATAATAAATAAATATGGCCTCAAAAATCTAGCATTAGACAAGGGGTGCCCAAAATTTTGGCAGGCGGGTACGAAGATATGGATCTAAAGCGAGTTTGTTATCATAAAGCCACTCTCATTTGGAATATGGTATAAGTGTGACAAATATTTATTAGGCTTTATAAAACCATTATTAGGCTTTATTTTCGTATTTTATTCATTTCGTATTTGTGGAAAAATTATAAATTCTATGAGCGTATTATTTATTATAAGGCTTTGGGTTGAATTTAAATTGCAGTTTTCTGATGGGGTTCAGCACCATCAAATCACATAAAACTCAGAAATATAATATAATTCAGAAACACAAAAATACCATATTACAAGTCATAAATAAGGAAACATATTTGAACAGTTCGATGTTTCAAGTACACAAAATATCTATGCGACAAATATTCTAGTTCATAATCTCAATAAAGACAAAAAGGCAAACACTTCACATAATCATAAAACCAGAGCAAAGCAAATAGACAAACTAAATATACCTAAGTGTAATAAAATCTTTTACTAGAGAAGCACTGAATTTTTGTGAAGTTATAAAACAAACTCCCTCCCAGCATCAAATTAAAACAAAAAATAATTACATTAAGTCCATCAAATCTTGACCTCAGGAATAATCGGAAAAATAACTGATTACTGAAAAAAAATCCACACCCTAACTATAAAACTGAACCACAGAAGTCGCTGAAAACCCACTATCCCAAACCTATATTAGTTGTCCTCAGCAAAGGATCTCTTAGTGAGGAGGGCTAAGAAAATATTCTACACTTAATTTATATCTTTTTAAAATGTCAAAATTTTAATAATATTCTTAAATTATATACTTTTTATATTGATATTGTTTGTTATCTTAGGTATAAATATGACTATGAGTAGGTAATTTGTCTGTATTATATCTGTCTGTCTGTCTATGTATTTTATGCCTTTATATTGTAGTTACTTAAAAGTTATTCTTCTGTTTCTATTTTGTGGTTTCTTGTTATACTTATGTGTGCTTTAGTGTTATATTAATATGGTTAAATCGACCTGCTGACAAACTGCTTTGGCAGTTAAAAAAAATAATAAAAAAAAACAAGTATATTTTGATAGAAAGCAGTCACTTTGACATAATTAATAAAAGAAAACAATACATTTCTAAGCTTATCGTAGTAAAACGCAGTTGAAGGGAAACCCAAAACTGCGTTATATAAATGTCATTTCATTAATTAATGAAGTGAAAACTTATTTGCACACTTTGTTACAATTTACCATACAGATTATTATAAAAGCGATCATGGAATGTGAATGACGTTAAATCGATTGAAAACATGCAATTCATACAGTACTGTGGAAGTTACTCTACCTTTCTATGTGTCGAAGCAAACAGACATAGACAAACGAAAGTAATACCTGCATAATCGATTACCTGTATCTACATATCCGTTTACAAGCTAACCAGAATATCACTTACCAAAAGTAACGTTTTCAAAAGGAAGAAGTCTGGACGAACCTAAGTATTTCAATCTTTGTAAATTGTTTGGCCGTTTCGCGGAGAGCCTTCATATTAAATGTAAGTAATTGCTGCTTTCGATTACGTTATTCCGTCAGCTGAAGTAACCTGATATACCTAATAAGGTTGTTTTGTGTCAATGAAACCATAGAAAATAGTGCATGTAGCCTCGGAGTGGTTGATAAGGCATTGGGTTGCACAATCAGTACCTACTGCTTCAGTCAGTATGCAACTATATAATATGCACCTCAATGCAAATATCAATTACATCGGGTTAGTGTGGGTACCTACACTTCGTTCTGCGCCCCGGATCGAATGCTTGTAATTTGCAAAGATTTTGAATCGATTTATACATGTATACAAAAAAAAAACTTTTCACCTTCGCCTTCACTGCTCGCAAAATCTCTACATATTATAAATTAAAGTCCTTCGGCGCGTCTGTCTGTCTGTTCGCGATAAACTCAAAAACTACGGAACGGATTTTTATGCGGTTTTCACCAATAGATAGAGTGATTCATGAGGAAGGTTAAGGTACATAATTTGTTTTTAAAAAGGTTTTATGTAAATTGGTTGAAATATGTAAGAATGACTGTGATCGGGCTGGCAAACGGGCGGTGTGCATTTGATTTGCATGTAAATTAAAAAAATGGCGTTGTGTTTCGTTAGCCACAGCAACGCGTGTCCGGGTCAGCTAGTTTTAAAGAAATAATTGTGTAAAAATATAAGCAAAATCTTATTTTAAGTTTTTGTAAAGGTTATTTCATAAAGGGAAATCATTTTTGTAAAGTAAAACCAACAGTGATGAGGGCAGTAAATGTAAAATTATGCAATGTCAAGTGCTTTAAATATAATATCCTCCACGCGCAAAGTCGTATCTTCTCCAAGGATAAAATTTCTAATAAAGTGTGTTTATCGAAAGCGACCTGCCAGGTAAGTATGTTTCTGAATCTATTTGTAAATAATAAAGTTAGATAGAGCCTAAGAATTCGCTATAAATTTTTCAGCGCCCTCGAGGTGATATTTAACAATAACGGCGCTCTACAAATTAATATTATTATTATATGAACATAAATAAGAGTGTCCGGTGCAGGTTTGTTCGTTATTCCGAGATTGATGAAATTTTGCACACTTGACCTTCTAAACAGGAGGAAGGTCACTGTCAACATGAGTTGTTGAAAAATCACTTTACCCCCTTTCTCACCCCTCAAAGCAGAATTTTGGTACTTATTGATAAAATTTTGCACATTTGGATGTTCAAAATGAGAGGAAAATATACTTTTTACACCTGATTTCGCAAAACTCTGAGTAAATAATAAATAATCATAATAGCGCCCTTGAGGTGATTTTTCACAAACACGGCGCTCTACAAATTATCCAATTAATATCATTTGGAAGAATTGCATAGCACCGTTTTTTTGTGAAAAATCACTTGAAAAAATCGGGCGCTGTACAAATTGGTTATGAATACATTTCTATAAAGCTCTATCTTATTACTAACTATGGACTATAAATTATTTGAAGATTCATCTGTTAAAAAGAACAATTAAAAATAAATAAACATTGATGACATTTAAATATTAATATGCACTGTATTAAGAACGTACGTATTACGTATGTAGTTTTATTAT
Source organism: Glyphotaelius pellucidus (assembly GCA_936435175.1). Taxonomy (NCBI): domain Eukaryota; kingdom Metazoa; phylum Arthropoda; class Insecta; order Trichoptera; family Limnephilidae; genus Glyphotaelius; species Glyphotaelius pellucidus. The sequence continues at coordinate 37,886,439 of OW386545.1, read as the reverse complement.
GAACATTTCCTATCTACCTAACATCAAGTTAATGATATTCAATGTAAGAATTTAGGTACTTACCCAAAAGTTGTAATAAGTTCATACATAAAGAGAAAGGAATAAATTTTAAATTTGACGATAAACATTTAATGTTCAGATGTTTTCTAAAACAAATTATTTATTTTTGATTGAATGTTGTTTCATATCGTTTCGTGAACAAAATTTTAAAGTGCGTTTTTTTAACAAAGATGTCGAACTTTTATAGATCGCAAACCAAATGCAATTGCGGATGTACCCATCCGAGGCAGAACGCAAGGAACGCAGGTAGATCACCAACTGTTGGTTACCGTGGACAATCAGATTTTTACAGACCTCTGACTTTGAGAGATGACGTACGCCCGGAACCTTACGACGGCAAAGTTCCAGGGAGCAGCGACGACGATAGTGACTACGGCATGGACAAAAGGACTAACAATAAAAAGTGGTACATTCCTGAAAAAGTAGACCCAGTCAACGTAAAACCAGATTTGGTGCCACCGAGTAAAGTGCAAGATCCAAAAAAAGACAGAATGGAGAAGAGAGGAGTCAGGAAAAGGGGAAGACCGAGGATATTAAAAATAAGTGGAAACAAAAAGGAATATAGCAAAGGACGAAAAGCAAACAAACTAAGATCTTCAGCGAAGTCAAAAAGGCGACGAAATTAAATAGGATTCCTCATCGCAATTGTTCCGGTCGAAATCCAAAATTTTTCTCACAAATGCTTTCAAATATTAATCTTTTGACCAAAGCGTATTGATTTAATCAACTTGTTGATGCATTTAATATTGTGGTCTGTTTTAATATGTAAATTGTAATATGGGTAAAACCGTGTTGATTTCAATAAATTTGAACAATTTTGATTTTATGTTGTTTATTATTCTCCAAGACAACCAGTAAACATTATAAAAAGAGCAATAATAATAGTTTTAAATCGGTTGTTTCAAGCTTTTCGTATGTTGATAGGAAATTTGGGAGGCGGGAATGGGTACCGCCGCCCCGGGAACCTTTATTGGATAACCAACACCTCTGCCATAGGTCACCCCAAGTGGTTCGCTACGTTTGATGATTTAGCGGGGGTGCCCGGGTTCATGGGGTAAGGTTTGTCTAGGTCTTGGAGGCGGATGACCAGGACACACTGAACCCCAGATTCCTACCCGCCCCTTAAACCCTTTTCCTTCTCATAACTCTCCTCTCCTCCCTTTCCTTAATAAAAAAACCTCCACACAGTTTCCCCAAAGATGACAGGCCCTGAGGGAAATTATTTTCCTCAGTGCCTCCTGTCTGGAGCTCATGTAAAAAGAAAATTATAGTATTTCAATCGGTTGTTTCAAGATTTTCGTATGTTGATAGGATAGTAAATAAAAGACTTTTTTTTTTTTTTTTTTTTTTCGTAATTATTTCGTAGTTATTATTATATTATATCCTGATGAAGCTTGGTCGAAGCGAAACCGGTAGATATACAAAATAATAAATTCGTGGTTTAAATACAAAGTGTTTTAATTCTTTTAAAAAAAAAAGACTTTTTACTAACAATCACGTCGTTTCCCCGTAGGGGTAGGCAGAAAGGACTTACCGCTTAACAACTCGGTCTTGGCACATACTCCTTGCCTCATACGCATCGTCTCAAACATACTCTTCTATTAATCTGACTCTTGAATGACCCGACTCAAGTATCTGCTTCACTTGATCGTGTTATGTCTTCCTCGGGCGTCCCCGACTTCTTCTACTATTCACATCTGCGTTACGTATTCTCCTCACACTTCTTTCATCGTTCATTCGCTCTACATGCCCAAATCATCCGAGAGCACCTTTCGTAGGATGGGTTGTCTAATAAAATTTGAACAATTCATTAAATATTTGAAGTTAATTTTTACGTTCTGTGAAACTTGTGTTCAAGTTCTGTGGGCTTTCAATTTTATGAAGCAACTGGCCTATAATGTTATTTTATTTTATTTATTTTATTTATTCATACACGCCTTGAAGGCTTTTACAGAATCACATTATTCAAGTTACACATGTTATTCAGGAGTATAATTGTAAGATTGAAGTATATAACATTATAAACTGTACTTTAAGGATACAAACAGGTTTAATATGTACATAGGTATGTAGTTTCGTTATCATTAAAATTGTACAAAGGAGTTAAAAAGTTTACATAGTGTAATAATGGTAAAACAGAAGAGTGCTTAAGATACTTAAAAGTAGTTATTGAGGAACGTGTAGGTATTTACTATGTTGATTTTATTATTAACTTGATCATGAATAAATTGTTCGAAAGCAAGTTTTTCAAGAATTCAGCAAAATTAACGCAGCGATAAATAGAACCTACACATAGAAGAAAATAAATAAAAAATACATGAGTTGTAATATCTTGAAAAGTTATACAGATGAGTTCAACAAGTGTATAGTGTGATAGTAAAAAAGTAAAAAATAGTACAAATTATGGTACAAAAAGTACAAGATAATATTAAGACAAAAGAGAGAGGATAAAAAGGTAAGTACTAAGGTAATCTTTGTATACATAAGTATTAAATTTTGTTTTTATTGTGAACATGAAGAGACCATCGATTTTAATTTAATCATTAATATATTATTATTGCTAGGGCACCAAGATTTAAATAGAAATTTAAGTCAATGTGAGTTAGTTATTATATTTATAACAATAAATACGAGAGGATTGTTGTTAATTGTGTTCTTATTTGGCTACCTTTATTATTCACATATTTCATGTTTTGCGATAATTAATAATTTGATAAAGGTGCAATTGATTGATATTTATGGCTTTATTTTAAATATTCTAATATACTGAGTTTGAATTTAGACACAGATTGGTGACGATAAATGTCGATTGAGTTGTATTTATTTCCGAGTAAATGGAGTCTTTGGATGGGAGAGTTTATAAAATAATTATTAGCGGAATTGGTAACAGAATACAATGCATTCGACCGAGTTTCGCGAGTAGGTACTCGCAAATTAATAAAATTTGTCAAATCGAGGGCGTCCAGTCTGCCATTCGAAATTTTGAAAAGACAAACTAAATCACTTTTTATGCGCCTTGATGTCAAATCGGTTATGTTAAGTAATTCCATTAGGTATATATAATTAAGTTCTTCAATCGGTATACCCAGTTTGTAGTTAATAAATCTTAAAAACTTATGCTGAACTCTTTCAATTTTTTGTTGGTGGGTTTTATATAATGGAGCCCAGATAGTAGAATTATATTCTAAGTTGCTTCTCACCAATCAAGTGTACAACAATTTAAAGGAATTAATTGATTGAAATTCTTTAACTGTTCTCAGAATAAACCCCAGACATTTCATGGCCTTATTGGTTATTTCATTTATATGAGGAACAAAAGTTAATTTATTGTCAAAAATAATACCGAGGTCTTTAATTTGTTCAACTCTTTTAAGAAAAATATTGTTGATGCTATAATTAAATTTAATTGGATTTTTTATTCGGGCAAAAGTAATTGTTTGACATTTTTCAATATTGAGAAACAGTTCATTTAGGGTGCACCACTCTTGTAGCCTCACAAGATTTGATTGTAATATACAACAGTGATTCGGATTAGTTATTGTCGTATAAATTTTAAGGTCATCTGCAAATAATAGAATCATAACTCCATCGAATATGGTGGTTATGTCGTTGATAAATAATGAAAACAACACTGGACCCAGATGTGACCCCTGTGGAACACCGGTGTATACTTCAAACTGGTGTGAAAAGTGCGAATTGAGTTTAACTGATATTTTTCTTTTACGTAAATAACTTTCAAACCATCTCAAAATATGCCCCGTTATTCCAAATGATCTTAGTTTATGTATAAGGATTTTGTGTGAGACTTTGTCGAAAGCTTTACTAAAGTCTGTGTATACAGCATAATTAAGCTTTATAAAGTTTTATAATAACAGAAAAATTAATTATTCATAAAGCTTTATAATAACAGAACTTGAATAGAACTTTACGGATCAAACATATAACGTTCTGGTTCATGAGGTATAGAGAAGGCTCACACCAAATTTCAAGTAAATTGGTTTAGTAAAAAGTTGTCTCGAAAAAATTCGTTGTGAGAAAAATGCGTTTAAAATTTTGTTATATTTAAATTCTGGCTAGATTCCGTCTAAACCGTGACATTAAAATGGTTATAACTTTTAAAATAATGCGAATTTCAAAAAATCCTTTTAAGGAAATATTTTTGAATCTTTGGAAATATGAAGAAAAAAAAAGATTTCTTTTCTAGACTAGAATACTGCCTTAAAGGAAAGGTTTCAGGTTTTTATACATGTTGAAAGATGAACTGCGACTATGAGTTTTGGTCTGACTTCCGTCTAGCCACATCATTTTTTAGTGTAGATAAATAAGGTAACTAGATTTTTTTAAATATTACTTTCACAGAAGAAGATGATGTTTCCCTCAGGACATTATAAAACATATTTTCAAATACGTAGGTCATAAATCCAGAGCGGTATATAACGCTAGAGCAAATGTTGCAACTAACGTAGCATATAGGTCCCATGTTACCAGACTCTAGGCCGGTAACTAAACTAGACTACATAATATCGTATATCATTGTCTGCACAGTAGTTAGTACCTCTGCGGCAGTCTGTAAGTAGTGCGGAACCAGTTTGTAGACGCTACAGATATTTCTCATAAACAACTGAGTACCGCAATCTTAACAACTTGATCACCATTAATCTGGCTTAGATTTTGTAATAATTAATTGCTTAGGATTACACTTAGCTGAATCTATTATCATAATTAAATTAAAAACCACCCAACCCAACAATGATGTATTCCTAGGCATTATCTAATTTTATTATTTACAAACAGACACAGAAAACAATTTTTATCTGGTAGGTCCTAAGAGTACATAATCATAGTTCCATGGGTAGGTCACTTCAGATAAATACACAGAAATTGCATGATTTTACATTCCCTATTTTACCCTCCAATACTATTGGTTTATCAATTAAGGCTTATTCGCATTAAACAAGTAGTAAGTCAAGTAGCGAGTATACTTGCTACTTGACCCGCCGAAAATCGTTCGCATTACTTTCAAGTAGAGTACATGATTGCCCGCCGCCCGTTGAAAGATGTCGGGCTGCTACACAACAAAGCAAATACGCTAATTAAGCATATTTTAATACTTAGAAGCGGTGGAAGGACCAATTAGTAAGATGAAAATAAATAAACTATGGACACGAAAAGAGATTAACAGTAGCATAAATAAATAATTTTAGAGTAGCATCTTCGCTCCAACGCCACAATATTTTTCTGGTGAGTCCCTACTCACCAGAAAAATAGAACGAAATGGATTGAAACTAATAAAGAGCTGACTAACCCACTCCACTAAAATTATGGTGTTAGGACGCGTTTAGTTACTACTATACTCTCCACTCGACTAAAATACATTCGCTACTAGACTAAAATACTCGCCAAATGCTAACGGCTCTTTATTAGAAGTGGCGAAAGAAGAGTTCACATTTATTTTAAAGAACTGGAGAATTTAGGACTATTTAGGATTGGAGAATATTTATGAAAAGGCTTGAAACTAAGAAATTCTTAGTTGCGTACATTTTTTACACAATTACTTACCTACAATGTCGCGGGCTGCCTTAATAGGTATGACTGTCTGCAATATTGTGTTTTATTTAGCTCTTAATTCCGTCGAGTCTATGATCATTATTAACTCACGTGGCCGTCCATTCCAGGCTTTAGGTCCTGACACTTCGAAAGCACGTTCACCGAACATAGTATCTGGAGTGCGCTTTGGATCCTTGAACCTTCCGATAGCTGACGACGTTGCTGACCTGAGGGTCGACAGTCGTGAATTGGTGTTTTTAGGATTACACATTTCCGATGAGTAAGCTGGAGCCATTCCTTTAAGACATCAAGCTTCATTTGCAAAATGAGACTTGAGTCTAGGGTTCAGGAAAGCGATGGAATTTTTGCCTTCGTGGTTTTGAACTGAAAAATAAATAACTATCAGAATCATTTTCATTCGCCCCGATCAATTCTTTCACTAGGACCCAGATTTGCTAATGAAAATATGGGCTTTACTCTAGAGAAAAAAAATACAAGTAAAATTCTTATTTCTGAAATCGGCTCCAATATAAATTGGTCCAAATTCACAATCACAACAGTTCATCTATCCTTCATATACTCTCTCCAACCTCCAGCCCCGTCTAAATCTAACAGCCCAACACTGGGTATAAGTGGATCGCTTCTATTCATAAAAAATATATTTAAACTTATTCTGACAGCCACAGATTAAATTAAAACTAAGCGAGATATAATTACACGACAAAAATGAATCTTTTTAAAAGCTGAGAATAATAAGTAATGATAATAATTAACGAGTTAAGATACGCCATTGATTCGGATGCATCTAGGGTAGTCAATGATATTTTTAAAATGAAATAAACCACAGTATTAGTAGGTATTTCGTATTTATTTTGATAAACGTGACATATTTAACCATATTAGGAAATGGCATTCACTGGTTTAACATATACAAAATGTTGTTACTGAAACAGTTCAGTACAATAAATATTGTATATTTTTTTACTATCCATATGCAAACGCCCCTAAAAATGACATAAATAAATGCAGCTAATTTAGAAAACAGTTTTATTTTCTTTACGATAGCTTTTAACAAAAAATATTTAAATTTAAAAAAAAAAAATTAAATTTGCTGGTCCGCCATTACTTTTTTAGATATAAAAATTCCCCCGCGTGGTACCATAAACCTATATGTCTAGTTTCTAAATTTTTTTTATTTTATTTTTCTGGTGAACCGTATGGCTTAATCGCTGTCAACCACCGATCAGCAATTTCGTCGGAGTGTATTTTTGAAAGCGGCGTACACCGCAAACCCTATTTTATATTCATGTACAACATATACAGACTGTCAAATGTGTATAATATGTATATATTGATTATGTTTTAATAAACACATTCATCGTTTTAATAAACACATTCATCGTTTGCTTGAAAATAATTACGAAAAATATACCCTTTTACCGCCTACGCTCAGTGGGCTGCCCCCTTAGGTACCTAATACAAGTAATACGCTAAATAAATGTAGAAATATGCGTTGAAGAAGGCATAATATTGATCCTAATTAAAGTGGCGCAGTAGCCGGAATAAAATTCAACCCGGCAATAATAAATCTTCGTTTCGACGCCATCTATTTAATCAGTGTGCCTCAAATTCGATTAAACGCTACCATTCAAATATCTCGGCATGAAATCTCATAAAAGCTTAAAGAAATGAATATACATGCTTCTGATTCAACTTTATTCATAGCTACGAGAATTCATAACAGAAAATTGCCAAAATCAACGATACAAGACTGCTTGTGGATTTCGGAGAAATTTAATTCTGCGCGAAGGCATACAAACGTAGTAGTTACATTTATGTACTTCATTTCTTTCATGAATGTTGTAAACGTCTTTCGTCGTGGATTTTCAATTGAAAGCGAATTTGATTTTTCTTGGAATTGAATTTTGGTTTATTTTTAGATTTTATATGATAACCTATGAGAGTGTCTTATGATGACTATACGTGAAATCCTATTTAGATTAATCTTTACGACGAATCGGTTTACATTATGAACATCAAAAAATATGCTACGGATAAATTTAAGCTTTTACTAGCTTTTCTCTGCATTGGAATCACAATAAAATTATTAATTACATAAAAAAAAATATAAGCGTAAACCACAAAAAATTTTTTTTTCATGACTTAACCATGAAGTAATATAAGAAACAATTTTTTTTAAATACCCCTATACGGATAAGACTATTTTTGAGGTTTTGTATGATTTAACTTTTTTTAATTCTTATAAAATCATGCACAAAATAAATAAAAACCACCTTTTCGCTTACTTGCCTCGTGCAAATAAGACGCTCGATTTTAAATTTTGAAGGCAGAGAATCGAAATATTTCTAGCGTTTAAATTCCGCTTAAAATGGAGAGTCAGTGAGCACATGGTTTAGGGAATGTTGTGAGGAGAAAGAATGTACGGGAAAGGAAAAAAGGGAAAAACAAAGGATGTAAGGCATTTGGCTACAAAACAATTCACAAAAACATTCCATTCTTGTGGTCTCTCACAACCTGGAATCAAGTGGTAAACATTTTGTTTTAAATATGAATATATAATTTTATTTGAGTCGTCAGGCTTTAAATTCGAGATCTCTAGACGTAGAGAAAAAGCTCCACCCGCACTGCAACAGAACTAATGATGTAAGGCAAACACGTCAAAGGAAATGACGAGACAGGCCAATGTCCCTTCATTGAAACAATTGGCAATTAATAATTTGGTGACATCACCTGCATAGGACGCTGCAAGTGATTTAAAATTTACATATAAACCATCTTTACTATGAAGTACCTTCGCCAAGAAAAATTCTCTCAGAAATATTGTGGTTTTTCTAAGACAGACTAGTTGTTTATAGTATTTATTTTTTGTTACGATTGTCACCGAGACAATCGTAACAAAATGGCTGAGGGGAGAACGGTTCCATGATAGTTAATCCGCCGACAATTGGTCCTCCGGCGTACTTATACACAACGTGCAGTCGCTTTAGGGAAAATATGTTATAATAACCAATTACACAAAATATAAGTAAGTGGTAGGGATGTGCAGCGACGAATAATAAAAGAATAAAAGATATTTTTATTCAAATGCATCAAGGAAAAATCTGCTTCTCTATTTACTGCATGTACCACCACATAAGTACAAAAAAATCGACACTGTGTATAAATTCTTTTGATATTCATACCAACTTATTATTAAGAGGAATATAAACGCTAGAAATATTTCGATTCTCATGCCTTCAAAATTTAGAATCGAGCATCTTATTTGCACGAGGCGAGTTAAGCGAAAACGTGGTTTTTAATTATCTTGTGCAAATTTTATTAGAATGAAAAAGTTAGAATATACAAAACCTCAACAATAGTCTTTGCCATAAAGGAGTATTTTGTTTCTTGTTTTGTTTGTTTCTTATATTAATTACTCCATAGTTAAGTCATGCAAAAACTTTTTTTTTTTGTGGTTTACGCTTATATTTTTTTTGTTATGTAATTAGTAATTTTATTGTTATTCCAACACATAGAAAAGCTAGTAAAAGCTTCAATTTATCCGTAGCATATTTTTTTTATGTTCATACTGTACACCGATTCGTCGTAAAGATTAATCTAAATAGGATTTCACGTGTAGTTTCATCTTAAGGGTATTTTTGAAGTCGAACTGAGTATCTTTTACGTTTGAAATTGGTAAATAATGCACAAAAAATTATAATTTTATAGTAAATATCATTTCGGGGGATAAATTGTCGGGGGACCAATTGTCGGATCACCGGGGAGAACAGAGGAAAGCCTGAACCGGAACTGAACTGAACCTGAACAAGGCTCACAAGCGTCTGAAAATACAGAGGTACTGAGTTCATAGCTCTTCAAGCAGCACAGGACCGCGAGGATTGAGTTTATCAGGAAATTTATGAAAAAGGAGTGACATAATTACCCGTAAATACTACAACAAACTGTATATAGTAAGCTCGATATCAAAAAGATACCCCAAGCGGTGCACAGCTGCAATCTGGTTGCCATAATAATATCTTGAGGGGTGCGTTTGTATCATGCATAGCCAACATTCGTAATTTTATGTGGGAAAAGAGCAGCATACAAAGCAGGCTGAAACTTTAAACAGAAGATTTCATCAAATGTCTCTACGTACAGTACAAAACAATAATAATAAATTATGCAAATAGCCAAATGCCAGGACGTAACTCGGTCATTAAGCTAAGTATTGATACCAATAATAATAGACATAAAATTATAATGACCGGACCAACTTATATATTTGACAATGATTAGAGGAAATCGATAAAAACATCCTCCCAATCCTCATAAAGGAAATAGGTGATCAATAATAAACACAATTCGTTAACAGTCGCCAGAAGTGTTTGAAGATGATAAATGCCGAAGTTTCGACACAGATATTAGTCACCTTCCTCAGGTAAGTTCCTTGGCAGGGAAATCACGTTTCCAAATAAACTAAATATTCAAATCTCGTCCGTCGCAGACAACTCGGAAAGTACTTAGCTGAGCTTTTGACAAACATTACTCGTGTTCGACAGAATATTTTTATGCGTGTGTATTAGAAATAATATCCCTGAACTTAAAATGAACATTATGAATTATGACTGTGTAAAATAGCAATTTTTAACAGTAGGGAATGATAATTTGGAAGCTCTAGAAATAAGAATATCCATTAAAAATACAGGAGCACCTCCAATAATCTGTGTTTCCAATGAAGTTTGTCATTTGCGAACAGAATTATATCTAAATTTCTATAATAACAGTGTTTACGCCTGCCAGGTAAGTACGGTCCTGTATATTATCTGCTGTAGATAATATAATAAAAAAATGCATACAATTTAACGCAGCAACATGTCCATTTTTTCTTTTTTACACTAGCTGCACACAGGAGACCCTGAAGAAAATAATTTCCTTCAGAGCCCATGTCATCTTTGGAGATGCTGTCTGGAGGGTCTTTTTAGAAAAGGAAGGTGAGAAAGTTCAGGGAAGGAAAATGGTATTAGGGGTGGGTAAGAATCTGGGGGTCAGTGTGTCCGGGAGTGACGGACGTACGAATCCATCCCTTTCAATGCTGTACAAGGCGATGTTTTGAGAGAGAACGGCTGGAGAAGTCAAAGGTACTCCCTCAAACACCTCAACCAGGTGGGCAGACGCATCCACCGCCAAAACCCGGACAAGCCTCACCCCATGAACTCGAGCACCCATACCAAGTCACCTAATGTAGCGAACACTGGGGGGACCTACGGCAGAGGTGTTGGTTATCCAATAAATGATTTCGGGGCTGCGGTACCCATACCCGCTTCTCAAATTGAGACCAATGAATGTGATGCTTCTTTAAAATGCAAACACAGGACTCTAATACTCGCATGAGAGGTCACCTGTGATTGACACTGTTTATTGTTTATTAGTAAGTAGAAAAAATTATTAACCCTGGGTATTAGAGGTTATCCACCACTTACCCGTCCTGGTAGAAGTAACAGATGGTTACTCCTTCAAGGCTCTCGCAAGGACAATCTCGAATCTACATTTAATTTTGAACGAATTTGAAGGACCTCTTGTGCACCTGCATACGTTATTAGTAAGCAGTATTAGCGGGAAATTAACCCTGGGTAGCTAACCTCCGTCGAATCGACGGGCACCACAAAGTAATTTCGCTGTCTCTTTTAAACGGTGCATCCGAATACGTCGTCTCTGATAGCCAACTGAGACACCATTGAGGTGGGTGCATAGGTGCACGCATTGATCAGGTAAGTGTCATAATTTTTGAGATACTTAAAGCTTTGTCCTTCGTTATGCAATTAATAATTATAATTAATTATGATTGCCTGGTGAAGTTTTGATCTAAATTACGCAATACAAGACAAACGTAATAAATGATGAACGTAGAATTATCCATGTATTCCCTATTAAATAATACAGTATTACAGTCTAGCCAAGCGCACTATTAATATAATAGTGATCGTATGTAACATCGCGCGGGCGTCGGCAAAACACAATAATTCAGTTCCAGATGAGTGGGAGAGTTTCAATGCACAACATTTACATAATAACGATTGATAATGCATGCTTTATTGTTAATGGTGTGGCAGTACAGCTATATCATGTTAAACTGCGATGAATAGTTTTAGTGATACAAACATTACGATTTTTTTAAATTGAAAACTTCTTGAGCACTGCGATTTGAAACTCGATGAAACGAAAAAGCGACACTAAAAAGAGATAATCGGTCTCCTCCCCACTCTTGTCTACTTTTGTTTTCTGAAGGTTTCACTTTTATCGCGTGTTAATTGCACACAATTTTTTAAATGAAAACTTTTTAGTACCGTTGTGATTTGAAACTCGATGAAACGAAAAAAGCGACACTAAAAAAAGACAACCTTTTTTTAGTAGCAGCCATTTTGCGAGAAAATTTGTTTTTCTCATTTTTCTTGGTTCCTACCATAATGACATTTGTACTGTAAATAAAGAATTTACCTTTTATATTTTTAAAATGACCAGGAGGGTTGGAATCGTGTGAAGATGGACAATCGTGACAATTTTTCCCTCTCTACTTCAACAGCGTGTAACTTCATTAAAAAAAAATTTTTTTTTTGAGAATTCTTAAAAAAAAAAAATTATGGTAAAAATATTAATGTTTTTTTTTTTATCGACCGTCAAAAAACGCCCGAAATTCGGGCTTCTAGATCACCCTCTTAAAAGCTAAGAAAAAATTTAATTGAAAAATAGCTCATAACCTAACTTAACATAACCTATTTAACCAATTAAAATTTTTTTTAATTCCTTTCATCACTATTTTAATGAGTTTTCAAAGGGGGTGTTGAGTTGATTTTATTCTGAGTTGTCTGGTCACCACTCTTTACATGTCTAAACCGCCAAAGCGTTCATTTCTTAATCTCATTCATTACGCTTACGTAAATAATGCATGCATGGAAGACATGAAACCGAATTAAAATGGTGCACTATTAATCATGGTTGCATTTTAAATTCAAATGGCAAGGTGAATATTCAACAGTTGGTATCACCAACGCGATACTTTATTATGTACACCTGTTTAAATATAAATAAATATACCTCATATTATAATACCCGGTTTCGCCCGAAGTTCAATTTTAAATGTCTGTGTTTTTTCAACTTATCGGAAGTTGTAGGTCATACAACGTGTTACAGCACATACCCGAAAATTTTAGCCAGCGATTCTGAGCATATTTGAAGTAAAAAACGTAGATGTCATTTTGCTGTCCGATGATATATTTTTTAATTTATTATTAATTAAAAACAATAAAAATATCTTTCCACCACAATTCGCAACTGACTAGTCGGGTATAGACTAGCGGTTCACGTGATAAGTCCTCCGTCTCATTCCAGCAGCACGGCAACACACGAAACAGCACGCGTATTACATGATTCCGTCGCGACGTGTAGAAGTGTGATCAGTGGCGACGTCTAATTTTTTTTAATGGAAAAAAATACATCATTTGACAGCAAAATGACGTCTACTTTTTGTACGCCATATGTGATCAAGAATCGCTAAGTAAGGCGCGGTGCACCCGCTCAAATAGAAGAAGATGTATACCTCTGCCATAGGTCACCCCAAGTGGTTCGCTACGTTTGGTGATTTAGCAGGGGTGCCTGGGTTCGTGGAGTGAGGTTTGTCTAGGTCTTGGAGGCGGATGACCAGGACACACTGAACCACAGATTCCTACCCAACCCTTAAACCCTTTTCCTTCCCAGAACTCTCCTTTCCTTCCTTTCATTAAAAAAACCCTCCACACAGCATCTCCAAAGGCGACATAGGCCCTGAGGGAAATTATTTTCCTCAGCGCCCCCTTGTGGAGCTCATGTAAAAAAAAATGTAAATACGAATGTTAGAGAGAGTGAGCTAATATTAAAAACGATAATATTTAAGCTAAAATTGTGAAAATGTTTAATAAAACAAGACTCGTTTAATTTAGAGCAAAAATCCCATGGGGATTGTCTAAAACAGCATTAAAAAAATATTGTGAATTTTTCATACATATATAACATAAAATAACTGAAAAAAACGTGGTTATAATAAATTTCGGAGCATACTTTGCGATTTTTTCTATCGAGGGAATTTCCTATATTTGCCGTTACGGCGTAGGGAATGTAAGGATATTTATCTTTAAGACTAACATATAATTTTTAAGAGCCTTAAAAATAACAGTATTTAACGAAAATATGTTTCTAATAAATCGGTAGAAATGCGGACGTGCTGTTACACCCTGTACGTCTTATTCATTAGTTCTGTTTATTATTCTTCATGCACTGCCGTGCTTATTTATAAAATAATAATTTGTATAAAAACCTGATTCAATTTATATTTAAGTACCCATTACCTAGTGTTGATTTCCATATTATATGATTATGTAATAGGTACGTGTATTGCAACATTGGTTGGTTGGTTGGTCGGCTGGCTCGATTGTAGGGCGCATATCGAGTTACCACAATAACATTATATGTATATTATAATATTATATAATATAAAGTGTAGATTGAAATATTACAGAGAAACCCGATCTAGTTGACAAGGATGTGGCGCAGGATTGGCAAAATCAGAAATAAATATTTAATATTCGTTGCAGAAATTCAATATCATGACTCGGATTGTTTCTTCTGACGCTTCTCGTTCCTTATGTTTCCTGTTATTTTTGTCCTGTTACTTTTATCTTTTGAAACAATTTAAGCATTTAAGGTTACGAGTGTGTATTTTATAAAAAGTCTCCACGACTAAAATTGAACTAAAAATATATAAATGCAAATTTAAAATTTGCCACTCTTTTCAGAGGAAACACGGTCGAGAAATTTTAATAGATATTTTACCAAAGTGTTGCTGTCACCGTCGCTATTACCACCCCCGAGCGCTGAGCAAAAGGGACAACTGCACCTCAGGCCGATGATAGTACCAAAATAAAATCGAGGTATTGATTCCCCATTTTTCTCCTCCTAAACTGGGCCGAGTTTTAAGATTTTTAATTTTTTTTACATAAGCTCTAAACAGGAGGCCCTGAGTAAAATAATCTCTCTCAGGGCCTATGTCATCTTTGGGTTGCTGTGAGGAGGGTTTTTTTAAAGAAAAGGAAATTGAGGAGAATTCTAGGAAGGAAAAGGGTTTAAGGGGTGGGTAGGAATCTGGAGCTCATTGTGTCCTGGTCATCCGCCTCCAACACCTAGACAAACCTCACCCCATGAACCCGGGCACCCCTGCTAAATCACCGAATGTAGCGAACCACTTGGGGTGACCTATGGTAGAGGTGTTGGTTATCCAATAAAGGTTCCCGGGGCGGCGGTACCCATTCCCGCCTCCCAAATTGAGAATTAACTGTTTTAAAAGTAAAAACGTACAGACATGTCTGTACGTTTTTATTTAAAAAAAATACATTGTCTAGTTTGTATACGGAACGTCTGTTGATGGCATTCAAACCAGACAATTTTAAGAGGGTATATTTGGAGGGTACAACCACCAATAAGAAGTAACATATCAAAAAATCTTATCGACACGCTAGTGATCGATATGTATATTAGGCTAAAAAAATCTGCACCAGTGTCAAAATTTAGAGGGGAAATTGGGGAATAAGTTTATATGGACAAAATTCCTCTTAAATTTATGTCCCAAAGGTAGGATGAATCTGTGCGATAAGGCAAGGGATCTATCAAACGGATTGCCCGTTTCCAAACAGACTCATAAGTTTTTTAAGGTAAGTAGGCAACTAGGTGTTCCAGACCAGAGGTGGTTGTAGAACTGTTAGGATCAAATATCAACTTCCCAAGACGGCCGGCGTAGTCCAGTGGTAAGGCGTTTGACTAGCATTCCGAAGGTCGCGGGATCGAATCCCGGCGTGGCAAATAAATTTTATTCGTTTAATATGTGTTATTTCACCATTTATTCATTTAAAATAATATATAGTTTATTTGCGGCACGTTTCAGAGTGGAAGATATTATTAGTATCGCCCTGGTGTAAGACCACCATTCAGAATTGAAACGTCACTTGAAATTGAATGTAGAATCCTGTAATTCTGTTAAATCATCTTAAATTCTGTTAAATCATTTTGATCTTTACATGTACAGATATTTTAAAATTCTATTTTAACCTCCACTGTCTAATATAAACATAATATAATATCCACGCACAGGCTTCGCCTTTGTGGGATCTTTTTTGCTACTTTTTTATGTTATTATGTATGTACCTATTCCGATGTATCAAAAAAATTTCGTTAATAAAAAATAAAAAAAAATGGCTTTAGCCGTGTTTAGTGACCAGATCTGAATAGCCGGGTACTTCCCCACCTTCCTCTTCCCCATCTCCTTCTCCTCCCTACTACCTTCAGCCTCACAACATACCCCAATTGAGGATGCCATAGTCTCACTGGCTCCAGTCGGGAGCAGTTGGGACTCTTGTGCGGTATTCATATAAAAAAATGGTTACTACTTATTTGACATCTCCCCCCGAGGAGACTACAAAATTTTCGTGAATCGAACTGGGCATCGAAATGAAGCTAAGAAAGCTATTCGATGGCATAGCGACCTAAACGTCTTTCTTTAAAAAAACATTATATCAGTCAATAATTATTGTTGACACACATTTACCAGGTTCTTTAATCTAATCATATCTTTAAAAACTCCCATCGTTCAGTTTACAACCGTTTAAATATTTCATTGCAAGGATATAAGACCTTGACAAAACAATGTAAGGCACAAAATTACCGGACTGAAGAAGAATCTAGTTGGACGTTAAATGAACTATGTATTCTTCGCTGCTCACACTACTGTTTAGCTAGGATTACAGAACGAAACATAATGTGACGTAAATGAAAACTCATTACTGTAACAATGGTTATGTACTTAATTTTGGATTGATTAGTTTATAATGAAAATGAAAGAAATAAACGATTTCATAATTCAAAGAGCAGCAAGTGCTTTATGTAACCCTAGCAGAGATGGCATATATATACGTACTTATTCAAACAACTGAATTAATAGTTCAATATAATAGTGTATCGGAGTGTTAGGACCTAAAGCCTGGAATGGACAGGCACATGATTTAAGAATTATCACAGGATTTTAGAGCTAAACTTAAAACTCACCTTTTCAGACGGTCGTATTTACAAAATCAACTTGCCCTCTAATTTTGAACAACTAATCGTGTAAAAATTTCAGTCACTTAATGAAAATTCTCCAGTCCTAAAGAGTCCTAAATTCTCAAGTCTTTTAAAATAAATATTAACTCAATTTTTGCATTAATCTTCTTACAAATGTAATATGTGCCGCAAATAAACTTTATATTATTCTAAATGAATAAATTGTGAAATAACACAAATTAAACAAATAAAATTTATTTGCCACGCCGGGATTAATCAAAAGCCTGTTACGTTACAAATAAACCGCCAATATAGAGGCGCGCGCATCAAACCCCCTCCCGCGAGCGACAAACCGAGCTGCCGCTCTCGGAGCGGCAAGCCCTCAGTCTTCAGCAAGCGAGCTTACAGGGCCCACGTTCGCGTGAACATGGGCGACACCAGTTCAGTTTCGCCGTTCGTGCGCTTCCGTTCCCCGATGGACGGTGCGTAGACTGAGAGAATCAAGTGTGTGAAGCCGCTGTTGGCCCATAATCAAACGTGAGTCAATTACCATGTTATCCTTTGTGTGCAATTAAATGTATTAACCCTAACCACGCGTGATAGAGAAGAGAGACGGACATTCAAACTAACTTTCAGCTAGGATCGTTCCTTTTTTATGTATTATTGTGTCTCCTAGAATTGAATAAACTGTTTATGTGATAACCTACCGTGTTTTGCTTGACGAGGGAGGCCCTGGGAGAATGGAGAAGCGTGAAGTTCCGGACCACGAGCACTAGCCTTGAGGTTACGAGGAAATCCTGCTTGCACCGAATCCTGAGCTAGTTATTATTTGGGGCAGATACAGCAGCTAATTGTATTAAATATGTGAGAGCTTTCTCCAACCCTGCCGATAGCGTCAGCACGCACGCTGGACGCTAACACTGGCGCCCAACGTGGGGCGCCATATGTTAGCGTCCAGCGTGCGTGCTGACGCTATCGGCAGGGTTGGAGAAAGCTCTCACATATTTAATACAATTAGCTGCTGTATCTGCCCCAAATAATAACTAGCTCAGGATTCGGTGCAAGCAGGATTTCCTCGTAACCTCAAGGCTAGTGCTCGTGGTCCGGAACTTCACGCTTCTCCATTCTCCCAGGGCCTCCCTCGTCAAGCAAAACACGGTAGGTTATCACATAAACAGTTTATTCAATTCTAGGAGACACAATAATACATAAAAAAGGAACGATCCTAGCTGAAAGTTAGTTTGAATGTCCGTCTCTCTTCTCTATCACGCGTGGTTAGGGTTAATACATTTAATTGCACACAAAGGATAACATGGTAATTGACTCACGTTTGATTATGGGCCAACAGCGGCTTCACACACTTGATTCTCTCAGTCTACGCACCGTCCATCGGGGAACGGAAGCGCACGAACGGCGAAACTGAACTGGTGTCGCCCATGTTCACGCGAACGTGGGCCCTGTAAGCTCGCTTGCTGAAGACTGAGGGCTTGCCGCTCCGAGAGCGGCAGCTCGGTTTGTCGCTCGCGGGAGGGGGTTTGATGCGCGCGCCTCTATATTGGCGGTTTATTTGTAACGTAACAAGCCTTACCGCTGGACTACGCCGGCCGTCTACTTATTCCTAATTTATTAATTCTGTAGAATTTTACTGGTGTTCTTTCATTGGTTTATTTTAATTTAAAAATAAATTATATCGCAATGTTAACTAGGTAAGACATTATTTCATTACCTAAGAACAACTAAGATTATTCATTAAAAATTATTAGTTTATTAGAGGGAACACTTACTTAAGTAGGTATTTTGTTTAAGATAATTGGGCTTAATTAAACTTACAGTTTTGTAAAAAGCTCTTGAGGAGTTATTTTACAAAAAAAAATTCCTTCATTAAAGTTAAGTAATAACTACGTGATCGTCCACTGCACGCAAAATGTATGTAAGTTTCTCCAATAAACAATAAAAATAAGTGTATAATTTCTGCCTGTACAGAATATAAATAAAACTATATATATATATATACATTTTAACGCACGTTCATTGGTCAAATGCATTGTAAATGTTATTCTTATTCAAACAACTGAATTAATAGTTCAATATAATAGTGTATCGGAGTGTTAGGACCTAAAGCCTGGAATGGACAGGCACATGATTTAAGAATTATCACAGGATTTTAGAGCTAAACTTAAAACTCACCTTTTCAGACGGTCGTATTTACAAAATCAACTTGCCCTCTAATTTTGAACAACTAATCGTGTAAAAATTTCAGTCACTTAATGAAAATTCTCCAGTCCTAAAGAGTCCTAAATTCTCAAGTCTTTTAAAATAAATATTAACTCAATTTTTGCATTAATCTTCTTACAAATGTAATATCAACAGTGAAAGGGGTAGCAAATGTAAAATCATGCAATGGGCAGTGTTTTAAAAAGAATGTCATCCGCGTGCAAATTCGTATCTTCCCCAAGCATAAACTTTCTAATTTAAGTGTGTTTATCGGAAGTGACCTGTCAGATAAGTACGTTCTGTATCTATTTGTAAATAATAAAATTAGTTAAGAGACTAAAAACTCAAAATAAATTGTACAGCACCCTTGAGGTGTTTTTTCACAGAAACGGCGCTCTACAAATAATCAAATTATTTTTTTTTTTTGTTTATATGAATACCGCACAAGAGTCCCAACTGCTTCCGTCTGGAGCCAGTGGGACTATGCCATCCCCAATCGGGGTATGTTGTGAAGCTGAAGGTAGTGGGGAGGGGAAGGACATGGAGAAGAGGAAGGTGGGGAAGTACCTGGCTATTCAGATCTGGTCACTAAAACGGCTAAAGCCATTTCAAGCGACGTTTCAATTCTGAATGGCGGTCTTACACCAGGGCGATACTAATAGTATCTTCCATTCTGGAACGTGCCGCAAATAAACTTTATATTATTCTAAATGAATAAATTGTGAAATAACACAAATTAAACAAATAAAATTTATTTGCCACGCCGGGATTAATCAAAAGCCTTACCGCTGGACTACGCCGGCCGTCTACTTATTCCTAATTTATTAATTCTGTAGAATTTTACTGGTGTTCTTTCATTGGTTTATTTTAATTTAAAAATAAATTATATCGCAATGTTAACTAGGTAAGACATTATTTCATTACCTAAGAACAACTAAGATTATTCATTAAAAATTATTAGTTTATTAGAGGGAACACTTACTTAAGTAGGTATTTTGTTTAAGATAATTGGGCTTAATTAAACTTACAGTTTTGTAAAAAGCTCTTGAGGAGTTATTTTACAAAAAAAAATTCCTTCATTAAAGTTAAGTAATAACTACGTGATCGTCCACTGCACGCAAAATGTATGTAAGTTTCTCCAATAAACAATAAAAATAAGTGTATAATTTCTGCCTGTACAGAATATAAATAAAACTATATATATATATATACATTTTAACGCACGTTCATTGGTCAAATGCATTGTAAATGTAGTTTTATATTAGTAATCGAAGAACCGATGGATGCAATCTATTAGTCATAAATTGTTATGGTAGTTTGTCTAGTGTCTAGCCGATGTTAGTAATCTTTACACAGTATAAAATGTAGTCGCTGTCCCGCTGTCCGTACGCTTAAATCTTTTAAATTACGCAATAGATTTTCGTGGAGTTTTCACCAATAAATAGAGTGATCCTTGAGGAAGGTTTTTAGGTATAAAACTTGTCAAGGTTTCGTGTAAATTAGTTGAAATATCTAAATAAAGGGAGCGGGCTGGCAAGGAGCAGCGGGTTGGCAAGCGGGCGGTGTGGATTTGATATGCATGCAAATTAACAGATAGCGTTGGTTATAGAGTGATGGAGTCGTGTTTCGTTAGCCACAGCAACGTGCAGCCGGGTCTACTAGTATATTATAAATTGGTACAGCGTCCTTGAGGTGATTTTTCATCAAATACATATATATTATCCAAATGTCATTTAATTTCTTTGATTAAACAATTTACCGGGTATTAGTACATTAATTTACTCACAAATTACTGTAACTAAGAACTTACATAAACTATGGTCAAGTATGCGAGTTTTTTTTTCTTCAAATACTGGTGTTCAATGGGTATTGTAATTCGATCGTCGTATTTTTTTCGGAGCCTATTCCAATTCAAATTCTTTCAGAACATGACGGGCACAAAACTATTCTGGGAAGGGTCTGTTGGTCCTGACAGCGGTCAGTCAGGCCCGTAGGGGGTCCCAGGAGCCTGATCCGTGGTCCCTGGTCTGTGTGACCCCCGGGGTACCTACTAGGGTAGTTGAGTGCGGACCCCACTTCAAAAAGAATTCTAATTATTTGTTAGAGAACTATTGGGCAAGTCTTAAAAACTCACAATCTAAATCATTCGATTTTTTTTTGGGATTGGAATGTGTTTTAAGTACCTGTGTATAAATGAAGTACATATTATGGATATTGAAGATTATAAAAATACGATAATGAGATAGTTCATATCAAGAATCGGAATATGGCCTGAGCCTAGAGATGAAGGATTCAATTATGAAGGAGATGATAACCTATTCGACAGTTGACTTTTTCAAAATATATGGCGTATCTTTGAAGAGGAACGTATGCGCGGGCCATTTCGGCCAGTTTCATACAAATCTTAAAATTGAATTTGAAATCAAAATACCCAACCAAACTGAAAAATTATTTTTGTAATCAAAAGCTTTAACAAATATCTAGTTCGGATGTGAGTTACTTTATTTTTTTGCTTTAAATTATAAGATATAGGTCATCAAAGATTTAAGTGTTTCATGATTTTAGAGGCAACTTGGGCAATTATTTGTGAGCGAAGGAAAAAACATTAAAACATAATTTTACTATCTTTATTTCACAAATACAACGAAAAATAAAGTAAAAAATAAAACATTGTTCAAAATGCATTTTTGGGGTAGTAATTTTAATGTATAAACGACAAATTTTTGTTCCGCCGTAAGTAGGTAATTTGTATTTTAAATTTACACCTATCCAAATGTTTTTTTTTTCTTAATTTTAATTTTTTATTTTTTATTTCATTACATTTCTATGATATTATTTCTATAATATTATATTATTAATTCGGTAGGCGGATACGGGTACCGCAGCCCCTGGAACCATTTGCTGGATAACCAATATCCCTCCCATAGGTCAGCCTTAGCAGGAGTGCCCGGATTCATGGGGAGAGATTTGTCTGGACGGCGGTGGATGCTTTTACCCACCTACTGCGTGCCGGGACGGATCGTGAGACTGGTTGAGGGAGACATTTTAACCTCTCCAGCCGGAATCTCTTGACCCATCGCCTTGTACTGTAGTAAGAGGGGTGGATTAATAAGTTCGTCAAGATTCATAAGTTCGTCATCACTGAACACATTGACCCGCAGATTACTACCCACTCCTCATACCCTTTTCCTTCCCAGAGCTTCCTCTATTTACTTTATAAAAATACCCTCTACACAGCGTTCGAGAGAATTATTTTCCTCAGGGCCTCCTCTGTAGAGTGTGGAGATAATGCAAACAAAAATAAGTGATATGAAGGAAATCCAGCGGGTTTTACCAAGATTATATCATTGAATACGCCCCAATAAAACCTGAGAGCAAAAAATAGTAAACGGTGATAGTCACTATAAAAGAAAATAACACTGTAGCCTCATTAAATTAATAATGTCACACCACAAAATAGTAGTTATGGAGCAATGAGACGGACGAGATTGGTAATGGCCGTAATGGGTAACGGTGATGGAGTACCTATTACATAATATTGAACAACGTTCCCGGGAACGGAGATGTTATCAGAAGCCATAAAGTCCTCTCCAACACTAATCATAACCAGACAATGACGCAGCCATGTAACGTTTGAGGAGTTTTATGGTAGTCAATTAAACCTGAATCCAAATCCGATAGACAGTCTGAGGTCTATAGCTAAACTGGAGTTAACAAAGAATCACTGAGAGGTTTTTAAATGAACTGATTCAAATATTTTATAAGTACCTAATATAATTATTTTATTACTTTATTCGTGAAATTTTAATACTCATTTAAAACCATTATAGGTCTTGCAGATAGAGTCGACACGAACCCAGTAGTTTTACAGATGCAATGCTTGCATGCAGCATTGTATCAAACTTCTTTACAGAGAAGACAATCCTAGTGAAAGAACTTCCTCTCCTTCCTTTTCCTGAAAAGTCCCTCCACACAGCATCCTCGAAAATGACACAGGCCCTGAAAGAACTTTTTTTTGGTTCTCCTGTATAGAGATAATGTGAAAAATATCGAACAACGTAGTGATGTCCCTTTGTCACTGAAAAGAATAAGAAGGCAAAGCAAACCAAAAGGCTGCAGTTTTTCGGTGATGTTTTACTAGGAAATCACTGTCAGAAGTGTTTTCATAAACACAATCCAAGTGTGTGATGTTTGGAACAACTCTCAAACCTATAATCAAACATATATTGATATTAAAATTATTGTTATAATTTTTTTCTTAAATTTATTGGTAGTCTTTCACAACAATTTGGGAGGCGGGAATGGGTACCGCCGCCCCGGGAACCATTTATTGGATAACCAACCTCTGCCATAGGTCACCCCGTGGTTCGCAAGTGGTTCGCTGCGTTCGGTGACTTAGCAGGGGTGCCCGGGTTCATAGGGTGTGGTTTGTCTGAATCTGGCAGTGGATGATCTGAACACACTGAACCCTAGATTCCTACCCACCCCTCTTACCTTTTTCTTTCCCAGAACTTCACCTGCTTCCTTTCCTTAAATAGACCCTTCACACAACATCCCCAAAGATGACATAGGCCCTCAGGGAAATTGTTTTTCTCAGGACCTCCTGTGTGGAGCTAACGTGAAAAAACGATAGTACATGGTTTTACCACACACACACTTCAGGGATCTCTTTCTACAGCATCAGACTCCAGAAAACATGCAGCTTCAGAAAATCAAGACGAAACCAAAAGAGGCTTACTAAAACATCGCTTTCAACAGTGAACACGAAAGACCTAAAGAGAACATCTTTAGTTATTTAATAATGTGGGTAGGAAGTACCGTCGTAGGAACAAAGCAGACAATTTGAGCACTTGTGTGGAGGAAGTATGAAAACAGTGACAGTAGATGAACATGCATACAATAATGAGGGTACCGAGTACTTGTGCAGAACAATACGTTCCACTTACAATAGATTTACCTGTAAAAAAAACCTTGAATGGAATTACTCGTGGAAATAGGTTGAGTACCGCTGGGATTTTACATTGGGTAAGGTTCCAAACAGGGATGGGTAACCATTGCTTTTCGACATGAATATTTATTACTAGTTAATATTTTTAGACAATAATTTTATAATTAATTGAATAATTTATTGTAACTATATATTTTGGAAGTCAGATTGCTTTGAAATGAGTCCCCATCAAAAAAGTTTTTTTAAACTTTGTGGATTTTCGTGAAAAGGCAACATTAAGGCGATGCAATGCGAAGTAATGCAAAATCATACATATGTATATATATATTTTACTTAAGATTCACACAGGAGGCTCTGAGAAAGGCTTTGAGTGTGCTATGAGGAGGGTCTTTTTAGGAAAAGGAAAGAGAGGAAGCTCTGGGAAGGAAAATGTAAGAAGAGAGGGCGGGTAAGACGAAAGTATGAATTCCTCCCTCACACTGCGGTGCAAGGCGAAGTATCTAGAGCAGTGGTCCCCAACCTTTTCATCGCCGCGGACCGGTCAACGTTTGATAATTTAACCCGGGGGAGGGTGGGGGGGTGTTTATAAAATCTACAGCTAGAAATCTATAATTGCACTCGTTAAGACTCCACAAGCTTAAAGAATAGTAACACACAGAACAAGCAAATGATTTTCCTCCGAATTTCGCAACATGTGGTGTACGCCTCGAAATTAAAGCTTATCTGGAAACAATTTAAGAGTGAATCTTTATACAGCAAGTCGTTTTAATCTGCACCCAGAATATAAAAACTGCATCTATTCGTGTTCTCGAAATGAACATGCCACAAAGTCCACAAGACGTCTTACAGTGGAAAAAAACCTTTTTTATGTTCCGATTGCGATTATTTATGTGCAAGAAAAGAGACTTTAAAAACCCAGATCGGTGGACAGAAGAGACTTCAAAAAAACCCTGGTAATTAATTAAAATAAAACACTTTGTGTATAATAACCAACAAAACAAATAAAACAATAATATAAAACAAAACAATTTGTTTTATATTATTTAATAAAAAAAAACATTTTGCTTAAAACCACGAGTTTTAATAAAAAAAATTTAACATCAGTGTTAATTAGTATTAATTTGCACCCTGACGATGTTTGAGCAAAGCGAAACCGGTCAGCAAACAATTTAATTAATATTCGTGATTTCACACAAAACAAGTGTTTTTATTTTTATTAAATGTGTCAAACCACAAAGTGATTGCCTTCCACAATAATGTAAAATAAATTTCATGTTTTGTTGGTTATTTTATAAAACTTAGGCTTATTAGTTAGGCTTTCGAAGTCATCAAGCAATGAGTTCGATAAAATTAATCAATTTTTAAAAGATTCGTACACCACCGATACGTCACACCTGAACTTTCCGTGGTCGCCTAAATGTATCCGAGATCCGACTATGGCGGGATACGGTTTGGGACTTACCTTATTTCAAAAACCAATATGGCCGCGGTAATGAAGGGCCCAAATTGTGTAGGCCAAGGGCCCTGGCAGGTAGGTACCCAGCCCTGTATTATCTTTTGGGACCTCCGGAGCCAATCAGTCGGCAAATGTATCTAAAAGCGACGTTGCCTGAATATTTTATTAAAAATGATTGATTGAAGGAAAAATTCGTTTTTAATTTTACGTGGGAGTTTTAGAATTGGATTTATTGGGAAAATAGCTGAAGTTCCCGGCGTTGCACGGTTTAAAGCAGAGTTTTTAGAAATCAAATGTAGACGATTTTAATTTCAATTCTGCATTTAGGGGTGGATAAAGGGGATAGGGTGTGTTTAGAAATCTTGTGTAAATATTGTCCTTTCTCTTGTTTTGAAGGTCAGGTGTGCAAAATATCATCAAACTCGGAATAAAATTGCAGATTTGTAAAAACCTAGATTTTTTTTATTTTTACATTAACTCCACACAAGAGGCCCTGAGGAAAATAATTTCCCTGTCATCTGGGATGCTGTGTGGAGGGTCTTTTTGAGGAGAGGAAAGAAATGAACATGGGTATTGAAGAGACTCATGTTGTAAGAGGGAGGAAACACAGAGGCCGGCAAATCGTTCCATAGCCGAGCTGCTGAACTCAAGAACGAGTCGAAAAAACGAAACGTTCTCATGTGACAAATGTCAACCATGTACATATGTTGGACGCGCGTTTGGCGTGTCTCCCGACTGTGCATCGGTGCCGAAGGAATCAATAACGCTAGTTTCTCAGAGCATCTTCCATTGAAATACCGGTAGAACAGGGATAAAATTCCCACCCGACGCCTGTGCTCTAAAGATTGCAATTCGTTCGTTAAGGTGGAGAATCTATCAAACAGACCGCCCGTTTCTGCAGAGTTAAGGATATTTTTCAAGTATTTTGGAGCTCCAGACCAGAGGTGGCTGCCAAATTCAACCGTGGGGCACACTTGATAAAACTGTATACTGTGATCTATTTTATTATACTTACCCATTTAAAAGAAAACTGATTGATTTTTGGTTGATTTTGTTCCAGAACGGAATTAGGTATACCAATTTAAAAAAAAAAAAAACTGATGTCGCAAAATTAAATTCGAATCCTAGGCCCTAGACAAGATAGTAAAAATGAAGAACTTTTGATTTTTGAAAAGAGTTTTATTAATTTTATCCGAAGGGAAAATTATTGGCCTTATTTGAGGCACACCAGACAGGCCCACAATACACTTCCATCAGTTTATATGTTCAGTGATTGTGAATGTGTTAAATTAATTAGAATATTATTTATGAAACAAGATATTGAACTTATTTTGAGAACTGACCTCATACATAATAAAGTCACGATAAGGGCGATTTTCTTGCGTAATTCAAGTATCAAACAAAAATATGACCTTATAAGAAATTGTAGAAGAATTTAAGTTTTTTTTTTTTTTTAAGTTTCTTTATTCTTTGAATTGTTTGTTACATGAATCGGAGATTTTTCGACCACCATACTAGGCACATGCCCGTGTTGTATTGTTTTTATAAAGTGACTATTTATTGTTACCACTGAGAGCTCCGTGGTAACATCCCCTATTATGAACGACGCGCGACGCTTGTAACAGAAGGGCAATTTCCAATTTAAACCCCATTCTATCAAATTGATTTACACAAGAAATTGAAGTAAGGTAATTGAGTAGGTAGGCACATCCAGTATCCCCTAAAAAAGTCCTGTGTATTTTTAAAGAGATTATTATAAAATAATAATAATAGAGCTGGCAACACCGCCTAATCAGGCGTAAAGGTGTGGGGCACGATTAAAGAGAGGAACTCACTGAACGTCAATCATTTCTCATGAGAAGCAAAAAACGATAAGTAAGGTCATTTACTTCACTATTCTAATTACGAACTATGTGTAAAGGAACGCCACAAATCTCTGTACCCCAAAGATTCGTTTTGGGTCCACCTCTAACTAACTAACTAACTAACCATCAGGGGTAGGCATAGAGGACGGACCGCCAAACAACTGGGTCTTGGCACACACTCCTTGCCTCGTTTACATTCATACATCGTCTCATACATGCTCTTCTATTATTCTGACTCTTGACAAGGCCCGAATCAAGTATCTGATTCACACGTGCCGTGTCTTTCTTGGGCGTCCTCGTTCTTTCGCTCTACATGCCCAAACCATCTGAGTGTCCCTTTCTTAATTTTACTCATTATGCTTACATCAGCCTTGCTTTTTTTGCGGATCTCCACGTTTCTCACACGATCGTACACGGTTTTACCACACGTTCGAATTCAGTATTCAGTCTAGTTTCATCCTTCCTCTGCCAGTTCCATGCCTCACTGCCATACATCAAGGTAGGTATCAGTACTCCATTATGGACGGCTAGCTTCGCTTCTTTGGACAGTTTTTTGTTGGCGCCATATCATATTTTATTTGTACAGCGCTTTTAAGGTAATTTTTCACAAAAACAGCGCTATAAAAACTATCCGATTATTATTATTATATAATACGTATATTTTTACGCAGCTTCATGCTCATGGTAATACATAGTACTAACTGTTTTAATAACGGACCATGTCAAGAATCAGAATAACAGAAGAGTATGTATGAGACGATGTATGAATGTGAATGAGGCAAAGAGGGTGTGCTAAGACCGAGTTGTTTGGCGGACCGTCTTCTCTGCCTACCCCTGCGGGGAAATCGGGTGATAGTTAGTTAGTTTGGAAAATAATATTTGTACAGCGCACTTGGGTGATTTTTCACAAAACGGTGTAGAAAAATCATTAAAATGTTGTTATTATGATAGATTGTCTCATAAACACTTTTCCTTTATTCTGACAAGAAATGTATGTACATATTATCTGAGTAGCTCATAGTGCCATGTCTTCCTTGGGTCTCAGGATAATATTTCATTCGTCCAACAGCCTATAAGTTAAAATAAGGCATATTTTAGAAGAATCAATTCAGTTTTCTTGACTTTGAGCAGTCATGGATCATTTGATTCGGTAAAGCATCTACAGGTGTCCATATCATAAAATTGTGTTCATTACCAGCCTTTGGACTATCCAATTAGATTTGAGAAAGCTTTATTTATATTAAATCGGTTATCGGAGTCAATGAAAAGTCGGTGATAATGAACTTGAAGATCAGACAAAACTAGTAACATAGTGAAAGACACAGTGTTGAAATGGGATGACGGAACACTGTTCAATGATAACGCAAATATTGCCAGAAAGTTCATGCACTTGCATGGGTCTCTAAATAAACAAAACTAGATTGATAAGAATGGTATCTATTCCGTATCATATTCATTATTTATCACCATGTTTATTATTTGCACTAGATATCAAACTATGTTGAGAACACTATTCCAGGAACGTTTTTTCCTTCTTGCTGTATTTGTTCACTGTAAGTGCTGAGGATCGTGAGACCTCGTCAATGATCTGATGCACCAGTGACCTACACTCGACAAGGTCCCATACTGCTTGGAGACATGTGAACATCGCTGTGAGACCTGTGTCCAGAGAATTTATGTCCTGCACTATACATAGACAATTTGTTCGAGATTTCGGTTTTTGAAATACTTGATAGCTTGTTGCGGTTGCTCAAATTTTCTATCTATGATCGGTGTTTTTGGCTGTCGGTGGTACTTGAGTCAACATAGGTACTACACCTAGAGAGGATCTTAAGTGGTTTGTATTTTTTAAAATGTTATCTAACTTTAGAGAAATGCGTGTGTGCACGTATGTACGTAATTTTGCCACTGATAGAATAGCTTTGTCATCGACAACAAGTCTGTCTGCCAAGTTTCAGCTGGATCGGATGTCGGGAAGTGGGTTAATTTCCACTTCCAAGGTTTGCATTAATTGATTCGAGAAAACAAAAAAAATATATATATTTTTTTTAAATATGAATACCACACAAGAGTCCCAACTGCTCCCGTCTGGAGCCAGTGAGACTATGGCATCCCCAATTGGGGTTTGTTGAGGCTGAAGGTAGTGGGGAGGGGAAGGAGATGGGGAAGAGGAAGGTAGAAAATTACCTTGCTATTCAGATCTGGTCACCAAATACGGCCAAAGCCATTTCAAACTTTCTTAAAATTCCATAAAACGTTTTACTTCTGAATGGTGGTCTTACACCAGGGCGATACTGAGAGTATCATCCACTCTGAAACGTGCCGCAAATATACTATACATTATTTTAATTAAATTAATTGTGAAATAACACAAATTAATCAAATAAAATTTATTTGCCACGCCGGGATTCGATCTCGCGACCTTCGGATTGCGAGTCAAGAGCCTCACCACTAGACCACGCCGGCCGTCAAATAGATGTATTTAAAAATGAAAAATAATTGAGGACAATGTTAGTAATTCTATTTAAATATTAAATCTACAAAAAATGGACCATGTATTTAGTTCTCAGTAGCTCAATCAATAGTGTTGATCCTGGTAGGTAATACAAGACTTCTGAATTAGAGTCCTAGTTTCGACCGACATCATTTATATTTTTCAATTTTCACTATTTTCAACGATTTACAAGAACGAGTATATTGCTAATATACCCGCAATTAAACAACAAAAAATCGCTATTGCTTGACAAGCGAAGACATTCAATCGAATCTACAAGCATACTAGACTATTAAAAATAAGTTTAACGGCCGCACTAGTGATATACGAATATTTGGCTGTTGGCTTTTTGAAAGTTATATCTTGGATATTCAACATTAGCATAGTGTTATGTTTATTATATATTATTTGCCTCACGTTATTCCGATGCTTACTGGTTGATCACGGGAAGCCGAAACTCGTTTTAGATATTATCCAAAAGAAGCCTTTGTTGCGATTGAAGGTCGCAATGTAAATCGGAATGCTGTAATTTCGGTACGGCCTTAGCGAAACCTCGGCTGAAGCCGGGGTCTTTGTTGTGTTCAACAATTCAATTGAGTGTTTCTTAAACTGATTTACTGGTCTTCACTTGAAGAAATTACCATACAGAGTATACGGACGACTAATTCGTATACGCTGTGTAGTGTACATAGACTAACGTAAGAACAAGTACAACTGAATAATATATTTCAATATTGTTGACAACTACTTTCCTTTGGTGAGACCGCACAGGCTTTACATTTTAAACTATTACTCGTATCTGATTACCAGACAGTTCGTTTGTGTTTATTTGCTCTTACAACATATTACAAAAGTATGTAGATTAGATTGGTGTCATTAATTTCATAATTAGGATCATTACAACACGTCTTTTAACCAAACCAAACTGTTTTTTTAATCATAATCCACTGAATATTCATACAATTAGAGCTGGTTCACACACAGCTATAAAAGATCATCGCACGCGAAATAACGCTCTCCATACAATCCCTTCAGACCGTTCACACCTAAGCGGTTTTAAGCGCAAATCAATCATAGACAATACACATCTTACGACGGAACCCCTCCAGAGGCGATATGCCAAATGATAAGCCTCCCCCTCTCCGACGAAAACAGGAGAGGGGGTCATTGTAATTAAGGAGCTGCCTAGACCGGTGGATGACAGATATCAAGTTGACAGATTTCAGTACAAAAAATGTGCATTCCGTTGCCGCTCCCTAATTCAACTGACCCCCTCTCCTACCAAAGGAAGAAATATTTGATAGCGTCATGTGAAAGTACAAAAGATAAGCGCTCGCGGTTCAACAGATATCTACTCGCAGTTTTATAGCTGTGTGTGAACGAGCTTTTACTCAGAACTTTTAAGACTGATGCTCTGTTCACAATTGAGGTGTGCATTTTCTTTGATTATGTATTGGAGATTGCTGCCTTTGCTTTTCACACCTCAATTGTGATGCAATTATAGCAGGGTACGCATGCATGAGATACTGAATGAATGTGGGTGAAGCAAGAGGTATATGCCAGAGTTAAATAGGGCAGTCAGCATTCTCATTCGTATTTTCTTTTTGATCGTCTGGAGCTAGTGGGACTATGGTATCTCTAATTAGGGTATATTTATGTATAGCAAAATAAGTCCCTGAAATTGGATAATGATATATTGTACCCTTAATTTACCCTTACTTAATCTGTAATATTTAATATTAAAAAATATATATTATTGTTATTGTTTTTCAATAACTGATTTTTTTCTAAATTGTATACCTGTGTCAAATAATGTTTATATTTATTTCATAAGTCTTTACATACTTCATTACATTTGTAATGTTAAAAATAAAAATTCTTGCAAATAAAATATTGTGAGACTGAAGAGAGTGTGGAGAGGAAGGAGAGAAGAAGAGAAAGTTGGAGATGGCTATTCAGATCTGGTCACCAAATGTGGCTAAATCCATTTATAGCAACGTTTCAATTCTGAAGTGGTCCTTCACAAGAGTATCTTCCACTCAAATATACAATATATGTACTTACTTTACTTTGAATAATAATAATAATAATTGGACAATTTGTAGAGCGCCGTTTTTGTGAAAAATCACCTCAAGGGCGCTTTACAGTTTTTATTTATTTATTTATTTTTTTTATATTCTTAGAATCTATCTAATTTTATTATTTACAAAAAGATACAGAGCCATACTTACCTGGCAGGTCACTTCCGATAAACACACTTTTTTAGAAAGTTTATGCTTGGGGATGATACGACTTTGCACGTGGAGGACATTATACTGAAAACACTGGACATTGCATGAATTTACCATTGCTACCCCCATCGCTGTTGCTTTTACATTTATAAGAAGATTAATGCCAAAATTGAATTAGTATTTATTTTGAAAGACTAGTGAATTTAGAGCTCTCTGGGACTGGAAATTTTCATAAAATGACCTTTACAAAAGATTAAAATAAGAATTTGGTTATATTTTACACAATTAGTTATTTACAACGTCGTGGGCCGTGAAGGCGAAGGTGAAAGGTTTTTTTAACTTATGGATAAGACTGTCTGAAAAGATGAGTTTTGAGTTTAGCTCTAAATTCCGCTGAATCTGTGATCATTCTTAACTCGTGTGGCAGTCCATTCCAGGCTTTAGGTCCTGACACTCCGAAAGCACGCTCACCGAATTTAGTATCTGGTGTGCGTTTTGGTTCCTTCAACCTCCCGATAGCTGATGTTGCTGCTGACCTGAGGGTTAATTGTCGAGGGTTGGAATTTTCTGGAATACACATGTCCGATAAGTAAGCCGGAGCCATTCGTTAAGGGACTTAAATATCATCCAGCAGAGCTTGAACTGGATTCTTTCGGGACACTTGAGCCAGTGAAGGTTTTTGAGATGCTCAGAAATATGGGAGTATTTAGATACGCCGGTGATAAGTCTTGCCGCAGCGTTGAACACGGATTGTAATTTGTTAATATGATATTTTGGGAGACTAGCATATATTCCGTTGCAATAATCCAAACGTGAAACAACGTACGAATTGACAAGTAATTTAGTCGCTTCTGTTGTCAAGTTTCTCCGTACTGCTTTAATTTGCCTTAATTGAAAGAACCCCGTACTTACGGTTCTGTTCACTTGAGTTTTAAGGGAAAAATCAGCGTCCAGATTGACACCCAGTAGTTTTATGCATGCCTTTGGAGTGATATCACTTCCTGAAATAGTTATTGGGGAATTATCAATGTTACGCTGACGTCTGCTTGTGGCGGTCCAGAGAAACTCAGTCTTTGCAGGATTTAATTTCAATCTATTTGAGGTCATCCAGCGAGTGATTGCTTCTAGACACTCAGTTATGCGATTTTTAAGACTGTCTATTTCCTCTGGTAAGCAGTAAAAGTAAACTTGCTGGTCATCAGCGTAGCAGTGGGATAGAAGACCAAATGATTCGATAATTTTAGCGACATCATTTGTGAAGAGGATGAAGAGAAGTGGGCCCAGAACAGACCCCTGGGGAACTCCAGATGAAAGGGTTGCATATTTAGATTGGTTTTTCCCCACTTTTACGGTTTGTAAGCGGTTGTCCAGGTACGACTTCAGCCAGTTGAATTAATTGATGAATTAATTGTATCTTCCACTCAAATATACAATATATGTACTTACTTTACTTTGAATGAATTAATTGTAAAACAACACAATTTGATTTGATAAAATTTTCTTGCGTAGTGTGAAATAGTTAGAAATTGACTCATTAACATTGAAGACACTCATTGATATGATAAATGAATGTAATTATAAGTTACGCAATTAGAGTTGATGCGAAAATACATTGTCATACTTAGGATTGTGTCTCTTAGTCGAAATCACGTTTGAAAAATGATGTGTACATGTAATTCGCCTGTGTGAGTACCTAGGGACTGTATTCGACTCAACAATAAAGCTCGTTACACATGAGGGACATAATATACATAAATATATCTAGGTATAAATATTTGTGGGCGTTGTCATACAGATATATGTATTATACAACCCGTCTGTGACGACTTTGTGGCAAGCGATATCAAGAAATAGGCCACGCCTATACACATATTATATTCCTCGTGTGAAAAAAGCTTAAAATTAGGTACCTAGTAAAATCTTGCGTTAATGTTATTGAATAAATAATTGAATATAATTAAACGAAGACAGTTATAGAGAAAGATAACACTAACCTAAATGTTAATTGATTAAATAATTAATAATAGTTTGTATTCATAATGATAAAATAACATAACGTCTTGTGTGTCGGCTGATGGCTTGGCGTAGGGTCAATGATTGATAAACCAAATTATGTTCTCAGCAGCGATCACAGGAAATGAAATGAATGATAAGGAAGGATATTAGAAATAATTATATGCATCTTCAAGTTGCAATTACTCAATGTTGCTTATAGGTGTGTCACGTCAAACGCAATATCCAAAACAAAGTCATTTTAAATGTTAAATTAAATGAATACAAAATTAGCGAAACTTTATCGAAAATCTGAAACAGAAAAATCAGAAAAAGATACTGTCACATCTGGGACTCGAACCCAGGGCCTTCGGTTTTCCGGGTCGCAGCTCTGACCACTGAACTAATGTGTCCCTATCCGATTCTGTCATTTTTAACTTTATCATACTTCGACTAAGAACTACCAACATTATCTTCATTTTCTTAACGCAAATTTTATTGGCTGCTATTTTCATGTATGATTGCAAGATTCAACCAGAACTAAATGCAATCTAGATAGTGTCTCGGATAAATTTATCCATTTTTACTTAATAATTTTATTTTAATATCATTTTAAATGTTTATTTTTCAATGTTCAATAATAGAATAACTTAAAGGGGGCCGACAGACATTGCTGTAAAAGATAAAAGATCTGGCTATAACAGATTTGTATTTGTATTTTTTTTTAGTTATCGCCCTGAGGAAAAAATCTTTCAAGACCTATGTCATCCTCGAGGATGCTGTTTGGAGGGTCTTTTTAGGTAAAGGAAGGAGAGGAAGTTCTGATAAGGAAAAAGGAATGAGTGGTGTGCAGGAATCTGAGGGTCATTGTAATTCATCCCTCCGACTGCGGTGCAACTTGATGGGTCGAGAGTTCCACGGAGAGGTCTATATTAGTTGTCGTCCAACCACCTTCTCTCAATATATTCATTAATTTAAAAAGCATTACATAATTAATATTTCAAATTGTTTTTAAAATATAGGAAAAGAAAACAATAAATGACCTAGACAAACCTCACCCCAAGAACCCGGGCATCCCTGCTAAATCACCAAACGTAGCGAATCACCTATGACAGGGGTGTTGGAAATTCAATAAATGATTCCCAAGGCGACGGTACCCATACCTGCCTTCCAAATCGAAGGTTGTGGGTATGGTAGATACATAAAACAATGAATGA
This sequence comes from Glyphotaelius pellucidus, assembly GCA_936435175.1. Taxonomy (NCBI): domain Eukaryota; kingdom Metazoa; phylum Arthropoda; class Insecta; order Trichoptera; family Limnephilidae; genus Glyphotaelius; species Glyphotaelius pellucidus. Next base: position 37,851,297 of record OW386545.1, on the reverse strand, counting down.
ATAGGAATTTAAAATAAGTTATAATGTATTCGTTTGAACCGGCTTTTTGTAGGTCGGCGCGCATTGTCTCCCAGTAATTTCGCAGCCAGACCAGACGCTTTGGCGCAACTGGCAGTCGGTGCCGCAATAAATAATTGCCTTGTTCGCGAACCATGAACAACAGCGAACAAGGTATTTCAACATGGTTGTTTAGGTTCCTCGCATCCGCTGGATGGCTGGATGGCCAGGTGGAGCGGGAACGGCGGAGGTGATACTAGCTTTGTATTTAATTTAGTACCGATGTTCCTTTCCGACCGGCACTATCGCATCCGGATTCTAACAAAAACCGACGGAAAAACGACCGACCACACGCTGTCACTCATATATTATATTTTTTATTATTATTTGTGTCGCTCTCTACAGAGAGAAAAAAATTGCCTTATTTTTAAACGCCTGGGGTCTCAAAAGTTGCGTGTGATCTGTAGCTATTCGAAAATGTAAAAATAAATTAAATTGGTGTTCACTATTAGCTCGTGATTTGGGAAAAAAATAAAACAAAAGATTCAAATTTTATATTTTGTAGCACACTTAATTTTCTTTATTTCTTCAAAATAGGCATATTTATTTATTTTTTATTTTTACCCATTCTAAAATAATTTTTATATTTTATTTTATATAATTGTTTTTTTATGATATATTTTAGGTAATTAATCACCTCTCCTATCTAATATTTTGTCTATGTTCTAATTAGTCTATACTTGTTTGTCTTTTGTTATTTTTTATTGACTTATTATCCTGACGAAGAAAACATAGTTTTCGAAACATGTTGATATTGTTAATAAAATAGTGGTGTTACACAAAGGTATTTGTTTGTCATTAAACACTTAATTTTCATTCATAACTGTAGTACAAAGAACGAAAAAAAATAATTTAGGAACATATATATATGTTTGTGGTGTTTATTAAAAATATAAAAGGGGAAAGTAACACCCTTTCTGGATAAAATCAGTATTTTTGTAGGCTTGTATTCAAAAATTTGATTTTTTTCTTCTTTTTTGTCAGCTATACGCTGTTTTTAACAGAGGAATATAAACGCTAGAAATATTTCGATTCTCATGCCTACAAAATTTAAAATCGCGCGTCGTATTTGCACGAGGCAAGTAAGCGAAAAAGTGGTTTTTATTTATTTTGTGCATAATTTTATAAAAAAATGTTCGAACATACAAAACCTCAAAAATAGTCTTAGCCATAGGGGGGTATTTTTAAAAAATTGTCTCTTATATTCATTACTTCATAGTTAAGTCATGAAAAAAAAAATTTTTTAGTGGTTTACGCTTATATTTTTTGTTGTGTAAATAATAATTTTATTGTAATTCCAATACATAGAAAAGCTAATAAAAGCTTCCATTTATCCGTAGCATATTTTTTGATGTTCATACTGTAAACCGATTCGTCGTAAAGATGAATCTAAATAGGATTTGACGTATAGCTTCATCTTAACACCCTGTATATGCGTCGTTTATGATAAAGGACAGGATGCAACAGAGTGCAAGGTACGAACAGCGTGAGAACTGTGCAATGCGCACCTATTTTCTGTTTTGTTATCAGAATAAACAAAAGAAAAACAGACGGAAAACAGAGGAACGCAACACATTTGGGAAGTACTAAATCAGGTAGAAAGGTCTATAGCTATAGTCTGTACTAAAAACTAACCCATACAACTCTACAGACGAATAAAAGAACGATTCTATCACAACTCTCAAGTTAATGTCTCGTCTCAATGTATTCACTATTCACTTTCAAACGAGATTTAAAATCACGACTTACAAAGATCAACAACTCTAGAATCAGATAATATGGGAGCAAGGATTCCAGAATATTATGAACTGGCGCAGACCCGTCAAAAATCACGGGATATTATATATCCAATTTTGAAAAAGACAATTCATAATTATATTTGGATTTTTTTTTACATGAGCTTCACACAGGCCCTGAGGAAAATAATTAATCCCTCAGAGCCTATGTCATCTTTGGGGATGCTGAGTGGAGAGTTTTTTTAAGGAAAGGAAGGGGAGGAGAGTTCTGGGAAGGAAAGGGGTTTAAGGGGTAGGTAGGAATTTGGGGTTGAATGTGTCCTGTCATCCGCCTCCAAGACCTAGACAAACCTCACCCCATGAACCCGGGCACCCCTGCTAAATTACCAAACGTAGCGAACCACTTGGGGTGACCTAAGGCAGAGGTGTTGGACGATTTGTATAACGCCGTTTTTGTGAAAATCACCAAAGATGAAGCTAAATCACCAAAGATGAATTAGATAGATTCTAAGAATATTAAAAAAAAAAAAAATTGTAAAGCGCCCTTGAGGTGATTTTTCACAAAAACGGCGCTCTACAAATTGTCCAATTATTATTATTATTATTATATGTGAAATCCTATTTACATTAATCCTTACGACGAATCAAATTACATTATGAACATAAAAAATACGCTACGGATATATTGAAGCTGTTCTATGTATTGGAATTACAATAAAATTATTATTTACATAACCAAAAATATAAGCGTAAATCACCAAAAACATGTTTTTTCATGACTTAACCATGAAGTAATTATAAGAAACAATTATTACACCATCTAATTTTTCAGCCCGATTACCGTACAGAGACCAAAGACAAAATTTTTCGCTTTACCAGTTTTTATCAGTCTGTGGCTTGATTCTAAAAGGACCAACACCAGTTTTTTCGGTATTTTTTTATGCATTTTCAAAATTGAGTTATCATCCGAATTCTAAAAAAAAAAACATTCGATATCGAGAAAGATTTTTTCGATTATCGGGGGTTAATGTTTCAACAAAACAGTATTTTTAAATATTAAAACCTTCAAATGAGCAAACTCTGTTTTAATCTTCATTTTAAGCATTTCGAATGGTGAGCCCTGGCGTCATTAAACGTGCACAGTATTTCCTGTTTAAAAAAATCTGCGTCAACGCAAATTATTTCATCAGCTCTAAACGTTAATCAAACCTCTGAAATAGGCAAAAAAAATATTTCGCATAAATAAGTTTTGAAACTTTAAATCCGGGCGAATCCGGGCATTGCTTACTTTGATTTAAAAAAAGTGATTTTTTTACTGATCTGAGCTAGTATCGTATATCGTAATATTATAAATGCGAAACTGCTCGAGTTTATTTATGACCTTTTCACGCATAACACACTATAAAGACTTCAATAATGCTTTCACCAATATAAAGCTAAATTACATGCGCAGACTTCAGGTTGTATATGATGGTAGGCTCTGGCGTTATGAAATTATAAATATTAATATATTATATTTGTTATACGTTTTCTGTCGCTAACAAAAACGAGTTTTTGCTAACGTCAGAAAAAAATCTTTTCCATGGAAACAATGTTGATATATTTTTCGTCTCTATGCTGGTAGGTACTCAGTCAGCTACTACTGCAGAAAATTCAAATATTAGAATTCGTTTTTTTTGGACAAGCTTGGAATAAATGTCAGATGAGAGTTCCTATATTAAAAATATAATTCGTAACGATTATAAAGACTGAATGATAAATAGAGTATTTTTTTATTATATTAACGAACTTCCAAATATTTAAATAAAAATAAACATCCGAAATGTTTGTGAGCGCATAAATTCCGAAAGAATGAACAAAATTGGATAAGTAATTCTTTTTTTCTTTGAGCTATAGCATTATGAAATTTAGGTGGTAGGCGAGATGTTTGAAAACTGAATGTAAGGGAATGAATATGGAATGCGGGAGGGGATGGGGGTGGGGTGGGGGGGGAGATAATTGATAAGTGCAAGCGCTACAGTAATTTCCCGTAATACCATGCGAGCGAAGCCGCGAGGAAAAGCTAGTATATTATAAAAACGACAAAGGAATAAAAAAGACAAAATATATCCAAAAAAATGCAGTCTTTGATACAGTTTAAACTTCAAAAAATATTAATTTACTTACAAATGAAAAGAAAACAAAGATGAATAATGAATTGGGTAAAAATGGATTAAAGTAGGAACGAAAATGTAAAATGAAATTGTGCACGTCTCATTATGCAAACGGCCAATTTCACAGGCCGTCCATCTTATCTGACCATTTTTAAACGCCAAACCAAGAGCTTACAACAACTTAACAACAAGGAGGTGGTTTTATAAGATAACTTTTCGAGATCCCGTCCCAGTCTAGCGCAGAGGCTGTGAATCCCAGACAACTGAGATAACTTTTGTAAGAAACGAAACCGGTTTTATGGTCAATCTACGAGTTGTAAAAACATTCTTGGACCACAATCCATCCACTTTCCCATAGACTGTAATTGGATATATTGTGTGATCTCCGTGCTAAATTGATCCGACAATAATAATAGGATATATAAGTACACATAATATTATCTTTTTCATCGAACAGTCTGTTTTCGTTTGTATAATTCTGAAAAACTCCTTCTCTTGTTTAAGTTCAGTATCTGCCTGCATGCTTCCTTTCGGTTTAAAACCCAAAATAACTTTTGTTTTTCGTTCATTCGCTATAATTTTATCTGGCTTATGGGTTAATATTTATCTATCGTTAATATTTCGCATGGTTTAACGTAAACACCACTGTTAAAAGCAATTTTAACTTGGAAGATCACGCCAGAATACATAATCTAAACATGTAAATATATTGTTTTAATTTGTTATGGTTATGCTTTTGCAGAAAGGCGAACTGCGTGAGGATCATAAATCATAACTACACAAATATAAATCGTCAACAGAATACAAAACGTATTTCTTGATACCAAAAGTTAAACAATTTTAGAAGAGGAACTCATCGAAGTTAGAAAAATCCCGTGTTTAGAAACACCTTTTCGCAAAAGCCATATTTGTGGAGCTAATGAATTCCGAGAAGTTCCGATTTTTTGGCTAATCCAACAATAATAAAAGAACTTGGCGAAAATACCTATGAAATTGTGTATAGTATTCCTGGAAGTGTTGGGATCCCAGGGGCTAACAGGTGTGATATTTGAATTTATTTAAGCACTGGGGGTAAAGCCGCCTGAACTACCTACACTTATTCAAATTTATTCCGACCGGCTTACTCTCTGATGGCTTTTTAATGGCATCTTTTTTATCTTTAGGGCTTTCGGTGCACTTATTTTGTATTTAGCTGATAAACCTGCCAGCGAATTATACCTACAAGGTATTTGAATTTAAAAAAATAAACAACGTAGATAAAATGACAAAACAAAACATCGCAAAAATGCGACACCTTTTAAGAGGTGTTATAACTGTTTCGATACGGGATTTCCTCCCGGTAAAAAGCAAAAACCGCGGTAATATTTAATATGCAACCTTCCTCTTCCCTTATTCTCTTCGGCCTCGTAAGATTTGGAATGTCACTGCCCCAATATATCAGAGCAGTTGTGACTTGTGCGAGATTCACTACACAATAATATTTGTACTTACGGACTGTGACTTTCTTTGGGTCATAGAGCTCCACTCGTTCTGTGACCCGGCAGATCTTCAGCTGCAGGCACTTGGACCTCTCCCCGACCTCGTTCAGGTGTCCGGTCAAGTCGCTGAAGATGTCGTTGGCCAGGATGACCAGCGAAGCCAGCTGCCTCAGCGCGTTGCTCAGCGTGCAGTTGGTGACAGCCAACAGCTCGTCATCCTTCACCCTGGCCAGGCCGTTCTCATCGTGCAAACTGGTCCGGGACAGATATTTAGGCTCCACAACTCTTAGCACGAACGGCATCTTGATTCGCGTGCAAACTTCAAAACAGATGCATTATTCCACACTGAACGAAACTATTGCTGCTTTCCGAATGTTCTCTGCGAGAAGAACGCCGAAAACAATAATAATACTTCACTGTTTGTTTCATTCACAAATCAAACTTTTTGCGAAGTTCGTACAACTATTTAAAACAGACACAGATATTTATAACTACGCGAGACTACATGGTTCACTAAATATTTATGCTAGCACAATTTTACTACGGTTTATATTAGTTTTAAAACTTTTTACAACATTCGTTTCGTTCGCTTAACACCGCCATCGCCCAGCGTCAAAACACAGAACCTGCTCGGCCGCTCTCGGCGCGGGAACAGCGTAAATAGATGTTTGTATGGAATTTAACGGCCGCCGGTAGAGCGCCATTGTAGCCATGGCAACTGACATGTGCGAGTGTCCTGCCGTTGAATTACTTCCTACCATCTATGGTAAAACACAAAAGTTCCTGTTTAGCGAAGCTTCAATCCATTTGTGTAAAAATTTTACAGTTTTCACGGACGGTATTGTCAAAATGTTATAATCTTTGACAACAGAGCAAAATGAGATTTCTTGAAAAAGCCAGCACTACAGAGAAAATAACTCGACAACAGATGATTTTATAAAAGGATGATGTGATGATTGATGATAGATTATCCGTACGATAACCTTCATTTTCGATTAATCAAACACGATTCATTTATTTAAAAAGTCTGAGTTTACTATTCAGTATTCAACCTATGAATAGTGGTTATATAATTTAGTATGGTTTTTTTACCTGTTGGGAGTATTTATTTGTTAATTTATTAGTATTCCTTATCGTATGGATAAGCCATAAGAAGGATGGTGAAATACCCCCTTAATGAATTTGTTGATAACTTGACAACTTTCTTATAGGATCAAACTATAAGGAAAAAGAAGGGCCAGAATATTTCCGAACAATTCAGAATATCCTTTCATTCCCCGTCGAAGCCAGTCAAGTTATCCTTTCAGACCGGTCAGTGGCCGAGCGAGATGGCATCGTTTGGGTCCCTTTTAATAATACTGCAAGTTCTACTTTAAAAATACACAACTGCTGACTCTGTATAAATCGCTTGTGCGCCCCACTGTTGAATTTAGCAGCCCCAACATACTTGAAAAAACCGTTGGCTCTGTGGAGAAATGGGAGGTTCGTTTGATTAGAATATCATATCTTAACAGATTGCAATCTTTAGAGCAAAGGCAACAGGTGGGAATGCTTTTGTTGTTCTACCGATATTTCGGTGGAAGATGCTCTGAGGAACTTGTGTCATTGATCCCTTCGGCAACGGTGTGTAGTTGGGAAACTATGCCAAAAGCATGCCTGAAATTTTACATGGTTGACATTATTTGTCACATAAGAATGGGTCGTTTCTATGGCTCGTTCATGAGTTCAACAGCTCGCCTGTGGAATGATTGGCCGGCCTCATTGTTTTATTCCTCCCACACAATGGATCTCTTCAAGACCCTTGTTAACTGCTTCATCTCCTCAAAAAGGCCATCCATACTGCATCCCAAAAGATGACAAAGATGATTTCTGAAAAATATTTTCCTCAGAGCCTCCTGTGAAGAGCAAATGTAATTAAAAAAATAATGATTTAATAGTTAACTGAAATTATGAACGTAAACAAACTCTTCTAACTTTCGGCATGAATAACAATAAAGGTGAGATATTATTAGATTTTAACCTCGGACCCATAAGCTTGTTTTCACGATAATATAATGTTACCAAACACATATATGACGTACGAGGCGTACCTGACTTATTAAGTTTCTTTTTCCTTAATATTCTTAAATCTTTTAGAAATTAAAAACTACACTTCTGGAAGAGTTTTTATTGTGTGCAAATAACGTCTTTGATTGTGTGCACCTGAATATTATAATTTTATGACTTGCTTTTTGTTTTGCCTTTGATTTAAATAAAATTCCTTGATGTTAAAATTAAATGGTTGTGAGTTGTGCTATCGTTTCATAATCATTTTTGCAACACGGTGGATTCATAATTTTTATTGTTCTTGACATATGTAATTCCCATTTCACAGAAGCCTTCTTGGTGGTCACTCAAAATCTAAGTACCTGCCCATAATTTCTACTTTGTGAGATTGTACAGGATTCACTAGAGCAAACCGTGATACAGAAAGAGGATTTTCTCCTCAAGTTGGTAGGTACAGGCAAATCATTTTAAAGAGAGTATCTTTGAATGTGTTTGTGGACACAGATAGTATCCAAATTTTCTTGAACTAGTTTGGAGCATGCCTACCTCTTACCCCGCAAATGCCAAAAGATACTGGGTGCATAGCAATGTTCATCAATTCTGTTTAAATTTGGACTCGCTATTCAATTCAACAATGTTCTTTTTATATTTTTAAATCTTTCTTTGGCTTCCTATCAAAAACAAATTTATTATAAAACTAGTGAGTACCCGGCATGCGTTTTAATTCTATTTATTGAAATACTTTTGGATACGCAATATTTTTTGTTTTTTTCCGTATGCGTGCACGATTAAATGAGAAGGTGGTCCGACGTGTGAGCAAGCAACGTGTAGTTGTTCTTGTTAGAAGCATGGGTTTTCCAAATTTACCCCCTGCTTTCCACTGGTGCTACTATGATGTCTCCTTTGCAATCCTTTCCTCTGCCCCTCTTCCGTCCCCCACCCCTCCCCTGGGTGTCCTTTCCCATGCGTCCCCGTCCCCACCCTTGGTCCCCTACCGCATCCCCTTCTCCCTCCCATGACCGCTTTCCCACAACCCCCCTCCCTCTCCTTCGTTCCCCTCCCCCCTCCCGGATCTCCCTCCCCCACCCGCTCTCTCACCTTGCCACTAAACTATATGAAATACACACATTTTTCAAACAACTCACCCACCATCAATTGTAAATTTTTATACAAATTTCATAATGCCTGAGCACACCATTATATATAGAAACCTTCACGATCTGCATATAACAACTCACCAAATTTATTGCAATCGATGAATGATGTAGGAAATAATTTCATAACGCCAGAGAAACTTTTGCCGGAACACTCATAACAAATCACCAAAGTTTCGTGAATGGTTTATGAACGTGTAAGGGACAAACAAAGAAACATTGAAAATTAGACAAAATAATTTTATTATCCATCCAGTACACACTACAAAAGTAAGGGTCTTACAACTTATATACAGTATTTAGTCGAGTAGTTTAGTAGTAGTAGTAGTACTCCTTACTCGATTCCCTCACCCTCACCTACTACAAGGTTGTGCGTAGATTTGCACGTCCTCACGTGCACAGTGGAAAGGTGATTGGTTTATTCATGGTTGACAGTAGCACCTACCTACACTACAGGATGCGTGATGGTGGAGGCTGCACCGGTGCCGGTAGTGAAGGTACTCCAGTCAACCGTAGTTGACGGCTCTTGTTCCTCTCTGCACCAAAACGGGGTTGCCACAAGGATCTGTGCTGTTACCAACGCTGTTTTTGTTGAAACAATCTCGTTGAAAGTGCACCAATTCATTGCTACGCTGACGACAGTACTGTTCATGAGGGTTATCTTTTTGATAAACTGCCTTCCACTTATGTTTTCCGAACAGCTCGAGAAGTTTTGAGACACCACCACCTCGAGAAAGTTCGTGCCTTTAGTAAGGTCATTTACGTCTCATAAATCCAAGAGTGTCTGAATTCAACAAAGAGGGAGATCAATGACTCTCTGGTGAAATTTGACGGGAGCACCCTCCCCAATAAAGACTCCAGTAAAATACTTGGAGTAAGTATATCATACCGGCTCAAGTATCGATAGACCGAGTAAATATGGCTTCCAAGAAACTGGGTGTCTTGTATAGGGCTATCAAATGCTTCAGTAGTTACCAGCTGCTAACCCATTACAGATATCAAGTACTCTCAACAATTGAATTTGGGAGACACCTCTATCCGCTAATGGAGCCTGCTCTAAGGAGTTAGCAGCATTGATCCCCGGTGCACGAGCGTGAAACGAACGTGTCGGATACGAGCGGAACACCGTCTTTACAGTTGATGTCGGCTACATGAAAACGGGTCATTTCTTCGACACGTTTTTGTGTAATTCGGCTTGTATGTGGAACAAGCTACCAGTATCTGTTTTCCCTCCATCAGATAATCCAGACATCTTCAAGAACTTATTTAAAACTTGACATTGGTTTTATGTCCAATCACTGTGGCTTGTTGAAACAATCTATTCTGTAAAAGCCCGTACTATGGTAAATCTTAAGATTTTCTAGTAAATGCAATGTGTAATTTGGTAGGCGGGTATGGGTACCGCCGCCCTGGGAACCATTTATTGGATGACCAACACCTCTGCCACAGGTCACCCCAAGTGGTTCGCTACGTTTGGTGACTTAGCAGGGGTGCCCGGGTTCTTGGGGTATGTGTGTCCAGGTCTTGGTGACGGGTGCGTCGGCCCACCTTCTGCGTGGCGGGCCAGATTGGGAGATGCTGGTTGAGGGAGACCCTTTACAACCGGTTACCGCTGTCCGGGCCGCTCGGTAGTACAGGGGCCCGACCCTCAGGCTCACGACTGAGGGTGGGCTGCCCCATCAACGAGCGAAAAAACCCCGCCGCTATTGTTGTGCCGGTTCGTGACCGGAGGGGTCCCAGCAGCAGCGTTTGGGGGGCATTGGGCGACCTCTCCAGCCGGACTCTCCCTGCCCATCGCCTTGCACCGCAGTGGGTGGATTGGATTCATACGTCTACCACTCCTGGAAACTCTGATCCCCAGCTTCCTACCCACCCCTCACACCTTTTCCCTCTCAAACCTTCCTTCCCCCACAACGTAATCTCAAAATATAAAATCATGAATTCACAAAAACCAACAGTTAACTTCGTTACAGCGGCGAGAAGCAGGAGACCCCGGTGCGGGCCAAGACTGTTGGTAAATTTTGCCAACATTCGCGGCCTGCACACAAACTTAAACTCAGTCCACCACCACCTTTTTTCTCAACGTCCGAATCTTCTTTTCCTGTCTGAAACGCAGATAGCTGAGCCTGTAGATGCCTCCTATCTGGACTGCCCGGGCTTCACCCTCGTAGGCAAGTTCAGACCTAAAGGAGGCGTCTGTCTCTATAGTCGAGCTGACGTCAACTGTGTGCGACTGTTGAATCTGGAAAACTCCCGATTCGACGTAATGTGGGTGCGCGTCAATCTTGCCAGTACGGTAAGATTCTACGCGTGTTTATACCGCTCACCGAACCTTGGCAAATCAGACACTGCCGAGCTCTTCAGACACTTGAGCGAAACTATTGATGACCTCTTGCCCCGCTACCCTTCGGCCGAGTTTGTTGTTTTGGGTGACTCCAATGTTCATAACGAACCATGGTTGAAGTTCTCTGGATCAACAGACTCGGCTGGCCGACAGGCGGAATCCTTTGCCCTTTGCCACGGACTGGAGCAAATGGTTCAGGAGCCTACAAGGGTTCCTGATGTCCAGACTCACCGCTCCAATCTGTTAGACCTTTTTTTAACCACTGTGCCACACGGTTACAAGATTGAGGTCACAGCGCCTTTGGGATCGTCAGACCACTGCCTGGTGACGACCTCAATCCCCGTCAACTTCAGACTGCCAAAGGAGAGGCTGAAGAGGAAAGTGTGGCACTATAGGTCAGCAGATTGGTTCGGTCTGCGGGCCCATTTCAATGCTTTCCCGTGGTCAGCTGTCTGTTTTCGGACTTCGGATCCGTCAAGATGTGCCCAGGAAATTGGTGAAGTCATCACATCTGCGATGGATGGCTTCATCCATTCCTCTGTTAAGGAAACTGGTGTGGGCTCAAAGCCGTGGTTTAGTCGGCAATGCTCTGAAGCAGTGCGACGGAAAAACGCGGCTTACCGAGCCTACAACACATCTAGAACATCCGAAAACAGAACAGCATACAATAAAATGGCAAAGGAAACCAAGAGAGTCATAAATAGGTCAAAATTCGATCACGACCTGCAGATCAGCAAAAAGCTGGCTGCATGCCCGCATGGCAGCAGAGCATTCTGGTCGCTCGCGGGATCAATAGGTCGGAATTTCTGCAAATCCAGTCTACCACCTCTTACCAGACCTGACGGCTCACTAGCGAACACCGCCGTCGAAAAGGCTAACTTATTAGGCAAAATGTTCGCGGATAATTCAACCCTCGACGATCAAGGTGCTGTCCCGACGTCGGTTCCTCACTGCGGTTTTCGTATGAAAAAGCTGAGGATCCGGCATCGGGATGTAATCCAAGTCTTACGAGGCCTTGATATTAATAAAGCTAGTGGGCCTGTGGAATACCTGCCCTGGTATTACAGAGGTGCGCTGCAGAAATTGCTCCAATTTTGACGAAACTCTTTAAAATGTCCCTGAAGTCTGGTATTGTGCCCTCTGGTTGGAAAAAAGCGGTCATCCATCCTATTCCAAAGAAGGGTGATCGCTCCAACCCGGCCAACTACCGCCCCATAGCGATCACATCAGTTTTGTCCAAGGTGATGGAACGTGTGATCAACGACAAACTGCTCACATATCTCAGGAAGAACAAAATCATTAACGACCATCAATACGGATTCCGGCGGAACCGCTCGTGCGGTGATCTTCTCGCATATGTGACGCATGTTTGGGGGCGGTGCCTGGAACGTTTCGGTGAGACCCAAACGGTCGCACTGGACATTTCCAAGGCCTTTGACCGGGTTTGGCATCGAGGACTTGTCAACAAACTGCCATCTTACGGACTTCCCGTATCCCTGTGTACGTGGATTGCCGACTTTTTGAGGGAGAGGTCAATTCAGACGGTTGCTGATGGTTTCACCTCTTCCTCGCATCCAATAAATGCTGGCGTCCCACAGGGATCGGTTCTGTCCCCGACTTTGTTTTTGTTGCACATCAACGACCTTTTGTCATGTGCACCAATTCATTGTTACGCGGATGACAGTACAGTCCATGACAGCTTTTCGTTTGACAAGCCCCCAAAGGGCACACAAACTCCAACGGCTCGGAGGGCTTTGAAGCAAAGAATGGATAGTTACCTCGAGAGTGTTTTCTCTTGGGGTAAGAATAACCTCGTCGAATTCAATGTTTCAAAGACCCAATCATGTCTGATTACGTCTAAAAGGGATCGAAATGAAAATCTAGTCTCCTTCAATGGAAGCAATCTTCCGAACAGACCTTCCATTGATATGCTTGGTGTAACTATAAGTGACCAGCTCAGGTATGGGGGCTCCATCGAAGCCAGAGTAAAGTTAGCTTCTCAAAAACTGGGCGTACTGTACAGGGCCCGCAGATACTTTAATAGTACACAACTGCTTACCCTGTACAAATCGCAAGTGCGCCCCACGGTTGAATTTGGCAGCCACCTCTGGTCTGGAGCTCCAAAATACTTGAAAATACACTCGACTCTGTGCAGAAACCGGCAGTCCGTTTGATAGATTCTCCCATCTTAACGAACGGGTTGCAATCTTTAGAGCACAGGCGTCGGGTGGGAATGCTATCCATGTTCTACCGGTATTTCAATGGAAGATGCTCTGAGGAACTAGCGTCATTGATCCCTTCGGCACCGGTGCATAGTCGGGAGACACGCCAAACGCGCGCCCAACATATGTACACGGTTGACATTTGTCACATGAGAACGGGTCGTTTTTTCGACTCGTTCTTGAGTTCAACAGCTCGGCTATGGAACGATTTGCCGGCATCTGTGTTTCCTCCCTCCTACAACATGGGTCTCTTCAAGACCAATGTTCATTCCTTCCTCTCCTCAAAAAGACCCTCCACACAGCATCCCAGATGACAGGGGAATTATTTTCCTCAAGGCCTCCTGTGTGGAGTTTATGTAAAAAAAAAAAAAAAAATTCTAAGATTTACCAACTTTTAATGGCAAAAGTACAAACTGTAATGTGATCAATAATGTTGGTAAATCCTAAGATTTACTAGTAAATCCCAAGATTTACCAATTTACGGGCTTTTACAGTAACATATGTATAAAAATAAAAAGTGTTTGGGGATTAATGAGATGTTTATGTTTATGCGCATGCCCGCGATGGTTTCTATATACATTAGTGAGCTCTGGTGTTATGAAATTATGCATTGCTGACCATTTATTCGATTACGATGAAACTTTGGAGATTTGATGTGTGCATTCCTGCGATGGTTTCTATATGTACTGATGAGCTCTGGCATTATGAAATTTATATAAAAATATTGCAATAGGCGGCACGCAAGCTGTTTGAAAACTGAATGTACGGAATGCGGAAGGGGGGAGAGGAACTAGGGAGGGGGTTCACGGGATGGGGGAAGCGGGAGAGGGGAGTTGGGAGATGGAAGGCGGAGAAGGCAATGTGGGAACGCGTGAGGGGAAGGGGACACAGGAGGGGAAACAGGAGGAAAGGGAAAGAAAATGTAGGGAGAAACAATTTCTTTATTAAGTGAGGTAGCAATGCGTGCCGGGAACTCGCTATTTTTTAAATATTTTATATGTGTGCCTTGGGTAAGTGAAAGTAAAAAATTATGTTTAGAGAAAAGGTTTGAAATAATAACTCGGATCTCTTCACAAATTCATTCATTTTATTTAAATATATTCAACAAGCATTTTACACCAGTGTACAACATATTTTTGCTGCCTATAAAACACACAGTTACACATATTTCATAGTTTATAACTATCAGCGTTTATCTTCATTGACATAATAATATTAATTCCATAAAAACTGCTTGCAACGTGATCCTAATTATGTATGCATTTGTTCATTCTTTGAAACCAATCAATATTAGAGTTCAATAATTAATTGTAAGAAACTGACTAAAGGTCTGGAAATCAAGTGGTACAAGATAAGTCAAAGGTTTCAAGATAAGTCAAACTTTTATAAGAAATACATGAAATGTCCATTCTCTATCTGTTCCTTTTATAATAAATACATGAAATGTCCATTCTCTATCTGTTCCTTTTATAATAAATGAATGAAATGTCCATTCTCTATCTGTTCCTTTATATAATAAATACATGAAATGTCCATTCTCTATCTGTTCCTTTTATAATAAATGCATGAAATGTCCATTCTCCATTTGTTCCTTTCTCCTTCATCTGTTTATACTATGAAGGAGGAAAGTATTGAAGTTTTAAAAGACTCCAACTGAAAGGTGACTCCAAAGGAAAGAGTTTTAAAAGATTCCATATAAGGAAAATATTGATGTCTGAGTTTCTGCTAATTCACATTATTTGTTGCACTGGCAATGCCCTTTGCACTTTTATTATGTTCAGGCATTCTGCATCTATTATTTAGTAATTGCTGCATTGAAAAATAGTGCAGGTAGACATTAAGTAACTCTTTTATATAAATATATTTAGTGCAGTAATTTTCAAAATGCAGTTGACGTAGGTACTACTTACGTTTCCCAAAACTTTCAAAGTTTAATGCTTTGTTTGTTATTGACCCAATTATATTGATAGTTTGCAGTCACATTATTTAAAATATGCTTTGTTTGTTATTGACCCATTTATATTGATAGTTTGCAGTCACATTATTTAAAATATGCGAAGCTAGATAAAAGCAGAAATTTTTTTCATGAAAGTTTTGCAAGTAGCAATTTTACTTTTGGGTATGTGGTGATGTTCATATGAGGCGTGTCAAAACAAAGACTACAATGTTCAATTATTTTCATTTTGAGTAATACGCAAAAAAAATATTTTTGTAGTATGAACAATAAAGCAGATGTTTCCACAAGTTACACTCGCTTTATATTTTATTGCGATTAAAAGTTCAATTATTTAGTAATCTTCAATTAATATTTGGAGATTGTTACATTTGTTCTGTTTCTCTGATTGGCCCAAATTCTGGGATTGATATTGGCCCAGATACTATGGATACTGCCGTTTTTATGCCGTACCCTGCAATACCCTAATGGAGATTGCCGTTTGTGTTGCAGAACTAAATATATTTATCCAAAAATGTTTGGGTTATCGTCATTTATGCTCCGAACCCTTTGTAGCTGTCAATAGTATTTGTGTTTCTCTATCCATCGCCATATCCAACTCATTTTAGACCAATGGTGGAGATTGCCACATTTGTTTCGACACGGCTCGTATGTAGTGTTAAAATTAAACATTTTTTCATCTGCTTATTAAAAATAATATTTTCTGATGTAAAACTTTCCACAATCGTTAGTTGAACGGACAAACCCAAAAAGATTTGACTTGACACAATTATTTATTATTTGCTACAGACATCCTATCAATCCTTTATACGATAATCCAAAATGGACCAATACAGAACTTTTTCAAATTCTTTTGAATACATTTTTAAAGACTGAGAACAGACAAACGGTAAATATTATTTTATCTAGGAGTACCTAGTGGAATCTTTGTACATATCTGATTTGAATGTAATGCAATCTGGACAATCTAAAACATGTTGTTACAAGAAACTATGTCTAATGGAATATATATAACTGTACAATGCTTGTGAAATATTTCATCTCTCATGAACATGAAGAAGAAAAATGCTTAATAAAGATCTTATGAATTTAGAACAAGCATTAATTGGGGGCCATCCATAAATTACGTCACACGTCCCGGTCACATGCTGTCACATTTGTGAGACCCCCTCCTCCCTAGCACGACATCACACATTTTGCAATTTTACTTGTAAAATTAATAATTGCTTATAGTAATTGAAGTTTTTCATCGCGGTCATATTTACCACAAAGGAGGCGGCGAGAGGAGATATTTTTGTGTCGAATGCAATCTCTACGGGGAGGGGCTGTTTGGGATACGGAGATATATATTTTGTCAATTCACTGCGTTCGGGGCCAAATGGGGTACTGCGAGGTGTCAGCATGGTTTACAAAACTCGCGAGAAAATGTGTAGAAGAACTTCGTTTTGAAAATTCGTGCAATCAGCCAGACATGTCGGGAAAATTGACGTCACAAAGCTGATGACCCCCCGTACACCTTGTCACACAATGTCACACTTCTCTGCACCCCTCCCCCCCTTAAGGTATGGATGGCCCTTTGTGTAAGTAAAGTATTATAACAGAATTGGAAACCTACACAGAACATTCAACACATATAATGTATTATATAATATTTGGCACGCAGTTCTAATCTAAAGGCATATAAGCATATTAACACCGATAACAGTTAGGCATAAAAGATACGGCATTATTAGCATTATTATGCAACCAATTAAAACATTAATTTAATAAATTTACCCGTTAAAAGAACTTTTGATGTAATAATGTCTTTGATTAGATGCATACCTAGAATAGAAGTATATATTTTTTAAGTAATTTATATTATTATAATAGAGAATACATTATTTATGATTATTCTAGGAACACATATATTTAATGATTAATTTTTAGCATTTTAAATATGGGCCTTATCATCTCTAGTAAGCATGTTTTATGGTCTTGTCTTGTATAAAATGCAATGTCAAACATTGGAATTTTTAAGCGTTATTTGGTTTTGAAAGTCCAGCTTTCAACAAATTAATGTTTGCAATGTAAAAAATTATAATTTTTGGATTATGATTACATGGATATAAAAATCTTTAAAAAGTATTTTTTTATCATTAATTGTGATGTCACTTATGAAATAATGTTTTAATGAAATTAATGGAAAAATATAATATCTTTCTTATATTGGAGCATGTTTTAAAACTTGTCAGTTGATATACGATTTGCTTTCTCTTTATTGTCACATTCAAATTTTCCAACTCGAAGACTCAATATTAATACCTACTATGATGATAAAAATAAAAAATAGTTTCTTAAAAATTAAAAGATGTCATACCCGAATAAGCAGCATTTCTTTATCGACGATTAATGTATTTGTGCGGTTGGACCGTGGAGGTATTCTATTTCTCTATTATGTTTTATATTTACTAGTTCACCTCATAAGGCAAAAGTATAATTTGTGACACTGAAAAACTGGTGCATGTTTTGCCAATTAATACAAACTGTATTTTTCAATATCATCTATGGACATCAAAATGGACACGTATTATTAAGGTTAGGACATATTTCATTTGATGTATTTTTTGTGTTTCAAGGACTTTTGTTCAAGACATTAGTACCCTTCAGGCCGCCGCGCAGAAAAGTTTCACAGTGAACTGCGCTGTAAACCGCTATCTTACTTTTGGTCTTTACTTTTCTGCGCGGCGGCCTGAAGTGGTGCGGGGCACGTCCCGCTCCGAACTCTGTGTGTGAAGGGTACTATTATGGGTTACACTAAACTTAAAGTGGTGCCACACACAGCTCTAAAAGATAAAATATCATTGCAAGTCAGATAACGCTCTCCATACAATTCAGTGGTGTAGCGTGCCTTGGAGGGGCCCTGTATCAAAATTAGTTGGGGGGGCCCAAATGAAGGGTAAAGATTTCTCACAAAAGAAACCAAAGCCCGGGGGGCCCCGTATCATTGATACGGTTGATACGGCAGTAGCTATGTCCCTGATACAATCCCTTCAGACCTGTCACACCTAAGCGGTTTATGCGCAGATCAACCATAGACAATCCAGATCTTACGCCGTAACCGCTCCTGAAACGTTATGCAAGAAGTTATGCAGCCCCCTCTCCGCTGTAATCAGCAAAGGGGGTCATTTTAATTACGGTGCTGCCTAAACAGGCGGATGTCAGCTGTCAAATTGACAGATTCAGTACAAAGAAGTTGCATTTTGTGGCAGCTCCCTAATTCATCTGACCTCCTCTCCTACCATAGGTAGAAATATTTGAAGCGTAGTATGACGGTCCAACACATAGCTCGCGATTCAACAGATATCTTCTCGCGCTTTTATCTTTGCATGTGGCCAATACATTATACTATTGGTTGTAATGGAGTTGCTCTGAGTTGATTAAACGTGAAGTTTTATGCGTGGAGGCTTTTTTCCACCTAGTAAATAGCTGTTTGGGATTGTAGGTCACTAATTGTCACTTCTGGAGACACTTACAATTGGGAATGGAAAACACCAATGGATGCAAGAAATGTGAAGTGGGAGAAGAGACTACAATTCACCTCCAGCGCCAATTTCCAACCCCTATAGGAACAGCGACCTGGGAAGCAATATCGTGAAACCAGCAGACATAGCCGAATATCCGGTGACAATCCCGGTGAACTTTATCAAAGGGACTGGATAACTGTTAAAGGAATGAGGTAAAATGGGAGGTAACCCAATAGGCCATGGCCTGAATGCTCGTGAGAACCATGTAAACCGTCTCAGTTCTCATTAAAATGCCAGTTTTAAGTGTTAATGATTAAGTTTTCTGGACAACAGAAATTAGATTATCAGTTGTGGAAAGGAAGAATGACAAGGGCATAATTATTATGTACACAAAGCACTCTTTTAGGGTTGAATTGTCTATTTAAAAAAAAAAGATTATATGTCAGATCTGGAAATGAATAAACATAATTATTTTAATATTGACGGTCCCAAAGAAGAATGTGGGAAGGGCGATTTTTTAGTTTTGCAAAAGAGCTGTTTTGTTTTATTTCGGCATTTTTACTGTTTTGAGATCAAGATGTATATAGTGTTGTTTTAATGATTGGTATTTTATTTAATTTCAAAAATAAATCCGAAAATCCAGGCTTTTACATCAACAAAATAACCAATAAATAAGCCAGCAGAACACTTTTCAATTTTTAGCAGATGCGACATTGGTATTCGAGACCGTCGATATCTATGAAGAATGGTTGAAGAACCTGCAAGTGTAGTAGGTTGTAGTACATCTATGTTTCTTAAATACATTTTTCCACGTTGGTGTCCAACCTATGATAGGTAAGGCACAAAAAGAAGAAGAATTTGTTTCATAGGGTATGACCAAATGTTGAATGCCTGAAAAACTTTTGCTAATGTGATCAATATATTTTGCAATAAAAATAATTAATTTGTTACGGTTTACAATATAACCAACAAATGAGTAATATCTTATTTTTTAACAACATTAGTAATACCTTATAACTATGTATGTATTTTATCTATATTATTTCCATACTGTTTCTTATACTTATAAAAGAACACCACACATGTTTATATAAATATGGTCATATTGAGAAGCTGGCGTAATGCGCATTATGTTGATGAAAAGCATGTCAAATATCAAACATATTTATTTACTATGTTATAAGAAGAAAAACTATTTTATGAATGTTTTAAATGAATTCTTAGCATCTATGATATTGAAGAATGTAGATTTTCATTTTGTAAAAATAAATAATACTAACAAATTCCATACTATTTTAGTAATATTTTCTTGATGTTCTTTGAATTATGTATTGGAGTGATTTTTTAATTGATAAAAATTGATATGATTTAGAATATTGATATCGTTTTGATATGCCTGCTAGTTGAATTATAATAATGAGTGTAGGCTATTTTCATGTTTGGGTTATCAAATTTCATTATATTGTGTAACACCATTTTGTCAGTTAGGTGATTTTTTTTTAATTTCTTGAGTCATACTTATGATTTGAATAAATAATCCAATACTGTATTTATTTATTAATTTTGCAATCATTACTCAAACCATGAATATTTTTCACTGACTATTACTGCCATCTACATATAAAAGCACGAAAAAGTAACTTTTCATTTTCTTGTAGATGGCAGTACAACATTGCAATCAAATAATGTTGTTACACGACTTTTAATTGTTGAATTATCAGAATAAAATAATAATAAAACGTAAGTTCATAAATTATTGATATGGATAGACTTTTTCTGATAAATAAAACCATCCTGTGATCCTACCAACATCAACTCGCATTCGCATGGGTTACGCTTTTAATAGTGCTTGGTAGATGGCAGTATAGTACACCATAATTCAAAATGACTGCTGCGCCGAATTTGTTTATTTCATATTATTTGGGGGTTAAATCTCTATAAAAATTATGTTTTTTCATTATAATATAGTTACAATGACCAATGATATACTAAGTTCAACATGATCTGTATGTGAAAACCTGTTTATCAGCTATAAATCAAAAGTTGTTGACAGATTTATATCTTGATGATATTTGGGATGAAACTTTAAATTTGTGACTACATATTTGATTACTAGAGTGATAAATAAATGTGTAAATAATCTTCCTAAACGTAGTTTAATGAGTAATAGAGATTCCTAAAAACACTGAGATAATGCTTTCATATCAAAATCCTTCTGAGATATTTTTGACATGAAACTAAAAGCGAAAGTACACGTTAGAATTAGAACTATAATAAATAGACAAGTATTATTTACGAATAATATAAGTTACCCTCATTCACTTAGATATTATGTAAATGGCCATAAGAAAATAACAATAATAGTTAGTAGTTGGTAGTTGGACGTTTCAGCGTGATCCACTTGAAGGGTTAGATATTATTTGATAATATAGAATGGACCCCCGATGACAGTACCTACCTACCTAATAATTTTATTTATTTTTTAATCACCAGTGGCGTGGCGAAAACTCTCGGATACCCGGGCAACATTACATCGGACCGGCCAGGGCTCCAGAACGGGTCACCTCTCTTCACATCGAATGTGAATAAATAGTATAATAATTTATTATAATATACTTAATACATGTACTGTAATTTTTATCTTTATTTGGTGCAGAAAACGTTATATCGACCCTATGGAATAACAAGGTTCCAACTAGCAATTTGGGCTGATTTGAGTTAGTGGCGGAATATTGTTTCTACTGCACTAATCTTTATTTCTTCTATAGACACCAACATCAAATAATGCACATTAAACGAAACAGAATTTGTACCTTTATTATGGTATTTTTAACATTAATTCCACGCAGGAGACTTTACATCAGGAAAATATTTTTCCTTACGGCTTAGTCATATTTGAGGATGCTGTTTGGAGATTCTTTGAGGAGAGGAAGGATTGAACTTGGGTTAACGTACCGACAAATCGTTCTACAGCCGAGCCGTTGAACTCAAGGACGAGTCGTAGAAACGACCAGTTTTCACGTAACAAATGTCAACCACAAATGTTTCAAATTCGGAAAATAATACATATGTAACTGTGTAACAATTTCGGCCTGCCCGTTTGTAATATACATTTTCTGGTGACCGGCCAACTCGGAATGAAACCAACTCAGAACCATCTCAGATAAGTCATTTAGAGTGATAAAAAAATATAAATAAAAAATTGGTTAAATAGGTTAAGTTAGGTTAGGGTTATCGGCTAATTTAAAATTATTGTTTTATCACTCTAAATGACTTATCTGAGATGGTTCTGAGTTGGTTTCATTCCGAGTTGGCATGGAACCACATTTTCTCAGTTCATTGCGCGGACCTTTGAGATATTGCTTTTTACAATTTAGTAAGATATAGAGACGTTAAAAAAATGAAACAATTTAAAAAAATTGTTTAGTATTTAATCATCAATCAACATATAATATTCTATTTGCTGTGGACGCAGGAAAGAATACGAACACCGATTTTTGTTTGTACCAACTAACACTATAGAAATCTACTGTATCTCCTGCCAATTTCTTGGTGGCTGGAGTATGAATGGTAGGTATCTAGTTGAATACGCAAACGCATAATAGGTATTTACCTAAGTGAATTTTCAAAATTTTCTCCAACGTGAGAATTTCTAATAAAAATGACAAATTATTTTAACAATATAAAGTGTATTAAATTGTTATATTCTGCCTATATTGGGAGTCAGCTTGAGTACAATAAAAAGGTTATTAAACTGTTATATTTTGCTTATGTTAGAAGTCAGCTGGAGTACAATTCTCCCGTCTGGAATCAACATTATAATACTCTTGCACAAGCTGTTGAACGAATACAAAACAAATTCTTACGTTTTCTAAATTTTAAAATGGGTATTCCAGCAATTGTATTGAACTACAACACCGTGTTAAATGATATGAATATGCTCAAAATGTCAAAAGAATTTTTACTTAATGTATAAAATTTTATTAGTTGATAGTCCGGTATTGCTTGAACTGATAAGCTTCCGGATACCACAACGTAATACCAGAAGTCAGGATGTATTTCAGTGCAGAAATTCTGGGACTAACTACCATTTGTGTTCCTATGGTGAAATAATTATACCAAGTCAGTGGACATCTTCAATTTATCTTTAAACAAATATTAAAAAAATGTTACTGAGGCAGTTTAATTATGTGCAATAAATACTGTATATTACTATTCATATATGAAACCCCGAAAAAGGGCGTTAATAAATAAATAAAAAAAAATTTATGACGAATGAAACAATTTAACCCTTCAGGTATTATGAATACAACTTATAATGTTTCTTGCATGTCTGGAGAATTTTTTTTTAAAATCAAAAAATGATCTAATAATCATACTTCTTATCCATTCAGTTAAGAACAGAAGAGATTTCACGTATATTTTCGCTCGGGATTTTAAATGTGTTGTTCCGTCCAAGTTGCCCAGGCGTTCGCCACGCCGCTGCTCGTCACCACCGACGATGGTTATTACATTAATATAATATTTAATTAGGTTGGGTTGGATTGTGTTGGGTTGGGTGGGGCTAACTAGTCCACCTCGTGGCAGACCTCCATGTAGTCGGGGTCGTGAATGATGTCCTTGATCATGTCCTTCAGCATGGTGTAGCGGGGGAACATGGGATATACCTTGGAGTTCACATAGTCCGACTGCAACGAGAAATGGTATTTATATTTTTGTATTGTAGTTATTCTTGGTTACGGAGAAAAACACTAAACACTTTTCACAAGGAATGATTTATATAAAAAAAATCAATAATTATACAGGGTGTAAAGGGACGTACTTGACTTATTTTAACCAGTGATTCCTAACTTATTTGAAGTAAAAAAAGTATATAAAATTTTGGTTTCCGGTGACTTTTTATTTTTCAAATTTTTTTTTGTCGTCACTGATCACTCAGCCGAGTAACCGACCAAGCCCTTACCCCGCCCCCAAATGTCCAAAACCCACCATTTTTAATGTTTTTGTAGAAAAAAACTTCAAAAATGTCACGGAGACCAAAAATTCATTTTCATTTTTTTTCTCCAAATAATGCCAGGAATCACTGGTTAAAGTAAGTCAAGTATGTCCCCCAAGTACTTTACCTAGTAGAAAAACAAAAATAAATATATAAAAATACGGGCAATTAACCTGCATACAATGCGCCTGATGCAACTAGGAGAAAAGAAAAACTAAAGAAACACAAGAAATTATAACATAAGAAAGTAAATTTTAATATATTTTTTCTAAAAATCAATACAAAAACATATAAGAAGAAACGTGTAGTTGAATCAAAGAATAGAAGACATACAGGACGAGTGATTTCTGACATGATTGGAGTAAAAATAAGAAAAAAATCTACAAATATAATTTTTTTCACATGTCGTCATCGGTCATTCAGCCGAATAACCGATCAATCTCTCAAACCGCCCCCGACAGTCCGATCAATACCTACTGATTTTTAAGTGTTTTTAGTTGAAAAAAATCTTTAAAAATGTTCATGGAGACAAAAATTTCAATAATATGTTTTACTCCAAATAAGGTTAGGAATCACTAGTTAAAGTAACAAAGTACGTCCCTTAACATCCTGTATACGATAAATTTGCAATTTTTATAGGAATAACTAGTTATAATATCTTTTGAATGTTGTATCTTTGGTTGTTCCCATCAATGATACATGTAGAATTTGACTTTAATAATAAATCATAATTCACATTGCAATATTACCTTTAGTTCTCGAATAAGATTCCTGAGGCCGGAATACTTTTTCAGCAGCCTGTAGAGGTCATTTGTCATCTGAGTGTTCTCAGTTTCGATTTGAGCAGTTGTCATATCTGAAAATCAGGAGATGTTTTATTATAGCTTCACTTTATTATGTGGAGCAGACACAGCAGACAGGCCGGGAAACATTCCGCATTAACAAAATGAAACCCACCACCATTTTCCAAAATTGTTTTCTTGCCAGTGTGAGATTTTTAAGTCTATGCCACTTCTTCCGCCATTTAGATAGACATGTAGCAAATCATTCCATCTTCCAGTAGTCATTCCTTCCGTCAGCTGTGTAGCTCAAAACTAAAATATGTTCATCTCTCTCAGACCCATTTTCTATCTTGCAATAATAGATACCAACGAATAATCATATTCCTTCCCTTATATCACTGATAACCACAGGTTCTAGATGGATGGTATGATGGAATAATAATTGGTGACCAAAAAATCTCAAATCTCCAAAATGCAGATGACACTACCGCACTACCCTTATCGCCTCTTTTGAAGAAGAAATGAACCACCTCCTTGCTAAAATAAACGAAGAAAGCCGTAATTAAAGTCTACTGATCAACAAATCCAAAACAAAATTAATGATGATCGACAGGGCAAACACCTTTGTAACAACAAATAATGCTCTCACAGACTTAGAAACGGTGAACGACTCTATGTACCTAGACTTCTCTATAAGTGATGAAGGAGGTTGTGAAACAGAAGTGAAAGAAGAATTTCCATGACAAAAGACGCCGTGAGTAAAATGCAAAAGATATGGAGTGACAGAAGCATAACGAAGGCCACCAAGATTGACTCGTCCGGGCATCGATTTTCCCCATATTTCTATACAGTGGAAACATGGACACTCAGCTGGAGAAAAATGCTAAGGATTCAATGGACAGCCACTACTGCCACGACTTAAGAAGAAGATATACCATTAGTATCAACCGTCTCTACATTCAGCCAGGAATATATTTCGTATTTTGGACATTTTGTACCACAAACTTGTATTTTTACCGGTGAGTTATTTAATTCATTCCACTCTGTCAACAACTACTATTCCTTTTTTTTACATAAGCTGCGCACAGGAGGTCTTGAGAAAAATAATTTCCCTATGGGCCTATATCATCTGTAGGATGCTGTGTGTAGGGTGTTACTAAGGAAAGAACGGAGAGGATGATCTGGAAAGGAGAAAAATATGAATCCTCGAGATAGTCGGCTGGAGAGTTCTCCATAGAAGTGTCTCAATCAACCGTCCTCTCCATCATCGGATAGACGCGTCCGCCGTCAGAGAGATTACAATAGCTATCAGCTACTTTTCCTTCAAGTTAATTTATTTTTTACTTTTTCCGGCCCCTTTCATTGTTGCAATCTTGTATAATGTGATGTACTCTTACCAGTGAGTCGTTCTATCCTCTCCCTCCTGTCGGCCGCCTCCTCAGCCAGCTTGGTAGACGTCTTGACCCCCTCGCCGGACTTTTGCGACTTCTCCATGATGGCACAGGCGCGGAGGACGAAGGCCGGGACGGTCTCCTGTTTTTCCTGCTTGGGGATATCCACCAGGGTCCAATACTGCGTCTCCAGGCGTATGACATCCTGAAAATAATGAAAAAACTTTGATTATAACTCCCCTTCCTGAGTTCTAGAAATTAAGATCAATATTGATTCACATTAAGAATACGAGTATATTTTGATTATGAATAAAGCAAAATGCAAAAATATTTGTCAAGAGGAAGGAGAATTGTCAAAATAACGTCGTCACTTTGCCTCCTATCAAGGTGACTACCAAATTACGAATTGTATAATTACGAATATATAATCGTCACTATTCAAAATAGTCTGAATACTCTGTTTATTTAATGTACTTGCGGTAAAACAACACTAAAATCAGTAGCAACAACGAGCATCAACAACAATCATCACCATTAGCAAATTGTGGTTGCTCGATAGTACTGACTTGATCATGTGACATCTCAAAATTCGTCACGCCTCAATCCTATCGGTGTTTGCCTCCCATAATGAACAGGTTCATACAACCATTTTTAGTATGAGTAAAATTTGTTAGCAATGATCTTATGTATGTAGCCAGGTTTTTGAAATATTTGAATAGTCTAGGTCTCGCAAACTTCCTACATAAATTCAAGTTCCGCTCTCTCTTTATGCAACTTTTTGGGTTATATTGCTTCGGGCAGTCAGGAGCCACTAAACGAAGGAATAGGATCCACTTGACACCAGCTTTTAGTAAATCACTTTAGTTCAAGTACTCCCTTTGACTTATTTTGGTCTATGGAGACACCAATAAAAGCAAAGCATTCAACGAGGAAAGCTTTACGACAGCAAAAGATCAATCATCAACGACTATAACATGAGATAAATGAATTAGGTAGCTACTCTAGCTCGAATAATGCCAGATATTACTTACTATTTTACCTAAACAGTAACTAAGAAAAAGTCCGGCATAATCTGCATGAATTTTGATTCAATTCAGAGTTCCTGGAGAGAGGTCAAAAATGCTTAGAGATGATTTCCGTGTAGCAGTAGGAGCTCATATCGAAATTGTCTAAGTAATGTAAAACAAAAAGATTTTCTGTATTTTGGTGACAAGATAAATACTAGGGTCAGTCAAAAAGTAATGCCTCCAATTTTTTTCTCCTAATTGTCAAGAAATAAAAAATGCAATTACATGGGTTGAAAACCACACTATTGACGATGAATTTTATTTTCAATATAATATTTGTCCATTTCCACAGCTTTGGTCCATATTTTAACAAGGGCATGTATCACAGTGTTGTTAAAAGCACGATCGCATCCAGAATACCATCGCCATAACTTTCCCCGCCGATCACACAGTTTTGAATTTTTTCGTCTTTGGTGAGTTTGTGTGATGTCATTCCATTGACTGCCTCTTTGATTCAGGTTAAAAAAAAATAACCAATATTTCGTCTCCGATCACAATTTTTTCCAGAAATCAAGCGCTGCAAGTGTTGTGAGGCTATTGTTTTTCTTGTTTCTTTATTCTGGCTGGTTAACTTTTTCGGTACCCACCTTGCACAAACTTTTGTTGAATAATCAGTTGTCGAATAATCGTCATCACACTGAATTTACTGAAAGAATTTACGAAGAGAATGCGACATCCGTAGTTATCTGGGGTCACCACGAATGATGTCATCAACTCGCGTGCAGTCACTGCAATCAACGGCCTGCGCCGTTCCGCTTTTTGTCAGCCAGCTGTGTTTGTCTTTCAGCTTCGTTACAGCAACGAACCCATCATCTAGCAGTGCTGACATCCACTGTTGCAACATGGTACACATTTTAAGTAGAAGGTGAAACGCCCATGCGAATGGGCGTTTCACCTTCTACAGTCAATAATTAATTACAGAACGCTCTCTATTACGAACATCGATGTCGGCCATTTTGCAAGCGACTGCAGTGCTGCAACCTGTTGACGCAAAAAGTTACTATTGCAGTAGATTGTAGAAGAAGGTTTGAGGAATAGCACCAAATTTACTTAACTAACTTTATTTAAGCCGCCGCTACCCGAATTTTTATCGATTTCTTAACGTCAGTGAAAACCTATTATTGGTTAAAAATTAACACTTATTTTGCCATACATTATAAACAATTGTAAAACTGTTGGTTTTCCAAATAAAATAAAATAAAACATCTCCCTTAAGCATTTCAAGTTTTTAAGCTCTTCAAAAAGTATATTATTTTTGAAGATAAACGCGTTTATATATAAAAAAATATGTTATTTTTGAAATCTAGACGCGTTCCACGCCGAAACGCAAATTATATAAAAAAAATCGCGAAGTATGCTCCGAAAATTATTAAAAACACGTCTGCTTCTATTATTTTACAAGTTATAGTTGTGAAAAAATTCACAATGTGTTCTTTAAATGACACTTAAGACGCCTCCCACGACATTTTGCTCCATTTTAAACGAGTCGTTTTTTATTAAATATTTTCCCAATTTTCGCTTCAATTTTGTCATTTAAAATATTAGCGCGCTCTGCACAACATTCATAATGACATATTTCTCCATCTTATTCTTTTTGAGCGGGGATGCGCCGCCTTAAGTAGAAAAAAATAGAAGGCATTACTTTTTGACTGACCCTGGTAGTATTCCTTTCACAAAAACTTAGTTATTGCGTTTCAAAAACTCGGACACACTTGAAATTAAAATGGAACCTTTTAGAAGCAAGACACAGACTTGCTCACAATAACTTTAGAGTGATAATTGTAAGATAATCGAGAAGACTCGGCGAAACGAAATAAAAATAATTGCATTACAATAAACTTTGGTAAAGCAATAATCTTCAACGAAAATATATAATACAATGATGATATTATATTCATAGGTATTCCCATAACAATGCCTGTAATAACTTTCCGTGGTCTGAGGGCTAAATTTCATTAAACGTAAACTGGGAAAGTTGAAGACAAATTTTACGGCAAATTAACTTACGTAGGTACATCTCTACTCCCACAAGGCTCTAAAGTACAAAGTCCTGTTATTTTTGTCATTCATTTTTATTTCATTTCTCGCATTTCCTTTCTTTATCCGCTGCTTTTTCAAGAATAGGAAAATTGATTTTGAAATTCGCTTTGTTGAAAATAAGCATCATCGCTAGAAATACCCACGAAAAAAACGTTGAGAAAACTAATTAACTATGAGTAATTTTCCTGTGTTATATCTGTCTGTCTGCGTATTTTATGCCTTTATATTGTAGCACTTAAAAATTATTCTTCTGAATCTATTTTCTACATTGTGGTTTCTTGTTTAGCAAAGCTAAGCGAACGAACACGCTCTAGAGTACAAGCTGCCGAAATGAGGTACTTGAGATGAGTGGCAGGGGTTACGAAATGGGATCATATAAGAAACTCGACGATCCGAGACGATCTGCCATAGGTCACCCCAAGTGGTTCGCTACGTTTGGTGATTTAGCAGGGGTGGCCGGGTTCATATGGTTTGTCTAGGTCTTGGAGGCGGATGACCAGGACACACTGAACCTCAACGGATCATGAAATTCGTGTGACGTAATTTATGGATTGCCCCTAAGAATGAAAAAAAAGTTATAACGTACAAAACCTCAAAAATAGTCTTAGCCATAAAGGGGCATTTAAAAAAAAATTGTTTCTAATATTAATTACTTCATATTTAAGTCATGAAAAAACATTTTTTTAGTGGTTTGCGCTTATGTTTTTTGTTTTGTAAATAATAGTTTTATTGTAATTCTTGATGAATATTTTGATGTTAATAATGTAAACCGATTTGCCGTAAAGATTAATCTAAATAGTATCTAAATAGGATTTCACGTATAACTTCATCCGTCAAAACATCCGAAAAATTCTTCAAATAATCCATTTTAAATAAGTCTATCAAAAATATTGTAATTGGCCAGGAGGGTAAAATACTTCAATTCTATTCGAAATCTTGATCACAAAAGCAGTAAATTCTTATTTTTAGTTTTGTTTAATCTCCGTGTTTAACTGTTAATTATTGTTCAAACAAAAAGTCGCCTAAAGAAGCTTTTACAAATTAATTACTTTCGGATGTTTGAAAATTAATGCGTCTTTTTTTAGAACAGTAAAAAGTGTTTAAAGTTCTTGAAACGTCCTTTTTGTCGCGATCGCAATATTTACAAAATGTTTTTTAATTAAGCACCAAAAAACAACAGACACTATAGGAAATGTTTTACTTAGTTCTCGTATTAATATACAGGTAATTAACACTCAACTTAAATATAGGTACATTTATCTATATCCAATACCCAAAGCATCGATTACTTTGAGCGAGTTTACAAGCTACTAGCCGGCGAATTCACTATCTACCAGTAAACTCGCCCTGTGTAACCGTATTAATAGCTAACTAGCAGATTGTGAACAATCTACGAAAAAAGTTGAAAGGGGTTAACTTTGCTCGCTACTCGCTAGCGTGTACGGCGGATGGCAAAATGGCGGTCCGCGAACAGCTGATTTCGTAACTGTCAAACTACTGCTTGATCTGGATTATTCGTTGTACAATCTGTTAAGTAGCCGGCAAATAGCTACTAGCGGTGAGCTAGCTGCGAATATCTCAGTTTTCTACAAAATGTCGACAGAATTAGTTCGGGCGGGAGTCGTTATTTTAGCTCAGCTTTTCGCTAGATAGTTCGCTACTGAGCGAGTGGAACGTTTTATGTGTCATCATCACAATCGCACTCGCCGATTGGCCCGCTTTTATATTTGCCGACTAGTAGCTTGTAAACTCGCTCAATGTAATCGGGGCTTATAAGGCAATATGGCGTAATAAATGTTAAAAGAAAGATTGTTAGTTTTTTGGTCTTTTTGCTTTTAAGGCTGCATCTAGACGTTCAATATTATGGTCAATATATTGCACAAAAATGCATATAGCACAATAATATTGACCGTCTGTAAGTTATATTGAAGGATTGCACAATATATTTAGTCAATCAAAAAGAGTTAGATATTTATTGTGCAATACGATCTTGTCTGATAAATATTGAATCGTCTATGGGTGATATTGTACAATAATAGTTCATTTCTGTCTCCGCAGTCAAGCAGTGAACATTACGGTGAGATTTAGGTTTATGATCGAGATGGCTACGAATGATAAAATAAGTAAAGAACAAGAGAGAAAATTTATTGTGGAATTATACCAGAGTTTAATGTAATAGAATTTAATTTTTCGAACTTAATTTCAGGTACCCATTCTCAAGAGTTCATCAAAAAATGTACCGCATCCGCAGAAAGTTTCGGTAAATCACCTGGTTCACATTTCTTAGTTCACCTAACAAATTTACGTGAGTGCATTTTTTTCTTTAAAAAAAAAAAAATGTATAGCAAATGTAAAGCAATGCTACAATAACAATAATAGTCATGTTACGTATAGCACAAGAAAATAATAATAATCAATAACGGTGCTATTGTAGCAAGACAAAACAAGTACATTAAAACTAAAATATTTGAATTGAATTCAAATAATAATAATTTTAAAAAATAGATAAAGATTCTATTCTCGAGGCTTCGACCAAGGGGTATACTAGGTCAATGTCTCGAGGCGATTTGTATGTAAAAAAATAGTGCCTCATAAAATATGATTAATTGTGATAGTACATTAATGACCGGAGGTTCTTGATCCAAATCAGTTAATTACAAAACTCAATGGGAACCAACCAAAAGACTTCGGGCTATACTAGATGACATTAAAACAGCACAGCTGTATACAGATGTTACACCACGACGAAATATTATATTATTTTGGGGTAATCAAGGACTTAAAAAAACTGATGATGATGCGAATGTTAATTAAGGACAATAGTACCCTTTACACGTAGAGTTCGGAGCGGGACGTGCCCCGCGCCACTTCAGGCCGCCGCGCAGAAAAGTAAAGACCGAAAGTAAGATAACGGTTTATAGCGCAGTTCATTGTGAGACTTTTCTGCGCGGCGGCCTGAAGTGGCGCGGGGCACGTCCCGCTCCGAACTCTACGTGTAAAGGGTACTAATGTAGAATAGCCAGGTACATCCCCACCTTCCTCTTCCCTATCTCCTTCCCCTCCCCACTACCTTCAGCCTCACGGGATGCCATAGTCTCACTGGCTCTAGACGGGATCAGTTGCGACTCTTGTGCGGTATTCATATAAAAAAAAATAATGTGATTAAGAGTAAGATTTTTTTTTAATGTGAAATCTTACCAGAGTCCCAGCTGCTCCCGTCTGGAGCCAGTAAGACTAAGGCATCCTCAATTGGGGTAGGCTGAAGGTAGTGGGAAGGGGGAGGAGATGGGGAAGTACCTAGCTCAGATCTGGTCACCAAACACGACTAAAGCCATTTTAAGCAACGTTTCAATTCTGAATGGTGGTCTTACACCAGGGTGATATTGAAAGTATCTTCCACTTTGGAACGTGCCGCAAATATACTATGTATTATTTTAAATTAATTAAAAGTTAAGAGCCTTACCCCTCTATCACGGAGGCTGACAAATGGGATCAAATTGATGAAAGTGTAAATTTAATATCGAACAAGAATCTCAACTGACCGGTCAGCCAGTGGGACTATGGCACACCCAAATAGGGTATGTTGTAAGGCTGAAGGAGGTAGCAAGGAAAGATGGAGGTTGGCAGTTACCTGGGTATTCAAATCTAGTCACAACATTATTTAAAGGAACGGTACATACATTCTGAATGCCAGTGGATGGCGGCAATTCTGAGAGATTCACGCTATTCTGATACCACGCTGGAATATGCCACTAATATTTTACGTACTTTTCCTAATAATTATATAGTAAGGTCTATATAATACTAAAAACAATTTAGGAGGCGGGTATGGGTATCGCCGCCACGGGAACCGTTAATTGAACAACCAACACCTCTGCCGTAGGTCCCCCCAAGTGGTTCGTAATGTTTGGTGACTTAGCAGGAGTGCCCAGGCTCATGGGGTGAGGTTTGTCCGGATCTTAAACGGATACGTCTACCCGTCAACTGCGTGGCTGGCCGGATCGGGAGAGATTGGTTGAGGGAGACCTTTTGACCTCTCCAGCAGGACTCACCGTGAACCACGATTGGAGGGATTCACACTCCTGGATACACTGAACCCCTGATTCCTATCCACCCCCATACCTTTTTCCTTCCCAGAACTTTCTCTCCTCCTTTTCCTAAAAAGATCCTCTACACACAGCATCCCAAAAAATCACAAAGGCCCCAATAGAAAATTTTTTCCTGAGTGGAGCTAATGTAAAAAAAAATTATATCAATTTTTTAATTTAATTAATCAACAACAAAAAAACACTATCATCACAAGGTGCAAAACGTTGCTTAGGAGAGTCGTCAGGAGGTTGAGATAATACCGAACTTTGAGTTGTTCTCTTCTACCTGCGTAACCACGCGGAATCTAGCAAAACGGTAATTTCCTACATTTATCGAAGACGAACTTGAATTTCGTTTTACTAGAATAGCCCGACTTTTACACTCGATTAGAGAAGTATCACACCCTTAGCCATAAAACTTGATTCAGGTTATAAATTTTATTTAAGAACGGACGTTATTTGCTGAACTCTGAACCTGGGTCAACCACTCTACAGTTTATCACGACGATAATAACGCTGGTGGCATTTATCGCCTATCATTTTCTACTCTCATGCTATCAGTGATCACGTAAATATAACGTAGATAAAGCAGAGACCATATAATTTTTCTGAAGGTTCACTCGATAATTAAGGTTTTATGTGCGCAAAACTTTACACAACACACTTATCATGGAAATTGATTTATCATATTTGATTATCAATGATCATGGAAATTTAAAATGCTGTAAAGGACAAAATATTAATTGTTCAGGAGAGCGAAAAGAAAGTGTTTTGTTTTTCAAAAAAATCATGTCTGCTGTTTTTGTAGTCACTGGAGTGATTATGGTCGAAAAATGGACCACTTTTATTTTTCTGCAATTGATGGCGGTCCAAAATTGTACCACATTTTTCTACCATTCGTAAAACATTTATTGTATTTATTTAAAACATTTCCATGGCCAGCCATTTATTTTAAAACGATGCTATTGAAATGCTTTATCTATTATGACCATAGATGTCGCAAATCCGAACGTGGTAGACCTATAATTACGCCCTTGCCTGAAAAATGTTGTATCGAACAATATTCTTGTTCCGAGAAAAATTGAAAAAACGGAACCAGTTATGTTTCAGAACATTTAATATTTAAAATACATAAAACACCCAATTCTTTAGAGTTTTAAATGAAAAGTCGTCTAGAAAGGTTATTAAGTTAGAGTTTGTAAATAGAATTTATGCTGATTTGAGGAAAAATGTTGTACTTATATAAAAAAATTCATACACAACGTTATTCCACAACTTTTTTTTAATCTTCGTACCTTACAGAAAGGAATAAGCTCTTCTAACATAAATGTACGTATGTCATTGATGTATTTGAGCTTAAAAAGCAAAATAATATGAATAAATTAAACCATTTACGTTCAACATATTGTCGAGATCAACTTACAACATTATTCCACAAAACTGTTTCAACGGCTAAAAAACAGGCTTAACAATCGGAAGGTCCAAATAAATTTAGTTTGATTAATTTGGGTTATTACATCATTTATAATAATATTAGTATATTTGCAGGAAGTTCCAGAAATTCAGAAATGAAACGTTTATTGAAATTGTTTTAGCCTTGTTTAGTGACCAGATCTGAAGTGCTTCCCCACCTTCCTCTCTTCCATTTGGAAGTGGGTAGCGCACATATATGTAAATGTAAATAACTCTTGATATTAATAAACGCCCGGGTTACCGGCACCTTTAGTTTATTTCCTTCCCCTTCCCACTACCTTCAGCCTCACAACATACTCCAATTGGGGGTTCCATGTCAACTCAGAATCAAGTCAACTCAACACCTCTCTGAAAAGTCATTAAAAGCTACGAAAAAAATAATTTTAAAATAACTCAACCCTCATCTAACGTAACCTATTAAACCATTTTTTTTAATATTTTTTTCATCACTCTTAATGACTTTTCTGAGGAGGTTCTGAGTTGATTTCATTCTGAGTTGTCCGCTCACCTCAATTGGGATAGTATCAATAGTCTCACTGGCTGTCTCGCCGATTCTTTATTATATATTTTGTTTTGACGCTCTTACATAAATATCTCAATTCGGGAGGCGGGAATGGATACCGCCGCCCCGGGAACCTTTAGTGGACCAACACCTCTGCCATAGGTCACCTCAAGTGGTTCACTACGTTTGGTGATTTAGCAGGGGTGCCCGGGTTCATGAGGTGAGGTTTGTCTAGGTCTTGGGGATGGATGACCAGGATACACTGAACCCCAGATTCCTATTCACCTTTAAACCCGTTTCCTTCCCAGAACTCTCCTTTCCCCCTTTTCCTTAAAAAAAAACCCTCCACACAGCATCCCCAAGGATGACATAGGCCCTGAGGGAAATTATTTTCCTCAGGGCCTCCTGTGTGGAGGTCATGTAAAAAAAAATCTTACTTTTGTTATTAAAAATAATAATCCTAAAAAAAATTGCGAACTAATGTCTTCCTCGGGCGTCCCCGACTTTTCTACCATTCAAACCACTCTCTAAACACTCCTTTGTTTTACACGAGCTCCACACAGGAGGCCCTGAGAAAAAATATTTCTCAGTGCCTATGTCATCTTTGGGGATGCTGTGTGGAGGGTTTTTTGAGGAAAGGGAAGGGAAGAGAGTTCTGGGAAGGAAAACGGTTTAAGGGGTGGGTAGGATTTTGGGGTTCAGTAAGTCCTGGTCATCCGACTAGACCAACATTCCCCCATGAACCCGGGCACCCCTGCTAAATCACTAAACGTAGCGAACCAATTTCAAGGTAATTATGAAAGCGCTCAAGTTTTCCAAGTCTGTAGGACATACGAACCTTGCATTTTATTTATACATATTGAAGAAGAAGATTAAACCAATTTAAACACAAAATGTTGAAAACAATTTTGAACCGTCAAATTCAACAATTTAGGTTAGACAAAAAAGATACAAACCTCCTAGAAAGGTTAGAATTAAGGACATCGTTAACCAATAATAAGTCAGCAACCGAAACATTAGGTTTATCCTTTCAGACCAGCTATGTTTTTGAGGTTTTCGGAGAGTGAGGGGTTGGTCTGAAACAAAAGTTCAGAGAACACCGATCTAGTGCTTGTAACAGAAATGATTTACAAGAATTAATATTAGTTATATTTACGGTAGACTGGGCGAACATGATGTCTAGAGAATATTCGGTACGGAATCGCGACGAAATGTTTATCGTGTCATTATTCTCCGCAGGAGGCTATTTGATATCAGTAAAGATGGAATTACCAAGAGGCGGCTTGATTAATGCCAGAAGATTATGTTGGGGTTGGTTGGTGGAGAGTGGGGGGTATGTTGGGGGTTGGGAGTGTGGGTGTAGGGTGCCGCGAGGTTGCGGCGGGGAGGAATTCCGCTATGGGAGAAGGACACTGGAGACCGGAGATGTTTCTGGTCGGGTAGTAAAATAACAGAGGAAATAATACAGAATGGAAGTGCTACGCCCTTGTGCTAAATACAATTGCGAATCGCGGTGTAGACCACTTTGACGGTAATGTTTATTTGTTGGTAGGTGGATGGAAATGGGGAGAGAAAACAGAAAGGAGAAGAAAAACATTGCAAAGAATAGCTTGTCCCTTCCCTATTTCCTCTGTTCTAGTTTCACTGACCGGAGAATTCACATTAAAAAAACCCGTTTAAACCACGTCGCTTAATCCGCGACGTCGACACCTCGACGCTCAATTCTTAACGATGGTCTTTCGCAAATATCTTCCAGCTCAGAAGTGCAGCAAAAACATCTATGTAAAATTTATTTTCTTTGTGCTACGTCGCAGTGGCTTTGAGCTGGCGATCTTTGTCCTAAATTCAAAGAATCCTAACGCTGGGTTTACTGGAAAACAAACTCTGACTGCTGACTCTGACTCTTTAAGGCTCCACCTGCAATACGCGCATATGTGCACAACTATGGTGGGAGAGCCTTATCCTATTGATGGAGGATCTGAGAAACAAAAAGGCAATGAGAAACCAGGCTGTTTCTCAGTTGGGTCATGTATGAGATGGGCGTTTCTCACGTCAGCCGGTTGTACTGATTGTAACAATACGTATCTATTTGAAATTAATTAACTCTTACTGAAACTGTGTGAGGAGAGGATGGGACTGCCATGGACGGAGGCCGAACAATCGGCAAAAGACAGGGACCTATGGAGGAGCCTTGTCGATGTAATGGGTCCCCGACCCGAATAGAATAAGGGGAAGAAGAAGAAGAACTCTTACTATAAACCTTATCTATTTATTTTTTAAATTTCATATTTCCTCAATGTATCTAAGTATTTGTATGTTATTATTGACCGGCCAGTGGCCGAGTTGGCGTCGCGTTTTGGCCCCACCCCCATTTAATTCCTCGTCTGGCTAAGTCCTCCATCAGGACACAAGTAAAATTTTAGGCTTTATGCGGTGCACCGGTGACCATGGTCATCATCATTATCACTCTTGGCTCTACAATCCCTGGTGGGTCTTAGCCTCCTCAAGAGCCTTAGCCTCCCCTTCCTCCACTCATCTCGGTTTTGTACCAGGTCTCTCCAGTTAGAAGCTCCAAGATAGTTATGTCTTTGAGTTGTCGCTCCATCTTAATCTTGACCTCCCCAGGCTCCTTCGCCCTATCGGTCTTGAGTTCAGCAGGGACTTTGGTGCTTGATGCTCGGTCATTCACACATGACCCAGCCACCGAAGTCTACAGAGTACAGAGTATTGTTGTAACGTCTGCACCAAAATCCATTTTCTAGAACCAGTCCCAAGATACGCCTTAAAATTTTCCTTTCAAAAACGTCCACTGCTCGCTTAGTTAGTACCCACGTCTCAGCTGCGTACGTGAGTACTGGTCTAATGAGTGTTTTGTACACTAATATCTTGGTGGTAGCAGGAGATTTTTCAAATATTGTCAGTTTATTCGTAACCCGGGAACGTTTGTATCTTTCTTTAAAAAAAGAAAGAAAGAAAGATTATTATTTTATAAAATATTTAATATGATTTATGTATGCATCACTTTTGGGTAAAACATTTTTTAGGCGTACAAATAAATAAATAAATAGCTAGATATCTAACAATAAAACTGATAAGTGACAACTGTGATGGCCTCTGTAGTCGAGGGGTAAGACTATTAACTTGCAATTCAAAGGCGCGGGATCGAATTCCGGTGTGCGCAAATAAATTTTATTTGATTATTTTGACAATAAATTCAATTAAAAATAATATATGGTATTTGCGGCTTGTTTCAGAGTGGAAGATACTCTCAGTATCGCCTTGGTGTAAAACCACTAATTGAAACGTTGCTTGAAATTACTTTAGGCGTGACCAGATCTGAATAGCCAGAAACTTCCCCACCTTCCTCTTCACTATCCTTCCCATCTCCACTACTTTCAGCCACACTACATACCTCAATTGGGGATGCCATGATAGTCTCATTGAGTTCAGACGGGAAAAACCGAGACTCTTGTTATGAATTCACAAAAAAAGTCGGCGGAATCTTAAAAGCAAAAAAAAATAATTAATTGCTAAAAATAATTTTAAAAAATCTTCGGTAATTACCGATCAAAAGTAATATTACCTAACTCCATCTTATTAGGTACATACCTATTATTACCCAACTATTCGTAATTGTTCAATTACTGGCAATTAAGCTGCTACTATGAATACACGAGTGCTGACTATGGCGGGAATACCCATCGGGTAATTTTGTCAGAAATCAACAACCCCTGATACAAGATTAGAAATTACATGAATTAAATATTTATTTATAATATTATGCGCCTATGTGGGCTTTTACAAAAATATGATAAACATCTATACTAATATTATAAATGCGAAACTACTTGAGTTTCTTTGTTACGCTTTCACGCATTAACCAATAAAAAGATTTTTTAAATTCTTTCACCAATAGAAAGCTACATTATATGCTAGGACTACAGACTGTATAAAATGGTAAGCTTTGGCGTTATGAAATTATGAATATTAATATATTATATTTATTTTACGTTTTCTGTCGCTAACAAAAGCGAGTTATTGCTAATGTAAGAAAACAAATCGTCGCTGTGGAATCGATGTTGATATATTTTTATTTAAGGCGTCGTACTTAATATCTATCTATCCATATGAAAATGAATCATCGAAATGTTGGTACGCGCATAACTTCCGAATGACTGCACCAAATTGAATGATTCTTTTTTTGCTTTTGGTGAGCGGCATTATGAAATTTAGGTGGCACGCGAGCTGTTTGAAAACTGGATGTACCGAGAATTAATGTATGGAATGCGGGAGGGTGGTGAAGGGGGAGGGTGGGGGTGGCAGGATAATTAATAAGTGCAAGCGCTACAGTTATTTCCCCATAATACCATGCGAGTGAAGTGAAGCCGCGGGTAAAAAAGCTAATAATAATTATAAAGTGAAATATGCCAGTATTAAATAGTAATCATCATTGATACATAGTTAATGCCAAAAAATACAAAAATCCGCATGATATATTTAATTTGAATTGTGATCGCAATTTTATCAAAATGAATTCAATTTCAAGATACAACCAGACGAAGTAAATTTATTTAAAACTTTGCGGAGCTAAATTCCCAACCCTTTTCCGAATAACCATCGCTTTAATTCTTCCTTTGTCCGAAGTTTGTTTTGAAACAAAATAAATACTTATGTGAGTTTTCCAAAATTGACCCAAATTCTTTAAACAATAGCCGCCTTAAGAGCGACTTTTCTCGTTATGAAGCGAAAACAAATCAAATTTATAAGAAGGCTAAAATGAAAGGACACGTCTCTGATAATCATTAAGTCTTTCCTCTCTTCAATTTGAATGATTATTATTTAGAGTGAAGTTTGCAGAGTTAGATCGTTCCCTTAATTACTTGAGATTTAATTGCAATAATATTATCATGGAACTTTTATAATTTTCGTTAACGTTATATCTTTATCCGATGGATATTTCTGATGTTTCAAAGGTAATAAGAAATTGTCTTTATAATTATTTTATGTACTTGAACGCTACTAAGCTAATGTAAAATATGGCTCCATGCGTAAAACAGTTGTATCCTCCTTGAGGATATCTCAAGGACGATGCTGTGTTTTTCCTTATCTGAAAAGCTATTCCCTAAAATTTGTGATAAGAGATCTTTCTCCCGCGAGAAGTCCTGTCAGATTTGTGTGATTTTCTACAGCTGTTAAATGAATAAATAATCATGAATACTTGCAGGAATTCGTGTTTAAAACGACCCAAACTAAAATGTGTGACAGCTCACAGCTGAAATTTTGACATTGGCCGATAGAAAAAGCAAATAACAGCCGTAGAAAATCACACAAATCTGACAGCACTTCTCGCGGGAAAACGATTTCTTGTCTTAGGGAATAGCTTTTCAGGGCTGATCAATAGATATCAATTCATCTAAAACATAGGTTCTCAACGTGGGCGATAACGCTCCCTTGTGGGCGTTTTAGACTTTCAGGGGGCAGTAGAAGACCCAGAGAAAATTAGGGGACGTTGAGATGGCACAGTGAGAGCGCAGTTGGGTAAAAAAAATATGGTCTAAAAAGAAAAAAAAACACACTAATCACGCACTAATAAATCAAAGTAAATTTTAAAATTGGTCAAATTTGTTATTGCATGTTTTTTAATAATTTTTATCACATGTGCGAAAATTCACGTAATTCGGTAGTTCGGGAAGTGGATGAAAATTGAACTGAAAGATTCCATTACATTCAGATCTAAATTAAATTGTTTTTTAATAATGTTATTATCAAGTTCTGCAAGTATTTTAATATGTATTTTTGTTACAGCCGTTTCGGCTTACAAGGCCATTATCAAACTTTCTGAAAAAAAAAACAGTTTGAAAATGGTCTTGTAAGCCGAAACAGTTGTAACAAAAATACTTGCAGAACTTGATAATAACAATATTTAATTTAATTTAAATTAAATTAAAAAAAATATATTAAATGGAGTTCTACGAATTAAACACAAAAACAATTAATATATGAAATTGGAAATGAAATTTTTATTTTTTATTATATAATATCTTACGTGTATTATTATTATTAAGAATTGAAACTACATCATGAATACAAGAAGGAAGGAGGTAGCAACCCGATACTTAAATACAAAAGAATTGCTTTTTTAATTTACTCAACAAAAATGTGTAACAAATAATTTAATATATTTTAACCGAATTATTGAATCCGTGATAGTTGAGCCCCCCCTCGATAAGTAAAAAAATTGTGGGGGCTCTAGAAAAAAATATATTCTCAAAGTGGACGGTGGGCAAAATAAGGTTGAGAACCTATGATCTAAAACATGCGAACACCTCAGCACAGGTTCTCCTAGTGAATCCTAATTGAAGTTACTGAACATTAACTTTTAAGTATTGGTAGATACGTAACATCTACTTAAAGTGTAAACATCCGTAAACTGTTTATACAAAAGAATAGAAACAAATTTGAGAAAAAATGTTTGAATCAATTTCTCTTTGGGTTTAAAGCCACACGTTCACAGCGCCCACTCCCTCGGGTAGAGAAATCACAGAAATGAATTTATGTATAAATAAAGTAATATAGATTGTTAGAGAATTCCAGGATCTCATAACTATACGAGGATTAGAGAGAGTTATTACCTTGATCATCAGCTTGAGCAGGTTGTACCGCTGGAAGACGTTTCTCTGCGCCTTGCTGTCCCCGTAGCGGGCCATCAGGTTGACCAGCGACTTCTTGGCCGTGTCATAGGAGTCGTCTAGCCGTATTCGTACTGCGCGGAGGCGCTCGTTCGTCTCGATAACCTCCTCTTTGGTCTGCCCGCCTGGTAAATCATAAAATATTTATTAGAAAATTGACCTAATGATCTAATCCGTAGATTCAATTCCATAAAATCTTTTCCATAGAATCTATTCCTACGAATCAATTCCATAGAATTTATCCTATATAATCTCTCCCCTAGAATCTATTCCATAGAATCTGTTCTGCAATTGGTGACTGGACAGTCAGAATGAAACCAACTCAGAACCACCTCAGAAAAGTCATTAAGAGTGAAGGAAAAAATATATAAAAATTTGGTTAAATAGGTTACGTTAGGTTAGGGTTATGGGCTATTTAAAATAATTTTTTTCATAGCTTTTAATGACTTTCCAAAGAGGTGCTGAGTTTACTTTATTCTCAATTGGCATGGAACTTCTACAATTATGGTAGTAAAACAACTATGAAAGAATTTACATGTGTATTGATATTCACGAAATTAATATTAAATAGCACTATTTTCCCAAACTGTAAATGCAAATAGTAGTTAATTATTGTCATTGTTGAATCAAATGTTTGTTACGATAGTTATAGGTAAATAAAGGTATTGCCATATAATCCCGCTTCTAAGAGACCGCCTTCATCGGCTTCGATGAAAGAATAGAGGTCAAGATCTGCTTCATTAAGGACATTCATCATTCATCTGGTCATTACCATCAAAGCATTGCAAGGAATGGCGCCAGCCTATATATCGGAACTATACGTCTGACAAAACTTAAGCAATAGACAGCTTACTCCAAGCTCAGCAGATCTAGTTGTTACTAATAGTTTAATCGAACTTTCTAGATCAAATCGAGCCGTTTACTATGATCGATCTTTTCGTATAACTGACCCGCTCATTTGGAATAAACTTCCCTCAGCTCTGGTATGTTTTTAGGTTTTCACGGCCAAAAAGAATTTTTGTTAGTGTTTTTGGGGTGTTATGCCGTGTTTCGCTACCTCCTTCTTTAGCCAACGTTTCGGACAGCGTTACAGTGTCAGATGACAGGGCAGATGAGCCCTGATGATGGACACTGTAACGCTGTCCGAAACGTTGGCTTAAGAAGGAGGTAGCGAAACACGGCATAACACCCCAAAAACAATAACAAAAATTCCCTCAGCTCTTACTAATATGCATAAAACCGTGGACATCGATATAAATTACGCCTATCGAAGTTATCGATTCAACGAAGAGCGCACAGCAGTGGGAACCTCAGAAGAAGTACCTCAAAAATAGAGGAGGGACCAAACTCAGTGCAACATACTCGCTAATGGGACTCAGCTGAAACAGGTGGACAGATTCAAATACCTCGGGGTCGAATTCTCCAGCAATGGACAAGACGGAGAAATTGATCGAAGAATTAGTGCGGCAAGCGGTGTATTGCGTCCTCTCTACAGCTCAGTGATAAGGAAAGCCGAGCTCAGCATCAAGACAAAGATGGCAGTGTTCAAAACGGTATACCGCCCGACGCCCACTTACGGCCACCAGATATGAATGCTGAACGAACGAACACGCTCTAGAGTACAAGCTGCCGAAATGAGGTATTTGAGAGGAGTGGCAGGGTGGCAGTGGCAAGAAATACGACGATCCGAACATTGAACCACTGCTACTCTTCATAGAAAAATCACAACTGAGTTGGCTTGGATACGAATAGATAAGAATGTCCGATGACCGAATTATTCCGAAGAAAATACTGAGTGCGATTCCAGAGGGTAGACATCAAGTGGGCCGCCCCAGACACAGTTTGGCGAGGCAACTTCAGAAACTGTGTGAGGAGAGGATGGGACTGCCATGGACGGAGGCCGAACAATCAGCACAAGACAGGGACCTATTGAGGAGCCTTGTCGATGCAATGGGTCCCCGATCCGAATAGGATAAAGGGAAGAAGAATTTATCGATTTCCCCGGGCTAGAATTTTAAATCCTAAGTGCTGCATTTTTCTAAAATATTTATTTAATGTGGATTAAAAGTCAAATTAAATTTTGAAATATGAAGGAATTCTTTGATAATTTCATTCAGGTGATCATAAATAAGCAACATTTTATAAAATACTCTATTTTAAAATCGCAGGGATAAATTTTGGTATGCCTCTCAAATAAAGAGCTCTCGCCATGGACAAAAGTTGGTTCGGTTTGAGTACGTACTTGAATTGTAATTAGGATTTAAATGAAGCGCTTGATGCAAGCTGTCGTCAGAGAGAAACCCATTTTCTTTGTTTGACTTGCCGTACACCGGAAAAACCGCTTTTATTCGAATGAATTTTTTCACCTGTAATCCATTTATACGAAAAACTTGCAACACAGAACATTTTTTTAAATTTCAAATGTAGACCATTATCGTAATTTAAAAAATACTCATTTTAGTTGTGAGTTTGTGTGTCTGTCTGTGTGATTCTGGTTCAATAATTTTTATGGGAAAGCTCGCTTTCAATTTGAGAGTCGTTTTCAAAATGGGAACTGTTTTTTTTTTGCATTAACCCCAGACTAGAGGCCTTAAGGAAAATAATTTCACTCAGGGTCTGCGTCATTTTTGGGGATGCTGTGTGGAAGGTCTTTTTAAAGAAAGGAAAAAGGTATGAGGGGTTGTTAGTAGTTTGGGGGTTAGGGTGTCCAGGAGTGACGGACTTATGAAATCACCCCTCCCGCTGCGCTGCAAGACGATTGGTCGAGAGAGACTCGCTGGAGGGGTCAACAGGTCTCCCCAAACAGGTCTCTCTCAATCTGACCCGCCATGCAGCTGGTGGGCAGACGCATCCGCAGCCAAGGCCTGAAAACACCTCACCTAATGAACCTGGGCAGTTTGTTCAATGTGTAATTTTTAAAGCCTTTTAAAACTTCTTCTATGTGTACCTACTTTCTTATATTAATATATATGTATTGTCATTGCTCTTCGTTTATATGTGCTCTTCTTTCTCGTCATCTCTGTTT
The DNA here is from genome assembly GCA_936435175.1 of Glyphotaelius pellucidus. Taxonomy (NCBI): domain Eukaryota; kingdom Metazoa; phylum Arthropoda; class Insecta; order Trichoptera; family Limnephilidae; genus Glyphotaelius; species Glyphotaelius pellucidus. The sequence goes on along the minus strand of OW386545.1, from coordinate 37,806,594 downwards.
CTTTCGTGTTATTATTATATTGAATGGACTATTTGTCCGTAAATAAATAACTTCAAATAACGGAACTAATATTTTATTTATTATTTTTTTTTATTTATTTTAACTTTATATGAGTAAAATCTCAAACTGTAATATTTAATTAAATGAAGACATTATGAGCGAAACTCAATCGAAAATCTGGAAACAGAAAAATCAGAAAACGATATTTACACCTCTGGGACTCGAACCCAGGACATCCAGGAACCCGGAAAGTAGGGAGGTCCTGGGTCCCGGGTTTCCCAACCCGGAAAGTAGGGAGGTCCTGGGTTTGAGTCTTTTCTGATTTTTCTGTTTCCAGATTTTCGATTGAGTTTCGCTCATAATGTCTTCATTTAATTAAATATTCATATTTTATTTACTTATTATTACAGATTTCCCTTTAAAAAATGAAGGTATGTGCAAAAAATGAGAAATCTGCGCTATTAAGATTGACTTCACAAGAATATTTTCACTAGAAAATGTGCATAATAAAGTAAACTTTAGGCAGAAATTCCACAAACTTATATTATTTATTTATTTAATTTTTATTATTATATTATTTAATAATGTATAAAATTTTTGTCTGCACATAAGTTAAATAAATGTTTAATACTTTTTTTAAAAATTATTTCTGCCTTTTATTATGTATGACTGTTCTTTTTTCTTGCTTGTCGGTACATTTACTGTTAGCATGTCAATGGCACATGATGTTTCGATAGTAAAAATTGTAATTTTGCAAGAATGAAAAATGATACACCTATTAAATCCTGTAGTTTTTTCTGTTTCTCAACATATTGTTACCTACCCTACCTACGCTAGTGCTACTGATCTAAGACAATGTGGGATTATCACAATAAGACAATGTAAGATTATCAAAATAAGACAATGTAAGATTATCACAAGTTATAAAACAATGTAGAACTGCATGTCTTGTGATGTCCTGAATGAAATTTCAGTATTGAAATTTACTTGGAAATTAATCTTCCTTATATAAAGTTGTTCCAATGATCCTCTTTTAAAATATATTGCGTTTTATTTATGCGAAATATACAAAGTCACAGTTTTACTTTAATACAATTCATTATGCAACACAACTGAAAACAGAAAGGAAAAATGTTTAAAAACATTTTTAGTAACAAAAAACTTGGGATTTGCGAATTCCCCCTATGAAGCTCTCTGAGTTCTCGTATCTTTTGCCCTCTTTAAAGATGGCGGCCGTCAAAACCGGAAGACCGGCCAATTCACGCGAGTCATCGATCCAGTTATATATAAATCTATGTTTTTATCCAATAAACAGTCAAGAATATGGTGGCCTAAAACTGATATGGTCTCTCTCTCTCCCAGTAATCACAAGAATTTAATGAAGATGGCACAAAAAAGCTAAGCAATGGGGGCTTGCTGAATGTGTGGTTGACAGTTCAGGCCAGCACGCAACATCTGTCGGCTGCCTTCAGGAACAGTTCTCTAAGAATTCACAGACAAAAGCGTTGCAGCGGCCATGTTGGCCCACGCTGAGGTTTTAAAATGCGAGCGCGGTAAAATCGGAAACACATCCGTGCTGTAAGGGGTTGGGGGTCTGCTGGGAACGCCGGCCGCGGGGCGCGGATGCTTCGGGTCACATGGGTGGTCAGCCTGCGCGAACGCGTGTGCGCGGGAACTCGAGTTCACGCGTCTTTTTAAAAAAAAAATGTATGAATACCCCACAAGATTCCCAACTGCTTCCGTCTAGAGCCAATGAGACTATGGCATCCCCAATTGGGGTATGTTGTAAGGCTGAAGGTAGCAGGGAGGGAAAGAGGCGGGGAAGAGAAAGGTGGGAAGTACCTGGCTATTCAGATCTGGTCACCAAACACGGCTAAAGCCTTTTCAAGCAACGTTTCAATTCTGAATGGTGGTCTTACACCAGGGCGATACCGAGAGTATCTTCCACTCGGGAATATACTATATATTATCCCGCGACCTTCCGAATGCGAGTCAAGAGCCTTACCGCTTGACTACGCCGGCCGTCAATGTCAGCATCTGGTGGCATATTCGAATTCTAGAGTTTCGTGTAAAGCCTCGATGACATTGAGCGATTTTACAAGCTACTAACTAGCTGGGAAATTCACCATCTGTTAGTAAACTCGCTTAGGCCACGTCCGCGTAGGCAGGTGGCTTGCTTAGCGCCTAGTGCCTAGTTGGCTTGCACCCTGGATACTCGCTAGGATACACGGTGGCCGCACTGTAGGTGGTTTGCCTGGTGGGTCGCTAGGTGCCTTGCTCATTTGCTTGTCGGCACGTCGCTAGGCTCCAGGCGCTAAGCAAGCCACCTGCCTGCGGACATGGCCTTAGTGTAGTTGTATTACTAGCTAACTAGCAGATTGTGAACAATCTACGAAAAAAGTTGAAAGGTGGTCAACTTTGCTCGCTACTCGCCAGCGTGTGCCTTAAGATGGCGGCCCACCAACAGCAGCTGTTGCTTTTGAAACTTTTAGAATTAGTTCGCGCGGGAGTCGTTAATATCGCTACTGGCTAGCGTGTGGCGCTAGCTGCGAGCTCAAGTTTTCTGCAAAATGTCGACATAATTGGTTCGCGCGAGATTCGTTATTTTAGCTGCTACTGTCGCTACTGAGCGAGTAGACAGTTTTGTGTGTCATCATGACAATCTCACTCGCCGATTCACCCGCTTTTAAACTTACCGGCTAGTAGCTTGTAAACTCGCTCAATGAATCGAAGCTTAACATAACAGTGTTTAAACTAAAAATTGTGGATTTTGTTTAATTATCCCGTTACATGTATAAATTTATAAAAAAACTATTGACAATTAAATCTTTTTACTCTTATTATTTTTATTATTAGTCCTGTTTGAAGAAATAATAAAATAGTCTTTTAGGACCAATATCTTACTTTATTACTGTCTAACCGTTATATTTTGTTATGAGATTGTGCTTGAGACCCTTAATCTGTAATATTATTGCGGGTTTCATGTCGTATAAAGGCATTAATGGTTATTTTATGAACAAGAGTTAATATTACTTATTACTTATAATATATCTTATGGTGATAAAATCGGGATATGTTTTTATAACCCATAACAAAAGTTATACCATAGGAATATTTGCGTGTTTGAAAATCAAATACCAAAATGATTTTTATTTTCCGACCCTACTATTAAAACATGAATTATTGGATTTTGTATGTACCAACTAAATAGAAAATGCCTTAAAGTACGATTACTATTGATTTGAAAGAAAACTGATATATCAAATTTAAATAATAAGACATTAAATAATAACACTTCGGCTTCGGACCCAGATAGGCAAACGAAATTTTTTACCTACCCAAGAAATTTGTCATTATAAAATGATAGATTTTGTTTTTCAAATCGATCAATTAATGAAATTTTTTTGTTCGCTTTGAGCACACAGACACGCTCAATCAAAATTTCGAAATTTCGATATAAATAAAAAGTGATATCCGCTCCGCAGATTCTCAAATGGAGAAACTGAAAAAAAACCATTTGCAATCAACCTCCTTAAACCGCCCCTACCCGAATTTATACCGATTTCTTGCATATCTCCTTTGAACATTTGAAGTTTTTAAGCTCTTAAAAAAATATATGTTATTTTTGAAGTTAATATCTATACAACCCCACGCCGAAACGCAAATTGTATGAAATTCCTTCGATAGAAAAAAATCGCAAAGTATGCTCCGGAAATTTTTATTTTCAAGCCTGACTCTATTATTTAACAAGTTATATGTATGAAAAAATTCACAGTGTTTTTTTGAACATTGTTTTAGACAAACCCCACGAAATTTTTGCTCTATTCTAAACGAGTCGTGTGTTATTAAACATTTTCACTATTTTCGCTTCAATTTTATCGTTCGAAATATTAGCGCGCTCTCTCCAGCATTCGTAATTACTCGTACATATCTCTCCATCTTCTTCTTTTCGAGCTCGGGTACGGGGCCTTAACAAAATCGATATTGTTCTGATCTGATATGTCAAAACTTGACAGTTCGTGAGCCGCTACGAAACAAAAAAAAACAATGCAGCTGAAAAACCAGCACTGCTGGTCCCCGCGGCAGTGGCGTTTCAGGCGCATGGACAAAACGCCGCCCGGGTTTCCATTTAAACAATAGAAAATCAGAAACATAGTTTTTGGATGCGAGAATACAGAAGTAGTAGATAATAAATTCAGTTTAACTTACTCGAGGTGCCTTCATCCTTAACGTCTTGAACGATTCGCCGAACACTTTGGGTGAACTTCCCCACTAGGTTTGTGCTGGCTGAAAACAAAGAGAAAACATTTGGTTAGTTTAGTATGAATAATACCTGCCGTAAGTCGAAAGCACCTGGCCCACTGTAATGGAAATGTTAATCCGGACACTAATGTTCGCTGCGAAACATGGACGAGAAAGTCAGCAGTGTAATAATTAAGTTTTAATAGTTTATTTGGTAAGGTTATTCAATTATTAATGCTTCAGCTAATGTACAATTGCGTTACAAATTAAATGATAAATCTGATTTTATGTTTAAATTCATTGCGTAATTGTAGTGTATAGGAACATGTATGTAGTTTCAATGCCCTTCAATAGATTTCGTTAGTATACTCGTAGTTGTTAGATATGTGTCTAAAAATATCAAATTCGCCTAAGTCCCGTTCAAACATTTTCGGATAATGACGATTTTTTCTAGATTCAACTTTTAGCTAGTAAAAACCTGTGAATATTACATTATGTTGTTGAATATTGTACCTAGGAACACTGAAAAATAAAAATAAAAATAAATTTCTTGAAGTAAATGTGCATTTTCGATGTTTTTTATGGACTTAGGCACATTTGAAAATATAATACCTACAGACGTAGTCAATATTCAAATAGAATTACCGAACTTAGATGTGTTTGAATGAAAGAAATAGGACTTGGGTGAGTTTAAACAAACACAAATGGCGGCCATGACCGAGTGAAGACGACGCGTGGTTGGCTGTAGTGGACTTTGGTACATATGATTTGAAGTGGGTGTGGGACTTAGGTTGGATTGAAAAAATCTATCAACTTTCATCCTTAATTTCTCTGGGAAGCCGTGGACTTCGGTTAGATCGATCTAAAGCAAGAGATTCGTTTTTTTTTGCTGAATCGAATACACAAAAAAAACAAAAAATGGTTGGAAGTGGACTTGGGCGAGTTTGTTATGTATCGACACATATGTAGTTTTGAAAAGTGTCTCAACAGATGTTAGTAAAATAGAAGAGTTATGGAAATATATATGTTACTCAAGTAGCCGATGATATCCAAACGACAGCTGGGCACCTTCAGTGCCAAGTTTCCTTGCTTCAGAAATTCAGAGAGCATCTATTAGAATGGACGTGCGGTCCGGTTAAATAATCATTTTAAACCAGACGCTAAATAAACACGACTCGTAACCTCACGAACCTAGTATCATTGAAACTCCTTATCATTTATTTTACTCCTTCAATTTCCTTCAGGGCGGAGGGTCTTTAAAGGAAAGGAAGGAGAGGATGTTATGGGAAGGTATGAGAGTTGGATAGAAAAGGTAGGATGTATGAATTCATCCCTCCCTGAGAGAGAGTCCTGCTGGAGAGGTCAAAAGGTATCCTCTCCCGATCCGATCTGCCACGCGGTTGGCAGACACATCCGCCGTCAAGACGCCGTCAAACGTAACACACCACTTGGAATGAACTATGGAGTAGGTATTGGTTATCCCGTAGCGGTGGTACCGGTACCCACCCAAATTGAATATAAGAGTAGAACATTGCTAATTGTTTTATTTATTTACTTTACTAAAGTTAAATTCATCAAGGGACTACTAAACACTCAAAATTCAAAATTAAAAAAAAAATCGAATTCACAACATCATAAACGATTTGATTGATCTACATATTTAATAATATCTTGTGGTAGTATGGGACTGTCCTAAAATGGGAATTAACTAGTTGGACAGTCAGTATAAATATTTTTAAAATTTTCTAAATTAATAAAATGTATGAAAAAATACATACATTTTTTTTATAAGAGCTCTACACAAGAGGCCCTGAGGAAAATAATTTCCCTCAGGGCCTGTGTCATCTTTGGAGATGTTGTGTGGAGGGTTTTTTAATGAAAGGAAGAGAATGAGAGTTCTGGGAAGGAAAACGGTTTAAGGGGTGGGTAGGAATCTGGGGTTCAGTGTGTCCTGGTCATCCGCCTCCAAGACCTAGACAAACCTCACCCCATGAACCCGTCGTGAATTAGTCGTCCATTTGGCATTTTTATAGATGGATATTTTTTTTGTTGTAAAGAGTGTTACACAACATTATAAATAATAATTATTAGCTTTTATTCATAATATCAATAATATAATAACAATTTTATAAAGTTAAGGTTTATTGCATTTCTGCATTTATACGTGATTTTTAAAGGAAGCAATATTATTAAAACAAACATATATATCGACGGAGCTAGTTTCACTCCCCACACTTTGCAATCACTGTGAACAAGAACTGTTTAAAAAAAAATAGTGCAAATAGCAACTACATGAAATGGAGCATAGAGTGTTGATCAATTATTTAACCTATAGTCGATAGATGCAGCCGTGATATTATGAATAACTGTCGAAACTGAGGTTCCCCAAACCTGTCTTTTAATGCAGTCAATATGTTGATTTCAGCGCGAAATTTTGGATGCGATATTTATCGATGTTTAGACAAGTTAAGCACATTTAGCTGTCGTGAACTGTCACATTTCGTAGACGATCAACGGGCGTTCAAACACGCTGACTAATAACCGATATTGTCGATAAAACTTTTATCATGTCGATGAGCTTTCGTACTAGGACCTCTGGTCGGAATAGACTTATTTTGTTTTGATTTTCGACTTTATCAATGTTGAACGGTGTAGTCTGTTGAATGTGAATTGAAAAATCCCCTCGTCACTTGTACGTAGAGTCAATTTTATTATGTCTTGTTACCACATAAGTAGTTACACTTTTCTTCCACTCTGATATTGATTCATTGCAGTTTTTTTGTGACCTATACTCCCAACATAAGAAACGTCCATAAAACACTCTTATACAAATGTTTATCACTGCTAGACCACCCCGGATTCTAAAAAAATATGACAGCATCAATTGTTAGTGCGTAATAACAATCAATTAATGTTTACAAGTTTTGCCTTGTTATTTTGTTTGCACAGCGACTACTGTCAGACAATTCACGATTAGGCTTGCTGTCTACCGTCTACTTCATTACACTTGATTAATACTGCAGGCTAGGCTGGAGTAATTGAGCCACTACCTCAGGGACGGATTAGGTAACTAAACATTAGGAAAACCAAATGGTACAATAATAATAATGTAGCGCACTCGTCCGGAAAACAACGGAAACTTTTGAACCCCCTTCGTTCCATATCGCTTTCGCTTGCCCAGCGGCATGAACTACATCGAATACACGAAGGAAGTAGATAATGAATAACCTAGGTCACTTTGTTTTTTGTATTATTTACGTATAATTGTAAGTTTCTACCCGTTCCCAGATCAATTCCCAGATGCGACTGAATATTTTCTGATTCACATTTTTTCTTTGAGAGTTTCGACTTCAATGATTAAATACAAAAAAATATCTACTTAGGAAGTTATTTGTTATCTACTTTTCCTGCTTTTAGTCCAAATAAAAGCTTGATTTATAGTATCATTAAAAACATTATTTCACCGTTTTCTCGCTCGTAAAAAGTGGTGATTTATCGTTCACGCAATTTAGCTTGAAGAATATTTTTTTATACATTAGCTCCTCACAGAAGGCCCTGAATTCCCCTCAGGGCCGATGTAATCTTCGGAGATGCTGTGTGGAGTGTCTTTTTAGGAAAGGAAGGAGAAGAAGTTCTGGGAAGGAAAAAAGGTTTGAGGGTACGAATCTAGGGTAAGGCAGGAATTTAGGGATCAATATATTCAGGAGTTTCATATATGACGCTATCCCTCCCACTGCAGTGCAAGGCAAAAGAGTCTTCTGGAGAGGTCAAAATGTCTCCCTCAAACAGTCTCTCGATCCAGCCTGCCACGCAGTTGATGGGCAGATGCATCCGGACAGACCGCAACCTACAAACGCGGGCACCCAAACGAAGCGAACCACTTGCCCAAGTGAGGCAGAGGCCTTAAGTCATCTAATAAATGGTTCACGGAGCGGCGGTACCCATACTCACCTCCCAAATTGAATCACAAAAAATTGATATATAATATATTAAAAATCATTAATTGAATCATTCAGAACCCTTCTCACTTGGGCTCGGACGTATAAGGCCCATTTTATGTTAAATTTGTCCTGGGCCCAAATCATTTTCCTGGTCCGACCCTGCATGCAATCTGGTCGGCAATGTCCAACAAAAATAATTGTTTTAATACAGCGGCTGACCTTCCAAATGAACATCACTAAAAGTTTTGCGAATTATTCCACAGCGTGCCATTCATTCGTTTGGTCATATTGTGTATTTTTGGACAACAGCCTCATTGTTTCTAATTTAGAACCGCAATTAATAACAATTATGAGATACGATGGTTGCTAAATAATTTAGCATTACCTACCCATAATTTGACTTTGTTGCGATTGGATTGAAACCAATTAAAATGCTATTAACCATAGAAAATTTGTGCCAGTTTTGTGTTGTGTATTTACTCTGTATCTAAAATGCACAGTTTGTTAGTAGTTTTGTCGGCATCCGTAGTCGAGGAGTAAGGCTCTCAACAACTGGCAATCCGAAGATCGCAGGTTCAAATTCCAGCGTGCGCAAGAAAATTCATTTGAATGAATTGTGTTATTTTATAATTTAAAATAATAATAAGTAGTGGAAGACAGTATCGCCCTGGTGTGAGACAACCATTCAGAATTGCAAAATTGCTTGAAATGGCTTTAGCCGTATTTGGTGATCAAATTTTATTTTTTTATGTGAATAATAGAATCAAGAGTCTCAAACATCCACAAGAGCCAGTGAGACTATGGCATCCCTAATTGGGATATGTTGTGAGACTGGAGGTGGTGGGGAGGAGAAGGAGATGGGAAAGAGGAAGGTGGGAAGTACTGGGCTATTCAGATCTGGTCACCAAACATGGTTAAAGGAATTTCAAGCAAGTTTCAATTCTGAATGGGGGTCTTACACCAGGGCGATACTGAGAGTATCTTCCACTCTGGAACGTGTAGCAAATATACTATATAGGTATTATTTGAAATAAATTTATTGTGAAATAACACGAATTAATCAAATTAAATTTATTTGCCGATTCGATTTGCCGGGATTCGATCCCGCGAACTTCGGATTGCGAGTCAAAAATCTTACACCTCGACAACGGAGGCTACTTAGATATATTTTGAGATTTTCACGGCCAAAATTATTATCGTGATTTATTTTTGGGTTGTTATGCTGTGTTTGCTCTACCTCCGTCTTCACGACAAAAGCTACTAAATTCAGATTGTCACGGTAAAAAAATTAAATATTGTAAACATCGCTCGAGAGTTTAGGGCGACATAGTCGCAGTATCGCCCTGGTGAGAGACGACATTTCAGGGTCAAAAAATTGTGTTGCTTGAAATGGCTTTGGCTATGGTAAGTGATCAGTTCTGACTATACAGGTACATCTCAATCTCCTAAATATGGATGCCATAGTTCAGTACCACTGGATAGTTTAAAAAATGTTATAATAATTAATGTTTTCTGCCAGAATAGGGACGGTACATTTCCTTTATAAATCTTAAAAAAGCACTATGGAAATTAGGTTCTGCTTTGGAGGGTAGGTTCGGAATATTGAGTAAAAGCTGCGGCTTCGCTTTAAATTAATAGCCATCCCTATCCTCGACTAAGATGTATAATTTATGCTCAACCATTTACAAAGATAAGGTTTTTTATTAAATTCCTAAGTAACAGAGCAAATATTTGAGAAGGGGCCGTTTCTACCAAACAACTTAGTTTTATTTTGGTGAACAATACTCTTTTTGGTTCACTTTGTGAGCATAAAACGGAATGGTATTACAGATAAAAAGCTTAGAAAGCTCAAACTGTTGATACTCCTACAGTAAAGGACATCCCCCTTGTAAAAATGATCGTAGTATCTTTTTTTATACAATAGCTCCACACAGGAGACCCAGAGGAAATTAATTTCTCTCAGAGCAAATGTCTTATTTGGAGATGCTGTGATGAGGGTCTTTAAAATGAAGGGAAGGAGAGGACGTTCTGGAAAGGAAAAAGGCAGTCCTGCTGTAAAATCAAAATTATCTTCCTCAAACTATCCGGCCCGCCATGCTGTAAATGACAGACGCATCCACCGCCAAAATCAAGAAAAACCTCACCTTATGAAGCCGCCGCTATCCGAATTTCTACCGATTTCTTACATATCTCCCTTAAACATTTGAAGTTTTTAAGCTCTTAAAAAAATATGTGTTATTTTTGAAGATAATATCTAGATACGTTCCACGCCGAAACGCAAATTATATGAAATTCCCTCGATAGAAAAAAATCGCAAAGTATGCTCCGAAAATTATTAAAAACAAGTCTATTTCTATTACTTTAAAAGTTATATTTGTGAAAAAATTCACAATGTGTTCTTTAAATGATACTTAAGATACCTTCCACGAGATTTTTGCTCTATTTTAAACGAGTCATGTTTTATTAAGCATTTTCGGAATTTTCGCTTCAATTTTATAAATATTAGCGCGTTCTGTCCCACATTCGCAATTACATATCTCTCCATCTTCTTCTTTTTGAGCGAGGAAGCGCCGCCTTAACCCTAGCTGCTAAGTCACCAAACGTAGCGAACCACTTGGGTAAGGTAGAGGTATTGATTATCCAATAAATGGTTTCCCGGGCGACAGTACCCATAACCTCTTCCCAAATTTATTAATTCAATGTGTGCAAAAATTTGGTTTTCTTTATCCCTTGTTGTTCGCGGAAAACTCGACCCTCGATGATCAAGGTGCTATCCCGCCGTCGGTTCCTCACTGCGGTTTTCATATGAAAAAGCTGAGGATCCGGCATCAGGATGTACTCCAAGTCTTACGAGGGCTCGATGTTAATAAAGCTAGTGGGCCTGACGGAATACCTGCCCTGGTATTGCAGAGGTGCGCTGCAGAAATAGCTCCAATTTTGACGAAGCTTTTCAAAATGTCCCTGAAGTTTGGGACTGTGCCCTCCGGTTGGAAAAAAGCGATCATTCACCCTATTCCAAAGAAAGGTGACCGCTCCAACCCGGCCAACTACCGCCCCATAGCGATCACATCTGTTCTGTCAAAAGTGATGGAACGTGTGATCAACGACAAACTGCTCACATACCTCGAGAAGAACAAAATTATTAACGACCGTCAATACGGATTCCGGCGGAACCGCTCGTGCGGTGATCTTCTCGCGTATGTGACGCATGTTTGGGGGCGGTGCCTGGAACGTTTTGGTGAAACCCAAACGGTTTCACTGGATATTTCCAAGGCCTTTGACCGGGTTTGGCACCGAGGGCTTGTCAACAAACTGCCTTCTTACGGACTTCCCGCATCCTTGTGTATGTGGATTGCCGACTTTTTGAGGGAGAGGTCGATTCAGGCGGTTGCTGATGGTTTCACCTCTTCCTCGCATTCGATAAATGCTGGCGTCCCACAGGGATCGGTTCTGTCTCCGACTTTGTTTTTGTTGCACATCAATGACCTCTTGACGTGTGCACCGATTCATTGCTACGCGGACGACAGTACAGTCCACGATAGCTTTTTGTTTGACAAACCTCCAAAGGGCTCACAAACCCCAATGGCTCGGAGGGCTTTGAAACAAAGAATGGACGGTTACCTCGAGAGTGTTTCCTCTTGGGGTAAGAATAACCTCGTCGAATTTAATGTTTCAAAGACCCAATCATGTCTGATCACGTCTAAAAGGGATCGAAATGATAATCTAGTCTCCTTCAACGGAAGCATTCTCCCGAACAGGCCTTCCATTGATATGCTTGGTGTAACTCTAAGTGACCAGCTCAGGTACGGGGGCTCCATCGAGGCCAGAGTTAAGTTAGCCTCTCAGAAACTGGGCATACTGTACAGGGCACGCAGATACTTTAATAGTACACAACTGCTAGCCCTGTACAAATCGCAAGTGCGCCCCACGGTTGAATTTGGCAGCCACCTCTGGTCTGGAGCCCCAAAATACCTGAAAAAAACCCTTGACTCTGTGCAGAAACGGGCGGTCCGTTTGATAGATTCTCCTAATTTAACTAACGGATTGCAATCTTTAGAGCACAGGCGCCTGGTGGGAATGCTGTCCTTGTTCTACCGGTATTACAATGGAAGATGCTCCGAGGAACTAGCGTCATTGATCCCCTCGGCACCGGTGCATAGTCGGGAAACACGCCAAACGCGCGCTCAACATTTGTACACGGTTGACATTAGTCACATGAGAACGGGTCGTTTCTACGACTCGTTCTTGAGTTCAACAGCTCGGCTGTGGAACGATTTGCCGGCCTCTGTGTTTCCTCCCTCCTACAATATGGGTCTCTTCAAGACCCATGTTCACTCCTTCCTCTCCTCAAAAACACCCTCCACACAGCATCCTCAAAGATGACATAGGCCCTGAGGGAAATTATTTTTTCCTCAGGGCCTCCTGTGTGGAGTTAATGTAAAAAAAAAAAAATCCCTATTCGTAAGGTTAGGTTAGGTTACAATGTAAGGAAGGAGAGGACGTTCTTGAAAGGAAAAAGGCAGTCCTGCTGTAAAAGAAAAATGATCTTCCTCAAACAGTCTCTCCCGATCCGTCCCACTATACTGTAAATGGGCAGCCGCATCCGCCGCCAAAATCAAGAAAAATGTCACCTCATGAACACGAGCTTCACTGCTAAGTCACCAAAGTAGCGAACCACATGGGTATGGCAGAGGTGTTGGTTATCCAATAAATGGTTTCCCGGGCGACGGTACCCATAACCTCCTGCCAAATCTATTAATTCAATGTGTGCAAAAATTTTGTTTTATTTATTCCTATTTGTTAGGTTAGGTTAGGTTACAATGTAAGGATGGAGAGGAGGTTCTGGAAAGGAAAAAGGCAGTCGCTGTAAAAGCAAAATGATCTTCCTCAACCAGTCTCTCATGATCCGGCCCGCCACGCTGTAAATGACAGACGCATCTGCCGCCAAAATCAAGAAAAACCTCACCTCATGAACCCGAGCTTCACTGCTAAGTCACCAACTGATGAGATGCTGTGATGAGGGTCTTTTAAATGAAGGGAAGGAGAGGATGTTCTGGAAAAGAAAAAAAGAGCTTCCTCAACCAGTCTCTCATGATCCGGCCCGACACGCCGTAAATGGCAGACGCATCCGCCGCCAAAATCAAGAAAAACCTCACCTCCTGAACCCTAGCTGCTAAGTCACCAAACGTAGCGAACCACTTGGGTAAAGTAGAGGTATTGATTATCCAATAAATGGTTTCCCGGGCGGCGTTACCCATACCCGCCTCCTAAATTTATTAATTCAATGTTTGAAAAATTTGGTTTTCTTTTTCCCTTTTTGTTGGTGAGTATTTAAACTTGTTGAACTTTGGGGTTTAGCGTTTTTAAGTAATGTGAATGGAAGTGTAAATTGTTCAGTTGGGATCGCTTAAACCGGGATAATGTTCTTTTAGTAACAATATTTATTTGGAAGCAAAAATGAGTCGACAGCTTAAATTGAACCAAGTTATACCAAATGACCCAAATTTAATCCCAAACCTACCATCTGTATTTAAGAGTTGACCTCAAACTATCCCTAAACATCTGTGATCCTAATTAGAATTTTATTTTAGTTTTAAGTAAACCCTGATGAAGTAAGCATCGAATACGAAACATGTTGATTTTTTAAACAATAAACGTTGTTAACACGTAATCTATTAATTTTGAATTAAAATGGTGCCATAAAATAAGTTTGCTGTGTTTGAAGAAATAGAATTTTATTTAATTTTTTATGAGAAAAACTCTCTTTTAATAACTTTTGAAGGTTATTCCCATCAACGTAATATATCATTGAAGAAGAAGATAACACTTATAATCTAAATGAAAATATGAAAGAAAACAAAAGAACTAGTTGAAGATAATATTAATGATTCTAAATATTTGAAATATGAGATTGACAAATATAACGGTTTGACAGAAGGTGGCAATGGCGAAATTGGAAAACGCGCCGTCCCGGTAAGACGAGAGGTCTGGGTTCGAGTCCCAGTTGCGACCATTGTTTTTTTCTGTTTTTCTGTATCTTGTTTTCTTTCATATTTTCATTTAGATTATAAGTGTTATCTTCTTCTTCAAGAATTTTATTTATTAGTTAGACCTTATTTAAGTAGATGATTCTTTTGTTGAAAGAGGAGGCACTTTGAAAAGTTAGGATCCTATTTATTTTAAAAACTGATTCCTCTGACATGTTTTAAGTAACTCAATGAATTTTTGTGGGTAAATAGTGTCCGACCAAAACAAGACTTTCTACCAAAATCGAAACCGAATCTTCGGCATCTGTCTCAGTTTCGGCGGAAACTGGAATCGAAACTTTTTAGACATTAAAAATGGTAGACCGGACAACTCGGAATGAAACCAACTCAGAACCATCTCAGATAATTAATTTAGAGTGATAAAAATATAAATATTAAAAAATGATTAAATAGGTTACGTTAGGTTAGGGTTTTCGGCTAATTTAAAATAATTTTTTTCGTAGCTTTTAATGAATATTCAATGACGTGTTGAGATGACTTTATTCTCAGTTGGCATTGGACCAATAAAAATATATTGTTTACTGAAATTTGGCTTATTTTTTCATCTTATACAGATTTATAACACCTGTTAAATGAAATAAAAAAACAATAATTGAAGTGCCGGGCTCTCGGAGCAGCTTGGCGTGTTTTTGGTCGGTCTCGGTATTTTTTACTAATTAAGGCGGATATTTTATATATATATTTTTTTTAATGAAAAAACAAATACCTTTGTATAACACCACTATTTTATTAACAATATCAACATGTTTCGAAAACTATGTTTTCTTCGTCAGGATAATAAGTCAATAATAAATAACAAAAGACAAACAAGTATAGACTAATTAGAACATAGACAAAATATTAGAAAGGAGAGGTGATTAATTACCTAAAATATATCATAAAAAAAAAACAATTATATATTTTTTTTTTTTTTACAATTAATACCGCACAAGAGTCCCAACTGCTCCCGTCTGGAGCCAGTGAGACTATGGCATCCCCAATCGGAGTATGTTGTGAGGCTGAAGGTAGTGGGGAGGGAAGGAGATAGGGAAGAGGAGGGTGGAGAAGTACCTGGCTATTCAGATCTGGTCACTAAACACGGCTAAAGCCATTTCAAGCAACGTTTCAATTCTGAATGGTGGTCTTACACCAGGGCGATACTGATAGTATCTTCCACTCTGGAACGTGCCGCAAATATACTATTTATTATTTTAAATAAATAAATTGTGAAATAACACAAATTAATCAAATAAAATTTATTTGCGCACGCCGGGTTCGAACCCGCGACCTTCGGATTGTGAGTCGAGAGATATAAAATAAAATATAAAAATTATTTTAGAATGGGTAAAAAAAAAAAAAAAAAATACATTAACATAATAAAAAATCTTTTAAAAGGAAAAACAAGAATGTTGATATTGTTAATAAAATAGTGGTGTTATACAAAGGTATTTGTTTTTTCATTAAATTAATGATGACACCCCAAAGTAAATATGCCTATTTTGAAGAAAAGATATTTTATATATTTAGCTCTTAAGAGCAACAGAAAAAGTTCATTACTGTGTGAACGTTGTGTGAAGTGCATTAAAATATTTTTTCTGTGAATAGTGTAGACGAATAACGATTTCTTAAAAATGTGTTAAAAATAATATTGTGAAATATACGATATGATGTGAATGCAGTGACCAAAATCTGAAACTGGCATCAAACATTTGCCAGATGTGGCCATCTCTTCGACCCTTAGGTACTTGGGTTGTGCCCCTCGCATACCCCGCACCGATACTCGCCTACCCCGCACCCGCTGCCCGCGTCGTGCTTGCCTCGCCGGTGCTAGAGGACCGCAGAAGCGGCCGTTCTCAGAATAATCATCTGGCGACCTCTGCACCCCTAATGCACCCCCGCTGCCCCGCCGCCCGCCCCACCGCCCCCGCGCTCAAGGAAGGACTGTGCCCTCAACTTTGTTCGTAAATATTTTACGAACTGCCCCCGCCCCCGCGCCCGCGCCCCAGAAGGATGACATCGGTCGGAGCCCGTATATTTTTTCTGCGTTTTTCTGAGTGATATTATAAACATTTGCAGTGATAAGACATTCAATGATACAAACATTTTTACAAAGATATAAACTTTCAAAGGTTGAGAGCCGTTACCGAGGACACAAGAGTTTTCAGAGGGGCTGAGGTTGAAACCGATCACTTTCTGGTGGTGTCGAGGGTCAACCTCTTTCGTGGATGGCGCTCTAAAGTGAAAACGGTATCAACTCCAACAAGAGTCAAAGTAGAAAAACTGCAAAACGCTAATGTCAGAAGTGAGTATGAGAAGTGTGCAGAGATGAGATTGAATGAGAAGGAGATGGACGGTCTAAGCATTGATGAAACATGGAACCACATAAAGGTGAGTCTTTGTGAATCTGCCAGAGATGTGTGTGGAATAAGTACGCAAGGTAGGAAGAAAGGTGATGCATGGTGGGATGATGAGATCAAAGCGCTGGTCTCAGAGAAGAAGAAAGCATGGTTATGTCTGATTGCGTCTGGCACTGCTTCTAGTGAAGAGAGAGATAGAGCGAAAGAATTATATAAGGGATGCAAGAAAAGAGTAAGTGTCGGAGTGAAAGAACGAAAGAAACGCCTGGGAGAGGAAGAGGGGATAAAAATGACCAAACACTTCCAAGAAAACATTAAACTGTTTTGGAAGGAGGTCAAAAGGTCCCGGAGTAGTCCAGAAAATGGAAGCCTGAAAGTGATAAAATCGAAAGATGGAAGAATGTTGACGAATGAAGAAGAAATAAAAGAGAGATGGATGAAATACTTTGAGGAAGTCTTTGAAAGCAACCCGGATGATAGTGAGTCCAGCGTCGAATCGGGTATGAACGATGACGGAGCGAATGTTATCAAAATCAGCATGGATGAAATTAAAAAATCGATTAAATGCATGAAGAGTGGTAAGGCTGTTGGTTTCGACAATATTGCTGCCGAATACTTTAAAGGAGATAGCCATATTATTCTCACATGGTTGTGCAAACTTTTTAATCAGTGTTTAGAGGAGGGTTACGCGCCATTAGATTGGAGAAGAGCTGTAATCATGCCGTTATACAAAGGTAAAGGGTCACGTATGGAATGTGGGAATCATAGGGCTATTAGCCTGCTAAGTTCTGTCGGCAAGCTGTACGGAAGAATATTGATTGAAAGGGTAAGAATGGGAACAAAGGATAAAATATGGGATGTGCAAGGTGCCTTTATGAGTGGAAGGGGATGCATGGACCAGATTTTCTCCTTGCGTATGCTCACTGAGAAGTTTCTGGCGAAAAACCAGAAACTCTTCTGCGCCTTTGTAGATCTACAAAAAGCATACGACCGAGTCGACATGAAAAAGCTATGGAAGGTATTGTCCAAGTATGGAGTGAATACAAATCTCATACAGGCAATTGCGTCTCTGTACGAGGGAAGCGTTGCGTGTGTTAGGGTGAACGGTGGTTTTACGGGGTGGTTTGACATCACAAAAGGTGTTAAGCAAGGCTGCGTAATGTCACCATGGTTATTCAATCTATACATGGATAATTGTATGCAAGAATTGAAAGAGTTGGGATTGGGTGCGAAATTGAGTAATCTGAAAGTATGTTGTCTGTTGTACGCTGATGATGCGGTGCTGATTTCTAACACTATGGAAGATTTACAGTCTCTTGTGTCTAGGATGAACGAAGTATGTATGAAGAATGAGTTAATGATGAATGTAAGTAAGTCTAAAGTCATGGTGTTTGAAAGAGAAAGTACGAGAACAGTGTGTGATATAGTTGTGAACGATGAATACTTGGAGCAGGTGGATGAGTTTGTGTATCTGGGTAGTATGTTTACGAGAGATGGGAAGGCTGATAGCGATATCGAAAGAAGGGTAAATGCCGGTAACTCCGTTAATGGAGGACTGAATGCCGTTGGCGCTAATAAAAAACTGTCAAAAGGAGCGAAACTAGCAGTCCACAATGGAGTCCTGGTACCTACCCTGATGTATGGCAGTGAGGCATGGAACTGGCAGAGGAAGGATGAAAGTAAACTGAATGCTGTAGAAATGAGATCCCTGAGGCGTATGTGTGGTAAAACCATGTATGATCGTGTGAGAAATGTGGAGATCCGCAAAGAATGTAAGGCTGATGTAAGCATAATGAGTAAGATTAAGAAAGGGACCCTCAGATGGTTTGGGCATGTAGAGCAAATGAACGAAGAAAGTAGTGTAAGAAGAATATATGACGCAAATGTGAATGGTAGAAGAAGTCGGGGACGCCCGAGGAAGACATGGCACGATCAAGTGAATCAGATACTTGAGTCGGGCCATGTCAAAAGCCAAAATAATAGAAGAGTATGTATGAGACGATGTATGAATGTGAGTGAAGCAAAGAGTGTGTTCCAGGACCGAGTTGTTTGGCGGTCCGTCCTCTCTGCCTACCCCTGCGGGGAAACGGCGTGATGTTAGTAATTGAAGTTTATGAAAAAATAATGTTTTTTATTTTATATTACTGTTATAAAACAAACATAAATTATAAAAATTAACAAAACATAATAACTACTTGTTTATTTTTGAAAGAACAATTTGCTAATAATCAACACTTACATTATAAAGTATGGACCTCACTACTTTAATTTTAATTGCGTTAACAAGCACAACATTCTCATTACGCGTGTTAAATGAAATAAAAAATTAAAAATTAAAAAAAAAAACAATAATTGAAATATGTGAAATTTTTTTTTTTTTTTGATATTACTGCTATAAAACAAACAAAAATTATAAAAATTAACAGATAAACTGACAACACAATCACGCCGGTCTGGCCGGCGAACTCGGATGATGATGACGGGTGACACACGAGCCACGAACTCACCCGAAGTCAGCCGAACCAGTTTCGGTTCGGCAGATTTTCTACCGAAACTGAAACTGATGCCGAAACTAGATTTTTTTGTTGAAACTCGCCGAAACCGAAACCGAACTTCGGTCGTCACTACAAGTAAACATAAATATTGATTAGTTTGAATGTAAAAACGCAGACGGAGCATGTCAGAGATTACTTTTATCTAGGAAAACAGATGTTTTTAAATTATTAAGTGTACTAAAATAAGGCGTTTAAGATAAAGAAATACAATTAGACGAACGGTTCAAATATTGAAAGAAACGCAATAACCGAAGATATCAGAATGAAAAGAAACGGATTTCAAAGAAAAATAAAATTAGTAAGCATAAATGAATTTCTTTAAAAAAATAACACTGGGTGTGGAGATCAAACACTGGACAAATTTCGATATTTCGCATTGCCTAAGAGAAAACAAGTGAGCCTCAAGGTCGTTCTCAAACCCGTCGGATCGATGAGTTAATCTGATTAGACGGAAACACGTGTCAACGTTGATAAATATAATGGAGACGAGTAGAAACAGCCTTGGAAGAGGTTAGACATTGTCTGATGATCGTTTATATAATATGATTGTCTAATTCATAACTACCAACCTAGCCAAATTTATAATCCTTTTTAAATAAAAATCACACATTAAGAAATGTTTAAAACAGCCAGACTGGCAGTCCACTATGCAATGGTGATACCGACTCTGGCATGGAGGCATTAAAGTAGACTGATTGCTATAGAAATGATATCCCTGAGGCGTGTGTGTAAAACACCTAACGATCGTGTTACAATCATTTGTAGAGATGCGGAAAGAATGCTAGGCTCATGCAAGAGTTAATATTAGTAAATTTTATTAGATGTAAAGATAATGAAAGAAGTGGAAAGAGAATAATTTTTGACCGGTCAGTGGTTGAGTGGGCATCGCGTTTCGGTTCCACCCGGGCGATCGATTCCTCGGCTGGCTAAGTCCTCCATCATAACACAAGCAACATTTTCGACCAATTGTGGTGGTAGTAGGAGATTTTCAAACATTGTTATGTTATTCGTAGCCCGGGAATGTTTGTCTTTCTTTTTTAATAAGAAAAAAATATGACTTGAATATTAATGGCAGAGGATGTCGGGGGGAGCGTCCGAAAAAGGGTGACCGGACAACTCAGAATGAAACCTCCTCAGAACCACCTCAGAAAAGTCATTAAGAGTGATGAAAAAAATTGGTTCAATAGGTTACGGTAGGTTAGGGTCATGGGCTATTTTTAAAATATTTTTTTCAAAGCTTTTAATGACTTTTCAAAGAGGTGTTGAGTTGACTTTATTCTCAGTTGGCATGGAACCCCGAAAATGACTTGGCACGATCAAGTGAATCGGCGGGTTATTCCAACAGTCAGAATAATAAAGTGAGACGGAGTTTTGCACCGCAGTGGAACGGATCGTTTCCCTCCTGGACACACTACACTGACTCCCAGTTTCCTACTCATCCCGCATACCTTCTCCTTTCCAGAACTTCTTCTCCTGCCTTTCCTTAAAAAAATCCTCCACACAACCCCGAAGATGACGTGTACGGAAATTATTTTCCTCAAGGTCATGCAAAAAGGTTAATGTATAAAACCCTTTTCAGCAACTAAAAAATGAACTGTACACAAACATCGTGAAAGTCTAAGAAAATTCAATTTAAAATTTCAGTATTTTATTATTTTTTTCCTTATTGGATCCGATATCTTAACAAAGTTATGCGAAGTAAACCTAAAACTAAGTTGGATCAAGTTTTATTTACATCCAAAATAATAATTTCCATTGGAAATAGGATGAAGTTTGAAGTGTAATTAATGTTAATTTGAAATTGGGTTCCTTACAAACTTATAAAATTTCCTGCTATGTGTCTCTGCGAATTTTCGGAATATCCTGTTGTGATCTGAGTTTTGGGATAATTCAATATGCAATCAAATACAATTTTCCATATTTTCAAGTGATATTCCGAAAAGTTTCATAAGACGAGAGCGCAATATTTATTGTGGATTAATAAATTTGAACGACCGCTGTGGCCGGGTGGTAAGAACCTAATCCAGTTAACCCGGAGTTAAAAGTGCTTAATTTTTTCCCTCTTAGTTAAACGTTTATGAAAACATGTTTATGGGTTCACTTATTGTTTTCTTCAAAAAGACCTCCACACGGCGTCCCCAAATATAACGTAGGCCGAGGGAAATTTCCCTCGGTGTCTCCTGTGCGGAGTTAAAACAATATAAAAAAATATATCGTCGTTTTGAATCGAAACTTTTCCTTAAATGGATTTGACCATGTTCTTCCAAATCTGAAAAACCAGGTAGGAATTTTCAACTATAATTTTCCCTCATCGTTTCCCTCCCCCAGAAATGGCAATGTCTT
Organism: Glyphotaelius pellucidus; assembly: GCA_936435175.1. Taxonomy (NCBI): domain Eukaryota; kingdom Metazoa; phylum Arthropoda; class Insecta; order Trichoptera; family Limnephilidae; genus Glyphotaelius; species Glyphotaelius pellucidus. The sequence continues at coordinate 37,785,130 of OW386545.1, read as the reverse complement.
AGTTCTATTAGTAAAATTTAAAAAAAAAATCGAGTTCAGTTCACACGCGGTAGAAGCGAAACTTCACCAAAACAATCTCAACCAATAAGAGCCTAGAAAAGTGAGATCATAATCAAAGATCGAAGCGGCGAATGAGCGCCGTTTTACGTTTCGTAGGTACTGTAATACACACCCGTTTCATCCGAGTTTCAAATCACAACGCGGCTAAATAAGTTTCATTTCAAAAAGATATAAAAGACAATTGGTTTGACAAACGATGTTTTTTGATGCCCCAGGCAAAAAATAATAGATATTTTAATTTAATTTATTAGATTTCCTTTTTGACTTTAAAAGTCTCGTACTTTTAAACGTGACGCGCGTTTAAATATAAACCAATTAGTTTTCCTTTGAACGTGCCGCCACTTAGGCGTAGACATTGTATAATTTTAAAATTAATTTTCTTTCCACTGTTGCTTTTCCTGATGTCAGGTATTAATGCTACCTTCAAAGAATAATAACTTCGTTATTGATGTTCTAGTGAACACTAGGGACAACTTTCAAGTGCTTCTCTCTGTACGGTGGATCTTCTTTTTAACATACATAAAGTTGTCTCCACCAGTTAGTGGAGAAAAATTTAACAGAATTACCGATATTATTAGTTTATAATTACTTTAAATCTACCGTACTAAAGACGTAACGACTGTGTGCGTTTAAAAAAATATGTGTTTATATTATTGTAGTAAAAATACGTTACAGAGTTGTAACTCCTCGTGATAGAAGTGTATTTCATACAAATCACAGTTGTCTTCTGCCACCTCGACTTGCGTATATTCTATAATGTTACAAAAAATGATATGACGATATAAAATATAAAACCATTTTTAAACTCCAAAAGGAAGTTACCTATCAAGTATCAGAGATTATTATTTTTAATGATGTAATAAAATATTTTAAAAAATCTCAAAAACTTGTCTCCTACAACTTTTATGTTGTACGTTAATTCTGACACGTTCGAAATAGGTATACACGCAGCCCGTGTTTGTCACCACAATAAAAATTTTAGGCCTCCTTCCCCCCTTGCTACAATTTCCACTCTGAGATCTAGAGAGAATTAATTTATAGTAAAAACAAAAAGTGACAGAGTGGTGGAAATGTGACAGAGTGGTAAAAGTTACGTAGGTTAAAAAGAAGAACAACCCACATACAGATTAACCATATTGCCACCCGGTTGAAGTTATGGGAGTGTTAAGATGAAATATTGTCGCCGTGAATTTTGAATAATAGGTATTTTACTAAAATGTTGGCTGATAATACCTAAAGAAAGGAAAGTTTTCAACAAAAATAGAAAGTAGGGTAAAAAAGTCTTGCACTTTCTTGTAGTAGGAATGGTAATTGCGAAATGGATATTAACTGTTCGATACTAATTTACCACAACTTAACTAAATCGACTCCAACTTTATACAATTTCATATAACTTCCCTGCTAACATGAACTTTCCCACGAACTTTCCCACCCATCCAAGTTTCATCGAAATATTATCAGTTCCAAATCACACAACAATTATTGATTCTATTCCATGTAAATGTGTATTATAAGGTTTTTACCACTGAACAGGGATATTTTCTAGAAGTGCGATTTTAATAAATTTGAAAGAAAACTAATTTCACCTGTTTGGTTCTGAAACAGTTTTAAAAAAAAAACTTATTCCATATTCCCCAAGTCCTTCAATCATGTATTCCTTTCTCTTCCTCATTTCCTCAAAGTCTCTACCAGGAAAAGAAGAAGATGTTCCTACCTAAATGTGAAAAATTGAACAATATTGCCACCCAAGTTTACATTACCCACTTGAGTAGTTGGAATTTGATAGTGACATTGGTCACAACTCGCTCGTTCGAAATATCGCAAATAATAGCAAAATTTCATTTTTTTATCAAAGCAAAGTGTCGTTGCTTAAAACCTGGTGTTGTGCCGATATATTGGAAGCCAGGATCGAACCTGAACCGCCATAAGAAGCCGTCAAAGGTAAGAGACTTCGTCTCATAACCTATTTTCCTACGATCAAATTTCAAAACACAATCCATGGTTTTTATTCATCAACAAAAGGATTTACAGTTCACACATTCTCGTGTCGTGGCATCGGCCGTGACATCACCAATGTCTTTACATAATTTTTTATTTTTTATTTCGCTTAACGCAAGCATCATCAACTTGATACTGGCGCCTACTGGTGGAAGGAGGAGGAAGGCTACCGAAATATGTGAATTTTCGCACCACATGATATCTCAACGCACTCACTGTGCCATCTGAGTACTGGGCTATTTGATATATAATTGATTATCAAGAATACGACTTTTGATTTTACTCTGTCGTTTCTTGTTAATTTTTTATGTATATTAAGCTCACACGATGTATTTTTGACTGGTTTAATTTGTACTGTAATTTCGTGGTTAAAAATAAAATTGTTATTTTATTTCATTAATATATCATACCACAAATCTACTTCAATCAACTTTCTATCAAAATATAAATATTTTTATGTTGCACTCATCAATGTCTCCACAGAACGAATTCAAGTTAGCTCTGAAACATCGAAACATATTCATTGAAAACAATGTAAAAATAATCAGTTGTCTAAAGCTAAAAATGCTGTTTAAAAGACAGGCTGATTTTAAAATCAAGGATATTATTATAACACGTAAATGCCAGCTTTGACGATAGCAATTAGAGGCTGTGTGAAACGCTGGCTAAAGAAAGAGGAAGCCCAACACGGCATAATACCCAAAAAATCAATGACGTGCATGTGTTGCCTGCATTCGAGGTCATTTACGACTTCAACGACCGGAAAAGCCGTTGAGGTAATTGCAAATAATTGTTGCTCCATCCTGTTGAAAGATTACCAGGTCAAGAGTCAAGAGTAGCATGGTTAAAAGATGGGATTCGAGGAAGTGTTCAAGCATGTCAAGGTACGTGTTACTGAAAATATACGTTTATTTAATTTTTTTTGCCTTTTCAAAGAAATCATTATAGAAATCTGTTGTAACTCCCAGTTTTTCTCAAACTCTTTAAATAAAAACACCGGGGTCAACAAAATACTGTGGACTTTACTTGTGATAGATAACAATTACCACGTTAATTAATTAGCAGGTGGTAGTAATGAGGTTATTTAAGTCTCAATCCCTGCCTTTTTGACAGCTTTGTGCAATGTGAACATTATCGACCAGTTATGTGGACTAATAAATAATTTTAAATATCTTTTGCAAACTGCACTACGAATAAAGAGATCATACTTTATTAACGTCATTCTGCCAGTGAAATCAATTTGTTTCCCCAAAAACACAATTTTCAACGTCTAATATTATTTTTCTTCGACGGTGGTCGGTATCGAAGATCGAACAACCCGAGTGTCCCATTCACATTATTTTTCTCGATCTTTTTACACGTAATTCGATCATCTATCCATTTTTTCATTTGTAATTCAGCAATGATTATATGGCATATAAAAGTCTAACTGCTTTCTGCCTCCCTCTTTCTTCTAAGAAAGTTATTTTCAAGATTATTTCTTCAGCACCATTGAAACGTATGCAAACCATAACACTAATATTTTTCTCTAAATATTGGAGGCCCCTCTCGACTTAACGTCTTGACTGTCTCACGTGTGAGTGCACGTAACACGTACCGCGTCACGTATACCCTCCCCCAACACCCCACTCACACCTCCCCTGTCCACCCATCCTCCGAACCTCCGCACTGCCTTCTACCTAACAAAGACCTCCACCGAAACCTATGAAACGCCAGAGATATGAACGCTACGAGTAACTTCTTTGTGATTTTATTTGCTTGGATCTGTTTATTTGTGCCAGGCCACTGTTTAATAAACATTCGTATTCAATTTGCTTCAAGAAAAGAATTTCGAGAGTAAATTGCTTGTAGTGAGCTCAATGAAACATCAATAGGATTTAAATACAGATTCTTTTTTAAGGTTTGAACGAGCTTGCTTCGGAAAACACAAATAAAACATTTTAGTTTCGAATTTTATTTTACGTCGGAAATGTTTTTCGCCTTCCAAAAAACTTTCACCAATAAAATATTTTAATTATTAGAGGAAACCAATCTCACTGTGACTTGACATTAAAAGTGAAAGAGACTTGAATGAATCCTTTGAAAATATAAATGTATTTCCTCTTGCTTTCACTATTACTGTGAAGGCCAATTAATAGACGAGCAACTACTGCCTTTTAATTCGTGAAAATATTAGCTATTGGTACCTTCTAAGTTACTCTATTATGTTGATTTAAAGGAATTCATTAAAAATATCCTAAAATGAACATCTTTAATTTATCACTAAATAGATACAAAAGATTTCTTTTGAGGCAGTTCAGTTATGTATAAAACTGCATAATTTTTAGCATTCATCCCTTTGTATGTCTCTTAAAGGGCATTAAAAATAAATTTGTAAATAAACAAAGTAAAAGGTTTTTTTTTCGTTATTTGTTTTTGGGGTGTTATGCCGTGTTGCGCTACCTCCTTCTTTAGCCAACGTTTCGGACAGCGTTACAGTGTCCATTATCAGGGCAGATGTGTAATTATTAATGGTGCTTTTGGCCGTGAAAATCTAAAAAACGTATCCAATTTAAATTTTTTTCAAAAGTCCTATTCAGAAGTCGTGACACCACCAAGTGAATCAAATACTAGTGATGTTCTTTACGCATCTGATAAACCATTTTTGTAAGATTCTTAAAACTAAAAAATCAATGGCATTAAATTCTGCGACCTATGTAGGCAGCTAATAATTAAAATAAAAATGTATTATGCGATAACATCTTTTGAGCTGCGAAGGAATCTAACTGGCAACCATTCGATCAAATTTAATGCAAGTGCGTAGACCGTAATGCTTCTGAGGTCATTTTGGAAAGATCGTCATAGAAATTACTGATGATATATAAAAAAGGACTTCTAGAAGAATACACGACGCTGAAGTCAGTGAAAAAGATTGTTAATTTACACAAATTTGGCCTTGCGATTGCTATTTTATCAAATAATTACAAGTGAGGGATTGCGAAGACCATTTTAGCAATCTCTTAGGCAATGCCTACCGGTCCTCGTGTGTAACTGAAACGGAATCTAAGCTTAGTCGACGTAAGGCTAACAATGACACGAACAAAAGCTTTTCAGGAAACTCGTGCCGATGTCAACTGCATTATGATGTTGAGCCAACAGAAGAAAGGGACGTCCCAAACATTCTAAGAAGGTAATGCCCTGAAATCCTATTACTTATGTGTGATTATTCCCAGGATTTTGAGTTTCATGTCTTGAATACTCGTGTATAATTTCAGGATATCAGTAATCTAACCATAAAGCTTGTATTCACAAATTCACCGTTGCGAATCAATTAATTATTCAACATTTTCTATAGTTCTTTCTTTAGTTTTAGGCTCCTACAATTTTTCCATCTAGATTTTTTGATTTTGTATTCGGAAACTAAATTCGAGCATCGCCGCATTAGCCCCATTGGGATTAAGGCACCCTCATTGAAGGGGATTATTGTGATGGAAATTGATGGTGGAGGGGTAGGATAAATCTAGGGATTACCTGGCTTTTCAGGTTTAGTTACTAAAATAACTAAAGCCGCGTCAAGCAACGTTTGTGTTACGAATTACAGGCAAATAATTTTAAAGGGACAAATTTGAAAATATCTGCGATAATACCGATAGTATCGAAAGATTAAAAAAGTATTTAGTTTGGAACATCCGACCGCAGTCCTCCCTTATACCACAGAATACAAATGATATTATGCTGGGTGCTTAGCGACGTTTAAAATAATTATTAATTGAAAACAATTATTTTCATTTAGCGTCAGAAATAAACGATCTAATACTTCTAAAAGTAACCCGTTGAAATTTAGACTAGCGATCCAATTCACTCTACGAACTCTCTACTTTATTTATTTTTTATATGAATACCCCACAAGAATCCCAACTCTCCCGTCTGAAGCCGGGAATAGTGAGACTATGGCATCCCGATTGGGGTATGTTGTGAGGCTGAAGGTAGTGGGAAGAAGAAGGAGATGGGGTAGAGGAGGGTGGGGAAGTACCTGGCCATTCAGATCTAGTCACCAAACACGGCTAAAGCCATTTCAAGCAACGTGTCAATTCTGAATGGTGGTCTTACACCAGGGCGACACTGAGAGTATCTTCCACGCTGGAACGTGTCGCAAATATACAATTTTTTTTATTTTAAATGATTTAATTGTGTAATAACACAAATTAATCAAATAAAATCTATTTGCCACGCCGGGATCCGATCCCGCGACCTTCGGATTGCTAGTCAAGAGCCTTACCGCTAGACCACGCCGGCCATCAAAGGCTTTAGCCGTGTCTGAATAGCCAAGTGCTTTTCAACCTCCCTTCTCCCTTCAGCCTCACTATATACCCCCATTGGAGAAAACCATAGTCCCACTGGGTCCAAACAGTTGGTAGCAATTGGTACTCTTGAGCAGTAGGAACAAAAACACTTCTTTAACTCCTAATGCAATATTATAATGAAACGAATCATGATGACCTTATTTCGCTGCTGCTCAAAGATGTGTTGAAAAAATAATCTTTGTTTGAAAAATACGCCTTCTGGAAACAATGCGCCCAGCGCACTACGCTGAAGCATTGTTATACCTTTAGCCAATGCTATAACACCACACGCTAAGCTTACCCTCGTAGCTTAAATGTTGGTAAATTAAAGTGCGCCACGTACGCTTCCAAGCTTTTTCGTGTTGCTTTATTTTCTTCCACCCGCTATTCCATTTTATCTAGAAGAATAACTGATGAAACTATAAACACCTGGTTTATTTTACAACTTTTAGCTATCATTGTTATGTTGTATTAAATTATTTTTAGTTCAGAGAATCAGGCAGGTAGTAAAACGAGTTTGTGTTTGGTAAACATGTTTCAGTAATTGAGTGTTTTCCAATAATTTGAAAATGTTCTAAACAAAAGTAAATCAGTTGTTTGACAGATCAATTAGTCGAGGGAAATTATAGGTTTTGGAGGTAAATAAGTAAGTTATACGGCAGGAAAGAAAGGTGTGAGATGGGTTTGAGTAATGTCGAATGGAAATAACGTAATAAGTTTAATTTAAAGACAGAAAACAGAATGAAAACAAGAAAACCTTGGATAGAATTCGTGGAATTAATATTTAAATAGAAAATGGTGTACGTGGAAACACAGAATTAATTTATAGAATGGTCCGCGCTCTTGAGGTGATTTTTCACAAAAACTGCGCTCTACAAATTATCCAATTATCATCATAATGGTGGATACTTTCAGCATCGCTCTGAAATATTGATTGAAATGGTTTCAGACCAATTTTTTTTTTACATGAGCTCCACACAGGAGGCCCTGAGGAAAATAATTTCCCTCAGGGCCTATGTCATCTTTGGGGATGCTGTGTGAGGGGTTTTTTTAAGGGAGGGGAGGAGAGTTCTGGGAAGGAAATCTGGGGTTCAGTGTATCCTGGTTATCCGCCTCAAAGACCTAGACAAACCTCACCCCATGAACCCGGGCACCCCTGCTAAATCACCAAACGTAGCGAACCACTTGGGCTGACCTATGGCAGAGGTGTTGGTTATCCAATAAAGGTTCCCGGGGCGACAGTACCCATTCCCGCCTCCCAAATTGAAACCATATCTGAATAGCTAGGTACTTCCTTACCTTGTAACAATGATAATTGTTATTTTATATCAACCTACCAAAATCACTTCTCTGCTCGGGCTGGAACCCTAAAACAATGATCAAATGGTGTCCCAGGATCGCCATCAAGCAAATATTCAAAAGTAAAAGCAACTAAGGGTAGATTTAAAATCAACACTCACATTGTTAAGAACAATTAATATTTATTCATAAAGTATGCGTGCAATTCATTTATAAAATTATTACTTAAATAGGAATTTCTAATAGAGAGATCAGACTATGAATAAATAAATTAAGATTAACTCAGGGGTGGCCTTCTAGAATACTTGAATCTAAAAGATGTTAAATTCTGTTGCGTCATCGTAACATGTACCGACATATTTAAAAAGCTACAATATCAAACCTGGTTGTGAGTGCCATCCTCATGTGAAGCATGAGACACTAATAGAAACATGGTAATTCACTAAACAAAATGTTATAAAATATTAAACATGATCGACTAACAAGAAACGAATTATTCTCACGGACTCCGTCACACCAATATCTGCAAGGCTCGAACACCGTGTCTTCCCAAAGAGAGCTCAGCTGGAACTGGCCGCGCCGAAAGAGACCGCACCCGCGTTCCCTCTCTTACACACCAACACGAAGTGTTGGCAGCAGTAAAACGTCGCGTGTAGGTACTGTTATCAACCTGTTATATTACCCTCCCACGAAAAGCGAAATTTTCATCAGAAAATTTCGGACGCCTCCTGGCGGACGCCTCCTGGCGTTGAAACCCAGTATGGACATTCTGCAGATCATGCCTAATGTTGATCCAAACGGTGGAGAAAATGATTGAAGGATTCTTCTATGGAATGTAGTCCATGGAAACGCAGCGTGACCGATGAAGAGTGATGAGTCATGATGACAAACACCAAAACATCTCAGGTGGAATAATGCCTTCCGGTAGTGAGGTATAATTGTAGCGGACCTCTTCTACGCTCCACTCAGTAGCGGTAATTCCAAGAAGATAGGTGTCCAGATGAAAGTACCAAATTGTTCTGAGTATTTCAAAGGAAGCGTTGAAACGAACTCTTCCTTCACCAGGTGCTGCAAGTGGGTATGTTGATTGGCAATACTGGATCCAAAACACTAATCACCGACAGGTCCGAAGGAGTGATCAGAAGACATCCATCTCAGTCTTGAGCCAGAATTGAATAATACAGTCCAGCGACAACAGAAGCTTCTTCAGAAATGAAATTGGCAGTCAACGTTTGTAACAGGAACTATCTTGAGCCTCTTGAAAAGCGCTAGCGTAACATACTCGCGGGGAGGAGGAGGTGTGATAACTAACCCCGAATACTCTGTATTTCTTGAGATCTTGAAAATCCACTGCATGGAGGTCCACATCTTCTTCTTGTGAGAAAATTCGCTAAACTAATCTACTGCCTAGCTATAGCATTACCAATATAAAAAACAAGTGATGCTAAGAATTTATAGTGCTGCTGTAAAATTGTAAAAATAACTGAACTACTGAAAATTAACAAAAAAAATACTGAAACCTAAACTCAAAATGACAGAATAATTGAAATATAATTAAAAATTAACAAACTCAAAATTGAGACATCTCTTGAAAAACTCTGAAAGCCTAACCACCCCAGACACAAACCAATAAGATTTATACTAAAAAAATCTAAGAACTTGCAATAACCGACTGAAGGTGTCAGTGAACTACATCAATAGAGATAAAAATCAATATTTAATATTTAATTAAATCAAATAACGTAATCATGAAAAAAAATATAATTATCTTTTCCTTGCCACCTCTGACGATCACAAGGTAAAACAAAATAGAATTGAACAATATTAAGAAATCAAATAAGTCGAGAAAAATGTCCTCGAGCTCAAAAGACAAGATTCTCAAGTTAAATGATGTCACAATATTGATTATGAAACATGTCTATAGTCGAAAATGTTAATATATAATTATCCGGAATTGAAGAACATACGAAGAACAGCTCCCACCACATCAATCATGAAAATAACACCCGAAGGAGAGCTAGAGATATGAAAACACCTTAATATAGTTAATATCCATAGTACTGAATTAATAAACATGCAATCTAATAAAATTTACTGTAAAATAGCACATTGTAAGAGAGCAAAAACCAGATTAATGACATTTAATATGAAAATTAACCAAGAGGGTGATTCCTAAATCGTAATAGGTATTTTACAGCTCCTGAGACTTTCTTGTGAAAACTCTTGGCTAAAATTCCTAGAAATTATACAACCAACATAATCAACTTACATAAATGATACCAAACTAATTTTTAAATTATCAGTAATGAAAGTAGATCAAAACACCGTCACTTATCACATTAAAAAAACTCATTCCATAAATTTACACAAAACAAGTGTTAATCATCCTTCCCCATTGAATATGACATAAATCAATTATACATTAATTCGCTACATAATACTATGACAAGACAAGACAACATGTAAGACGAACAATGTCTAAACAAAATTATGCAACATGTGGTGGTCATGTATGCACAAAAAAACTACCCCCACAAAATGTCAGAAGTAGACACAAATCCTTCATCACATTTTGAAATGAAAACCCCCCTTTAAAACCAAGATTCATTGAAAACCTCTGAAAGAGATGAAACCAAGAGTTTTCCCTACACATATAGGTACAAAACTACATTTTAACTTCCCCAAAATGAAAAAAGAACCCAAAATATGGAATCCAAAATTCTTAATAATATGCCAACAGAAACGAATCTACCCTCCTCTTAAGAACAAATCGATTAAGCAAAGGGTTCTTTCGTCTCCTGCGCTTGAAAGTAACTCGTCATCCGAGCTTACATACAACGGTCAATTCAGAAGAATTGTGTGTGCAACTCAGAGGCAGGAAAAGTACCGGCATGGAAACACACAAGAAAAGCGAACGAACTCAGAGGATTTTCCAGCAGGAAGAAATCATGGAACGTGCTCAAATACCGAAAACGCAGCAAATAAGAAAATCTCGTGAAACCATACCACAGAGCATTAAAGCTAAAATTTAATGTTTAACCCGAGTTCCCTAATACAAATATCCTATAATAACTTGCGGACATTAAATAATCCTGATAAAGAAATTCAAATAAATCCCATTAAATTGCATTTCAATCAATAGATCACTAGCTAAGATTCCAACCAATTCTGAATAGAACTATTAAAAGGAACCATTTGTTATGTTTACCGTAATGTGTAACTGTTAAAAAAAACAAAAGATGGCAATAATCAATGTTTATCCAAAATATAATTAAAAGAAGGTAATAATAAGCGAAGACTGGAACCAAAATATTTAGTTTTGAAAAATCCAATAGATGGCATTGACGTAAATAATTAATTTAAAAGATTTAGCAAATGATTAACTTTAAGATGAAAAATTAATGTTAAATACCCAATTAGATGAAAACTTAAAAAAAAAAAACTACGAACCTGATAAAATTTAATAAAATAATATGTGCTTTCTACGTTGTTCCACTTTATAGTGAATAAAATAAATTGTATTATTTGAAAAATCCAGAACAAAGAAAATTAAAATTTGAAAACCCCAGCAACAATTACATATTAAATTTAATTAGGAGACCCAAAATGTTCGATGGAAGTTATTCACCATAATGAAAACTTTTCAAGTCCTTGTTCATGAAACGCAATCAGAAATAGTTGAAAAATTCCATCAAAGGAGAAAAAAAATTGTATAAAATATTGTCCCAAAAGAAGATATTGACTTTAGCAAGGAACTTTTCTTTCTTAATAAAAACATGCACAAGAAAAATTCATCGATAGACCCAAAACAACCCGGACAATGAATTATAGAATTTAAGAAAATTGAAAAACAAACTTTAGTTGCCTTGCATTATCAGGTCAGCTGGAAATCTGCAGAACCCAACCGTTCACGACGTCATGTGATCAGAAGAATACCCGAAGAATCCAAGAAGTCTGAAATGCACGTTTGGTTATATTTAATAAAGATGAAAGATAAAATCTGAATATAAATGAGAACCAAAAAATAAAGGGAAATAATTCATTATTAATGTAAAAGACCACCTTGTAAAATTTTTTAAAAGTTGGGTAGACTGAAAAATTTTATTAGTTTAATCATTAGAATTGCAATGATAACCTAAAAGAAGGTAGGAAAAAAATTTTTATCACATGTGATCATATACTGAAATTTTTATGTAGGTTTTGATAACATTGTTAACAATCACAGTGAAATAATTACAACAAAATTGTTGAGGTAAAAGAATAGATAAGATAAAATATTGCCGCCAAAATAATTGGAACCAAGATTTATGCCATCAAATCAAATATAAGGTTAAAAAAAATTAGCTCAGCTATAGTTACATGAAATTAGCTTGTAAAATTAAAATGAACTTACTAAGTTTCCATCAGAAAGTTGAAATGCTAGTTGATTGAATCTGCATAAAATAAACCCCGTCCTATCAGCTGATCGTACTATATGTACCATTTGCGAACCGGTGTAACCAATGGCGGTGAAGATGAACAATCCATTTTAGAAGTCGATTGTTGTCGCATTGCTTCGCCATTGTTTCTTTAGCTTTCGCTTGGCTCCTTGTGACAACCGGTTCTTCCATCCCTAGCTAATAGGAAGGTAGAAAAAAAAATTAATACATGCAACTAAAAAAATTTTGTAACAAATTATTTCAGCCATGCAGTCCAATCCAGAATTCTATTCAAAAGAAGAAAAATTTCTAAGTGATGCCAGCGAACTGGGCATCAAAACAATTATAAGAGACGATAACCGTCTTGAGCAACAGCTGAGATCATGTACAAATTATGAATTTAAATTAAACTGGAATTTACTAGAAGCAGCTGTGTTCGGGCCTTGCAGAAACGGAAACCGCGGGAATAAGCCGCCTTGAGAGTCGATCTAGTTTGTAAAATATTAACAATAATGTACATTATGATACTATGACACAGCAGAAAAGAACATTTCGAAAGCCGTTGGGCGCCATTTTGTAACAATGATAATTGTTATTTTATATCAACCTACCAAAATCACTTCTCTGCTCGGGCTGGAACCCTAAAACAATGATCAAATGGTGTCCCAGGATCGCCATCAAGCAAATATTCAAAAGTAAAAGCAACTAAGGGTAGATTTAAAATCAACACTCACATTGTTAAGAACAATTAATATTTATTCATAAAGTATGCGTGCAATTCATTTATAAAATTATTACTTAAATAGGAATTTCTAATAGAGAGATCAGACTATGAATAAATAAATTAAGATTAACTCAGGGGTGGCCTTCTAGAATACTTGAATCTAAAAGATGTTAAATTCTGTTGCGTCATCGTAACATGTACCGACATATTTAAAAAGCTACAATATCAAACCTGGTTGTGAGTGCCATCCTCATGTGAAGCATGAGACACTAATAGAAACATGGTAATTCACTAAACAAAATGTTATAAAATATTAAACATGATCGACTAACAAGAAACGAATTATTCTCACGGACTCCGTCACACCAATATCTGCAAGGCTCGAACACCGTGTCTTCCCAAAGAGAGCTCAGCTGGAACTGGCCGCGCCGAAAGAGACCGCACCCGCGTTCCCTCTCTTACACACCAACACGAAGTGTTGGCAGCAGTAAAACGTCGCGTGTAGGTACTGTTATCAACCTGTTATAACCTTTCTATCTATTTTCCCTTTCCACTACCAGGCTCCAGACGGTTGGGAGCAGTTGGAAATCTTGTGCGGTACTCACATAAAAAAAATCTATGCTGTCTTCTCTAAAGTGGCTCAAGTGGGGTATACGTTTTTAAAATGTAATTTTAGCTTGAATTTTAAGTTCTATTAAAAATATCGATATACCATTTCTACTGTTAATATTTCATTTAAATCTTGAAATTTATTTATTGTTATATCTCGAGCTTTCTTACATATCTTTTGTTATTATATGCAATATTATTATTTACTTACTAAATGATACATATACTTGAGCTTGAATTCCCTCACCAAACACAAGATCCTCGTCTCTTTATGATGAGGAAATGCTGTTATTATATTCATTTTTCAACTCTGTTTTAACATGTAAAAAAAAATGTATACTTTTTGTAAAAACATATTTAAAAAAAATTTCAATTATTTCAGACCGCGGAAAGTCATTTACAAATAATTTAAAAAAAAAATACCACACATCTCTTGCTAACTGAGTTGAAAAATTACCTGAAACTACTATAAGAGTTTTATATATATTATTATTATTTCTTTTAAATCTTGAAATCTATTATTGATAAATCTTGAGTTTTTCTTACTTATGTTTTTTGTTATTATTTGCAATATTTTGTTATTTACATTTACATCAATCCATTATAATTGAGCACGAATTCCCTCACCAAACACAAGAGCCTTGTCTCTTTATGGTGAGTAAAGCATATTTTTATTTTCCTTTATAACACTGTATAACCTATAAAATGTATACTTATTGTAAAAAACATACAAATAAACAAATAACTTAGCCAAGCATCATTACTATGATGAAATAACTGGGTTATACAGGGCGGACACACATGATGGGTTGCTAGTAACAATAATGTACTTAGCATTTTTACAAATGAAGACAAATTTCTGTCTTCGGCTTATTTCTGCTTATCCAAAACCTTCAAACTCTGTGTTCATATTGTGTAAGGCAGAGGTACCCAGATTAATTTATAAAAATTAATATTTCTTTGTTGGTCTCTTATGCGTTCCTAAATCATTTATCCGATTGCATTGAAACTTTGGGGATTTGATGTGCGCATGCCCGCCATGGTCTTTATATATAATAGTGAGCTCTGGCGTTATGAAATTATTTCCTAAACTATTGATCCGATTGCGATGAAACTTTGGTGAGTTGTTGTGGGCATGACGGCCGGCGTGGTCCAGTGTTAAGGCTCTTGACTCGCAATCCGAAGGTCGCGGGATCGAATCCCGGCGTGGCAAATAAATTTTATTTGAATTATTTGTGTTATTTCGCAATTAATTCATTAAAAATAATATATAGTATATTTGCACATTTGTATAGTAAATTGGCACGTTCCAGAGTGGAAGATATTCTCAGTATCGCTCTGGTGTAAGACCTCCATTCAGAATTGAAACGTTGATTGAAATGGCTTTAGCCGTGTTTGGTTACAGATCTGAATAGTCAGATACTTTCCCACCTTCCTCTTCCCCATTTCTTTCCCGTCCGCACTACCTTCAGCCTCACAGCAGTCCCCAATTTGGGATGCCACACTGTCTCACTGGTTCTAAACGGGAGCAGTTGGGACTCTTGTGCGGTTTTAATATAAAAAAAAAATGCCATGCACGTGTGTATTCCTGGTAGTTGTTTGGAAGGGGAAGGCGGGGGGGGGGGGGGGGTAGGGAATCCGAGAATGCCGGAGGTAAACGAAGGGAGCGGAGGGGGTTCAAGGGAGGGGGGGAAGCGGGGAAGGTGAAGGGGGAACACAGGAGGATTAGGACATGCGGGAGGGGAAGGGGCTGGAAGGGAACGGGGACGAATGGGAAAGGTCACGCAGGGATAAACTATTTATTTATTTAAATGGTATTCAATGCATGCCGGGAACTCGCTAGAATGAATCATAAATGCAGGTTTTTGCAGGAAAACGAATGCCAGTTACTGTTAGTTTATTTCACAAGCGTGCAGTTTTATAAAATGGCGATTTGGAGAAACGACCCGACCTCTCCACGTTTAACCGAGTTTCCCGCCTGTGCGCCTGTGCGGTGCGCGAATTGACATGACAGTTGACAGACTGTGAAACGCCAAACGTCTATCGCGGGTGAATTACGTCTAACGACGGTGAGTCCAGGGTTGGTATCTAAAAAAAATATGTTTTCCTAGATTTCCTAGACGTCGGGGCTACCACCTTAGCAAACCACAAAACCGCCGTCGGGGGCAGGGGGAGGGGTTTCTTGGACTTAGGAAATGGTTTTCGTAGTGTTTTTAAAATATTCGTTTGTTATTTAATTTTATGCAGTCAAATTATTCAAATAACCTCATGTATGCAAGTACGTAGTCACCGTAGTAACGTAGAACCACGTTCTCTTTCTTATATGGCACACTGACAACTAATCTGACAATTTTTCATCAGTCACAGTGTCAAATATATACATACAGAATAATGAGAAAATAATTCTTCTGGGCGTGCTGTACAGGGCTGGCAGATACTCTAAAAGTACACAACTGCTAACCTTGTACAAATTGCAAGTGCGCTCCACGGTAGAATTTGGCAGCCACCTCTAGTCTGGAGCCCCAAAAACCTGAAAAAAACCCTCGACTCCATGCAGAAACGGGCGGTGCGTTCAATTGATTCTCCCATCTTAACAAACGGATTGCAATCTTTAGAAATGCTGTCCTAGTTCTATCGGCATTTCAATTAAAGTCTTAATAGCCTTGAAAAGTGAGGTCATAATCAAAGCGGCCAATGAGCGCAGTTTGACACTTCGTAATGCGTCATTTCCGTTTCATATCTCAACTTTACACAATTTGGGAGGCGGGAATGGGTACCGCCGCCCTGGGAACCTTTATTGGATAACCAATACCTCTGCCATAGGTCACCCCAAGTGGTTCGCTACGTTTGGTGATTTAGCAGGGGTGCCCGGGTTCATGGGGTGAGGTTTGTCTTGGTCTTGGAGGCGGATGACCAGGACACACTGAACCCCAGATTCCTACCCAACCCTTAAACACTTTACCTTCCCAGAATAAGGAACTCCAGTGAAAAATATTATGGCTTTAAAAAAATATGTTCATATAGACCAATAAACGCTGATTCTGAATATATAAGTTTTATTAAATAATATTTAACGTAGTTTTTAAAAAAATATTAAAAAGTCGAGACTAGATTCGGTGGTTTTCGGGGGATCTTGAAAAATTAAAACTTTGACATTTATTTTAACTATTAAAACTAACTATAAAAATTGTTTGGTTCTGAAACAGTTTTTAAAAAAAAACTTAATCACGAGACAATAATCTTAAGACACGAGAATGTGTACTGTAAAAATAAATATGCAGTTATTTAAGTTAGAAGGTCATTATTCATAAAAAAAAATAAAAAAATTGGACTGGAATTCTCTATTCTCCTTTCCTTAAAAAAAACCCCTCCACACAGCATCCCCAAAGATGACATAGACCCTGAGGGAAATTATTTTCCTCAGGTCCTCCTGAAAAAAAACAATAGGAGCCTTGAAAAGTAAGGTCATAATCAAAGCGGCCAACGAGCGCGGTTTGACGCTTCGTAGGCACTGTAGGTTCCGTTTCATCCGAATTTCAAATCACATTGTAGGTAAATCAACATTGTTTAAAATTCATGGGAATCCCATAAATAAAAACCCCATTAGTATTGTCATATTTCCCTAGATTTGTTCTAATTTCCCTTTTCCCTAAAAAATATTTTATTCTAGGGAAATTTCCCCATACATCCCAACCCTGGGTGAGTCACAGAAGTTTTCCTCTGCAATTTTCAGTTTTTGCTCTACCCTCTGCATGATGCAGATAACAAAATACAGAAAACACGCGAACGCGGAAGCAACACTAAAAAGACATGAAAACACGTACATAATATTTTGTTATAATGCAAAAAAACAGTTCAACGTTTCCTGGCAACAAGATTAATTGACTTCATCGAATGCACGAAGCTTCGCGATTTCTTAACTATAATGCAGACAACCAAATGTTTGCACAATATCACAATATAAGTATCAAAAACAGTCAAAAGGTGAGCTCTGCCGTCATGAAATACTGTACAGAAACAATTTAATTGATATTTCTAGGTCAACGCTACTATTTTCAGCGATCAGTGTTATTTACATAACGTGCCAGGAGGCTTTCAAATATTCATTAATCTTTCAGGATGCCCTGAAGGAAATTGTTTCCATCAGACCCAGTGTCTTTGGGGATACTGTGCGAATGGTTTTTGAAGAAAGGAAGGATTAATATTTCGGTCTTAAATTTCAATGTCGTTATTTTATTGGTGAATGACGTAAATATTCTTAACACTGTTATATATGAATTAATGAAAAATAAACGATCGTCAGAATATGAAGTTGTGCCTGGTCTGGCGGTCAAAATATTTTAACCCCTGTATTAAACAATAAACTTAATAAAAAAATATATCGATACTAATATTATAAATGCGAAACTGCTCGAGTTTGTTTATGACCTTTTCACGCATAACACAATATAAAGACTTTAATAATTCTTTCACCAATACAAAGCTAAATTATATGCGCAGACTACAGGTTGTATATGATGGTAAGCTCTGGGGTTATGAAACTATAAATATTAATATATTATATTTGTTATACGTTTTCTGTCGCTAACAAAAGCGAGTTTTTGCTAACGTCAGAAAAAAATCTTTTCCATGGAAACAATGTTGATATATTTTTGGGCTCTATGCTGGTAGGTACTCAGTCTACTGGTCAGCTACTACTGCAGAAAATTCAAATATTAGAATTCGTTTTTTTTGGACAAGCTTGGAATAAATGTCAGATGAGAGTTCCTATATTAAAAATATAATTCGTAACGATTATAAAGACTGAATGATAAATAGATTATTTTTTTATTATATTAACGAACTTCCAAATATTTAAATAAAAATAAACATCCGAAATGTTTGTAAGCGCATAAATTCCGAACGAATGAAGAAAATTGGATAAGTAATTCTTTTTTTCTTTGAGCTATAGCATTATGAAATTTAGATGGTAGGCAAGATGTTTGAAAACTGAATGTAAGGGAATGAATACATGGAATGCGGGAGGGGATGGGGGTGGGGTGGGGGGGAGATAATTGATAACTGCAAGCGCTACAGTAATTTCCCGTAATACCGAAGCCGCGGGGAAAAGCTAGTAATAAATAAATAAACAAAACTTTGTGGTTGTTCATTATAAAATAAAAGAATTTAGCTTGATAAAAGATTACTCCATTTAGATAATTTTTCGACCGGTTTCGGCGTACTGAAATTGAAAAAAAAAATTTAGGGTATGTGCTAAAAAACTTGACGGAATCGGTGATATTGTAGTAGACAAGCGCAGACCCTAGTGACACTAATGAAAAATCACGGGATATTATAAGTGTAGGATTTTGAAGCTGATAGCATTTATAAAATAATGCTTGGCTCAGGACCATTGCCTTTCAAAGAAGAAATTTGCCTATGTAAGGCTCTCGACTAGTAATCTGAAGATTGCGGGTTCCAAAACCGGCGTGCGCAAATATATCAAATATGATTGAAGTGTGTCGCTCTGGTGTGTCAGTAAAACCACCTTTCAGAATCGAAAGGTTGCTTGAATGGTTTTTTGCTGTGTTTGGTGACCAGATCTGATTAGCCAGGTACTTTCCAACTTTTCTCTTCCCAAACTCCTTTCTCTCCCTTCTACCTCCAGTCACGCAACATATCCCGATTAGGGATGCTACAGACTGCCATGACTGCCTCTGAACGGTTGGTAGTATTTGGGACTCTTGTGGGGAATTCACATAAAAAAAATAATGCCATCGCAAGCATGCGTTATGCCAAGTGTTTTGCCTACACATAAACCTTTATAGAATCGTTATCTCTTGTCTTTGTAAATGGTCCACGAGCAGAAGCCAAAAGGGAATTCGTATACGAATAATCCACTATTGGATTTTGGCTCACGTAATATTTTGATTAAATTATCACACAAATACCCGAGGCGAGGTTCCAGGGTAATATAATTTGAAGACGTAATTTAAATGAGAATACTGACTTGTCATCGCTTGTAACATTAGTAATTTTACTAATTGTATTCAAATAATTAAGCATCGTGCAAGTATCTATATCTATACTAATATTATAAATGCGAAACTGCGTGTTACGTTTGTTACGCTTTCACGCATAAAACCAAAAAACGATTTTAAAAATTCTTTCACCAATATAAAGCTAAATTATATGCGAAGAATATAGGCTGTATATGATGGTAAGCTCTGGCCTTATGAAATTATATTTCTTATACGTTTTCTGTCGCTAACAAAAGCGAGTTTTTCCTAACGTCAGAAAACAAATCGTTGCCGTGGAAACGATGTTGATATATTTTTTTTAATTTCAGGCGTCGTAGTTAATATCTGTCTTTCTATGTAAATAAAAATGAATTTTCGAAATGTTGGTACCTACGCGCGTAATTTCCGAACGACTGGACCATATTGGATATTTTTTTTTTACTGCTGGTGAGCTCTGGCATTATGAAATTTAGATGGCACTTGGTGAAAATTGAATATACCTAGAATGCACGTGTAGAATGCGGGAGCGGAGAGGGGGGAGGGATAATTGATAAGTGCAAGCGCTACAGTAATTTACCCCAAATACCATGCGAGCGAAGCCGGGGGCAAAAAAGCTAGTAATAAATAAATAAATAACACGTGAATCTTTAGAAGGTTGTGTTGACTTGATAAACAATATTAATGTTTTGCGTTAATTTATTTCAACATTATGAACTTTTGGAGAGTTTGTTGAAAATTGGTAAATTACCAGATTTTTGTTGTTAAGATTTCAGATCACTTCAGTAGAAAACACTCCGGAAAATAAGTGTTTTTAATTTATTCAAAATAAAACATTTACATGATGACTTACTTTTTATTTCTACCCTGGCTGAAGACGGTTCGGTCCCAGTACTAACGTTTTGACGGAACTGCTTGTCTCTAATTAGAAAGAATCTTATTGTAGTTATTAAACAACGGATTTAATCACAACAAACAAACTGATAGTATGTTTACAAATATAGCTCATATTTACACTCTTCATCACCGCCACAGCGAGAACTGCTTTATCATACAGCAAGTAATTAATAGGCTTGGGTAGCATTTAGTGAAGCTTCGAACCTGATGACTTTGAGTTATTACTTTACAATACAATACAATGGCAGTTATTTTTTCAATACATGCTTGTCCCGCTTGCGAATTAGAAAGAAATAAGTTTGATGGAATCCTATTGTAAAACAACGAATTTTATCACATCAAACGAACTGATAGCGTGTTTACAAATAGAGCTCATAATAACACTCTTTGTTACCGACCGAGCGAGAACTACTCTATCTTTGTATAGCAAATAATTAAGAGAAATGACAGCAGGGTTTAGTCAAGCACCGAACCTAATGCCTTTTTTTCAATCCTACAGAGGGCAATGGTTGTAATTTTTAAAGCGTATTCCTTATTTAAATATAAGTAATAAAAAGTAGCTTACAGAAATATGACTCACATTTAGGCTCATATTGCATATCAAGTTCTGTATATCTGGGTTCTTCCAATAAAACACGCAAAATTTTATCATATATATAAAATACAGGATTTCTCCGAATGACCTACGACATGAGATTTATTCAGGGCGAAACAGAACCCGGGGTAGACCGGTAAAACATTCGGCAGATATAAAAATATCAAAGCACTTCCATGAAAGGACTATTAATAAAGCTTTGAGAAGATCTCAATCGTTTTGATCATAAAATACGAGAGCCATACCTATTACCTACGGATTTTATCTTCGTTATTTCGCTATTGCAAAAGCCATTTGCTACCCAGCCTTGCCATACACGGAAATGAAATATACTACCTTATTCATTCGTTTCTGAGATTTTATATTTATATTACGGATGATTCGTCCTGAAATGTTACGGATGTCGAATCCTTATATTAATTTAATATCATGCAATAAAATTATACTTTGTGCCAATTGAGCTGAAACTGGGTAGATAGACTCGATGACGATGCATTCTATCAACTATTGGTGGCAATTACGCGCACTCGCGTACGTATACGCATTTCTCAGAAATTCATAAAAATATATTTTTTTAATGTTTTAAAAGACATATTTTAAAAACTTTTTTTTAAGGGTTGATTTTTTAAATTTAAAGATTTGAATTTCGATTTGGTTTTTATGAATGAATGAAGTGGAATTCAACCCACTTCCGGACATCCGATAGAGTTGAAACTCGGCAGATAAACTCATCATCGCTGACAGTGTATTCTTACAACTTTTGGTGGTTTTTACGCATATACATGTAAGTATATGCATTCTTTGAAATTGAATGACATTACAGCGCTTTATAGGAAATATATGTCGCTTTTATTCATCCGGTATATGGCTCAGTTGAGAGCGTGGTTGACGTGGTTTCCTGGCTTGGAAGATTCCACCCTAAGTCTAACCAAAAAAATTAAATTTAAAAAACATAAAGGCGAGAAAATAATGTATTATAAGTAAAACAAAAAATTGTTTTTAAAGTGTTGATTTTATTTTATTTTTGACCGCCACCGGTTTTATTTTATTTTATTTATTAGCGTTAAAAACAGTCTTTATAAATTCATATATATATGACGGTGATAAGAATATGTAATATTAAATAACGATAACGTGAAATTTAGGACCATAAAAGAAAAATACACAGTGTTTAATGAAATTTTTCCAGGGCTTGCATTTAAATTTTAATGGATATCACTGATATCATATCAGTAATATCTTTAAGGAAGTGATTTTATTCAAATTCGAACTGCTGTAAAGGAGAAATGTGATGAACTAAAAAAAAAAAATAAAAATCTCAATGAAATATTAAGTTTTAGTTAAAAATGTGGCATTCGATTGAGTGTTATTTTTTTATGAATGCTGTGATTTACCAAGGTTCGTGTTAAACACAACGATATTAGGGCATAATCTATTATCTAAATGTGCTACAGCTTCTTCTTATAAATACATTTTCCAGGTAATTTGTATTGCTCTTAGGGAGATAAAATGTGTCCGGAGATCGAGTAACTCTTAATGGACATCTGAAATCATTACATCAAATTTTGTAGTAAGTATGGGCTATCAATGAAGTTATGAATAATCTTTTAGATTATTATTTTCTCGGTTTCTGGATTAATATAATGCCGAAACAGGTAACGGTCGAAAATTAAAAGAAAGTTGATAAATTGTTTTAATAAATCATTTTAATTATATTCCACCACGAATTTTCACCAAAACTACAAATAATAAAAACAAATTAAATAAATGTAGATAATTAAAAAAAAAACTTTAGTTACAAAGCGCAATTAGGTCATTTAAGTTTTCCATGTTTGCTGCAGCGACAAACCCACACATTGTTATTTAGTTGGGGTGCTGTTATCACCTAAAATTACTCCCATGGTGGTTGTTTTGTTTTGAAATGAGAATATGCTTAGTTGCTACAGGGGTGTCATTTCTCCAGTTCTTACTTCTCCCCAACCTCCACCTTGCTGGAAAAGTAATTGAAATTTGGAACAATAGCAAGAAAAATAGTGAAAATTCGAGTGCAGAAAGAAAAAGGATTGGAACTACCTTGGTAGCAAGCTGTTGGTGTTTTTCGTGTTCATAATCTCATTGTTAGGTAAAAAGAAGGAATTTTACCAACCATAATAACATACATTGTTTTGTTATGGCGACCTGCAGGTATCACGGTGGGACTATATAACTTTATTGTCACGGTGGAACTATATATCTATACCTCGACTCTGTGCAGAAACGGGCGGTCCGTTTAATAGATTCTCCTGACTTAACAAACGGATTGCAATCTTTAGAGCACAGGCGTCAGGTGAGAATGCTGTCCTTGTTCTACCGGTATTACAATGGAAGATGCTCCGAGGAACTAGTGTCATTGATCCTCTTGGCACCGGTGCATAGTCGGGAACCACGCCAAACACGCGCCCAACATTTGTAGACGGTTGACATTAGTCAAATGAGAACGGGTCGTTTCTACGACAACAGTTCTAGTTCAACAGCTCGGCTGCGGAACGATTTGCCGGCCTCTGTGTTTCCTCCCTCCTACAACATGGGTCTCTTCAAGACCCTTGTTCACTCCTTCCTCTCCTCAAAACACCCTTCACACAGCTTCAAAGATGACATAGGCCCTGGGGGAAATTATTTTCTTCAGAGCCTCCTGTGAGGAGTTAATGTAAAAAAAATATATTGCGATTATATTGTATGCTCTTTTGCAGAGATATAGTGGTAAGTGGTTGGTCATCCCTTTTCCTTGCGTACCTTGTTTTTTCCTGCATATATTATCACCCAATTATAGCAAACACCATTTCGTCTCGTTTAATTTTTAATATTTACAGTCCATTACGAGTGCATCTAAAGTTGTAATTCGTAAGCGGTTTTGGATGCAACAGTGGTGTATACATTTAAAACGTGTAAAACACGAAGGCAAGTTATGTAACCTCTTTGCCTAAAAACAGAAAATCACGGAAACATGTCAGTCACCTAGTATTTCTCCACCTGCTCACAAGCCTCTCTTCCTGAATCAGATTTAATATGTTCAAATCCAAAGCTTGCATATTGTATGATTCTACAACAAAACACATAACGTTTATCATTTTTGTCATAAAAATTCTGGCAGAATCCTAAAATAAATCTGTGTGCTTTTTATGACAATGTTCCCAAATAACAAGAGGATTTTCCTTTGTGCCTCGCAAAGCTCCCGACGTACCTTTGGTAATAAAACTAACGTGTTGTGCGAAAGGGTGCCGCCTCTACCATGTCGCCGTGTAAAAGCTCGTAAAAGCTTCATAATTGCAAACTCAAAACTCCCTATCGATGCCGCCAATGACCAGTCCGGAATTACAAACGAGGCCCGTTTACATGTCCGGTCAATCGACCAGTGGAATTTACAGATTGGTACTTTTGGTTATTTTATGGCATTCGTTTGAACATGTTTTATTGGAATAAAGGTATTTTTTTATCAGTAGACATTTTTTGCTATACATTTTCACGACTGAGGGAGAAAAAAGCTACTAGTTGTAAGTTATCAGTAACCATGACAAAAAATGGGTAGCTATCAGTTTTTTTCGCTTCTTCTTGTACTCTGTGCATTGTTTTTTTTTGTGTAGGTTCCTCATTGCTGAGGACAGTGACCCTTACTCCAATTCCCAGGTGCCAATGTTTGTTTTGTCTATGTAAAATTCAATTATACCTACTTCACTTGCACAAATTAGGAAATGTACGAATACATTCTAATACCGATCATGCCGGATTAGTATTTTCATATAAAAGTAAAAAAAAAACTTAAGTCTTCAAATACATGTAGGGTTCCATGCCAACTGAAAATAAGGTCAACTCAACACCTCTATGAAAAGTCATTAATATGAATTTTTAATAATTTTGAATAATAAATATGATTTTTTTTAAATCGCCCGTAACGCTAACTTAACGTTACCTATTTAACCAATTTTTTTTATATATTTTTTTCATCACTCTTAACGACTTTTCTGAGGTGGTTCTGAGTTGCCCGGTCACCATGTAACAGATATAAGCATACTATATTCAATAACTGTATTTTTATTGTAATTGTCGATTAAATTACCTTAACTTACTTAATAAACAATTGCATTATTTTTAATAATTAGTATATTATTACAATAATTTATATCTTACTCTTTGTACCTACCTACCTTTATACAGGGTGTTAAGGGACGTACTTGACTTGACTTACTTTAACCAGTGATTCCTGACATTACTTGGAGTAAAAAATGTAAAAGAAATTTTACTTCAGAGAGCAATGGTGTAATTTAAGTATGTAATTTAAAAGTGTAATAATCCAAATATACGGAGAACCCTAATAAAAATAATTACCAGGGTGCTATCAATATTTGTAAATTAAACCCTTATTACAAACCTTTTCCATTGTATATATTAAAAGATATTCATGTGAATTAAAAATATCTATTTACCATGTAACATAATTCATAATTTTAATAATAAACTTTGTAATTACCTATATATACCCTAAATAAACAAAATAACTTATAATACCTTAAATTAACAAAATAGAAACATTCATTATGTAGAGACAATGTTGTGTACCCCTGCCTAAGTTTGTATAAATGTCGTAGCATAAGAATTTCAACTACCAGTCTGAAAATGTCCGTTGTAGGATGAAACCGGTCCTGGTGAAAACAAATAAGTGGAACAAAGTGCAAAAGTGTTTTAATTTCAATTCTAAGCATAGATTTAAAAACTCTTAATTTTAAAAAGCATCAAAGTAAAGCTGCTCCGCACTATATTAAAGGAAGCGGAATTGATATGCTATCAATCGATACTCATATTGGGGATGAAACTTTCCGTAATGCTCGAAGTTACCGTCTAACGTGGTAGTCAAAGTCCTGGGAGTTGCTTCTAAAACTTTACCTAGGAGAACAGGAAATAGGAAAGCTTTTTATTTACTAGATTCGATGGGATTTTTCAAAGTAAGGCTAACCTAGAACAAAGTATTCGATTATTCGATACACAAAGATTGGCACTTTGGCACTTACGTAAATTGAAATTTTGACACAAATCGTGCGTCATTTTAAGGAACCATGTATTTATCAAATTCACGGGAAATGCGAAAATAGAGAAAGGAAATGCTTCAAGCATTTGCTAGTTAAACGATGTACGACTGAGTTTCAAATAGTAAATGGGTAATGTAAGCGAGATGAACTACTTAAGATCCCGCATTCCGATTTTCTACCGATATTATAAAATAACAAACCTCCTTCGAGGTCGTTTTTAAGCTCTTAAAATGTATATATTTATAAGATATCTATATTCGATTTGAAAGGTGGGAATGGGTACCGCCGCCCCGCAAACCATTTGCTGGATAACCAACAGCAAGGGTGCCCAGGTTCATGGGGTGAGCATGTGGGTGTCTAGAGGTATCGCCAAGCTGGCGAATATGTTTGCCCACCTCTCGATCCATCGCCTTGCACCGTAGTAATTTATTCATACGTCCGTCACTCCTGGACACATTGATACCAGATTCCTACCCACCCCTCATACCTTTTCATAGCATCTCCAAAGATGACATAGTAGGCTATGAGGGAGTTTTTTTCGCAGGGTCTCCTGTGTGTGCTAATGTAAATTAAAAAAAATCAGATGCTGAGGAGAAAAAGTAATTATATATGTGAAATTACTCCGATAGAAAAGAATAATCATGTCCCGAAGTATGTCCCGAACAAAAAAATACAAACGCATTTTATTTTACCATTTAATGTGTTATAGACATAAACAAAAATAATAGTGTTTCTTTAAATGCCACTTAACTGAAATTTTTGCTCTATCTTAAATAAGTCGTACTTTTATTAATACTTTCACAACAATCACTTTTTCTAATACCTTTTCATTATAATCTTTTTTTCAACACTAACGCGCTCCCTCTATCATTTGTGTTTACATATCTCCCTTTCAAAACGTCTTCATTAATTTTATTCTGCTTTTTGAACGCTTTTAACGGAGCCTTAGAAAAGGGACACTTAGATGGTGTGAACAAGTACACTCTACACCGGCGAATAACTGTAAGGTAGATCAGGTACATTATAATATATTTCGCCGAAGTCGACGAAGGAAAAATGAGAAAAATACGACAAGATCGAGTGAATCAGGGAAGCGCACATAACAGGTGCATTTGGCGCTCCATCCTCTGTGCCCACCCGTGAGGAGAAATAGAATGATTAATTAAACTATTAACAATCCTTATTACAATTGTTTAAACCGATTTGGTTAATGACATAACATATCGTAAGACTTAACTCACAAACCTAAGATAAACATTGACTTATTCATGTACTCCTCGATGTTACCAATCTGAATATTTTAATTCTAGCTTACCTACATTGTAAATATCGCAAAAGAGTTCCACCTTCCTGCAATTATTTTGCTATGTTTGTGGGTAGGCTGAAGGTAGTAGGGAGAGGAAGGAGAAGAAGTAAAGGAAGGTAGGTAAGGGGAAGAAGTTGTGAAATAACACAAAATAAACAAATAAAATTATTTTTTTATTTTTATTTAAACTTTTATGAGTAAAACCTCAAATTGTAATATTTAATTAAATGAAGACATTATGAGCGAAACTCAATCGAAAATCTGGAAACAGAAAAATCAGAAAAAAGATATTTACACCTCTGGGACTCGAACCCAGGACCTCCCTACTTTCCGGGTGTTCTTGTCCACTGAGCTAAGGTGTCGATATCCAATTCGGTCACCTTTAACTGTACCATACTTCGACTAAGAACCACCCATATTATTTTCATTTTTCTTAACGCATATTTTTATTGGCTGCCATCTTTATGTATGATTGCAAGATTCAACTCGAACTAAATGCAATCTAGATGGTGTCTGGATAAATTTTTATCCATTTTATTTAATGTGCGACATCTATTGACTCTTCTGCAAGTCTAGGATGAATATTATTATTTTTTTTATTTTAACTTTTATGAGTAAAACTCCAAATTGTAATATTTAATTAAATGAAGACATTATGAGCGAAACTCAATCGAAAATCTGGAAACAGAAAAATCAGAAAAAGATATTTACACCTCTGGGACTCGAACCCAGGACCTCCCTACTTTCCGGGTGGGTGCTCTTGTCCACTGAGCTAAGGTGTCGATTGAGTTTCGCTCATAATGTCTTCATTTAATTAAATAAAATTTACTTGCGCACGCCGGGAATTTAACGCGCGACTTCCAGATTGCCAATCGAGATATATTCCTTGACCACAGAGTCCATGTTTTACATACGTTTACAGCCTCACTAAAAACGTCATTATGTTTTAGAACGTTGCAGAAACACCGTTTAACGGTCACCGAACAGAAATACCATTTAACGGTCGTTAAGTATTTTTGTATTGGTAAGGCTGTAACTCTTTTACAGTTTTCTGCCTTCTGAGGTAGAACGATGACAAACAATATTGTCGGAGTTACATTATAGAGTCAGAGAATAAATTTATTGATAATACCATCGGCAAGGATGGACTTTCGTGTGGGTATTTTTGCCCCCGCCATACACAATCTTCATGGCATGTTTGACCCGCTTTCACGGTGTGCCTTTTCCGGATAATAACCGTCTCAGCGAAGTTC
This sequence comes from Glyphotaelius pellucidus, assembly GCA_936435175.1. Classification (NCBI taxonomy): domain Eukaryota; kingdom Metazoa; phylum Arthropoda; class Insecta; order Trichoptera; family Limnephilidae; genus Glyphotaelius; species Glyphotaelius pellucidus. The sequence goes on along the minus strand of OW386545.1, from coordinate 37,756,593 downwards.
TGGTCCTATTACGGTACTTTGGACCCGGGGCTTGCGGCTTACATTCCCATCAGTTTGTAGAAATATTATAATAAATCGGTGTTTTATTGCACAAACCATAACACTCATATCTGTAAGTAATACAATTGCGTTTACTGTTACTAGCAAGAATCAGTGCAAAATATAAAATAAATTATTATTATTATTTTTATAGCTCTACACAGTCCCTGAGTAAAATCATTACACTCAGGGCCTGTGTCATCTTTGGGGGTGCTGTGTGGGAAGTATTTTTAATGAAAGAAAGTAGAGGAAGTTCTGTGAAGGAAAAGGTACGAGGGGTGGGTAGGAACTAGGGGTCGGTGTGTCAAAATGGCTCATTGTTAAAAGATCCAACTGAGGAAAACAAATCTTATATTTACCCGCTTTATATCATTGTTATTACTTTTAGGTTTAATTGCTGTGTTGCGCTTCCTCCTTCTTAAGTCAACGTTTCGGACAGCTGTATAGTGTCCATCATCAATGGGGACGACGGGCGACGAGGCTAAGCTAAATAGTTTTTGCTTTCCGGCACTTGGCGGTTACACCAAAACTAAACGCAAAAACCGCATTAATTTAACTAGTTATTATACTGAAATACGTAAAGACTTACATCTAAGAGGATTAACGCTCCGAAAACTAATCCCTAACCGAAATCCCAAATCATACCGGTCAGTGGTTGAGTGGGCATCGTGTTTGGGTCCCATCCGGGCGTCCCGTGTTCGATTCCTCGACTGGCTAAGTCCTCCATCACAACACAAGCAACATTTTCGGCTTTCGGTGGCAGTAGGAGATTTTCAAACATTATTGGGTTATTCGTAACCCGGGAATGTTTGTCTTTCTTTAAAAAAAAAAAATATCTGCATAATTACCAGTTAATTTTGAATTGGTTCATTCGGCCAACCGGAGCTTGCGGTCGATATTTGAAAATGTTAACCAATTCCATCATTCATCAGAAGAAAGGCAAAATTGAACTTATTTAAGTTGGGTTGTTAAAAAAAAAATGCAACAATTCTACAAATATTTTAAGTTACTTTTCACGTTCTTTGAAAGTTCTATACAAGTTCTGTGATTATTTCAGTTTTTTGAAGCAACTGGCCTATATTGATATAATAAGAGAACATGAATAGAACTAACACAGAACTTGAAAATTAACTTCACCCGTCAACCCATCCGTGGTGGAGATCCAATGCACTTTTTTGTGTTCCGAAAGCGAGGAACAGAACGCTCCAACCAACAGAGCGACTCAAGTGATTCGCAACACGATTCTGCATTAACCTTTGACATTTTCAACGTCTCTTACAGACAGTTTAGAAGCTATCTTTAATTTTGACACATGTCACAAAATATTAAAACTGTCCCCATGACCAGTTTTCATTTACTGTACATTTACATATTCTAAATTTGTAATCTTCTCTAGTATGTAACCGTTTTATAGAGATCATATAATAAAACTAGTATCTTATTTTGGACTATTTATAAAGTACACTATATTCACCCAACGAAGAATTTATTTAAGTACTTTAAAATATTAAATATAAAATCCCCATTCGTCAAAAACATATCATCGTATTTTAAATTCAAATATATAAATATAAAAATATTTTTGAATCAACCATAACACAAGATATTCCAACCAATTCAATTATACTATACCAGCAACAAAAACCTCAACGGAACAGTCACAGTATAACTTTTTTGCTCCTAAAATCTTCAATAACTTAACAATAGAAATAAAGTCAATAGCCGAATACCACAGTTTCAGGAAGGCGCTTGGGGACTTTTTGAAGAGCGAATGTGATAGTGTTAGTAGCCTGTTTCTCGTACTCTATGTATGCGTATGTGCATGTGTGTATATTTATATATGTATATATGCGTGCATGCGTTTATCTGTGTATATGTATATGCGCTATGAGTGTATGAGTTTATGTCTGTATATATGTATGAATGTATGCACCGACGTGGGAGCATGCATGCACGAATGTAAAAAAATTATGTATTTTTTAATCGAATCCTCATGAATGTCTTTTTCTTCTTCTACCCTCTACTGCCTATCACAATTTTTCCAATTTTCAGCATGTTTATATACTAAATCCATATATTTACATTAGACTTCATGTAAAGTAACTAAAATCCATTGATCACCATGAAACAGGCAGCCGCCTGTTATGGTGATTTAATGTATCTACTCTATGTAAATGCCTTAATTAAATAACTGTTAAAAAAAAATTGTAAAAAAAATCCGGCCCTCGGCCAAGAATCTTGGAATCTTTCCAGAGTCTTATCGAAAGGCAATAATGAATGCTACGCGAAATGAAAATATAATCTCCGTCGAACATTCGGGAATCCGCCTCTCCATTTTATATTTGTCCCGGGGCGAGGGCGGGTGAGGGTGGGATGCACCCCATAAATTCTGTATCGAACTATCCTATCCCCTACCCTCCACCCTCCACTTTTCGCCAGTACCCGGCGGTGCATTCCACACTTTTTACTTGCAAACTACCCCCAGTCAGGGGGTGCAGGGGAAACTTGCAGGGGAAACATGAAAGCGATCTAGAACCACCCACAAAAGCATGTTTGAAATCCCCTACTTCAAATTATTATTCCGTTTAAGCTACGACTAGATCATCAATTTATTAGGTACATACCCAAGAAAAGTAATAAATTCATTGTCATTGTGGTGTGAAAACCATTCAGTATTTTTATTTTACAATTTTTTTGTACATCAATTTGGGAGGCGGGTATGGGTACCGACGCCCCAGGAACCATTTATTGGATAACCAACTTCTCTGCCGTAGGTCACCCCAAATGGTTCGCTACGTTTGGTGACTTAGCAGGAGTACCCTGGCTCATAGAGTGAGGTTTATCCAGGTCTTGGCTGCCGAAGGCTTCTACCTTCCCATTGCGTGGCGGGCCGGAACAGGAGAGACTGGTTGAAGGAGACTCTTTTATCTCTCCAGCAGGATTTCTCGGAACATCGCCTTGCACCGCAGTGAGAGGATAATGTGGACACTGACCCCAAGATTCCTGCGCACCGCTCATACCCTTTTCCTTGTCAGAACTTCCTCTCCTTCTTTTTCTCAAAAGACTCCCACCCCACACAACATCCCCAAAGATTTTAAGCTTCCTAAAACAAATTTATCTGGAACACAAAACAATATTAACCGTAAAGGTATTAAAATGTTCAATGAACTCCCGGTGAATGTTGATGAAGATGAAGCTATACGTGAAATCCTATTTAGATTCATCTTTACGACGAATCGGTTTACAGTATGAACATCAAATATATGCTACGAATAAATTGAAGCTTTTACTAGCTTTTCTGTGTATTGGAATTAAAATAAAATTATTATTTACGTAACAAAAAATATAAGCGTATTCCACTAAAAAAATGTTTTTTCACGACTTAACTATGAAATAATATATGAAACCATTTAAAAAAATACCCCTGTATGGCTAAGACTATTTTTGAGGTTTCGTATGTTCTAACGTTTTTCATTCTTTTAAAATTATTCACAAAATAAACAAAAAACACCTTTTCGCTTACTTGCCTCGTGCAAAATAGACGTTCGATTTTGAAATTTTGAAGGCGTGAGAATCGAAATATTTCTAGCGTTTATATTCCTCTTCAGGAAGCTAAAAGTTTTGCAGTTTTTCGTGGATTATATCTGTACTAGCTTTTCCCCGCGGCTTCGCTTGCATGGTATTACGGGAAATTACTGTAGCGCTTGCACTTATCAATTATCTCCCCCCCCCCACCCCACCCCCATCCCCTCCCGCATTTCATATATTCATTCCCTTACATTCAGTTTTCAAAGAAAAAAAGAATTACTTATCCAATTTTGTTCATTCGTTCGGAATTTATGCGCTTACAAACATTTCGGATGTTTATTTTTATTTAAATATTTGGAAGTTCGTTAATATAATAAAAAAATACTCTATTTATCATTCAGTCTTTATAATCGTTACGAATTATATTTTTAATATTGGAACTCAAATCTGACATTTATTTTAAGCTTGTCCAAAAAAAAAATGAATTCTAATATTTGAATTTTCTGCAGTAGTAGCTGACCAATAGACTTGAGTACCTACCAGCATAGAGCCCAAAAATATATCAACATTGTTTCCATGGAAAAGATTTTTTTCTGACGTTAGCAAAAACTCGCTTTTGTTAGCGACAGAAAACGTATAACAAATATAATATATTAATATTTATAATTTCATAACGCCAGAGCTTACCATCATATACAACCCGTAGTCTGCGCATATAATTTAGCTTTATATTGGTGAAAGAAGTATTAAAGTCTTTATATTGTGTTATGCGTGAAAAGGTCATAATCAAACTCGAGCAGTTTCGCATTTATAATATTAGTATGGATGTTGTGATGTCCAAATTTTAATAAGTAGTTAGTAAATAATGTTATAGTAGTTTTAGAAAATAATAAATTAGATATAAGATGTAAACACTTTATCTAATATATAAAATTCTCGTGTCACGGTGTTTATCATACTCCTCCGAAACGGCTGAACCGATTTTGATGAAATTTTGTGTGCTTATCGGGTAGGTCTGAGAATCAGCCAACATCTATTTTTCATACCCCTAAAAGTTAAGGGTGGTCCACCCCGAATTTTTATTTTTTATTTTATGGACAAAATTTATTTTTTATTTTTTTTTATGGTGAGGCATTAAAATACATCCCTAAATTTTCACCCCTATTTTTTAATAGCAATATTAGTAATTCAATCAAAATTTAAAAAAAGTAATTCAGGCAAAACAACGGGTCAGCTAGTAACTTAATAAAATATACAAAAAAAAAAGAAAAAGATGACATAGGCCTCGAGGGGAATTATTTTCCTCAGGACCTCTTGTGTGGGGCTAATGTAAAAGATGACTTTATTTTCGGCAACTAAAATAAAATTGTACTTGATTTTGAGTCTAAATGTGTTAGGATTTAGATAACACTTCTTTAAAATTTTCAACAGGTATTTGGGGAATAAGGAATGTCGGTGTAACCCACGAAGTTCAGATAACATCGATTTCTTAAGCCATCATCCCTTTCCGTGTTAGTTGTTAGTGGCTGGTTACAGGGAGCGGTAACGATAACGCCAACGTTAACGGGAATCTGCTCTGAACCGAATAATGGACATGGCCGGTACATTCAACCCTCGCGGAGGTGTTTTCCACTTGAAGGGTGATGTTTTATTTCGTTCAAAGCTGCAGTGAACGAAGGTAGTGCTTTGCTTTTATATTGGAACAAGGAATGTGTTGAGCGTTGTATCGTGCTATTTGAAATATTTAACTTCATTTTCTACCTGTCATTTTACATTTAACCGCTCAGGCCTCGACCATATTCTGTCAGTAGATCAGAATACTTCCGCTTTGCAATAAAAACCAAATAAATGAAATATTTGCGAACGTATCCGAAAACTAATAATTGTTTTTAAAGACGATGAAAAACAGGTCAAAATATTATTCCTTACATAACATGGAATTTTTAAAGGATAAAAATTTTGAATGCAAATTATTTAAATTTAAAAAATTGGCACACCTTATGTTTTTTCTAACTGTTACTGGTTATAAAAAAAATAAAAGCAATCACATATTTTATTAGAAAAATGTTACCGTCAACTCATCTTTTTATCGTTTCATGTAAAAATAATTTCTTCAAAATTTGTAAAGACTCGTGATTTTCTTTCAAATCTCGATCGGAAACTTTGGTTACACAGATGTGTTTATTTTAATTCTTTTGTGGTTAACTTTTAGATTTGAATACATATCTTGGTGTTTTCTCTTTCAACTTGAATCATTTCCGTCTATGGACTCTTTTACTTTCAATCTTACGTCTGTGTAGCATGTTAGCAGACAAATGATTGTTTAGCAACACTGGGGTGATTTTTCACAAAAACGTCGCAATATAAATTATCCATTTATTCTTATTATCACCGTAGAGCAGGCGGGCCACTTTATTGAAAATAGATTACTTTCGGAGCTTGACTCCGTTATAAATGTGAGGCGTTCTTCCGTGGAATAAACTTTCCTATCGACTTCACCTAATAATATTGCCCACGGTTATAAAGTTCACGATTTTATTTTTATTGCTGGCAAGCGACCGACCAGCGAAATAACATCTTGTAGCAGGACGAGAAGACTTGGTAGTAATATTATTTCTACTAAATCCAGCCTCTCGTGGCTGAACCCAACGGCAAGATAACAGGGTTGATCGGTAACACTAATATTAGAGAAGGTGGGTATATGTCCATTGTTATAATAGTTTAGTGAACTATGATACAAGAGGGGAGATTCCGGTTCAACTTAAGGATAAGAAATTGTCCTTAAAATTAAGTACTTTCTCTCTATCGTCCGAGACGTCTGGAATCACAGTTGACGAAAAAGTCGTTAATTCTAAGGTTAAGGACAATTCCAAATTTTTAAGTACAATTGAAATATCCCTCTAGTCAACGAAAAACTAATTAATTAATGTACTAAACTAATTAATAGAAAAATCTCGTAGTTAACGAAAGAGACGTTAATTTTCAGGTTAAGGACATTTCCTAATCCTTAAGTATAATCGGAAAATCTCATAGTTAAAGAAATAGTCGTTATTTTTAAGGTTAAAGACACTTCATAACCTTTAAGTACAACCGAAATATCTTTTAGTTAACAGAGAAGTCGTTAATTTTAAGGCTAAGGACATCTTCAAATCCTCAACTACAACCGGAACATCTTCAAGTTAATTCGTAATCTTTAAGTATGCCGAAATTAATGAGTTAATCACCGAGTTAAAGAAATATTAATTCCTAATCAGTATAGCCCGAATATCCACGAAAAAGTCGTTAATTTTAAGGTCAAGAACAATTCCTAATCCTTAAGTATAATCGTAAAATTCCCTAGTTAACAAAAATCTTTAATTTTAAGCTAAGGGATAGTTAGTTCTAGCGGATATAAAAGTTCAATTTTTTACGAGAAAAACTCTCTTTTTATAACTTTTGAAGGTTATTCCCATCAACGTTAGATATAAAAGTTATTCCATTCAATGATTATTCATTAGGTTATTCCATTCAATGATAGATATAAAAGTTATTTACATTCATTAACATTATTTTTCGTGATGTTTGTACCATTAAAATGTGATGTTTGTACCATTTTGATATTTTTGGTGTCGCCCGTTGAAAAAAAAATTGTTTTATTATAATCTTCTTTCTTGCATTGTCCCAACTCATTGTATATCAGGCTGTTGGGGTCGGCTCTTCTCGTTCTCAGGCTATATCTTCTTTGGTTCTTCTTTCATCCAGGTCGTTTCTCTGTAATATTTTGGAGCATTGAGTCATCCAGGAGTTCTTTGGTCTTCCTCTGGATGACTGTCGATGAAGCTCCATAGACATTGCATAAAAACGTTATCTAATAAAATATATTTTTATGCTTTATAATTATGTAGGTACGCATTTAAGAACTACAGTACAATCTCAATAATAAGGCTCTATTAAAAACCAGAGGGTGCCGGATTACTGGAATGTTCGTTTTACTAGATTATAAAGAGAAAAAATCATATTAAATAAAACAAAGCATTTCATAAAGAGAATATAATGTATGTAATGTACGTACATATTAGTTAGTGTTCTTGTTTGACAGGTTTTATTGTAACTGTAACATATCTCAAAATTACATAGTTTTAAAATACTCCTTAATTGAGGTCTGCTTTTGTGCAACTTGTAGTCCTTGCTTAAAAACCTTTTCTCGCATGTTTCAAAGAATTATAATATTTTTGGCAGATACGCCGTTTTCTTCTGCCCATGTTATGAAGGTACTGAAGCAATCAAATGCTTTATCTGGTTTATTTCAGAGGAGGTTTATACTTTTTTGAACCTGAAGTCCACCATTCACAGAATGTCTACTAGACAAATTGACGGCAACATTGTATCTTTGTATCGATGACCGGTTGGCGGCTGTTTTATGTTGAATACACCATCAGTTTTGTTTCACCAAAACTAAGAGTTTCAGTGTTTGGTTGTTTTGATCGCACAACGTTTTTCTCATGAGAATAGTACAGTAATAAGTAGATAAGATTAGCACTTGAGTACACAAGTGTTTGCTGCTTTAATTAAACTTGAAAAAATCTCATTATGTATGTTTCCTGCTGAATATAATGATAAATGATATGTTTTTACTGAACATCCGTTATTAAATAATCATTCGAAGGTTATTTTATTATGAACTATCATTTCTGGTAATTTAGGTAACTAAAAGAGTTTCGGTCAAGGCGTTGAAAACCTTGTTACGGGCTTTTAAAAGTGGTAAAATTAATCTGAAGCACTACAATTAACTTCACTTGAATCTAGGATGTTGCAGGATTATTAAAAACATGCAATAAATAACTTTTTTATAAAATTTTACAAGGTCCTTTGCATAAGGTAGCGATTGACTTGAGCATTTTCAATGTGAATATTCTCTTTTCTCGAGCAATGTTGAAAACTTTTTTGCAAAATAAAATATATAAAGTCGTAAATTTCGCGATGTTTATATAATATTGAATATAATATTTTCCGAAACACGTTCCCTGAACAATAAACTATGCTTACAAACAATATTACTTGCGTTTATTTGACAAATTGATAGGTTTATCGATCTTTTCATGACCCGCCGGCGCTAACAGTTTGACAGTTCAAATCGCAGGAGAAATGTCGTTTCGAAAGTCACAGATATGTGCAAAGATGATTATTTGAGAGGCTAGGTGTGTTCCTTACATCTGTTACGTCAAGAACAAGAATGCCCCAAGCGATTCTGACCTTGTCCTTCATACATTTTCTCTATACATAAGTTTTAAAATCGCATATCAAAAAGTTTTTTTTTTATGGCGCGTCCCGGGCGCGCAATCGGCAGTCCACCGGTTGGAACTCCTTTTTTACATGTTTGATGTTACGTTTTTTAAAAATAATTTTTTATTTGTTCCTATATAATCTTTCAGTTTACAGGTAAATCTATATCTATACTAATATTATAAATGCGAAACTGCGTGTGTTTGTTTGTTACGCTTTCACGCATAAACCACTAAAACGATTTTAAAAATTGTTTCACCAAGAGAAAGCCACATTATATGCAAGTAATTAAGGTTGTATATAATGGTTAGCTCTGGCGTTATGAAATAATAAAAAATAATATATTATATTTAATGAACATTTACAATTTATCCAATAATACTAATAACCCAATAATTAGCCCTATGGGTATGATGTTAACTTTAATATAGGTAAATTTAATATTAACGGTATCCATTTATTGAATTACCAACACCTCTGCCATAGGCCACACCACGTGACGGTTCGCTACGGTTGTGACTTAGCAGGGGTGAGATTTATGTGTGTCTTGGTGGTAGTTGCGCCTGCTCACCAACTTTGTGGCAGGCCGGATCAGGAGAGACTGATTGAGGGAGACCTTTTGAACTTTCAAGTCACTTTGCAACAACTTGCAAGACTCCCTTGGAACATCGCCATACACCGCAGTGGGAGGGATAGATTCGTGCGTCCGTTACTTACACTGACCCATAGATTCCTACCTTATACCTTTTTCCTTCCCAAAACTTTCTCTCCTTCCTTCCCTAAAAAATTCCTTAACACTGCGTCCCCAAAGATGACATAGGCCCTGAGGCGAATTATTTTCCTTAGGGCCTCCTGTGTAAAGCTAAATAGTAGTGGGTTCTTCTTTTTTACCTACGTAACTTTTAACACTCTGTCACATTTCCACCACTCTGTCAAATTTTGTTTTAACTATAAATGAATTCTCTCTGGAAATCAGAGGAAAAAATTGTAGCAAGGGGGAAAGAAGCCTAAAATGTCTTATGAGGGTGACAAACAATGCCTATTGGGGATGAGCTGCGTGTATACCTAATTCGAATGACAACCCACGTGACAGAATTAACGTACCACATAAAAGTTGTAGGAGACAAGTGTTTGAGATTTTTAAAAATATTTTATTGAATATGATAAAAATAATAATCGTTGTTACTTGATAGGTTACACCTTTTGGAGTTACGTCAACAGTCGTTACGTCTTTAGTACAGTAGATTTTAAAGTAATTATAAAATAATAATATTGGTAATTCCGTTGAATTTTTCTTCACTAACTGGCGGAGACAACTTTATGTAGGTTAAAAAGAAGAACTACCCAGGTGCTTATCTTACAATTTGACCTTGACAAGAAACAGTGGCAAATAAATGAAAAAAATTACTTGAAAAGTGCCTAGTCTCAAGGGTATTGTAAGAGAGCGCAGATGAAATAGTCCATCAACGTACCTACCTGTAAATAGGGACACGGTAGCGGGGAAATGAATAATGTCCCTGGACTATGCCGGGTGGTAGTCGGGGAACAGGGACGGGTAAATTAATTAATCCCTATCTCTCTCCTCCCGAGGTGTAGCCGAGGGCAATAAACATTTCACAGTTTCATGGCTGCTGGTTATTGTGTATGCTTCTCAAAGTGTAAGGAAAACCACACCACGACTGACTGTTGTGATGTAGTAAGAAAACAAAGTGTTGAAATTTTGATCCATGACATGCGATTTTAAAGAAAAGTGATTTATTTTTGGTATACAGTGCATTTTGCTACAAGTGATAAAGTGTATTAAATTAAATTATTAGGCTAAATAAGGAGGTAGCATGACACCCCAAAATTAAATAACGAAAATGCTTTTGGCCGCGAAAATCTAAAAATATATCTAAAATTATTACGTAGTTATAGATGGAAAGGATGAAATATCAAAAGGTTATTTCGCCTGAGATAACAGTTCTTTAAACTTAGCTAATTAACGCATGATTAATAATATAAAAGGGAAGAAAGTGTGTAAAGAGATGAAGAGAAATTTTGAAATCAAGAATTATACGTTCACGATTTTATTCTCAGTTAGCATGGAACCGTATACAATAGATGACCAACCTCTTTGGCTGGATAACAATGTATATATCTTTTCATGAAATATTTTTGTCTCTTTCTAATTAGTAAGGTTTTAACATACACGGCCGTTTATCAATTGAATAAAATATTCACGACGTTTTTTGGTAAGTAAATATGTTCAACACATTTTTTTAACAGTAACTATCATTTGCGAAAATATCTCATTGTGTTGATTTGACAAGCTCTGCGTCACATCACCTGAATGTGATAGACTGCCTTGTTGCATAATGTATAATGAGAAATTCATTGCGGAATCTGCGCCACCTGGAACTGAATTATTCACCACAGATACTGCTGTCCCACATTAAACATACTACATACAACATACTTCCAACTACTAACTGCCTGCCCTTCCCTGAACAGTTACAGGTAAATAAGTGCATCTGCTGCCAGTTAATCATTACTTGAATAAATAGTGTTGGTTTCACCTGTGTTCTTAATGCTGCTAATATTCGTTAATAATTAATACAGAACAGCGGCGATGAACATTCATTCAAGTACTTATAGAACGAGTACATATTGTACATATACAACATGTAAAACCTATTGCCTTGTTTAAATTGAGGGTAATAAAGCTCCTGGCATGCTTTTCTAGCTGGTAGCTTTTTAAATTCGAATACGAACAGGGTTTGATACTATAAACTCTGATAAATCTTCTAGTAACCTACCAAAAAAATGCAAAAGTGAGAACAGGGACATGTTGATTGTTCAGTATTCAAAGGATATACCTAATTGAATGCTTTTATTTTTTTAAAATTAACTCCACACGGGAGGCCCTAGGAAAAATGACTTCATTTATGTCATCTTGGAGGGTCTTTTTGAGGAGAGGAAAAGTGAACATTGATTTTGGAGAGATGGGAGAAGAGGAAGAAGGAAACACAGAGGTCGTCAAATCATTCCACAGCCGAACTGTTGAACTCAAGAACGAGTCCGTACAGTAGAAACGGCCCGTTCATGTGACAAGTCAACCGTGTACATAATATGTTGGGCGCGCGTTTAGCGATGTTTCCCGACTATGCACCGATGCCGAAAGGATCAATGACGCTAGTTCCTAGGAGAATCTTCCATTATTTTACCAGTAGAACAAGGAAAGCTGTCAAGCCCGTTACCCTACCGCCCGTTTTTGTATAGTCAAGGGTTTTTTCAGGTATTTAGGGGTTCCAGATCGGAGGGGATTACCAAATTCATACATGCAATAATACTAAAATGTATTGTGGTTATTACGATTATGAGTTTTTTTTCTACATGAGCTCCACACAAGAGGCCCTGAGGAAAATAATTTCCCTCAGGGCCTATTTCATCTTTGAGGATGCTGTGTGGAGGGATGTTGTGTGGAGTTTATTATAACCATTATGTATTTATGTTCACTATATTTATTTTTTGTATTTATATGTATATTAGTGTTTAAATATCTACTGTTCGCAGACGCAATATAGTTTGTTTCATGTTTCAACAGATTTCAAAAAATGTATTTGATCTCAACAGAAGTCGGATAGTACTAATTTCTAAATCATGGATCATAATATCATTTTACAGGATGGCCTTCAAACAGGTCGGAACAAATAAATAGGGCATTAAAAATATGGTATTATTTTTCCAGCATCAGCGTGTTGAAAACATCAAATGAGAATTAGTTCTCCCTTGTGCCACGTCGTAAATCTCGTCCATTATAACGAAACGTTAGCATGTGTCAAGTTACGCCAGTCCCCCGTTCGCCATCCACCATCCGCCATGTGTCATATTGAGTTACGTCCCGACCTAACGAATTAAATCCCGAATGCGGGCGACGGATATGTAGGCACAGCTTTTTTCTCGTAGTCGAGGTTTTTATGTGTTACAATACCTACGGCATTTTCTACATTCCATATACTTTGATTATTGTCGGAAATCCACCTCAATTATTGTATTTGTCAACCAAACATCCACATTTTATGAGTTGCGTGATTTACAATACTTTTTAAAGTGAAAACTTCTTAGCACCGTTTTGATTTCAAACTCGATGAAACGAAAAAGCTACTCTAAAAAGAGACACATACATCTGTAGGATTTAGTCTGCGAGAGAATGAGATAGAATATTCGGTTTCCTCTTTGTGCGGTCTTTCTTAGCCTCCCCACCCTTGTGTACTTTACTTTTCGGAAGGTTTCATTTCTATGGCGTGTGAACTGCATACAAATTTATTAATTAAACTTTCACACGTCGTAATCTTTCTCAGGGTTTCATAAAAACATATTTTTTTATGCAAATACCGCACAAGTGTCCCATCTTTTTTTATTTTTTTAATATGAATACCGCACAAGCGTCCCAACTGCTCCCGTTTGGAGCCAGTGAGACTACGGAATCCCCAATTGGGGTATGTTGTGAGGCTGAAGGTATAGGGGAGGGGAAGGAGAAGGGGAAGAGGAAGGCGGGAAGTACCTGGCTGTTCAGATCTGGTCACCAAACACGGCTAAAGCCATTTCAAGCAACGTTTCAATTCTGAATGGTGGTCTTATACCAGGGCGATACTGAGAATATCTTCCACTCTGGAACGTGCCGCAAATATACTATATATTATTTTAAATGAATAAATTGTGAAACCAAACAAGTTAATCAAATTAAATTTATTAATATAACTCGGAATAACACTTTATTAGCTACCTAACAGAGAGGTATTCAAACAAAGTTATTTTATTGTAATTATTACGGTACATGGAAAACAAAGAAAAGTGAAGGAGAATATCAAATTTGGTGGGTGGGGAGAGGTATGTAAGAGACAGGGGTAAAAGTAAGTGTTGGTGAATTTAAAAAAACCCTCACGGAAAAAATAATATTTATTCAATGTAGTGAGAACGAAAGCAAGATACGTAGAAAATACTGCTTGAAAAAGAAAATGTTTTCCACGAGAATTAGCACAAAAGAAAATAAATTACTTTGAATTTAGAAATGGGTACACATAATTTAATCATGAATAGATTATTTTATTATTTAGAAAAATAAGTTTGATTCAAAATTAAATGTTAAAACTCATTACAAGAAAAAACTGACCCTACGTTACCCTAAAATACTTAATTTAATGAACTTTGCGAATAATATCCTACTTATATTACGTTACCCTAAAATACTTAATTAAATGAACTTTACGAATATATTATCTACTTATATTTTAATCTTTATGCCAAATTTATTCAAATGGATATCAGGAAATTGGAGGGGACCCCACCACTTTCCCACGGCGTTATAAGGAAACATATGGTTTCCTCCTTCACCGCACACGTCAAGACTCTACTTTTTTATTGAACGAAGCTACATTTATTTGATCGACTCTAGACCCTCCAATGTCCATGCATACGGGTTTATTAAGCAGTATGCAAGTACTTCCATTAAAATAATACAAAAAAAAGAAATAAAATTGGCAGCCCGTGGAATAACTCTTCTGAAATCCATAAAATTAAATATATAAAGATAATGATGTTAGTAAAAATAAAAAGAAAAACAAGAGCTGCACCTGGTTAAGGAAGCCTGGAATATTGGATATCGGGAAAAGCATTTTAAACACCTGCTAAACAAATTGCGCCTACCCAACGCGGTAATTTTCTCATTTTAACTTTTAAAACAGTGAAAATACGAGCCACCCCTAGCCACAACCCACAATCATCCACCAATGCCATTAAAATTTCAAATCCCGGCTAGTGGTGGTTTTCCCAGTGGGGGGGGGAGGATTACCCTATATGGAAAAAATGCAATTACAGTGTTTTTCATTCGTTTATTGGTGAATTGGATTGGCTCGGGGACAAATCGAATGAGTTTTATCTTGCGCAATAAATAATTTTGTAAATACTCATTTGCGTTGTTAGTTTTATTCTCCTGATAGAGAAATTTGCATTTATCGAATGAAAAATACGCAATTGTTTATTTGTGATCTACTTTGTTTCATCATATGACTAACGTTAAAAATAGCATATTTTTATTACGTTACAGCGTATGGTAAATACGGGTTCTCGTTATTCTGTTTGTATTTCATTGGAGAACCTACAATTTGTTATGTCCCATGTGGGTTGGTGTGCAATGGATCATTATTTAAATAAAATTAATGTTAATTGAGTTGTGTATGTTTGACGATATTTTTGGTTCCTACGCAAAGACTGTTGAAGACGAAGTGCATGGATCTAAACTCAAATCAATTTATATTGGTCATTGTACACGTATGGAGAAAATTACAGAAATTTGACAGCCGATAACGCACAACGGACGCCTTACGATATCCGACGGATTTTGCCTTTTTGTATTAATTGTCTCGTAACGCTGACTACCCTTCAGGGCAGATGTGTAATGATGGTATGAGATGTGATGACACAGTAACGCTTTCCGAAATGTTGGCTAAAGAAGGAGGTAGCGCAAGACGGCATAATATCCCAAAAATAAATCACGATGCATTAATAAATAAATGGGCTGTTCTTCCTTTTAACCTACATAAAGTTGTCTCCACCAGTTAGTGGAGAAAAAACAGAATTACCAATATTATTATTTTATAATTACTTTAAAATCTACTGTACTAAAGACGTAACGACTGTGTGCGTTTTAAAAAACTATGTGTTTATATTTTTTTAGTAAAAATTACGTTACAGAGTTGTAACTCCTAGTGATAGAAGTGTATTATTCATATATTCTATAATGTTACAAAAAAGATATGACGACATAAAGTATAACACTAATTTTAAACTCTAAAAAGTGTAATCTAACAAGTAACAGCGATTATTATTTTTAATGATGTTTAATAAAATATTTTTAAAAAATCTCAAAAACTTGTCTCCTATAAATTTTACGTCGTACAACAATTCTGTCACGTGGGTTGTCATTCTAAATAGGTATACACGCAGCTCGTGTTTGTCACTCCCAAAAGGCATTTCCTTTCCCTTGCTGCAATTTCCCCTCTGAGATCCAGAGAGAATCATTTATATTAAAAACAGATGTGAAAGACAGAGTTGTGGAAATGTGACAGAGTGGTCAAAGTTATGTAGGTTAAAAAGAACAACCCAAATCACAAATCATGTCTTACCCAGATAGGGATAAAATTTGTTTTTTTTTTTCCGAAAGAACTAATCTGATAAACATATTAACAAAGCAAGAGAAAATAGAACGATAATTCTGTGGAAAACAGAGACGCATTAATATAAATATCATACTTAGTCGGTTCATCTGAAGTAGGTGTTAAGAGGAGTTTTAATAATCTGCTGATTCAACGGTCGTATACATTTTTTACACCCTCCATAAACCTCGCGGTGAAAGTTTTCCTCATTTTCCGAGAAAACATCTCGTACATAAAAACAATACAATGGAAAAGTTCCGCACAAAAGAAAATTGTGCAAAGTCTCCCCTAACTCCGATGCCCGTTAAATGTCTTGAAAAATTACCCGGCGAAAGTATTACCAGTATTCAGAAAATCTCCCATCATAATCTTTCACGCCGAAATAATGCTCCCAGAAAGAATGTTAAACAGAAAACAGCACAGAATTATATTAAAAGTGGGTTTTGTTTCGCAAATGGGATTACTTGCAAGTGTTGCGAAAAATTTTCACGCGATATTTCATTGAAGTAGAAAACCTAAGAAAATATTTCTTTATTCCGGTCCTAGTAGAAATCATTTTCATAAACAAATGAATAAATTATACACATTGTGGGTAACAAAGCTAATGGTTAATGCATAAATATAATCGAATAGTATTAATACGTCTGCGTCTGCATGGTTGAATTTCAGAACCCAGTTTCGAGTGCATGTTGATGCCACGACGAACGCGTCGCGCCACAAATAAAATCTGTGTAAGTGGAATTTCAAACAAAGCTACCATTGTAATTCAGTTTTAAATTCAAGAATTCGTCACAAGATGTCGCAGCAGATCGGATGGGATCGTGTCCACCCTAGGTATAAGTGCTACGAATTGGTTAATATTTAGTATCTCTCCGGTAATACATAGTTGTATAACGGTTACATATTACGTATGACGTCATTGCCTGTCTCGGTTACATTGTGCCGGTGACTATCACTCGACGACAGTGGATCCGAGGAACGGGCTATTTTTGAAACCAGTTCCTATTGGATTTATAAAATGGTCACCAACACTAACTGGGCGAAGCCGAACCAAAAGTCGCCCACAGGGCCTAGCAGTTAAAAACCCGCTCCGCAGGTTATTTAATTATTCTTCGTTCGTTTTTTTACACTTGGACCCTACACTTTTTTACGAGATGACTACATTATGTTTAAAATGGGATGAGTGGTTACACGAGTCGTACTTATATTAAATTTGGGGTGACCTGACCGTTGAACCTCCGAAATTATAATAATAATAAAATTATATTTTTTTGTGTGTTATTTACCAAATTCAAAAATCAAATTGACTTCCAAAATACCTTTAATCATATATTGAATTTATTTTGTGTCGTTGTTTTGGAATTTTTTTGGACTTGGACCGTCTGGAGCCAGTGAGACTATGGCATCCCCAATCGGGGTGTGTTGGAGGCTGAAGTTAACGGGGAGGAGGAACGTAAGGAAATACCTGGATATTCAGATCTGGTCACCAAACACAGCTAAAGCCATTTCAAGAAATCAAGCAATGCATTTGAATCAGAATATATTTTATACTTTTGTTATTCGGCGATACATCCTCTCTGCTCCCCCTTCGGGGAAACTTTGTTATATTTTGTGCATGTAGGCATACTGTGTTTTCCCCAGTCAACTTCATATTGTATATAAGTATGTCGGTCCTAACTGTCATGGAACCAAATTTCGATATTTGGGCAGAGGCTTTTTTGTCGGGATCCCTGAAAAGTTTCCCTTAGTAGAAGGCATTCGTAGAAATAATCTTATATTATTAGATCATCCCAATAAAGTCCCATTGTGTTCTTCGTCAAAGTAATCACTACAACTTAACCAAAATCACAGAGGGGTTAACCCGGGCATGTTAACAAAGGCCCCTTTACCCACTAGTTTCAAATTAAACCAAAGTTGTCACAGAAGATGTAGCACCCTAATAAGCAACTAGTTAAATAATGCATGCGGTAGAACTTACCTTCCAGGTGAGATCTGAGACTAGTCTAGGTGCTGAAATACTTGTGTATGATTAACCTGTACTGCACTACTCTGCAAGTTTGTACACAAAGGGAAGCTCTATGGCTTTTATGCGATACAATGAATGCTTGGAAAGATATATTGTATCGTAAAATGGGAGCACTGCCAATAATAAAATGGTTCAGAAAATTGTATCAATGTTGTATTTATTGCTAGTGGAATTGCTTAGGTTATTTTTATTGCACGTTAAAATTTTAATAAATATCTTTGTATCAGTGCTTTATTGCGACCACAATTAAATAGCGGAGTGGTGAGAACTTTTGCGGTTCTAAATCCGGTATATCGGACGAGCTGAATCAATTATGTTTTGTGTTATTAATAGATAGATAACAAGTTCTCAATTTTTTATGGCGACATATTCTTTGATAAATTTTTTATCATATCTATGTACTGTATCTATGATACTATAATATCCTATCAATCCATATCACGCATCCTCAAATGTGAGACTGATGCAATTAATGTTAATGAATCGGCCTTTAAGACATTTAAAAATAATGTCCTTTGTTCAACTCTGTGAGGAGATACAAATGATCTTCTCTATTAAAATAATTATCCCTGTTGAACACACGTAGGAAATTTAATGTACATGCTTAATAAATAGAGAAGTGACTGGTATACTGACCCTCATAGAATTTGTTCAAAAACTCAAAATAAAAATTATAATAAAAAAAACCTCCAGACTTCCCCACTGAACACATATTCGAAAAATTCACAGTCCCAACATTTAAAATCTTATTTGTGAAAATTTCAATCGTACAAATTATAAAAGAAAAAGATAAATACTCATTCATAACTGAAAATCGTACTAGACTTAAACATGTATTTGTATGCCCCAAACTAAACACTTCTTTTGCCCAACATACACACCAAGGGAAATACTTCTTTGATAACCTACCAGTAGAAATCAGAAGCATTAATGACAAAAAAACAATTGTTGAACTCTATCAAAAAGCATTTTAGAGAAATCATCAACGGAAGACTGCTCCCCTTATTTCCACATGAATGTCACATTAAAAATTGTACTTATTTTTCTTCTTACGGAATGCATTTTTTGGATTTTTTTTTTACATGAGCTCCACACAGGAGGCCCTGAAGAAAACGATTTCCCTCGCCTGTGTTATCTTTGGGGATGCTGTGTGGAGAATTTTTTTTATGGAAAAGGAGGAGAGGAGAGTTCTGGGAAGGAAAAGGGTTTAAGGGGTGGGTAGGAATCTGGAGTTCAGTGTGTCCTGGTCATCCGCCTCCAAGACCTAGACAAACCTTACTCCGTGAACACGGGCACCCCTGCTAAATCACCAAACGTAGCGAACCACTTGGGGTGACCTATGGCAGATGTGTTGGTTATCCAATAAAGGTTCCCGGGGCGGCGGTACCCATTCCCGCCTCCCAAATCGTGTGTCTATGGATGTCTGTCTTTTAGTTAAAGGGTCTTGATTTGCGATGTGATTGTATTAACTGTACCTATATATGCGAAAAACGTGATTGTATTAATTGTATATATATAAAATATAAACTCTTCTTCCATCCACAGGCAAAATGCTTTTAATGGAAGATCTGTAATACTGTAATATGTACCATTTTTATATAAATAAAATAAAATAAAAAAGTAGTCTGAAAGGTCTGAATCTCTTGTCGGTTGGAATGGATTTTAGTGAACTTTGCACAAATGAATTCAGCAAAATAGGTAAATAAATAATAAATTCATCAATTTTGGGTCATGCTATAATTATATTTCATATACGATCACCAAACACGACGCAGATTTCGAGCAACCAACGTTTAGATTCTGAATGAGGGTCTTTCACCTGGGCGATACTGAGAGTATCTAATACTCTGGTTGCAAAAGATTTTGGATAAGTCCCCAAGAAAAGCTTTCCTTTTAAAGTTGAGGAGGTTCATGTGAAAATCCAGTCTGAGGCTAAAAAACATTTTTTTTGAAACACGTCATTGTTTTAACAAATTAACCCCATTTATTACTTTACTGCGGTGGCTTTGGTGGAGATAAACCCGGTGACAGAAAATCATAAATCACTGAAAAATCCCGGATGAATAATGTACATCGAAACAACATACGATTTTCTTTCATTATTTGACGGCGTACGCTAATTCCCTCGATAACCCGACGGTTTTAATTATAAATAAATATATTTTTGTCTTTGGTATGGTAATCGCAATATGGGAACCATAATGTAATACCGGCCGTGATAATAATGAGTGGGCATCGCGTTTGGGTCCCACCCCGGCGTCGCGTGTTCGATTCCTCGGCTGGATAATCTTCCATTTTCGGCTCACTGTTGTGATAGTGGGAGATTTTCAAATATTGTTGGGTTAATAGTAGGTAATCCGGGAATGTTTCTCTTAAAAAAAAAATATATATATATATATACACTGCGTGATAAACTTTTATTTAAGGTTTTTATTTTTTTACAGTAGCTCCATATAGGCCTAGAGGAAAAAAGAATTCTCTCAGGGCCTACGCCATCTTTGGGGATACTGTATGTTTGTATAGTATTTTTAGGGGAAGGGAGGAGTGGAAGTTCTGGGAAGGAAAAATGTGGGAGGGGTGGGTATGATACGTCCACATCCCCCCCCACTGAGGTGCAAGGCGATGGGTCGAGAGATTCCGGCCGGAGAGGTCTATGTTAGGTCTCCCTCAATCAGTCTCTCCCGATACGGCCCACCACGCAGTAGGTGTGCAAACGCCTTCGCCGCCGAGACAGAGACAAACCCCATCCTACGAACTCGGGCACGCCTGCTAAGTCACCAAACGCAGCGAACCACTTGAGGTGACCTATGGCAGGGGTATTGGTGATCCAATAAATGGTTCCCGGAGCGGCGGTACACATATCCGCCTCCCAAAATGAAATGCAATAACAAACGAAACTAGCACGTTTTATCAAGTTTTTTTAATGTCAACATTCCTTTTATTTACGATTTGCATACTACCACAAATAATAATTAATTATAATTACAAATTAATATAAATTCAACTTAAATTTCTTAAATTTCAACTTTGGTCCGGACGAAGGAGGCGCTCTTAGAAAAGCG
This sequence comes from Glyphotaelius pellucidus, assembly GCA_936435175.1. Taxonomy (NCBI): domain Eukaryota; kingdom Metazoa; phylum Arthropoda; class Insecta; order Trichoptera; family Limnephilidae; genus Glyphotaelius; species Glyphotaelius pellucidus. Next base: position 37,735,480 of record OW386545.1, on the reverse strand, counting down.
GTCAACAGTTTAAAATTACAAAACCTCAAGGAAGGGTTGTTGCACAGAAATTCAAACGTAACATTGTCATCAAATGGCCATTCAGCGCATTTTTTTTTGACAGTTGAAAAGTCCCAGTTAAATGCCAAATCGAAGTCCGTTTCAGCGAACAATTTATCGGCTTAATGCTATTTGATAGAAAGCTGAAACGCACAAATCAACATTTAATGGGGATTTTTCAAATGTCAAAAAACAAAATGGCATTGAATGGCCATTTGATGACAATCTTACAGTTAAATTTCTGTAAAAAAACTGGCCCTTAATGTAAACTGAGTTTACAGCACTAGAAAGTGCGGTATTTTCTAACAAAGCTACGCAAAAGTTAAATAAATGAATTGTTGTTGGTAGATCAACAATATTTAATTGGAAAAAGAAATATTTTTTTTTCGTTTGAATAGATTTCGCTATTTTCCACAATAAATCGTGGTTGGTAATTTATAGCAATTGGACAGTTTCCACGGGTCAAGTTAATTGTTGGGTTTCGTTTAGGATCTCAGCTTTCAGGATTTAAACTTTGGGGAACTTGGTAATCGGGAAGTTGCCCTTTCGGGAAGTTGGTTACTTGAGATTTAAGCGTTTGTGAAGTTTGGGAACATGAAACCCAAACGTCTTCAAATATATGTATTTAAATAAACATTTTTTCTCTCTAAATCTTAACCGAATAAATTAAGAAATATTGCACTCCCGCCAAAACAAATGTTTTTTTTAAACATTATATTGTATTTTGTATATCTATTCTTTAAATGTTAGGATGCATTTATGAGTGATCTGAGTATACGTATTGAACCAGATAGAGGGTACATTTTTATATATAATTAGTTTCAATTTGGAAGGCGGGTTTGGGTACCGCCGCCCCGGGAATCATTTATTGGATAATCTCTGCTATAGGTCACCCCTAGTGGTTCGCTATGTTTGGTGACTTAGCAGGGGTGCCCGGTAGCTATGTTTGTCCGGATCTTGGCGGCAGATGTGTCTGCCCACCAACAGTGTGGCAGGCTGGATTGGGAGAGACTGGTTGAGGGAGAACTTTTGACCTCTCCAGCAGGATTCTCTCGGAACATCGCCCTGCATCGCAGTGGAAAGGATGGACACATTGACCCCCAGATTCCTACCCACGCCTCATACCTTTTTCCTTCCCAGAACTTCCTCCCATTCCTTCTGAAAATACCCTCCACACAGCATCCCCAAAGATGACACAGGCGCTGAGTGGAATTATTTTCTTTAGGGCCTCCTGTGTGGAGCTAACGTAAAAAAAAAATCTATTGGTGAATAGAATAGGTTAATTTTGCTACTCGGTTACGCTATTTCAGCACTCTCTTCTCATTGAACAATAGTTAAATTACCAACTGTCATCGTTTTGTCAAAGATATTTGCGACAAAAAACATGAATATCATTTCCATTTGAGTGGTTTTTTAGGTTTAAGAGATTCATCCGTTTTGCCTTTTATATTTTTATGTGTCTTGTTCTGTTTCATGTTTTATTTAATTTTATTAGCAATATCTTCTTTTTCGTTTAAGTTTAGCGCTTCCAAAAGGGCCAAATAAAGTTACTAAAATCATTTGTTTCTGTAATAACGTAATATTCGAACATTTCATTAGTGTTTTAGAAAGTTCATGAGCCGTTCGCCTATTTAGGCTGCGTATAAACAAGAAAAAAAAATGAATCAGCCGAACCACGAATTATGAGAAGGAACGAAGCAACCGCAAGTGACGTTTCGCGCTGTTTGCGGTTGTTTCGTTCCTACCCATAATTCGTGGTTCAGCTCGCACGCATTTTCTTCTGTTTGTACGCAACATTTAGTATTTAGAAAACTGGAGTTTAATACGGTTTATTTACGAAAATTTAAATATTTTTAAGGGTATGCAAATATTTTACGAAATGGGGGTTGAAACAGCTTGCAAAAGTTTTAATAAAATCTCGTAATAAATTTTTTTGTGGCCGTCCGGCGCTACGTGAGCAGAGTGATTTATTTCACCCGTCATTTTTGACGGAATTCAAGAAAAATAAGTCTAACTTGAAATCAGAATTCTGCAAAATAGATTTATAAGCGTTTTGCATAGTTTCAAGTCAAAATTCGACATTTCTCGACAATTCGGCTCTCTGTCCCATCCAATCGATACATGTTCCACTTCAGCTACTTTGCTTTTAGTGTCTGGCACACGGAAAATCCATTCAGAACTCCAAACCTTATCTGTTCACAGTTTGAAGTCGGTGTGAATGGTCAGTATTTAAAGTTGACCGGACGTCGGGCCTTTCACGGGGAGGAAGCGATCCGAACTTCAGGCACATCCGGTCCACCACGCGGCTAACTTCACGGCGGATGTGACGTCATACCAATCGCATCCTGGAATAGTTAAGGCTGTTTTCCCAGGAACGATGCACGCTAGGTGCAAGTGACGCGCAGCAGTTGGATGCACCGCTGAAACCAAAGATATAAAGCCGGACCTGCGGGAGAGCTTTTAACTTTCACCAAACATTTTAGTTGTTTAGCGGATTGGCTATTTCAGAGCTAAGTTTAAATGCAAACCAGCTTTGATGCTCATTAGTGAATTTCTCAACAAAATATCTGCAGTACAAGGAATTGATATCAAAACCGGCCAATGGAATTGGAATGAGAATTATACTGAAGAAAAATAGATAAATATGCGAAGCCAATTAAATTTTTAAGGAATTAAGTCATATTAGTTATAAATCATTTAAAGAGACTTTTTACTTCAACTTTATTTACTTCAAATATATTATACTATATTTTTAATTCCCTAAATTCTGAAAAAAAGAAAGCCTGCAGCACAAACATACACACATGGGACAAGAAAATTTAATCAAATTAGACTTTACAAAATCCTTCAAAAAAATTCTCAATCAAATACCGTTATTTAAGGATTACATTATAAAAAGTGTAGTGAAAATTAAACACTATTTTAAAACTGTAAAAAATACATAAATTAATGTAAGAACGAGTAATTATGCACTATGCGTAAGAACACAACCATAATATCGTTATAACTTTAATTAAGGACTAATTGATCCTAAGAATACAAATAAATATGGACAAAGAACGGCAAATACGATTTTTTTATTATTGTAACCCATTAGTCACATAATTATCTTTCGGTTTTTTCCATTACTTGTGTACTTATGTTAATGTATTTTATGGCCGTCAATGTATTTATTATATTTGTATCATGTTGTCTCCCTCTATAGTTTTGATTATATATAAGCACACACTTTGTACTTATTGTTAAGTATTAATTTGTTCCCTGAAGATGCTTGATTAAAGCGAAACCGGTCGGTTCATAAATTGATAAATCTCGTGGTTTTAAACAAAAAAGTATTTTATTAGGTATGAAAAGAGTTTATATCACTGATTGAATAATTAAAAATTAGAAGATTATTCATGAAAAAATTATAGAAGCAAATGTACACAATTAACTTAAGTATATTATCGTCAAAAGTTAATAACTTCTTATACGTGCTAATTACGTATTTATGTAAATTAACGTAATCCTTTCCTGGACCAAGTTCCCAGCTATCTTAACCAAAACTCTCCCTTGCCAGGAAACTAGGAAGGTCTAGGAACAATAATGTTAACCAGCAGAATATAAGGCCGCTGCATGCATATTAATGGAGTTAGCGCAAATTGGCCGCTCCCAGCCCGGTTAGTTCGCCCGGCGGAGGTTATGGGATGTTACGTCTAGTTACTTGTAAATAGTTACCCGTTACCACCTCACCTCTCACCGTTATGCACTCCTGGTAGATTAATCAAACACCTTGTTCACTTGTGTTGATTACACAGGGGCTTTGCTGCTGATTCGAGGATTATACAACAAAATAAATACGTGAAATTTAGGTACGTCTAGTTTTCTTGAGTTACAACCACACCCTTCTCGGCGCTCTGCACTCCTTGTATGATAATCAAACGCCTTGTTCGCTCGTGTTCAAAACACTGTGCTCTTACTACAGTGACTAGACATGTTATTTGTTTGTGATGAGTATTAGAATACAAAAATAAATATGTGATTTTACGTCTAGTTATTCACCGCACCCCTTTGTAGCTCTGTACTCCCGATACCCCTGGAATATAAATACCTTGTTTTCCTATATTCGTAGCATTGCTCTATCGTAGGGAATGAATAACAGGTTAGTTGCAGGTATTAAATAATATTATAATGTAAAATTGAATATGTGATTTTATGTCCACTAATCCACCGCACCTCTTTGTAACTCTGTACTCCCGATACTCTGGTATATTGTATTAAAAACCTGGTTTTCCTGCATTCATAGAACAGCCCTCTCATGATGGCGAATAACAGGTTGCTCATTTTAAGTATTAGAATGTAAAAATAAATATGTGATTTTACGTCTGGTTATCCACCGCACCTCTCTGTAGCTCTGTACTCCCGATACGAATATTGAATTAAAAACCTTGTTTTCCTGCATTCGTAGACCTGCGCTCTCATGATGGTGAATAACAGGCTAGTTGCTCGTGTTAAGTATTAGAATGTAAAAATAAAATATGATTTTACGTCTGGTTATCCACCGCACCCTTTCGGAGCTCTGTACTCCCGATACCTCTGGAATATAAACACCTTATTTTCCTACATTCGTAGCACTGTGATATCGTGGGGGTGAATAATTGTGTTAAATATTAGAATGTACAGAGAAATATGTGATTTTCCGTCTAGTTATCCACCGCCCCCTTTTGGAGCTCTGTACTCCTGATACTCAGGTATATTGTATTCAAACACCTTGTTTTTACTATGCTTTCATGGCGGTGAATAACAAGCAAGTTGCTAGTGTTAAGAATTAGAACGTCCATATAAAATTACGTCCATGTGAAATTATGTCTAGACTTCTATATCAGAGGTTCCCACATCCTCTGGCTCACCACCCTCTTTCCGAGTATATTTTTCTTCACTGTCCCCCCTCACCACATCTTCTTCATTAAAAAAGTATGACAGCGTATTATACGGAAAAAAGCGGCTTAGGCGAAAACATTTTAAAACAAAAACTGCATGTTTTGAAATATCACGATAAACATGTTAATAGCGTGGTAGTTATTATTTATATATACTGGGTTTTACAGATGTTCGCACTTACGTGAGAACAATCCAGTTATAAAACTCAGTTATTACACAATTACAAAAATCTACAATTACATACAATTAAATACAGATACGTACGTAGAAAAACAAAAACATCACAAATAAAAATACAGAATTATACAAGCTCTCTCAAGTAACACATTACAATGAGTGGCAAGAGATATAGGAAATACGCGAGGCATGGCATGGCATGGCAGGCATCGACACAGTATAATAAATTAGTAGTATTTTTTAACAGCGCTAGAACCTTTTTTTTGATTCCGTACAAATTATCGACGAAAATATCTACTTCAACACACTCTGTCTTGTTATATAGTCGATACATATGGGTCAGAGGGCTAAAGTAGGCTATATTATTAAATGTATTCAGTTGCGGGTTCGATTCTTTTATTAGTTTAGACCTCCGTCATTGTACAAACCACGTTTTCCACCCATAACAATGTGAGAGGATGGGTTTAGAAATTAAGTTTTCGAAATTAGAAATATTTTTTTTAAACAATTTTATCAAAAAAAAAAAACACTATTACTCTATCAATAATATCAATCACTAATTGAACGGTACAAATGCAAAATTCTTGCAATGGTGAAACTACGACTTTTTTTTACTTTAGCTCCACACAGGAAGCCCTGAGGAAAATAATTTCCCTCAGGGTCTGTGTAATCTTTGGGGATGCTGTTTGGAGGGTTTTTTTTACGGGAAGGCAGAAGAGGAAGTTCTGGGAAGGAAATAGGTATGAGGGGTGGGTAGAAATCTGAGGGTCAGTGTGTTCAAAAGCGATGGACGTATGAATCCATCCCTTCAACTGCGGTGCGAGGGATTCTGGCAAGAGCGGTTAATAGACCTCCTCAACCAGTCTCTCTCGATCCGATCGGCAGCCAAGATCTTGACAAACCTCACCCCATGAACCCAGGCACCTCTGCTTAGTCACCAAACGTAGCGAATCATTTGGATGACTTATGGCAGGGATGGTTGGTTATCCATTAAATGGTTCCCGGGGCGGCGGTACCCACACGCGCCTCACAAAAAGACTTATTTGAATTCTCCTGACCGCTATATAAAGGTGACTAGACATTGTAGACATGCTAGTTGCTTATGATATTGGAATACCAAAAAAGAAAAGTTAGGACGACCAGATATCAAAGGGGACAAATATGCAATCGAGACTTTTATACTGTAGATATTGTGGTCCAAAATAATATTTTTAGTTCATTATTTGTTAGCTCCTCTTTTGGCCGCCGGCCCAGAAAATTTTCCGGTGAGTTCACATTTTATTTACTTTCCGTGAACATCAAATTAGCGTTTTGACAAATAATGTCAGAAATTCATTTCCTTGCAAAACAGTGACACTGCTTTTAACGAAAAGGTTTATCAAACATAATATGGAACGCAGTGTTGGTGAATGGGTAAGTTGGTGTATATTCCTATAAATATTCCTGCGTAATGCGTAACATTATTCAAGTTCAATGAACTGTTAATTTTCAAAATTGGAACTACTCATTGTAATTGCTTATAAGTAAGTAGGTAGGTACCAAAATTATTTTTTGAATTAATATTTTTTTTTTGGAATGCGCATTTGCTTTGTTTACATATTTGACATATGCTCACGTACTTAATATGGTGAGAACGAGCGTGGTTCTCTGAACTAGATACTTAAGGGGCCATTTCATATATATATTATTTGAAAGGCTTTCCTTTTCATAAGTGGTGCTACAATTTATGTTTAATTAGTATGATTGTTTGATTTACTTATTTATTTTATTTTATTTATTTATTTAAACGCCCGTAGGGCTTTTACATATAGTGCAATACATGTTTTTGACAAAATACAGGAAATAACATAAAATAAAAGAAACAAAATATAGGTAACATAAAATATAAGAGTTGACACAAAGTAGGTAAAATAGAATATAAGATAAGTATAAATAGAGGTAAAGATATTTTATGAAGTAGAAAGAAATAGTTGGCACATACGTCGTTTGAAGTTTGACAAATTAAAATTTTTAAATATTTGTTACCAAGACTGTCTAAACGCTGTATTGGAGATTCAAACTATAGTTGGAATGAGATAAATGTATATGAGATGTTAATTTTTGTCTAGTGTTCGGTAGGTACATGAAGATTTATTAATTGCAGGAGTTGACAATAATCGATTTTAGAGTTTCATAATTTTAATAAAAAGGTTAGGTCGTTTATTTTTCGCCTGTTTTCTAGTGTTGGAATATTTAAAACATTCATTAAGAACGGGTAATTTATATGCTCTAACTTATAATGTGTCTTGTATTTTTCTACTGTCATTGGATAGATATCGTAATTTTAAAAGTTTATTAACATCCGAAGGGTAAATATCTTTATTAGAAAGGCAATGCTTCTGAGACGAATATCTTTTTATTAATACTTTCGGCTTTACAAATTCTACAATAATTATGATTATATGTACAAGTGACTTCATAATTCGTGCAAATGGTAATAAGTTCAGATAGTAGGAATGCGGATGCAATTTTTTTCCGCAATTTGAAAAAACCTTTTCTAATTTCAAGATCCATTACATAAATAAGCTTTTAAATTAATGTCAGCTCTTCCGATTTCAACTTAGACTTTCTTTACCATCCACTTTCAAAATATATTTCTCCCTCAGATTTGTTTCCCCATATTCGTGCCTGCTCACATGCTGATACGCCGAATTCCCTTTACCTTTAAATATAGCTTAAAACTTTCCCGAGTCTGAAATTCAATAGTAAATTTCACGAGCCCAGACTTTTAGGGAAAATAATACGATGTGACGGTAAAACACTGATTCATTTCGGGTTTTTAAATTTATTATTTCATTAAAAACAGTAACTAATAACTAACGAAATAAGCAGTTTCTGCTGGGGTAGGCAGAGAGGACCAACCGCCAAACAACCCAGTCTTGGCATACACTCCTTCACACTCATACCCCATTCACACGCAATCGTACTCCGATATTTCTTTTATTACTCTGATTCTTGACATGGCCCGACTCAATTATCCGATTCACTTGATCGTGCCAAGTCTTTCTCAGGCGTTCCAGACTTCTTATATCATTCAAATTTGCATCATAAATTCTCCATTCATTTGCTCTACATGCCGAAACCATCTGAGCATCCCTCTCTTAATCTTATTCATTACACTTACATCAGCCTTGCTTTACACGGTTTTACCACACATACACATATACATCAGGGATTTCATTTCTAAGCATTCAGGGTGCGTTCATTCTTCTTCTGCCAATTTCATGCCTCACTTCTATACATCAGAGTGGGTACCGCCACTCCATTGTGGACTGCTAGCTTCGCTTCTTTGGACAGTTTTTTTGCTAGCACCAACCCGTTCAGTCCTCCATTATTGGAGTTACCCTTATTTACCCGTCTTTCAATATCTCAACTTTCCCATCTCTCGTAACAATGACCATCGTGAATTCAAATTTATTCGAGTTATTTATTGCAATTTCGAAGATTTTCCTCAGAGAGAATTTTACTTCACTGATTCATTCTCATGAAATGAAATATCTTATGAAGTGATTTAAGAGGCATATAAACGCTAGAAATATTTCGATTCTCGTGCCTACAAAATTTAAAATCGCGCGTTGTGTTTGCATGACGCAAGTAAGCGAAAAAGTGGTTTTTATTTATTTTGTGCATAATTTTATAAGAATGAAAAAAGTTAGAACATACAAAACCTAAAAAATAGCTTTAGCCATGAAGGGGTATTTAAAAAAAATTGTTTCTTTTATTATTACTTCATAGTAAAGTCATGAAAAAACATTTTTTCAGCGGTTTACGCTTACGGTTTTGTTATGTAAATAATAATTTTATTGTAATTCCAATACATAGAAAAGCTAGTAAAAGCTTCAATTTATCCGCAGCTTATTTTTTTATGTCCATAATGTAAAACGATTCACCGTAAAGATGAATTTAAATAGTATCTAAATAGGATTTTGCGTATAGATTCATCTTAATTATAACAATTGCAATATTAACAAATGATTCACAGTTCAAAGGTTCAAGCCTTCATGATTTAACTTCTTCTGTAACATCCACACTCTTCAACTTTTCTCTATCGAAGGTTGGTTATCATCAGAGCATTCTTTGCCCTCTAATGCCGGGGTAACCTCTAGAACTGCGCTCGTACCAGTTGAATTTCCATACAAACATTCTAAATGTTGTAAATGTTTTTTGGCTCAAATCGTCGAATTGCTGCGGAGATTTATGATTAATTGGTTTTCAATTTAGATAAATATTAATAAACAAACACTTACAACAGTTACTCATTTTGTGTTCTGTTTCATGTTTGTTTAAATTTATCAATATTATCTCCTTCTTCAATGATTATAACATTACTTTGATGTATACAAACTTTAAAAGTTATTTCAATAATTAGAAATGTCAATAGGTGTCAAATACAAAAAAAAGGAATAGGTATAGTCGAGACACTTATAAATATATTCGGGTAGAAATTTATAATCTAGATAAAAAAAAATAACAGCCAAAAAGTGGAGTTCATTGAGCCCTCAATAGCTCAATGGTTAGTGTGTTGTCCCGGCAAGACCTCGGTTCGATTCCCAGTTGCGACGAAACCTTTTTTACTTTCTAAGTTTTGTTCTGTTACGTATTTCGTTTAGATTTTTTCATATTGTTATATTCTTCTCCAATGATCACAAAAAGCTTACAAAGAAGTAAAAAAAAAAACTACCAAAAAATTAGGTTTTTTTTTGCTCTGTGAAAAAGTTTACGCAAATGGACATTTTCCCAAAGCTATCTTGACAAATGAACATACATTTTCATTTTTCTTATTTGTTGCGTGGTGGCGACTTGATGGGGAGGGATGGTATATATTTTACAATCCAGCTGTTTCAACAGATGGCACTGCCGACGTCCAACCCCTTCCGCTCCACCCCTTCAACCCCTCAAACCTCTTCCATCCCTTCCTCCCGCCTCCCACAACTTCATCCCCTGGAATGGCCTAGAGAAGTGCTTCCTAAACTATTTACTACTATAACCTATATTTCAGAACGATAATAATTCCCGTGAACCCACCTAACTTGTCGTAGTGAAAAAAGTATTAAATAAGAGTATATTAAGTTTGTCAAGCAGGGAGAATTATTTTTTTTTGTTTTTAATTATATACATTGATGGCCTCTGAAAGATTACGATACTTGGTTACTGATCCGAATCCAGAGGTCCTGGGTTTAAAATCCTACGAGAACAAGTAAATTTTATTTGATTAATTTTGTGTTATTTTATAATTTATTAATTGAATATAATAGTTAATAGTGTATTTGAGGTGCGTGTCTGAGTGGTAGAAACTTTCCGAACGTCTTCAAGGCCTGAATTCAAAAATCCCTTCGAACAACCCCTTCCTTAAGCCCCTTCACAATGTTGACCTACCGGTTGGCGATAGATTACATGAATACCTTCTATCACGTATTCGGTTGCTTCTCACCAAGTTAAGGCAGTACACAACCCTAATAATAATGTTTTTTGTTCAAAACTCACATTTTAATCATTTCCAGCGAATTCGTTACTATAACAACTTTTTTTGTTCTAACAGACCCCTGGGGACGTAAGTTTTTTTATATTTAAAATTAATTTTAAAAAAAACCTTGCCATTAATATATTTTACGTACAACGATTTTAAAACTTAATAACCCGTTTTTCATCTATAAATTAGCGGTAAGCACCAGATATTATTTTTTTAGACGTTGAATTAATAACTCCGGGATGGAAACGTTTAGAAAAATCTTAAACATTTGTGACACTTTCTTCAGAATTAATTAAAATGAACGCGGCGGAAAGGTCGAATATCCAAGCCCGCTAAGGTGAATTCGACCGTACGTTCGTCTAATACGCCGTGCAGCGGGCGTATTTTTGTTTACACGCCTTTCTTCATTTACGTCGTTAAGATTCCCACATTATTTGTCTTCTTCTTCTTTTCTTTAATAGGGCAAATTCGACAGTAAGTCCGTCCAATGCGCGGGTCGCGAGTCGCAATTTGTTTACACGGCTTCTTTACTTACGTCGTTAAGATTCTGAATATATTTTAGGGTATATTGTCGTCTTAAGCGCCTTACTTTGTGTCTTACTCTTGTTTAATATACAGTAACCTTTACATTTATATATACTTTTTTTAATGAATAAAGCACAAGAGTCCCAACTGCTTCGAACCGTCTGGAATCAATTACACAATGGCATCCTTAATTAGAGTATGTGGTAAGGCTGAAGGTAGTAAGGAGGGGATGGAGAAAGGGAAGAGGAAGTACCTGGCTATCCAGATATAGTTACCAAACACGGCTAAAACCATTTCAAGCAACTTTTAAGTCTTTTTTGTGGTCTGGTGATCTTTCACCAGGGTGATTCTGATAGTATCTTCTTCTCCTGATTATTGACTGCATACTCTAAAGAAAAGGGAACTCCAGTGAGTTAATTAAAGAGTCCATTAAAAAATAATGTTGTTATCGACTAAAAAAGTAATTTTAGACCCATAAGTTGATTGTGACCCACAGTTTGTGAGTCTTTCTGGAATTTAGCCAGGGATATATTTTCCAGTCCGATTGCTATGTAGTGTCTGAGTGTGAAAAAAAAACACTCTTGGCAAGCGAAAAGATGGTCAGAAAATGGAGTGAGTTGGAATTCTTCAACCTGCCATCATCTGCTCACTGTACAGGCCTACCTATTCCAGATCTGTTTTTATGATTATGAGACGGAAAAATTAAATTTGACTTTGGGGAATAATTCATAATAATATAATATACTTTTTTCAATGAAACTCTCTCTTTTATTTTCTCTGTAAGTATAGTACACGCCAAAGCTCTCAGTATCGCCCTGGTGTAAGAACATCACTCTGAGTTCAAACGTTGCTTGAAATGGCTTTAGCGTATTTGATGGCTAGATCTGAATAGCCAGGTATTCCCCCATCTTCCTCTTTCTCATCTACTCCCCTCCCCACTTACCTTTAGCCTCACAACATACTCCAATTATTGGGGATGCCATAATCTCACTAGCTCTAGACGGGAGCTGGTGAGACTCTTGTGAGGTATTCATGTAAAAAAATCTTAAACTCGCCTATTGCGACGATTTTAATTCAGGCCGGTCTGAAAGTTTGGCGTGTACTATATAAGAAAACTCCAGTCCAATTTTAAAATTTTTTTTTATGAATAATGACCTTCTTAAATAACTGCATATTTATTTTAATTTTTATCGTTAGTTTTAATAGTTAAAATAAATGTCAAAGTTTTAATTTTTCAAGATCCCCCTAAAGCCACCGTGACGTCATCTGGCCCTGTGACGTCATCTGCCTAAAAGTTTTACTTATTTTCAACAGATGTTGTCATTTTGTATGGAAGAAGTGATGAAACTATTCAATAAGTAAAACGTTATTTAGGTGTAATTATTTATTTATTATATTATATTTATTATATTTTTCAATATTATTACGGGAGATTGGTATAAAAATTCTTTGAAATTATTATTTTTTTAGTTTTACGAATCGAAATCAATATTAAGGAAACCAAAGCATGAATTTTGTAGGGAACTGGAATCAGCTGTTCGACGTCCGCCATTTTGAATTTCAGCATTGGAGCGTTTTATGGAAGCGGTGACGTCACGCCTCACAAATTCAATAATACCAACTTGACAGGGTGTTTTAATGAACTGTATTAAAATAGACTTTTTAATATATTTTTTAAAACTCTACGTTAAATATTATTTAATAAAACTTATAAATTCAGAATCAGCGTTTATTGGTCTATATGAACTTTTTTTTTTAAAGCCATAATATTTTTCACTGGAGTTCCTTATTATGCTTTTAGGTCAGATTTTATTTTAGGTCAGGTTTTGACGATTTTATGTCAGGCCGGTCTTAAAGTTTGTCATGTACTATACATTATGCTTCTTTTTTCAAATTGTAAATTTGCGACTGTTGCGATCTCTAGAGTCGAGTCAATTTAAGAGTACCTTCCTACTCGACACCCTAGGCTTTAAGACCTATTTCAATGTCACCGTTTACAAACAAATTATGTAGCGAACTCGCCGAATCTTCCCCTACATATTTTAGCAATAGATATGTAAATGATATCGACATTTTTAATGTAAAAAAATTCGATGTTGTAAACATAAATTTTTATACGTTAAGATGTTATTTCTGATGATTTTGGTTTATTTTTATAATAATTTTTGACATTTATTACAGTTATTGTAACCACTGCAATGTAAGAAATTATTTGTTCGCAACCATTGTTTATTACTAACACCTGTGTAAAAAATTGTAAGCATTTCTTGTAGCCAATGCGAAGACCCCATTAATCAAATTAAACAAGGCACATTAATCAAATTATTTTTCCTTTTATTGCCACAATACACACTTATTATAAAATACAATACTTATTTAATAATAATGAGCCATATAATAACTTTAAAAATAATAATTTGGGAGGTGGGAATGGGTACCGCCCCCCGGGAACCTTTATTGGATAACCAACACCTGCCATAGGTCACCCCAAGTGGTTCGCTACGTTTGGTGATTTAGCAGGGGTGCCCGGGTTCATGGGGTGAGGTTTGTCTAGGCGGATGGCCGGGACATACTGAACCCCAGATTCCTACCCATCCCTAAAACCCTTTTCCTTCCCAGAACTCTCCTCCCTTTCCTTACCTTTCCTTCAAAAAAACCCTCCACACAGCATCCCCAAAGATGACATAGGCCCTAAGGGATTTTTTTTCCTCAGGGCCTCCTGTGTGGAGCTCATGTAAAAAAAAAAAAAAAAATTAAGTAGGGGTTTATACAATTCGTCAAAAAAATCACAATGGCAATTCTTTTTACATACTTTCTTAGGCAGGTATCATAATATAAAAAAAAATCAGAGTGTGCAATTCACACGCGGTAGAAGTGAAACTAGAAAGTCGCTAGATGTCGCTTTTTTTTCTTTTGCCTGTTTTTTTAAAGTGGTTTTGAGATTGGATATTAGTTTCAGAAAAATAAAAATCTTTATATTTTTGAATTTCGTAGGATTCGAACTCCGTTCGCTGGATTTTTCTCCGACCGCTTGGATTTGTGCGATTGGTGCGAATTTAGCGCATTAAATTAGAACCGAGGACCCATCAAATAATAAATTTTAGTGACGCACTTCCGTTTCACCCGAATTTCAAATCACTAACGTTTCACTTCAAAAATGCGAATAAAAAGACCAAATAAAATAAGACAATTTCAAATTCGAAAAAAAATCTTTACTAAACCATCAAAACGGCCACCATCTTGCAACGGAAACGAAAAGTATTACAGACAGACGAAACGCAAATTCGCTACAATCAGTCAATAAAAAGTGTTTCCCATTCAAATAATGTTACTACATGTATTTACATCAAAATAATAAGGTTGGTTTAAATTCTTTCCAAACAACTCTAAAACGTGCGTATTATAGAATGATGCGATTTAAATATCAACCCCCTCATACTTATTGTTACTGCTTCTTTCCAACACAATAAAACATTAATGTCTTCTTAATAATATCAGATGTGTTTGAGATAATGGCTGCTTCTACACGAAAGACTCCATTAAGACGTCACTACTTAATTTTAACACTGGCAGTAAAAAAATATATTCAGGTTCAGCTAGGAGCCAAGAGCCAAGAGGCAAGGGGGAGAACAAAAGATAGCATCTATGGTATGGTAGAAGCTCCTCCTAATAGTCCTAATGAAAGAGATTCTGAACCTTTTATGGTCTTTGAACCCTTTGCAAGTTGCTTGAAAGCCACGGACCCCTTTCAGAATGAAGTAATTAAACGGATAAAATAAAATTACAAAGGAAACCAGTTTTATGGAAATAATGCTTTTTTAAATTTTTTTTTGTGAATACCCCACAAGAGTCACAACTGCTCCCAACCGTCTGGTACCAGTGAGACTACGGTATCCATAATAAATTGGATAATGTCGTGAAGCTGGAGGTAGGGAGGGAAAGGAGACGGTGAAATAGAAGATAGGGACATTCCTGGCTGCTCATATCTGGTCACAAAACGTACCCAAAACTCTTTCAAGCAACGTTTTGATTTTGAATGGTGGTCTTTTACCAAGGCGATTTTGAAAATATCTAAAACTCTGGAACGTGCTGCAAATATACTATTATGACATATATTAATTGAAATAAACAAATTTGTGAAAAAATGCATTTTTTTTCGTCAACTCCACATAGGAGGCCCTGAGGAAAATAATTTCCCTCAGAGCCTATGTCATCTTTAAAGATGCTGTGTGGAGGGTCTTTTTGAGGAGAGGAAGGAGTGAACATGGGTCTTGAAGAGACTCAATTCAGACTCAATCAAGATCTAAAAGTTAACCACAAAAGCGTTAAAATGTTCAAAAAAATAAATTTCTGAATTTTCTATTAATTATTGTTACATGAAATGACAAAAAATGAGGTGATGATAACTTTGTCATACGTTTGTCTAATAAAATATATGTGTTTTTATTTATTTTTTGTTAATAGTAATTTTAGTTAGAACAAGGTGAGCAATTTTTAAAACTTTTTAAAGTTTGCATTAAAAAAAATTTAAATAAATTACTCGGTTATTTCTGATAAACAAATTTGAAAGCGTATTTTATCAATTTTCAATAACAGTTTTAATTTTTCGGATAGGTTCACAGATGATCCATTTATTTAGGTTTCATTACAAAGCGGAAAAATTTTGACGGATGTAATATGGTTAATACTATCCTGATGAATACACGTTTTGTAGCAAAACCTGGTCGGTAATAGGTATAAAAAATAAAAGCGGTGTTCACAAAGTTATTGTTTTATTATAAACTTAATAATAAGTCATACCACCTGAAGCTCAATGTCCACTGGTTAACATCCCCTGTTCTAATTCCTTGATTTACGGCCACGACCCCGTGCTTTGCAACCCTCTCCGAGGAGCAGACACAGTAAATCGCTAAGTCTGGTAGGTAAAATTGCTGAGAGGAAACCTAGGAATGGAATTATTATCACTATTAAAGCAATTTCGCAACTGTCTTACTGTAAAGTGCATACTAAGTGATTCTTTATTGCTGACTGCGGAAAAAAGGAAATTAAAGTCGCTGTAGAATTGTAGCTCCATAACATACTTTAAATTAGAATGTGAATTACTACTTTATTTGTTGTAATTCGATTTAGATTATATTTTGATAGATGTGAAATGTTTTGAACATTGCGACTTTTCACACAACTTTAATATTTCAGAGGTGCCCGCTTCTTGGCGGCGGATGTCGAGGCTATCCACCAATTGCGCGCAGGCAAGATCGGGATAGTCTATTTGAGGGAAATCTTTTGATACCTCCAGCAGGACTCTCTCGAAAAATCGCCTTGTACCGTAGTGGAAGCGATAGATTCATTCATATCATAGGTCGAGGGGTTGCAATCCAAAGGTCTCGGGATCAAATCCCGGCGTGCGCAAATAAATTTTATTTGATTAATTTTTGTTAATTCACAATTAATTCGTGTAATATTATATGTATTATATTTGCGGCACGTACCAGAGTGGAAGATACTCTCAGTAACGCCCTGGTGTAAGACCAACGTTAAGGATTGAAACGTTGCTTGGAATGGCTTTAGCCGTGTTTGGTGACCAGATCTGAATAGCCGAGTAATTCCCCACTCCATTTTCATCATCTCCTTCCCCTCTTCACTACCGTTAGCTTCACAACATATCACTGGCTCCAGACGGAAGCAGTTGGGACTCTTGTGCGATATTCACATAAAAAAAATATAAAAAAAGACTTCCTTCACTCCTGGACAAATCAACTCCCCAATTCCTACCCCTGATACCTTTTTCCTTCCCAGAACGTCTTTTCCTTCCTTTCCTAAAAGAACTCTCCACGCAGCATCCCCATTAATGCCCTGAGGGGAATTATTCCCTTGCCTCTCGTGGAGCTAATTGTAAAAAAACATTAAAAGCGATAGTTAAAATTTAATTTTTAGATTTTTATTTCGTGTCACGTTGGGCAATCTGATACGGAAAAGCCTTTATCAAAAGTAATAATACTACGTGGATATGTATCTTAGGGTGCATGCCATAAGAACACTCTGATTTTGGAAGATAAATTCTAATAAAATCCTTGTACTTTTGCACCGCCCATCCTTTAGATGCCTTTTCTTTCTTAATACGTTTATTAAAACATAATAAACACGTTCATTAAAGATAATTATCATTGAAATAATTACCGCTATTTAATAATAGTGTCTATAATAACATTTGATCCCAATTACGTCCGCTGCGTGCGAATTGCTTCTAAATTTTCCTGATTTGTATTTTTTTTTGTTAGAGTTTTAAAAAAACAGTATTCAACTCAAGGGTCCCGTCAGGTAAGCATGGTTCTGTATATAGGGTGTTAAGGGGTACAGTCAGGGGGCCCAAAAAAGGGATTTTTCAAGAATTTTTCCTGAGAAGACTTTTAAATTTATTAAAATAAAAATTTGTACACATATAACGGTAACTTTTAAACTTTTAACAGTACTTTAAGAATTTTTATTTGTAAAAATAATAATTTTGAAAGCTGCTATAGCTGATCTCCAGAAGTTCCTCTGGATCATTTAAAATAAAAAAAAACCGTTATAATAATAAATATTCCTCTAATTAATAGAAGGACAGAGCAAAACAGATATTTTTGACAAAATGGCGGCTTCTCAAAAAAAAAATCAACTTTTTACCAAAATTTTGGTCTTTTATTGTTTATAAGAGGAGGCCTAAAATGCCTATCGGGGGTGACAAACACGAGCTGCGTGTATACCTATTTCGAATGACGACCCACGTGACAGAATTAACGTACGACATAAAAGTTGTAGGAGACAAGTTTTTGAGATTTTTAAAAATATTTTATTAAACAACATAAAAATAATAATCGCTGTTAGTTGACAGGTTTGGATTTTAAAAATAGTTTTATGTTTTAAGTCGTCATGTCAATTTTTGTAACATTATAGAACATATACGCAAGTCGAGGTGGCAGGAGACAACTGTGATTTGTATGAAATACACTTTTATCACGAAATTCACTTTCATCAAAAAATTACGTTACAACTCCGAAACATAATTTTTACTAAAAAAATATAAACACATGTTTTTTTTAAACGTACACAGTCGTTACGTCTTTAGTACAGAAGATTTTAAAGTAATTATTAAATAATAATATTGGTAATTCTGTTGAATTTTTCTCCACTAACTGGTGGAGACAACTTTATGTAGGTTAAAAGAAAAACGACCCAGTTCCGTTTGCATCGTATTACTCTTTAGTTTCACCTCTATTAAAAGCATGATCACATGGCCTTTAGAATTATCTTACCATCTGTATAGGTACATAATTTATTTTATTTATTTCATTTTTATTTAGTAAAATATTTACACATTTATGTACATTATTTATAAAATGTTTTGACTGTCCAACTAGGATGATTCCCGTTTTAGAACAGTCAAATTAGGATAAGTGTGAATATATATGGACCATGATTTATACAAAAAGAGGGAAAATTGAGGAAATGAAAAGAAGAGAAAGAAAAAAACATAAAATTGGAAAGTTAAAAGCGTATTAACATACTACTTAAAAAAAAGGTTTATATGTATAGGTTCTTGAAAAAAAAGGGCTTAAACATATAGTTCACTTGTGTATGCATGGCATATAACAGTTATTAAAATGATAATAATAATAAATAAAATGAATAAAAATATTTTTACACTTAAACATAAAGGAAACTGGTGTTTGCATTTCATAATGTAGTCCTATTAATGAGAACTATAAAGAGAACAGAAACAATAAAATAAAATAATCAATTAAAGTATGATTATTACTGTTGTATGCTTTGCACAGTTATCAAAATAATAATAAAATAATATAAATTAGATCTACTATTTGATTGATGTTGTGGTAAAACACAATCTAATTCAAAAGAAGTAATGTTTGTTGATTAATAAATTATTTTTATTTATTACGGTTTTTATCTGACTAACAATTCTGAAAAATGATCATTTAATTGTAAGGTCCGGTACTTAAATCATTTTCGCGTGCTTGATTTTTCCACTCTGCATATTTTATCGTGTATCCGCGAATCACTATAATTTTACTATTAAATTCCTTTGATAGCTTGTCATTATTACGTTATTAATTCATTGTAATAGTTTACTTAGCTGTCGTGAAAATAATTTTAGTTCCGTTAGCATAATCAGTATATTAAAACGTGAAGCAAAAACTTTGTACCCCTTTTTATGAAAATTGCGCGGATGAAGGAGTATGAAATTTCGCACAGATATATACATTTTACTTTAAAGTTTAAAATATAAGTGGTCGCCCAATGGTCGAAATTCGACCATAATTGTAATGATTTTTTATGCATAATTTTGATAAAATATTAGCATTCTGCACTCCTTCTCTATATAAACTATAATGTGTATATCTGTGCGAAATTTCATACTCCTTCATCCGCGCAATTTTAAAGTTTAAACGGTCAATGGTTGGCATCGCGTTTGGGTTTCACCCATAAGTCGCGTGTTCGATTCCTCCGCTGGCTAAATCCCCCATCACAACATAAACAAAATTTTCTGCTTAATGTGGTGGTAGTAGGAGGTTATCAATTGTTGTCAGATTATTCGTATTATTCGTAACCAGACAGTGTTTGCATTTCTTTGAAAAAAATTGTGTTGCCTATATTTATTATTGTTTATTTTTCTTAGCATGTTTTTTGGTATTGGCACCAGGTGGCCCTGAGGAAAATATATTCCCTCATGGCCTATGTCATCTTACGGGATGCTGTGTGGAGGGTTTTTAAAGGAAACTACTTTTAACCTACTAAGATAACTGCGATAAGAAAATTGGAACTATGATTTTCAAAGCTCTCATAACAGAGATTTTATCGTCAAATAAATCGGTTTTGTCATTCGAATAGTCCTCGAGCATTGATATTGAAGACGCTAGATAAATCCTTCACTCGCAATAAATCAAATCTAAATGGGCCCATTGATTCCCTAATGAACTAGAACTGAGCTCGTTCAGAAACATACTTGAACCACATTTATTTATCAACTTAATTCATATTCCAAAGGAAATTCATACTTTGCTGCAATTAAATAAAGGATCAGATAGCTTTTTCAAAATTGTCACAAAAAACGGTTAAAATGCGTTTGGGATTTCATGCATAAAGGTTTATTTTTTAACATATCTGCCCTGAAGATGAACAATGTAACGCTGTCCGAAACGTTGGCTAAAGAAGAAGGCAGCGCAACGCGTCATACACCCCAAAAATAAACAACGATATTATATTCATAATTAAGATTATACTAGCCACAGAGGCGCTATTGCGTACTAATATCTCACCGAAACATGTTCCACTAATATCACGCAAGTAGAAGTGCGCGGGAACCGGTATCAGTTGTTTCCGGTCAAATGTCAAATTGGACTAATTGATGGTAAAAGAAGATTTTTCGTTTCTTTTCTTATCCCGATGGGATATTCGGAATTCTCGGCAAATCAGGAACTAATGAAACTGGAATCTAAAGTAATAAATCTCGTCTTAAGTGATAAATCTCGTCTAAAGTGATAAGTGATAAATCAATCATATTTGAAAATGGCTATTAAATTAATTTTCTGAAAAAATATTTTATTATAGGTAGGTACGTTAAAGCTTGTCTGAATTCTCCTAAAAAAGGCTTTCCAATTTTAAAGATGATACTTAAATTCAAAGGAGTTTCAGACACACAACTAAAATTAGTATTTTCCATTGCTTGTCAGTGGAAAATAACCTTTTTGTGCTTTGGTGTAATATATATTATTTGCTCGGCCGCCCCGGGAACCATTTATTGTATAACCAACACCCCTGCAATAGGTCACCCAAGCGGTTCGCTACATTTGGTGATTTAGCAGGGATTCCCGGGTTCTTGGGACGAGGTTTGTCTACGTCTTGGCGGCGGATGCGTTTACAAACTTATTGCATGGCCAGCACGGGAGAGACTGCTTGAGGCAGACATAATCTAGACCTCTCCAGTGGGTCTCGACCCATCTCCTCGCACCGCAGTGGGAGCGATGAGTCACTCCTGGACAAATTGTCTCCAAGATTTCTAACCACTCCTCGAACCCTCTTCTTTCCCAGAACTTCTCCTTTCATTAAAACGACCCCCACACAGCATCCCCAAAGATGGCATAGGCCCTGGGGGATTTTTTTTCTTCCTACATGGAACTATTTAAAAAAACAAAAAAAAAGTTTCAGATATTTTTTGTAGAGCAACCAGAATAAATTGGCAGTTTAGCATTGTAATAGGTTTTTTTAGAGCGTGGCAGCGAATCTGTCAAAAGCGTTTTGGCATAATTAAAAAACAAGGTCGATTTTCTTCTTCAGACTGATCGATTTGCAGTAATTTAGATGCTGCAATGACCAATCTCGCTTGGTCTATTTCCGATAACTCGATTCACATCGTTTCATCAACTGAACTGTGGAGCGAAATAGCAATTTCAGCTCCACATGTCAGTTCAATTTATGCACTCCATTATAGTTCCAATAATTACCAATCGTTTCTAGTAGATCTAGCACGAATACATTACATTATTTATTGCTGTCAGCTATTTCAGTAAAGTTATTGACTTATTTTTGTTGGTTTACAATAACAAATGGGTTAGGTGAGTTATTTCAAGTAGTTATTTCGTAAATATATATTACTATATTATTTTTGTTTCTTTTAAGAGAAAACCAGACATCCGAAAAGATTCATCGCCGGCTGTTAAAAGTAGTCTCAAGTATTTTGTTCTGTTGGTGTTTAGTATTGAAATAGCCTTGGGACTTCTCAATATATATTCCAAGATTCTGTTCAATGTTTTGTCATCTCCATTTTCCTTCTCCTTTCCTCACAAAGCCTTACTTGGGAAGCAAAATAGAAGAAGATGACGACAAAAAACACTACCCATCGTCGACGGTTATAACATGTTGAGATATCCACAGATTAGTTGAAATATTGTCACGATCGTGACCACACCAGGGTCTCTAGCATGATGAAATCGATAACTTTACAATATCGGATCGTTAGGAGTAATTCCGATGATTTTATATCGATATCCCTAGCACAGTTTCACTGTTAATAGCCGAACCAATATTGGTGGGGAATAAATAAGAAATTGATATTCGCTGGCAACACTGGCGGATCTGTCCATAAATTCACATTTAGAAACGTTAAACGCCAGTCAAATACGTAAAATTATGAATAATTTGGCAATGTTGAATTGAAATACAACCTAAATATGCATTGTAGTATACACAATAAAAGGATATGACTTCTTTCAATACAAAAATCCTCGTTAGTTCATTAAATAAGCCATAATTAACAAACGACATAATTCAAATAAATGCATATGTTGACAGCTAACCGAAACTTCTCTGATACTATGGAATCCGTGCTAAAATTTGTCTACCGTCGGTTGGAATTTCTCTTACCAATTGTTGACCGTGATCGCAAATATTGCTAACTGACTATAGATGACGGATTTGGGCAGTTATTTAAAACTCTGGCAAAACCGCTCTCATATATGACATAATTTATGTTAACCACCGGTATATTTATATGACATAATTTATGTTAACCACAGGTATATTTATATGACATAATTTATGTTAACCACCGGTATATTTATATGACATAATTTATGTTAACCACCGGTATATTTATATGACATAATTTATGTTAACCACAGGTATATTTATATGACGTAATTTATGTTAACCACCGGTATATTTATATAACATAATTTATGTTATCCACCGGCTGTAACTGTGCCAAGTGACCAGTGGATGAAGGACCAAATCATCAAATATTTGAAGGTAGGACTTTATCCCGTCTCTCGTTTTCCCACTGATAAAAAACCCAATCGAATATTCTTTTGTTTTGTTAAGGGTTTTAGTTACTTAGTTAGTTTTAGTTACTTCAGGTGACAATACGGCATTGACCTTTTTTTTCTGTAATTTTTATATTTCACGTTAACTTCACTGCAAAAATAATTTCCCCATATAATATTTGGAGATGCTGTATGGAGGGACTTTTTGAAGAGAGGAAGGAGTGAACACGGGTCTTGAAGAGGCAAATCAGAATAAAATACAAATAAAATAAATAATAACTAACAACAAACACAGCCGAGCTGTTGATTTCAAAACGAATCGTAAAAAGAAGTCAAGAAAATATTGAAAAGAAGCAAAATACTCTTCATAAAATTTTGTAAAAAGAAAAGTACGCAAAAAACTCAAAATAAATAATAACTAACAACAAACACAGCCGAGCTGTTGATTTCAAAACGAATCGTAAAAAGAAGTCAAGAAAATATTGAAAAGAAGCAAAATACTCTTCATAAAATTTTGTAAAAAGAAAAGTACGCAAAAAACTCTTCATAAAATGTTGTATAAAGAAAAGTACGCAAAAAACTCTTCATAAAATGCTGTATAAAGAAAAGTATGCAAAAAACTCTTCACAAAATGTTGTATAAAGAAAAGTACGCAAAAAACTCTTCATAAAATGTTGTATAAAGAAAAGTACGCAAAAAACTCTTCATAAAATGTTGTATAAAGAAAAGTACGCAAAAAACTCTTCATAAAATGTTGTATAAAGAAAAGTACGCAAAAACCTCTTCATAAAATGTTGTATAAAGAAAAGTACGCAAAAAACTCTTCATAAAATGTTGTATAAAGAAAAGTAGGCAAAAAACTCTTCATAAAATGTTGTATAAAGAAAAGTACGCAAAAAACTCTTCATAAAATGTTGTATAAAGAAAAGTACGCAAAAAACTCTTCATAAAATGTTGTTCAGAAAGGTACTTTTTTTACTGAGTTTGAAGATTTCCTTTCTATTACCGAATCCAAACTCATCAATCTATCTAACGAATTCTAAAAACACCACAAATGTCACCGGAGGCCAAAATTTAATTTAAATGTTTTAATTTAATGAAAACAAATAACTTTGTGTACACCACTATTTAATTAACAATATCAACATGTTTCGAAAACTATGTTTTCTCCGTCAGGATAATAAGTTAATAAAAAATAACAAAAGACAAACAAGTATAGACAAATTAGAACATAGACAAAATATTAGAAAGGAGGTGATTAATTACTTAAAATTAATCACGAAGTGAATTTGCGAATTTTGAAGAAATTAAATGTTTTACACTAAGTAATGTCAGAAATCACTGGTTAAGTAAGTCAAGTTCACCCCCTAACACCCTGTTTGCCTACCATAAAAAGATAACATTGTTAAATATTGCGAATAATATTTATTTGAAACTTGCGCAACTTGAAAATTGTTGTAACAAAAAAACTGTTAAGTGAATTTCTTTCCCCTAGTCTTAACTTGAGGAATACTTTGAAACTCTTTGAGATTCTTTGAAAAGTCTTCCAACGTTCCCGATAGAGCTTCTCTCAACTTTTCACAAGAAAATGGGATAGTTTTAGATTTTAACGAAGATGAGTTTGAATGATAAATTTCACTGCGAGATGCATTTTGTTTTACGTTCAACAAAGGGTTTCCGAATTCCAAGGGAATATTGGAATAGTTAGGGACTGCAACAGGTCTTTTATTCCATCATCCCTTCTTCGCCTACCCTTATCTCGAACTTCACCCCCAGTCTGCACGTAGTACGTACCACGTAGTTACTGCTCCCGGAACGAGCAATTCTCTGGGCACTGACTGGGTGGCTATTGTTTCATACCTATATAAGTTGGAGTCGGGGGTATAAGTAAATAGTATGAACAAGAATAACGGAAATAGATTTCACTAGGAAAATGAAATTCCCCGTTTTACGAAATAACATATATTTACATTAATTCCATGCAGGAAACTATATACAATATTTTTTCTCGAGGCCTTTGTCATATTTGGGGATGCTCTATGGAAGATCTTTTAAGGGAAAGGAAGGAGAGGAAGTTATCCCTCCCGCCGCGGTGCGAGAGGTTGAGAGGGTCCGGCTGAAGAGGTCGAAAGGTCTCTCTCCAATTTGAATCGGGGGAGATTGGTTGAGGGAGACCACTCCGCCGGACTCTCTCGATCCATCGTCTTAAACCGCAGTGGGAGGAATTGATTCATACGTCCGTCATTCCTGGATACACTTACCCCCATATTCCTGCCCATCCCTCTTAACTTTATTCCTTCCCAGAACTTCCACTACTTCCTTTACCTTAATAGCCCCGCTAGACAGCATCCTCAAAGATGACATAGGCCCTGAGGGAAATCTTTTTTCCCCAGGGCTTCCTTTATGAAGGTAATGTAAAAAAAACCTCTCTCGGAAACGGAACGCACAAAAAAATTTACAGACACACGAAAGGCAAAATCTTTGAGTGTCAATTAACCAAGAATATCGATCAGGCTATCAAGCTTATTGGCTCTACTTGCTGGCTGGAGATGTCAACCTCACCATCTCTGGTTCCACAGAGATCCGCAGTCTAGTCGTATAAATCATGGTCTCAGGGACTCAGCGTGTCAGGGTCTCCCAGTATCAGGGAAGCAAGGGTACAAGGAGACAAATTGTAGGTCTTACAGTATCACTTACTTCTTACTCACTAAGATGTGCTAGGGGAATTACAGATAACAATGTCGGTAGTCAGTATACCAGTCAGTCAGTAATACCATATGCCTCAATAACAATCTTTTGAACGTTTAGTAATAAAATAAAGATGTCCACTGACTCGGTATAATTATTTTCCTCCGCATGTATTCTGGGCAATCAGGAATACACAAAAATATGTAGTTGGTCCCAGAATTTTGAAACTGAAATAAATCAAGACATCAAGTATTGCTTAGTCGTAGTGGAATCCGAAAGCTTATCATTGTAAGCAATAAGGAACTCCAGTGAAAAATATTATGGCTTTAAAAAAATAAGTTCATATAGACCAATAAACGTTGATTCTGAATATATAAGTTTTATTAAATAATATTAAACGTAGAGTTTGAAAAAAATTATTAAAAAGTCCATTTTAAAACGTGTCATCAAAACACCCTGTCAAATTGGTAACATTGGATTTTAATGGTGACGTCACCGCGTCCATAATTCTTCAGTCACGTGGTCATATTGTATAGAAACTTTGACATACCATTCAACATTCCATGTTGTTGGTTTATAGAGATTTAGACATATAATGGTTGTTGTTTTATTGAAACATTATTAAGGCCTAAATAATTCAGTATCAAAAATATAGTATCTCTATTAGTTTATCTATATTATTTAAAATATTCAAAAACTTTAACTGTACGAAAAACGATCGTAATGCCCGTTAAAACTCTCCAATTCTGGATTTCAAAATGTCCGGCAACGAACAGCTGATTCCAGTTGCATACAAAATTGATGCTTCGGTTTCCATAATTTTGAATTTTTAAAAAAATAATAAATTCAAACAATTTTTATACCACTCTCCCGTAAAAACATTGAAAAATATAAAAATATAATAAAAATTAATATATTAAATAAATAATTCCACCTAAATAACGTTTTACTTATTGAATAGTTTCATAGCTTCTTCCAAACAAAATGACAACATCTGTTGAAAATAACTAAAACTTTTGGTCATGATAACGTCACACTAGATTCGTTGGTTTTCGGGGGATCTTGAAAAATTAAAACTTTGACATTTATTTTAAATATTAAAACTAACTATAAAAATAAAAATGCAGTTATTTAAGTTAGAAGGTCATTAATCATTTTAAAAAAAAAATTGGACTGGAGTTCCTTATTCTGAGCTATCAAAGAATTATTATCAAATATTAAGAATTTTATACAGAGAAACCAAGTCAACGAAAATCCTTCTATCCCACAATTTAAGCATTTTCATATTTTTTTTTCGTAACAAGCAATTACTTTGTGGTTAGACATTATATTTAAAATAATCAAAACACTTTGTATTTAAACCACGAATTTATTATTTTTTATATATCTACCGGTTTTGCTTCGACCAAGCTTCATCAGGATCATTGCTCTCTTACGAGAAACTGTAACCATTTTAGACTTCCTAAAAAAAAATTATCGGGAACCCTTAACAATATTATTATCATAAAGTTAATATTATTATCATAAAAAAATCAATTATCATAGAGGTTTTAAAATGTTCAATGAACTCTCTGTTCATTGAACAAAGGAGGCTAAAAGACTTGCAGTTTGTCGTGAATTATTTCTCAATGTTATGAAGTCCAAACTTGAGTAATTAGGTAGTAGAATAAGGTAGTAGTTACAGTGGTTTTAGAAGAGAATATATTAGATATTATAAGATGTAAAAAAAATATAACCAAATAGAATACTCTTAAAAAAAAAATTACTACATTTATTGATAATTGTACAGCGCCCTTGAGGTGATTTATTGATAATTGTACAGCGCCCTTGAGGTGATTTTTCACAAAAAACGGCGCTATGCAAGTTATACAATTATTAATAATATTATTTCCTATGCATTTCATATATTAATATTAATCTAGGCTTCCAAGTATTTAGAGATAGCTAAACATTAATTCACGCGTTCCAACTTTGCAAGCTGCGAACTTAATATCGCTTACCATAATCACAGTCGATTACATTTCGCTTAGCTGGAGTTTCGAGCCGATTTTGCATGACATTATCTACGCGTGTGCACACGTGCTATGTGCATTCTCGTTAAGTGCACACCGTAACACCGCTGCAATTTCAGTAATGTAGTTGCCTGTTTCAGTAACGGTTTCAAAGGGTTAAACCCATTAACCTCCCCAGTATCCTTTTGTTCTGATGATGAACGGTGTCGGGACCTCGACTGTTCACTAATGTAGTCATGCTGATAAGTATGGAAACATGCAAGTTTATACTGGATGCCTCGTACAAGTTGGGCACTATAGAGGGAGACATGTACTGTACAAGCAGAAAAGTTCTTATGAATCGTGGCATGTTATATCACGAGAGTGGTAGATATTCTCAGTATCGCCCTAGTGATTGTGAGCCTCGTTTATTGACAGATCGGAATAGTTAGGAACTGGGCGTACTGTACAGGGCCCGCAGATACTTTAATAGTACACAACTGCTTACCCTGTACAAATCGCAAGTGCGCCCCACGGTTGAATTTGGCAGCCACCTCTGGTCTGGAGCTCCAAGCTCCAAGCTCCAGCTTGGAAAAAATACTTGAAAAATACCCTCGACTCTGTGCAGAAACGAGCGGTCCGTTTGATAGATTCTCCCATCTTAACGAACGGATTGCAATCTTTAGAGCACAGGCGTCGGATGGGAATGCTATCCATGTTCTACCGGTATTTCAATGGAAGATGCTCTGAGGAACTAGCGTCATTGATCCCTTCGGCACCGGTGCATAGTCGGGAGACACGCCAAACGCGCGCCCAACATATGTACACGGTTGACATTTGTCACATGAGAACGGGTCGTTTTTTCGACTCGTTCTTGAGTTCAACAGCTCGGCTATGGAACGATTTGCCGGCATCTGTGTTTCCTCCCTCCTACAACATGGGTCTCTTCAAGACCAATGTTCATTCCTTCCTCTCCTCAAAAGGACCCTCCACACAGCATCCCAGATGACATAGGCCCTGAGAGAAATTATTTTCCTCAGGGCCTCCTGTGTGGAGTTAATGTAAAAAGAAAAAAAAAAGTTACTCTCCAAGCCCCCTCTTTAGAACCTCCTTTTCCCACAACTGTCTTTAACATGTCCAAAGCGAGTCTAATACGTTTTGGGCATTTATGAACCTATAAAAACCAGAATAACCTTTACAGAAAATAAAACATTTGTTTACTTAAGAGTCGCGCAAAACTGAGTCATCAGCTTAATTATTGTAAAAAACGTGTTTTATAGCACTGCCTGCAATGCCAAATAAAAGTGCAGTGACTAGTTAGGTATGTCTGCATTAATAAAAAAATACGCATTCCCTCCATACGGAATACCCAAAGATGATGACGACATAGAGGGAATTTTTTTTCTTTTTGTATAGAGTTAATGTAAAAAACAATAAATGAAAAAAAAGATAGCCCATCAAGTCTCGGAAGGACATTACTTGTCACAAACGTCATATGTTGACAATACGTCGCTTTAGTTCGTTTTTGTCCAACAGACCAAAACGTAAATCGTGAGAAATAGCGCTTTGAAGTTTTTTTTACGAAAAAGGCATATATAATGAAATTAGCTAAATTGTTAGTCTATTAAAATATTTTAAAGTGCTAGAAATATAATTTTTATATACAATAAGTTCTAAATGTTTAAAATTACGCAGAAAACGCGTTTTTAATTTGGATGTTGGCCAAAGTGACGAATTCTTGTTTGCGAAATTTGGATATTGGATAAAGGAGACTGGATATTGGGCAAGAGCGCTTAACTCTTGCGTAAAGTTGCTTTATCTAACGTGCTTGGTATTACAGGGAGATCGGAAAGAATTTAAAATCATTGAACTTTGATATCCAAAGATTTAGCTTTAGGTGTCGCATGTTTTCGAGGTGAGAACTAAATATTCGGGTGTGATTTTTAAATAGTTTCTGAGAATACTCGACAATTTTTTTAGATATAATTTATCACTTGATTGGGAAACGAGTTTAAAATACCGCACAAGAGTCCCAACTCCCAACTGCATGGAGCCAGTCAGACTATGACATACCCAATCGGGGTATTTTGTGAGACTGAATGAAGCGGGGAAGGGAAGCAGTTAGGAAGGTTGGTAAGTGCCTGGATATTCAGATCTGGTTATCAAACACAGCTAAAGACTTTTCAAGCAATGCTTCAATTTGAAATGGTGGTCTTACACCAGGGTGATACTGAAAGAATCTTCCACTCTGGAACGTGCCGCAAATACACCATATGTAATATTTTACGGTGACATGACAAGTCAGAATAAAACCAACTCAGAACCACCTCAGAAAAGTCATTAGAAGTGATGAAAAAAAATTATAAAAAATTGATTAAATAAGTTACGTTAGGTTAGGGTTATGGGTTATTTTAAAATATTTTTTTCATAGCTTTTAATGACTTTTCAAAGAGGTGTTGGGTCGACTTTATTCTCAGTTGGCATGGAACCATATTTTATATATACATATATCATTTTTTATTGATTTGTGTTATTTCACTTTTTGATCATGAAAAAGCACACTTATACATGTACGTTTTTATTTTAATAATTATGTTGTGAAATATTATTATTTTTTTACATTAACTCCACACAGGAGGCCCTGAGGAAAATTAATTTCCCTCAGTTTCTATGTCATCTTAGGGGATGCTATGTGGAGGGTATTTTTAAGTCAGGGAAGGATAGGAAGGAAGACAAAAGGTATGAGGGGTGGGTAGGAATCTGGGGGTCAGTGAGTCTGAGAGTAACGGACGTATGAATCCATCCCTCCAATTGCGGTGCGCCGCCAAGACCTAGACAAACTTCACCCCCATTAGCTCGGGCACCCCTGCTAAATCACCAAATGTAGCGAACCACTTGAGGTGACCTACGGCAGAGGTGTTGGTTATCCAATAAATGGTTCCAGGGACAGCGGTACCCGTACCCGCCTCCCAAATTACAAAAAAAACATCAAAATAAAAATTACTTGTGGACGCTGGGATTGAAACCCACGACTTCCGGATCGTTAGTCGGGTGCCTTACCCCTCGACCACAGAAGGCCGCCGTTTTATAACAGAAGTGTGGTATCCAACATTTAAAAATAAAAAAAAAAGATAATTCAAAGGATTTAGAAACACAATAGATAGCTACAAGTTCTTTAGAAATGTGTAAAACAATAGACGACGAATTATTTTTAAAAATGATTCTATGTTTGAACACATGGGATACGATTTATTTCTACTACACAATATATTGTGTAATAGAAATAAATTGAATTGTCAAAAAGAGATCATAAAACCTTTCTAACCACATTTAGCTCCATAACAATAGTGTGTTCCGGTGTTTGAGACACCACTTAGTTGGGCCAAATTATTACAAGGGTTACGGGTTATTAGGGGCTGGAATGAAAGAAACTGGAAATGGATCTAGGAAATAAATAAGTAAAATGTATAGGATAAAAATTAAAAATGTGCGAATAGTAATAAGGTTTTTATTGACATTCAATAGCTTTGAACAACAACAAAAAACTGGAATAGGTAAGAAATAAACGAACACATAGAAATCAATAAAGTATATAAAAAAAGAAATGCTTTCATTATCAATCAGTGTACAATTCTCCCATGAAGATTTCAGTAATAAGATATTTATGGGTACACAAACACAACATATCTTAAGATATTTCTCTATCATATAGAACTCGGCATGTATGATAATATATTATGTATACATAGGTAATATATTCGTTACAGAGTGGTTATAATAGCATTGGGTATTTCGATTATCTAATATATTATTTATACACAAAATATTGTAAATTGTCATTGCTTATAAACACCCTGTAACGAACGATCATTTGAAACAATTTGCTGAGAAAATAATGAAATATTAATTTCCTGCTATGTTTTCCTTGGGAATTTATATTTTTTTCTACAGTGTACATCATTAGGAACTTTGTGTGGAGAAATCTCCCAGAAAACTACTAAAATAACTTCGTAAATAGTAAAATCACAATTGAAGGTGTTTACTTCCGAACGAATGTTTGAAATGAGAGCAATCACGTGGTCCTCAACTGCGATGCTATTGGCTGTTTGGTCTGTTAGAGAGATACGCCCGCAACCGAGAGTTCAAATTTCACACGTAGGCCAAGATATCGCTTGGATGTTGGAGAAATTTATATGAAATGTAACTGAACGGCCGGTTTAAAAACGAAGGGTTATTTTGGCCAACGTGTGGATGTTGGATTAACACGCTCGAAATGTTGTTTCATTTCGGAGGACGTAAGACAAACTGCGTTTTGAAAACCCTTTACGAAATTTTTTACAAAATTTTTTTTCACTTGTATTGTATAAATAAAGACTTTCTGAGAACAACTGCATACTTAACTCAATTTCGCTAAAAATGGTCTGTTGGACAAAAACGAACTAGAGCGACGAATAAGCAAACAAATTTTATTTTGCAATTTTGAAAGCTGAAGTATATTACATTGATTAGCATTCGTAACTTAATATAACTTCCGTGCGAATAAAAATGTGTCACTGTAGCGAATCTAATTATTTTAGCGTATAAGTGTTGAAATATAGAAGGCTCTCCCTTTCTAACATCGCTTGTCCCTTACACCCAACACCGCTGGGGTAGCGGACCGATATAAAAGACAAGCAAAACCCTAAAATGGGAAGTCTGCCTTCCGAGGTTAGCTCGCGCGGCTTCAGGTCTCCGTAGAGAGAAAAGGTCCTCGTACAGCCTTTGTCATAAGGTGACGAGTGGTTAGGGAACTAGTCTTGGGTAACTGGCCAGAAATTCAATAACATAACCAACTGGTTATTAGTATGTAGATAACTGGTTATAAAACGGTTATTTGGTTATCTCAGTTATTGCCGGTTACAGTTGATGCTCGCTAGTTGTCTAGGTAATGGAGGTATTTGGTTTTGTCCGTGGGTATTGGGTATCGGGTGAGTTTTTGACCCACGAAAAGGGACAACGCTGTGCGAACTATCTAATATTACCGTTCCACCTCACCAAAGAAAAATAAAGACAAAACATGTGACCCGTATGGCGCTGTCGATTTTTAACGAATATAATCACCAGTTACAAGCAGGGCAGCAATCAGAAATTTTTTAGAAGGGAATAAAATAAGTTAAATTAAATTTTAAATAAATACCTCCAATGGAAAATATATTATAAGCTTAAAAATGTAAATTTATTGCAATGCCTGATAAATCGAATGTAGTGAAATTTCACACGACTGCTATACACAACAAAGATTACAATAAATAAGAACTGAAAATTTCTCGAAAGAAATACATGTAAATGAAGGTAGATAGCTTGTTGCCATTATTACATAGTTATTACTTTCAGAAATATTTTATTTACGGCATCACTCTATTATTATAACGGACCATTATTTTTTCTTTCAATGTGAAACAAACCTGCATATATCAACTACAAATATTTTTACAACAATATTATATTTATGTACGTTATTTCCCAAGCGCAACAAGTAAATAGATTGTTAATATTTTGGCAAAAAGTTATTATTATGAACAATATTCCGGCCAGAGTAATTATCAAATTACTAGAAATCGAGGAGTTAAAATACTTTAGCAATTAGGATGGGAAATTCCGACAATAAACACACTTTCTTCCACCAAGCAAAAAGGCTGGAAACTATCGGTGAGCAAACCCATGTCGATTATTCCCTTTTGCTGTGCGTTCTTCTTTTTGGTTTATATGCATCCATTTACCTTTGGGTTTTGGTGGTCCTGATGAAGTAGATGGAGCATCATAAAGTGAAACGCTTTGGGCGCTTTAATAATGGCGTTCGGCACTGTAGCACTTTTGATTTCAGTTGGTGAAAACGCATTTAATTCAGCAAATGCAGAAATATGTGTTGTTTTTAGATGGGAAGTTTAATTTCCCGTTGAATTTTTATAACTTAATTTTTATAACAAGTTTACACAATTTACACGGCGCTTTTTTATCCACGTTATGTTTGTCAAATCGGCCCAAATATTGCCTGCAATATTTACAATGTCACAAATTTTTAACAAAACTTTCACAAATTATAAACAAAATGTTTTAAATTTTTACACTTATGTAAAAATACCTAAATATACTAATAATATTCTAAGCGAAGCAATAAACTAAAATAATTAAACACTATTTTTTCCTTCTAAAAAATTCCGCAATCGTAAGATTTTTCGAAAGAAATTCAGTATAGTATAATATTACAAGAATATAGCTCCGCACGCCACGCCGGCTCGTGAAGCTACAACTGATGGCTTAGGGTGCCAGTTGCCAGTTGCCAACTACTGGTTATGTATGACGTATGAGGTTGTGATAGTTATCTAGTTTTCTAGTTATCAGTGGTTATCATGGTTGTGTAGGTTTTGGTTTTTTCAGTGGTGGGAATGGGTATTGGGTATCAGGTAGTTTTTGACCAACCCCCAACAACCAACAACCCCCACAACCGCCACAACCAAATAACCAAATACCCGAGCTGCCGCTAGCGTAGTTGTGGGTATTTTTAAATAACCGTTATACAGTTGGTTATGTTATGCAGCTACCAAGACTATAGGGAACAATTGGTTTCCTTTGGGCTACTTAGTGTAGAAATACCCATAAAGTTATTGTGGTAGTTTTTATTGATAAACTACTGTGTGTTACGATTATTGAACTGTATACTTGCAAATTGATTATACCCAAATAAAGACAAATTGTGTTTACGGAATAAAAGTGCGGATTTTATTTATTAAATTGACCATACCGTTACAATGGCGCCCAACTCGAGGCTAATCAATTCGCGAGTGTTATAAGTTACGTAGAATCTGTGAAAACCAGTGAAAGTAAAATCACGAAAGTTAAAGTGAAAACTTCGAGATATAGTATTGTTTAGGGGGAGAAAAGCTCTCACTATAAAAGTGTTTTGTTGTGTAGGTACAGTTTACAACGAGCGCAAAGTGGCGTCTACGAAACAGGATTCAGGAGACATTGTCAACCCTCGCCGTAGCCCAAGGTTTAAAACAACAAACATGTCGCTTACCGCAGAACAGCTGGAGCAGATATTGGCGAAATTTTCCACTCCCCAAGCAACAATGGACGATCGGAAAAATTTTCGATACTGTACGTCGCGGTTTAATGGTTCGCGGAATCCACAGAAAGTGGAAGAATTTATAAGAACCGCGACGATATTCAAACAATATGAGGGGATATCGGATGCCCGAGCATTGGAAGGTCTCCCCTTACTTTTAGAAGATACAGGCAGTATCTGGTGGGAAGGAGTCAAAGGTGAAGCCTCATCATGGGATGTTGCTATGACGATGATCAGAGATGCCTTTGCGCCCAAAAGGGAAGCTTATCGCGTACTGCACGAAATCTTAACAGAAAAACAAGACGAGCAAATGCCAACGGACTTGTTCATAGCGATAAAAAGGGCTTTGTTGGCTGAGTTGTTACCTGTAGAAATATACCATCATCCGGTCGTTCAGCTCGACCTGGTGTATGGTGGTCTCAGACCAATGCTAAGGGAAAAAATATCTCGGGACTCAATTAAATCATTCGATGAACTGCTACGTAAGGCGAGACAAATTGAGGAGAGCGCTGCGGAAAAGGCTCAATATTTTAAATTGGCAAAAGCCAAAGAGAACTTTGCCAGACCACGATCGGGGCCTAGGAGTCATGAATTTTGCGAACATTGCAAAAAGAACGGTCACACTCAAGACCAATGTTATAGCAAAATGCGAGAACACTCGACCCGTCGAAATGTAAGGGATTACGGAAATAACAGAGAGCGCGCTAAAATTGCGTGTTACGGGTGCAATCGCCCTAATGTAATTAGATCAAAATGTCCCACCTGCAATCCTCACAAGAACGAGCATAAAGAAGTAACACTATCATCTTTGGGTACAGAGCCACTAATCATAAACCGTCCGAAAGTAAACATAACGGTGGAAAACGTATTGGAAACCGCAATTTTGGACACGGGCGCTCGGGTGAACGTTGCCAGTAAACACCTTTACAAAATCCTGTTGAAACGCGGCCATAAATTTAGGCAGGTACGCAGCCGAGTCGTTTTAGCCGACGGCGTGCCGCGAGTGCAAGAAATCCTTTGCGTAACGATACCGGTGAAATTACAAACCAGGATTATAAATACTTCGTTTGTCGTGCTGCCCGACGCGAACGAAATTCTCTTGGGGGTTGATTTTATGCATGCTGCATCCCTGGTTTTAGACATTGCTAATCAAATGTGGTACTTCAGGGATGACATGAAATCACCCTACAACTTCTTACCTGAAAAGCCCAAGCGAATGCGCTCGGCGGACATAAAATTCGCAGATTATCCAGAAGCCGAAACCGCCGAGATAGACGTCGAAAGTTATGAAAGAGGTTACGGACCTCCTACCCGGATTGGGGCCATGGGCCCATTAACCGAAGATTCCGAGAAAACGACGAACTTCGAAGACTTCGCTACCTCCCAGATGGAATACTCTGCCGAACAATTGGATATATTATACGAAACGAAGAAGGTCTGTCACCCGACCCACCAAAGACCATTATATACGAATTCCGAGGTCAATATATCGTCCATTCAGCAAATGCAAGATGTAACCAAAAATCACACTGACATCGGAGATATGGTATCAAAAATAATAACACGTAAAAGGGACAGACTAAGTGCTAGACCCATTAAACCTGTGGGGTCGATTCCACAAAAAAAGGATGGTGCCCGAAAGTTACGAGACCATGAAACACGAGCCGCCGAGGTAATACGACCTACCAAATTGTGCAGATCAACAATTATTTTCGACAGAAACAAAGAGACAGGAACAGCCAAGATGAACAATCGCAAATCATTGCCACCGGACCATTTTTCGAGAAGGACGACTTCAATCACTGCAACCGGAGTCAACTGGCCACGTGTGGCATACGCCGCAGATTTTTACCCAATCTTCAAGAGTCAAAGCGAACAACAAGAAAGCCATAAATCTAAATAGCTTCTTAAAAGTAATAATGACCTACCCAAACATTTCTTGCAACACGAGACGGACCACAGTAGAAGACAACAGGGACCTATCATAAATCACCGGAAGTTGGACCCTATTATTCAAGACGGCAGACCTCCACAATGGCAACTGATGGGGACCCCACGTGTAGAATAGCGCGACCAGCGGCTGACATGCCGCACACTGAAAAAACCTATGATAGTTCTTATGTGTAAAGACTGAAAAAAAAAAAACAATTTCTATTATTATAATTGTTATGCGTAAAGGCTGTAAAAATCAACTTCTTCTATTATAATTTTTATGTGTTATTAGGTTAAGAAAATAATTTTGCTTATGGAAATGAAACTTATCGAGGCGATTTAAGTTCCATTTAGGGGGAGTCTGTAGCGAATCTAATTATTTTAGCGTATAAGTGTTGAAATATAGAAGGCTCTCCCTTTCTAACATCGCTTGTCCCTTACACCCAACACCGCTGGGGTAGCGGGCCGATATAAAAGACAAGCAAAACCCTAAAATGGGAAGTCTGCCTTCCGAGGTTAGCTCGCGCGGCTTCAGGTCTCCGTAGAGAGAAAAGGTCCTCGTACAGCCTTTGTCATAAGGTGACGAGTGGTTAGGGAACAATTGGTTTCCTTTGGGCTACTTAGTGTAGAAATACCCATAAAGTTATTCTGGTAGTTTTTATTGATAAACTACTGTGTGTTACGATTATTGAACTGTATACTTGCAAATTGATTATACCCAAATAAAGACAAATTGTGTTTACGGAATAAAAGTGCGGATTTTATTTATTAAATTGAGCATACCGTTACATCACAATTTTTTAATTTTATATTAAACCTTGCGCGGACCCCCTGCCGTTGTTCAGGGACCCCCAACTCAATTTTAATTTTCAACGGACCCCCTGAATGATTCTCCGAAAGACCCTCCGAAGGACAAGATCCGACCAGGGCGTCCATAAATTATACAATTTTTATTATCTTTTTTCTATAATGCGGAGATATTTGATTTGTTTGTCGTTGGGGAGAGAAATAATTATTTTTTTCAATTTGCCTCGAATATTTCAACGGTCCCGAAGGACAATGTAGTCCAGACAACGAAGGAAAAATAGAGGAAATAATTCATGTAGAAGCCAATTTTGACACATTTGTAGAGGAAGGTGTCGTTAACAACATACTAAAAGTACCGGGGGGTGGGGGTGGAGCTAAGG
Source organism: Glyphotaelius pellucidus (assembly GCA_936435175.1). Lineage (NCBI taxonomy): Eukaryota > Metazoa > Arthropoda > Insecta > Trichoptera > Limnephilidae > Glyphotaelius > Glyphotaelius pellucidus. Next base: position 37,697,591 of record OW386545.1, on the reverse strand, counting down.
GTGGGGGGGTCTCTAAAGGTCCCTTTTTTCAGTTTTTCGTTAATAACTCGAAAACTACTGCTTTCGTTCATCAGGGTAACCATGTGGATGTACTGAACCTACAAAGCAGCGATAGGCCCATTGTCTTTGAGGGATTCCAGATGATTCTGAAATTTCGTCAAAGCTGACACCAAGGAACCGTTCTCTTCAACTTTGTCTAGAGTAAGTTCCTCCATTTTGGTCAGCATAGTCAATCAATCTATCTCTATCTTCTCTTCCATTTCATTTTTAACAAGAAACATTTCATATTTAACAAAAAGCATTTCATTTTTATCAATAAACATTTCATTTTTAGCAATAAAACCAGTTTTTTTAAATAATTTTACATTTCCCCCCTCCATATCTCCTTAAAAATTGATCCTAGCAAAAGAATTTATAGAACCTTTTTTGTAGAAAATTTTATGGAAATAATTTAGTAGTTTAACATTTTTTCGCTAGAGGCAGTAGTTTTCGAGCTATTAACGAAAAACTGAAAAAAGGGACCTTTAGAGACCCCCCCCACCCTTAGCTCCACCCCCACCCCCTGGTACTTCTAGTATGTTGTTAACGACACCTTCCTCTACAAATATGCCAAAATTGGCTTATACATGAATTATTTCCGCTCTTCGGTCTTTTTTGGTCTTCGTTGCCTGGACTAATGTCGGATCTGATAAAAATCGAAAATCGGTTTGTTGACCTATTTTAACTTCCCTTTGATGATTTAAAAGTCTGTATTTTCGGAATTTTAAAATTTATGTATCTTATATGCTATACTTCTTGATCTCCAAAATAGTAAAAATGTAGAAACGTAACTTTAAAAAGCCCTAATGCGAAACGAAAAATCTAGATTTTATGGATACACTTGATTGCACGGATACACTGTATCCATGGATAAAATAAAAAAAATCGTTAAACTGCATGATTTCTAATAAGCGGGATTTTTTTGTTGACGAAAAAAAAGTATATATATGTGAGTAAATCTTAGCGTATTTAACATGTAAAACAAAAAATGGAATGAAAAGTGAAGAGTACAAAGAAAGAATATGCTTTCTAAAAATATCGAATTTTAAAAGGTCTCCACTGGTTCACTACTATTATGGATAATATGGGGGAAAGCCCTTACAAACACCTACTTGTACACAAACATACCACAAGATTTAGAGAAGGAAAGGGCCTAAAAACTCCTCGAATATTAAATAAATATGGAAGCCGTACTCTTGAATATCTAATACCAGTGATTTTCAATAAAATCAATAATAACATAAAATTTGAAAAAAATGAGAGACTAAGTCCTAAAATGATAAAACTATGGTTAATGAACGAAAACTCCATGTATCTTTGAATATCGTCTTTAATGTATCTTTGAATATCGTCTTTAATGTATCTTTGAATATCATCTTTAATGAACGAAAACTCCATGTATCTTTGAATATCTTAATATAGCTGCCTACATATCTTTTATTAGGTAGGTATATTGAAATATCTTATATATTTATAGTTGTAAGTTAAATTATCTAATACTACTATCTATTCTAATGTTTCCTTAAAACTTTAAATGTATTTACAAATTTTTTTTTAGATATTTTATTATGAATGTTTAAATTGTTAGAACCTGCAGACAAGCTGCTATATGACAGCTTTGTGGGTATACAAATTCTTGTACAAAATGTTTTTCTGTAATTTAATAAATAAAAAAATAAAAAAAAATTCAAAATTTTGAACGTTTCTGGTCAAAACGTAGCGATCAGTTTTTTTAATTTATTTTTTAGAAATGTCAATGATTATTTCAAAAACAAACATGTAAAAGAAAATTTTATCTAGTTTTTATTACTTAAGCTTCAAAATTTTTTTGAAGTTTACGTAATATCTTTTTAAAAAATTACTTCAAAATTTTTAAATGCATATAGCCCATTAAAAATACCTCAGAAGCATTCTGAAATTTCATGAAATTTCACCATGTCGTTGGGACTTGTAGACAAAGATATTTTAAAGCATTTGGTGCCCTTGAGGTGTTTTTTCACAAAACGGCATTATATAAATCAGCCAAATATTTGTTACTATATAAATCAGTCACTGGCTCAATTCGGTAGACCCCGCCAAAACATCGTCCACAATATTAAATAAAACTTTTACCATCCCCATAAGAGTTGAAAATTTACATTTACGTTACATTTATGTCTTCTCTATTACACCTTTTAACACTTCCGTACCGGACCAGGGCAACGCACTTACACTAACGAGAGTTTTACGCTGTATCTAAGTTATTTTTTAAACCACATACTCAATAATTTAGGTAATCCTAGAAAAAATATTTGGTTATCGATCTGCATTAAAAAAATTAATATCGCATCACTACTTTTCTTAAAATTAAATAGTTTATAACAAGTTCCGGCGAATATTCTGTGCCACCCGCCCCCCTTCCCCTCTGTTCGGGCGTACCCCGTCCCTATCTGCTGAATGTATCGGGATAATTCTAAGCGATAGCAAGTAATTTCTAAGTTGTTAGTGGAAAGGACTATATCGCGTTCGTTTACACCGCGCATCTCGTTTGCTCTTTTTACAATGCTATAATGTTCGCTTGCCGGTCAAAGATCATTCGGTCTGAGTCGTTTCCGGTGAACGCCAATCGCCAGTCGAGATTCGGAAACAAGGTGTTATGATGTCTATCGGCCCGCCTTCTCTGTTTTCTATGGAAAAATACACGCTATGGTCTAAATTCATTAGAATATTAATTATGACTTTATTTATCAAACGATTTTTAAAATGACTACTGAAATACGATGAATATACTTCCCTCTAATTATTATCATAACAAATTACAAAAAAATATGTCATTAACACCCTTTAATAAGCAAAACAAATTGGGGTCCCCGAGTGACCCCCCTTCGGGTCATGTGTGATTTTTTTCGTTCCGGGACGAAAAGGTTAATATTATGTATCTCACCCTCACTTAAAATTTTATCCGCCAAGACTTAGCTAAAACATTAATTCGTTTAAAAAAAAAACAAATTATTATTAATGTGATCTGAGAAAGTTTGTGAGTTCACTGAAGTTTCCATACACACTTACGTTACTGTAAAGCCTTACATCCGTATAAGGCTTCAGCGCTTAAAATTCCAAAGCCTGTTTATGAATTCGCTAAACAAAAGGACCTCGGGAACTTGGCGGATAATTAACGTTTAATTAATTTCTCTCGACTCTAAATTTTCACAATTTAGGGCTGGCTTACTGGACCGCAGCATTCTGGTAAATGCGAGGCTTTAAATATATTTTTTAAATTCACCTTTCAATTTATTGTTTGGGTTTTTTTGTCCACGGTTTACGCGTTTGCCCTTTATTTGGGTTCAGGCTTATTCAAACTTTGCGGTATATCACCAAACTAATATTAATGTTTTTACAATATTTTGAAAGATGTATTTAAATTTTTTAAATTTAGATATTTGACGGCAGATTAATAATTCATTTACAGTAAAAAAAATATACAATTTTTACATTATCAACATCCTATCTTGCGGTATCTTGAACAAGTCGTGGTGGCGACTGTGACGGAAGTTTCCAGTAAATAAGGGTTCCATGAAAGTTGATCCCCGACAGTTGCCCCCCCCCCCCCCCAGCATACTTAAGTATAGTATGCAATCGGTTTAGGGAAAATACGATAAACCTATTTTAAAAAGTTAGGACTTGAGGAAGAAGTAGATGTTTGTTTTAAATAAAGCACCCTTTCGAGAAATTGAATTCATTGATTTATTCTTGTTTAAAAACATCCAAAGAGCATCCCCAAATATGACATAAGCCCTGAGGGAAATTATTTTCCTCAGAGCCTCCTATGTGAAACTCATGTAAAAAAATACATGTTATCGACACATAATGCGATTTTCCACCCAAAAGACAAAGGTATATTAATTACTTTAAGTTTTCTATGCAAGGAATGAAAGAAAAGTGGTAATTTTTAGTTAAACAGAGTTTAAATAGATTTATTTTTTTGTCCATTGAAAATATTTCATAAATAATTAAACATTAGCAACTAATTATTAAAATTCGTAATTGGTTTGAGACTCATCTCCAAACCCAACACATACATACACAAAATATAACTAAGTGTCCCCGAATGGGTGTGCAGAGAGAATATACTGCCGAATAATAAAAGTATCAAATACATTTTCATCAAATGCATCAAAGAAAAACCTTTGTCTACAAACTGAACATACCAGCGTACAAGTTAAAAAAAAAACGGCACTGTAGATAAATTCGTTTAATATCCAACGTAGAAGTCGATTTTACGTTTGAAATTGGTTTTCCTCAAAAATCAGTAACTAAATAAGTTTAATTAATAATTATTATTTTAAACTTATTATTTTTAAAGAAAATCCTGAATTGATCTACAGTATCAGTATCTATGATTGACAGTATCTACTCATAAATCTGTGTTTTTTGCCTACAGCACGTTTAGTTTTTTTAAAATGTGAATACCGCACTAGAGACCTAATTGCTACCAACCTGCTGGAGCTAGTGAGACTACGTCATCCCCAATTGGAGAATGTTGTGAAGCTGAAGGCAGTGGGGAAGAGAGATGGATAAAAAGAAGGTGAGAAAATATTTTACTATTCAGATCTAAACAGGGCTAAAGCCATTACATTTTCAATTTTGAAAAATGGTCTTACACCAAGGCAATACTGAGAATATCTTGCACTTTCGAACGTGCTGCAAATATAATATATTTATTTTTTAAATTACTAAATTTAGAAATAACAGAAGTTAATCAAATAAAATTTATTTGCGCATGCTGGGATTGAAACCCGCGACCTCCGGATTGTCAATTTTTTAATATTTTTTTTTTTTATATGAACTCCACACAAGAGGCCCTGAGGAACATAATTTTCCTCAGGGTCTATGTCATCTTTGGAGATGCTGTGTGGAGGGTTTTTTAAGGAAAGGAAGGAGAGGAGAGTTCTGGGAAGGAAAAGGGTTGAAGGGGTGGGTAGGAATCTGGGGTTCAGTGTGTCCTGGTCATCCGCCTCCAAGACCAAGACAAACCTCACCCCATGAACCCGGGCACCCCTGCTAAATCACCAAACGTAGCGAACCACTTGGGGTGACCTATGGCAGAGGTGTTGGTTATCCAATAAAAGTTCCCGGGGCGGCGGTACCCATTCCCGCCTCCCAAATTGAGAGCCTTCATCACGCAGGCCATCGTTTTTGACTTCAGAAAATAAATATTCAAGCCATATGTCTAAACTAAAATGCTATTTCTTTCAAAACATTTCCTATAAATAATGATGCAAAACAAAAACTTTCCACAAATAATAAATCTAGCAAAAAAACGTTAAGAATAATCGTAAAAGTTAGAGTTACAACAGCGTAGACGTTTCAAAAACTTTCAGAGAAAAACTCTGTAAATACCCCCTAGCAATTGTACCCCAACTCTCAGTACCTACCATTTACCCTGTTATTATACATCGTACATATACATTGATATATAATACACGAGGTCGGCCAATACGCCAGTAAGATGAATCATTAAATCATTTTTGTAATTATCAATTTTTAATATTTTCTTAACATTAGCTTCAAACAGGAGACCCTGAAGAAAATAATTTCCATCAGCGCCTGTATCAGCTTAGGGGATGCTGTGTGAAGAGGCTTTTTAAGGAAAGGAAGGATAGGAAGTTGTTTGCGCCAATCAATGTTCTTTTTGTTTGATTTAGTACCTACTGGAAAACTGCTTATCCCTTTGCCCAGTTCCTTTACCCAAGTACCTGCCCAGTTCCTTTATCCAAGTATCTACCCATCCCACGCCAAGACAAAACTAAATAAAACGTTCGATTTCCGCATTCACTTGTTTTTTATTTGACTTGTTGAAAAACGCACCCGTCTCGAGCATCTTTGTTCATCTGTGCATCTTACTTTAATTGAAACGCCATAAGTTTTTGCGAACTTATTGACCACACCGCCGCGGCTGCAGAAGTAACCGTGTTTACGTATATATGTGTACAAGTGAACTATTATAAAGACAAGGGAGAATTAAAAGGACCACAGAACAAGCGGCAAATGTATAGTGAACTCGGTAAGTTTTGGCAATACCCATCCTTTTCCTTTTCCTTTGAGTAGTTTTTCAGTAATTATTTTTAGAATCGCACCGCACCCGCCTGCGAACGAATTGATTTGCGCAACCATCATCGAGAGTAGAGTAGATTAGAGCGATTCACCCCGCCACGCAGTAGGAGGACGGACGCATCCGTTGCCAAGACCGAGTAAAACCTAAACCTAAGTCATCAAATGTAAACCTTTTGGGGTGATCTATGGAAGAGGTGTTGGATATCCAATAAATGGTTCCCGAGGAGGCGGTACCCGTATCCGCCTTCTAAATTGAAATTATTCTATAAAACTTATATTATTAATTTTATGCCATCTGAAATAAGTGATCATATATATCCTAAGGTATCATCATCATCATCCTTATTGTTGCACAAAGAATATTGTAATGAATAGCAGCGAGCGTAATAGAAATCATTGCTATAACTATTTTGAAAACGTATTTAATATTTTTAATAATTAAGTGATGTGTTATTCTGTTCCCGAGCCAAATAAATAAGTAAGTACAGTAAACTCAACGTTTATTATATATAATGTACATATAAATGTATCTCTTACCCCTTTCCTATGTGAAGGGTGAACGCTCATAATATATTGGTCAACGTTATAACGTAACTAGCCAAGTTATACATTTTTTATGATTTTATGTTTGATGGCGTACCATGATCTTATTCGTGTAGGTAATGTTGTGAGATCCGAGAAAGATTTATACATATGGTGTAAAAGAACCTACAGAAATATATTTTATTCTTTTTTCCTCTTAAGATATGGATATGAAGTAGAAAATGATTATTAGTCGGACCTAAATTTGGGAGGCAGTTATGGGTACCGTCGCCCCAGGAACCATTTATTGGATAACCAACACCTCTGCCATAGGATACCCCATGTAGCTCGCTACGTTTGGTGATTTAGCAGAGGTGCCCGGGTTCGTGGGGTGAGGTTTGTCCGGGTCTTGACGGTGGATGCATCTGCCCACCAGCTGCATGGCAAGCCGGTTCGAGAGAGAATGGTTGAGGAAGTCCCTTCGACTTCTTCAGTCGTACTCGGAATATCCCCTTGTACCACAGTGGGAGGGATGAATTCATACGTCTGTCACTCCTGAATACCCCCAGATTCCTACCCACCCCTCAAACTTTTTTCCTTCCCATAACTTCCTCTCCCTCCTTCCCTAGATAAGCCCTCCACCCACTTCCCCAAAGATGACATAGGCCCTGAGGGAAATTATTTTCTTCAGGGCCTCCTATATGGAGCTAATTTAAAAAAAAAAAAATTAAATTTTAAATAATTTCCATAAACAATGTCCTCTATTGAATACTCCACTGCAAAACATAAATACTTATCCAGGACAATAAACCAAAATACCTTGATTACTCACAGTATGTATACAACTTTCGGACAGAAATATGTTAAATTTTATGCTACGAAACTATTTAGTGCTCTACCGAATCAAACGAAAAATGGAAATATATTTAAAACTAAAGTTAACACATGGTTGAGGAACAGAGTGATTAACTTGCAAACATTATGAAGACGTCGAAAAGACTATTGGAAACTAAATAATATTAAAACTGCAGTCCACATCAGAACAGGAAACACTAGTGAGGAGGACTGTGGAAACTTTGAATTTATTTTTATATTATTGTTTTATATTTACATCATGTACAAATTTTGCTACAGAAAATAATAAAAAGTTTAAAACAAATTGTCTGCAGTTCGCAAGCAGTAGAAGTGAAACCTTCAGAAAACTAAAGTAGACAACAGTGGGGAGGCTACGAAGCACCGAACAAAGAGGAAACCGATAACTCATTATCTTGCTGACTAAATCCTATATATGTATGTGTTTGTCACTTAGTGTCAATTTTTCGTTTCATCGAGTTTCAAATCACAACGGCGCTAAAGAAGTTTTCACTTAAGAAATGTGTATGAACAAGCGGTAGAAGTGAAACCTCCAGAAAAGTAAAGTAGACAAGGTTGGGGAGGCTACAAAGCACCGCACAAAGAGGAGGCCGATTATTCCATCTCATTCCTCATTCCAAATCCTATAGGTTTATGTTTTTCCCTTTTCATTGTTGCTTTTTCGTTTCCTTGAGTTTTAAATCACATCGATGATAAAGAAGTTTTCACTTCAATAATATAAAAACTACAAGCCACATCAGAACAGGAAACCCTTGTGAGGAGGACTGTGGAAACTTAAAATTTACTTTTATATTTTGTTAAATGAAGACATTATGAGCGAAACTCAATCGAAAATCTGGAAACAGAAAAATCAGAAAAAGATATTGGCACCTCTGGGACTCGAACCCAGGACCTCCCTACTTTCCGGGTTGGGCGCTCTTATCCACTGAGCTAAGGTGTCGATATCCAATTCGGTCACTTTTAACTGTACCATACTTCGACTAAGAACCACCCATATTATCTTCATTTTTCTTAACGCATATGAAGATAATATGGGTGGTTCTTAGTCGAAGTATGGTACAGTTAAAAGTGACCGAATTGGATATCGACACCTTAGCTCAGTGGATAAGAGCGCCCAACCCGGAAAGTAGGGAGGCCCTGGGTTCGAGTCCCAGAGGTGCCAATATCTTTTTCTGATTTTTCTGTTTCCAGATTTTCGATTGAGTTTCGCTCATAATGTCTTCATTTAATTAAATATTACAGTTTGAGGTTTTACTCATAAAGTTAAAATAATAAATAATAATTTTATATTTTGCTTTATATTTACATCATGTACAAACTTTTCCATAGAAACTAATAACAAATAAAAGAAATTAAATTGACATTTTAAAGAAATCCATTTTATTTCCATCTGCTGGAGGCAGAAGTCTAATCTCGTACTTTCTATATCAACGCTAGAATCTGTACAGAATGAACTGACATGAGAACTCTATGGGCTTGTGTGTATTCCGAAACTGTCAGAAACATGAAAGTTCACTCAGTTTTTTTTATATTCTCCAACCGCAGCTTAAAGTTTACTACGCCTCCGGGAGACGTAATTTGATTTTCCCTCTCATTTTCAGAAGATTTATTTTTTCTGAAACACTAAACGTCAGGTTAAAATCTGTTGCTTTTAGCTGACGTATATTGCTAAAACTGAAACGTTGATTCTCAGATTAAATCCGGTGGACCTCAGTATAAGAATTAATGTTTTATGGTACACGGGGTTTTATGGGCACTACGTGGAAAAAGATTCATTGTTTCTTTCTAAATTATTGAAATATTAGATCAGTTTTTTTTTAATGTGATTACCGCACAAGAGTCCCAACTGCTCCTAACCGCCTGGAGCATGTGAGACTATGGCATTCGCAAGTGCGGTATCTTGTGAGGCCGAAGGTAGTAGGGAAGGAAAGGAGATGGGAAAGAGGAAGGTGGGGAGCACCCGGCTATTCAGATCTGGTTATCAAACACGGCTAAAGCCATATCAAGCATATAGCTATATATTTAACCTTGAATTATTTTTGATGATTAAATTGTGAAATAACACCATTCAATCAATAATGTTTACGGAACGAAACCGCGACCTTCAGATTGCTAGTCGATAGCCTTACCCCTCGACCACGGAGGCAAGTCGATCAGTTAGGGGCCATCCATAAATTACGTCACACCTTAAGGGGGGAGTGTAGAGAAGTGTGACATTGTGTGACAGGGGGTATGGGGGGGTCATCAGCTCTGTGACGTCACATGTAAAAACCTCAATTATTAAAACGCAAAACTTAAATGTAAACGAAAAAATGTAAATTTGTGACAATGTGTGATAGGGACGGGGACGGGGGGGGGGGGGGGGTGGTAAAAAAAATCATGAAATTCGTGTGACGTAATTTATGGATGGCCCCTAAACAGATTATTGAAAAAGGGACTTTTTTTATTTATAAACTAGTACCTGGGAAAAATTCACGGTTTTTTTCTGATTTTTTTACAATGGCCTATATCTTATAATTTAAAGCAAAAATAAATATTTGACAAACCTTTTGATTACAAAAATAATTTTTCAGTTAGGTTGGGTATTTTGATCTCAAATCCAAATTTAAGATTTGTATGAAACGTTCCGAAAAGGGCCGCGCAAACGTTCCACTTAATAAATAAATAAATAATTTTCCTCAGGGCCTCTTCTGCTATGTTGAATTAATAAAAAAAATCACTGTGACCCTAAACTGCCCTGTTTTAGAAGTTTTCCTTAGTTCCTCGCTATGTCCCAAGTACCAAGGGTGTTTTCAAACTAAACACAATAAACATAAACGAAAACACGTTTCAGAGAAAGAAGAATAATGACGGTTGGTGGAATTACTCCTGAAAGTATTTTTCTGGTACGCTTGGTAATATACTTAGTCGTGTGACACGCAATTAATGTGATTGGAACAGACGCCTAACATTAAGCTGAAAATGTCCCATATTCTCTTCGAAAAAGATTACGTAACCAAGAAAACTTCCTGAGTTTTGATCAAATTCCAACCCTCTTGTGCGCCAATATGTCCTAATGAGGATGGCGACTCGGTTTCCTAACCCCTAAAAGGGACCAAACCCTTATCTCTGAATTCATTTTAAAAGGACATCTGCATTCTGTATGAATCTTTATTATTACTAGAATAACAACGTACCTGGCTTTGTCAGAATTTCAACAAAATTCTTTGAAAATCCTTTTTCAAACAATGGTCTCATATGGTATAATACAAAAATATGCAACAATCCAAGCATTTGGAGAAATAATTTTTTTATGTGAAGTTTAGGTACGTTTTTAACATTGTTTTTTTTTCAGTAACTCCTCATAGGAGTCCCTGAGGAAAATAATTTACCTCAGGGTCTATTTTATCTTTGTGGAAGCTGTGGAGGGTTTTTTGGAGGAGATTTAGGAGTGAACATGGATCTTGAAGAAACCCATATTGTAGGAGGGAGGAAACACGGCAAGCTGTTGAACAAGTCGTAGAAACGACCCGTTTTGTCAATCGTAAGGGCTTTCATTACACGGTTGTTAGTAAACCATTACATAATAAGTATTAACAAGAACCGCCGACATTTGCAAGCTGACGTTGCTCGTGGCACTGACTCGATCTTATGACACCTTAAAATTCATCGCGCTCTCAGGCCTATTCTGTAGTCAGCCGGACCCTAGATAGTCGAAAAACGAAGTAGGTACCGATATGTTTTTCGTTTGTTGAGCTTTATTAGAAATTTGGAATGGCCATAGACATTCAAATTTGTCTATGTAAATGGTTTTCTTTCAGATGCCATGTTAAATCAGTATCATTGTCATCTTCCCATCCTTTATCTAACCCATAGGTTCTCAACGTGGGCGATTATGCCCCCCTGTGGGCGTTTGAGACATTCAGGGGGGCCGTAGAAGACCCAGAGAAAGCTAGGAGGTTGAGGGCGTGGGCAGGTAAAAAAAAATGGTCTAAAAAAGACAAAAAAAAACACGCTTATCACGTACTAATAATCTTACGTGTATTATTATTATTAAGAATTGGCACAATATCATGAATACAAGAAGGAGGCAGCAACCCTGCGTTGGGGTAATAGTGACAATAGCTGACAACCCCGTTGTAAGAATAGATGTTTCAGATCGCGACAGATGCTAAGTAAAAACAATAGAGAATTCCAGTCCATTTTTTTTAATGTATAAAATGACCTTCTTACTTAAATAACTGCATATTTATTTTTATTTTTATAGTTAGTTTTAATAGTAAAAATAAATGTCAAAGTTTTAATTTTTCAAGATCCCCGAAAACCACCGAATCTAGTGTGACGTCATCATGACTAACCGAAGTATGAATCTTGTAGGGAACTGGAATCAGCTGTTCGACTCCCGCCATTTTGAATTTCAGCTTTGGAGCGTTTTCATAAACATTACTGGGCAGTACGATCGGTTTTTGTACAGTTAAAGTTTTTGAATATTTTAAATAATATAGATAAACTAATAGAGATACTTTATTTTTGATACTGAATCATTTAGGCCTAATGTTTCAATAAAAACAAAAACTATTATATGTCCAATTCTCTGTAAACCAATAAAACGGAATGCCGAACGGCTTGCGTCTTACATTTCTATTGATTTCTTTACAACTTTGACCCAGGTGACGCGGCGCGGTGACGTCACGCCGCCAAAATCCATCAATGGGGTGTTTTAATGATACGTTTTAAAATGGACTTTTTAATATTTTTTTTAAAAACTCTACGTTAAATATTATGTAATAAAACTTGTATATTCAGAATCAGCGTATATTGGTCTATATAAACATATTTTTTTAAAGCCATAATATTTTTCACTGGAGTCCCTTATTGAGGGGCGCTAGAAAAAAAAATCTCAAAGTGGGTGGTGGGCAAAATAAGGTTGAGAACCTATCATCTAACCCATTTCCTTACACAACATACTCAAATTTAGGATACTGTAGTTCCACTTGCTCTGGAGAATTGGGCAGTCGGGAATCTTATGTGGCACTTACATTAAAAAATGATAACCACCACACAAAGAACCGAAGAAATGGGTTTATTACTAAATTACACAATATTAACGATTTTCTGAAAAACGAAAATGATGCGAGTTTCAAAAACCCGTGTGTGTCATCGTCATCTAACAAACTAATTTAGATCTGTCACCGTGTGAGTGAGCGTAACTCTGGTTCAATGAACTCATATTTAAAAAAAAAAATCAAAATTCTAACATAGATTTCGTCAAGAATTCAGACAAGCGACCTTTCATTTACATTTTCAAATTGGAACTGAAGTGTAAAGAATTCAGAAAAAAAACTGTACTTTCTTTAAGTAAGTAAACTTTCACATAAACAAGTAAGTAGGTACGTAGGGAACATGTGTGCAATAAAAAAAGGTTCACTTCGCTGTGACATCGGACCAGTTCATCGTTCCCCAAAGAAATAACACGAAAGGGTAAACTGACCTATTTATCGCATATCCCAAGTCCCTAAAAAGTTAAAACATATTTCAAGGCGCTTTTTTACCAGTGAATCCTTATTTTTGCGGGCAAAGTTGGTTTCAATTAGAGAAATGCTAACAATTTCATCATTTTTATGCGATAGAAAAAGTTTTGTCATTCGACCGGAGAAAATAGGATTAGGGTAGATATGATTTTAGGTCTTCACGGCCAAAAGTATTTTTGTTAATATTTAATTAAATGAAGACACTGTGAGCGAAACTCAATCGAAAATCTGGAAACAGAAAAATCAGAAAAATATATTGGCACCTCTGGGACTCGAACCCAGGACCTCTCTACTTTCGAAAGTAGAGAGGTCCTGGGTTCGAGTCCCAGAGGTGCCAATATCTTTTTCTGATTTTTATGTTTCCAGATTTTCGATTGAGTTTCGCTCATAGTGTCTTCATTTAATTATATATTAACATTTGAGGTTTTACACATAAAAAAAAGTTAAATAAAAATCATAGTTAATTTGTTATTTATTTTTGGGGTGTTATGCCGTGTTGCGCTACGAGTAGTACTCATCTGCCCTGATGATGGACATAATTAGCTCAACAATTGTTACATGTTTTTGAGCAAAAGCAGACCATTTTTTCTGAATCCTTATAAATTATAGACAAAAATGTCCACTTCAACACACTCTATCTTATTATACAGTCGACACATATGGGTCAGAGGGCTAAAATATGCGATATTGAAACTATGTTTTATGATAAATCTGTCAGAATTGATAAGTAATTTTAACAATTTTTACCCTTTCTCCAAGATTAATCCTTAATTCCCGTCACGCCGGTGCGCCGTGTAAGTGAACAATTATAACATAATGTAAGTAGGTAGTAATAATTTTGCAGCTTTGTGTGCAAAGTAAACACAGCCTTCCCAGTCGGAAGAGCAGCCTTACTCCCCCACTGTAAGAACGTAGGTTTTGTCAAGACACAAAGCAGGCTTTATTACTTATACTCCAGCCCCCTGAAGCATTAAGCTCTGAAAAGCTTTGATATTCTGATATCTTATTTTGGAATGAAGCTGATTTTTGAGTTCCATTGTTGTAGGGAAGTGATGTGTTGAAAATTCTTTGTTTATTTGCATTGACTGAGCTTGTTCTCCGCGTTCGTAGTAGACACTAAGTAAGTTATTTTAGAAAAAAAAACTTATGCTCGTACTTTTGTTCGTTGGCAGGTTAACTCAATTTTTAAAGTAAAGCCAGACGAAAAGGAGCTAAAAAAGAGCTAAAACCTTGTTCTGGTATAAAAGAGCTAGCTGACAAACAAGCTAAGAAGCTAAACCACTTTTTTGGAGCTGACAGCTTTATTTTGGAGCTTGGAGAAATCTAGTTCTATGGTAGCTGAGTTTGCAACACTGGAGACATACAGAATATGAGTAAGTTGTTTTGTCCGTATAAAAATTTAATTCTTTCAAGACACGATTACAAATAGGAGTACAATATTGCTAACTAGCAATTTTTTATTTTATTTTTTTTTAATTTCTTTTATATATTTAATAATATTATTATTCAATTTATAAAAACAGTTTATTTATAAACAAGTGATAATGCCTTCAGAAGGCGAAACAGCTGTCACGTGTAAAAATAATTACCTAGCAGAACTTGTTTATAAATAAACTGTTTTTATAAATTGAATAATAATATTATTAAATATATAAAAGAAATTAAAAAAATTAAAATGGAGTTCTACAAATTAAACTTGATAACAATAAAAAAAAAAACGGAACAAGCTTTTTTTTTTTCTACAGCTAATACCGCACAAGAGTCCCAACTGCTCCCGTCTGCCTCACAACATCCGCAATCGGGGTATGTTGTGAGGCTGGAGGTAGTGGGGAGGGGAAGGAGATAGGGAAGAGGAAGGTGGGGAAGTACCTGGCTATTCAGATCTGGTCACTAAACACGGCTTAAGCCATTTCAAGCAACGTTTCAATTCTGAATGGTGGTCTTACACCAGGGCGATACTGATAGTATCTTCCACTCTGGAACGTGCCGCAAATATACTATTTATTATTTTAAATGAATAAATTGTGAAATAACACAAATTAATCAAATAAAATTTATTTGCGCACATCGGGTTCGAACCCGCGACCTTCGGATTGTGAGTCGAGAGTCTTGCCTCGGGACCACGGAGGCCGTCAAAGCTTACTTGCAGATAGTGAAATCGCCGGCTAGTAGCTTGCAAACTCGCTCAGTGTAATCAAGGCTTAAAACAGAAGTTTTTTTGATTATACAGATTCACCGGTGACCTGACAGTTGATCCCCCAACAAATGCCCCCCGGAATGATGTTAATCATAAAATGATATTTTTTGTGCGTTATTTACCAACATCAAACTTGAAAACGACTTAAAAAATAATAAGTTGGTACATCCATTATATAAATTTATTTACAACATCTTATTGTTGTACTTATATGCTAGTATAAAGACAAGTAGTTTTTTCCTTGATGCATTTGAAATAAAATATGCTTCACTTTACTTTTGCAGTCCAAAAGTAAAAAGAATACTGTTCAACGCTTTCTGTACCTCTCTGTACACATTAGAACTGTGGGTCAACTACACACATCCCAATGGCATAAGTTAAAGGTTGCTTATAATAACGCTTATCGCCAACTTTTCCGCCTACCGAGATACTGCAGTGCTACGGAAAAGTTCCTAGAAGGACAAGTACACACTTTCCGAGACTGGGCCAATCGAAGAATGCGATCATCACCGCCATGACTGCATGGATAGAGTCCCCTTGATGGCCTTTGGAGACGGGAGACGATGAAATACCCTCCGTAAACAGATGCATGGTTTCATTTTAGTGTTTATTATTTTTTTCAATTTTAAATCTCATGTTTTTCATGCTTATTCGTTTTTTTTTAAATTTATTTTATCTATGTGTTGTTATTTACTTTTAACCTTTTTACTACTATTTGACTAATTTCTTTTATTTCAAAATATGGAATATATTGCATTGCACTATCCCTGCACACATTCTGGAATAAACTATTATTATTATTATATTTTTGTTATTCGGCGATACACCCTCTCTTCACATCCCTTCGGAGACACTTAATATTTGGGTAAGTAGGCATTTTATCTAAACCGACTGCATATTGTAAATAAGTACGCTGGGGCGTCAATTATCGGTGGATCAACCATCATGGAAATGGATTCACCCGTTTCCCGTTTGTACCTCTAGATTTCGGGCACCTTGTATATTATGTATTGTTATATTAATTTAATGATTAAATAATAATGTTGTACGTAAACAAAACTTGCACCCCTAATAATTAATTACTAATTAAATTTGCTAAAATTGCCACATTAATACGACAAAGTTATGATGTCATTGTAATATTTGGCAATGAACCGATGACAAGGCTGTTTCTGTTGTAAGGAAATTCGCACCACGTCGGCAGATTCAAAGGACGCTCAATGCTTATGTTTAGTCACGTTTTGGGTACGCATTTGAAAATGTACGTCGGTTGTTTACTTGAGCAATATTTATTATATTTATTGAAAATTTAACTCAGGCTTAGGCATGTCATAAAATTTAATGAAATAAAACAATTGATTTTTTCGTAACCATGATTTATATACATGTATATATTTAATTTTTTAATACCAATCGATTTCGCTTAACCGAAGCATCATAAGGGTATAAGAGTAAACAGTTTAATTTTATACCCTGAAGATGCTTGTGTTAAGCAAAACAGGTCGGTATTAAAAAATTAAATTAAGTCGAACACGAATTTTTTATTTATTTGTTTATAACAATAAACAAAACAATTGTTTCACTTCAATAAATATGTCAAACCACAAAGTGACTGTTTTCTACCAAAAAGAAAATAAAAAATTTAAGTCTCTGCATTCCGAATTTCTACCGTTTTATAACATATTTCTGTTGAACTCTTTAAGTTTTTAAGTTTCTAAAAGATAAATGTTATTTTCGAAGATAATATAATTTGCCACGCGCCGAAACGGTAATTATATGAAATTCCTTCCATAGAAAATCAATCGCAAAGTATGCTCCGAAAATTATTATAAAAACGTTTTTTCTGCTTTTTTTTACAAGTTATATCTATGAAAAAATTCAGTGTTCTTTAAACACTTTAAATCCCACGAGATTATTGCTCTTTTTTAATTTTAATTTTCGTTTAATTATTAACGTTTTTAATAATAGCGCGCTCCCTCTAACATTTGTATTTTTACACATCTCTCCTTCGTCGTTTTTTTGACCGCTTACGACAAGGCCATAATATTAAAAAAAGTTAAGACACTTGATGTGAATAAATTAGGTGGTGATGTAGTCTCAAATTCTATTCTTTATTCGGAAGCTACGTAATTTAGTAATAATTATTTTACTACCTGAACAAATTCATTTACCGTCATTTTCCCCCATGAATAATATTCATCTCATATTTCATGAAATCTTTTAGTATTCTTTTATCAATTTTCATTTTTCCGATATTTGGCATACATCTTTAATCTTAAATCTTGATTTAAGATTAAAGTACCTTGTACTTGTACCATCCGAACAAAATTGTAAACATAAATGATAAAATTACATAAGCATGAATTTCACGTACCAATTTTACACATGGTCGGAATTACACATGGACGATATTACACACGGAGTACGTACTGGAATTACACCGAAAAATATCAAACCCTAACCAACCTATTGTAACTTTCATTTTTAAATAAAGAAAATATGAAATCTTAACTAACCTATCGTAACTTTCATTTTTAAATAAATAAAAATATCAAATCCTAACTAACTTATTGTAACTTTAATTTTTTTTCCAATACTTTCGTATCTCAAACTTCAAGGGACTTGGAGTCTTCGATGATAAAGGCCGCCGGCAATCGCCGTCGAAAGTAGCACGCTGGTCAATTTTGTCATTCTCGAAAGTTGGGAGGCGGTTATGGGTACCGCCGCCCCGATAAACATTTATTGAACAACTGTCACGAGTCACAGTCAGTTTGGTGACTTAGCAGAGGTGCCCAGGTTCATGCGGTGAGGTTTGTCCAGGTCTTGGCAGCGAATGCGTTAGCCCACCTATTGCGTGGCAGGCCGGATCAGGTGAGACTGGTTGAGGGAGACCTAACTTAGACATATCCAGCCGGACTCTCTCGACCTATCGCCTTGTACCGCAGTGGGAGGGATGGATTCATATGTCTGTCACTCCTAGACACATTTACCCCTAGATTCATACCCGCCCTTCGTATTTCCTTCCCAGGTATACCTCCTTCCTTTCCCTTAAAAGACCCACTACACAGCATCCCCAAGGAGACATGGATTTCTTCAAAACCCATGTTCACTCCTTCCTCTATCCAAAAAGACCAAACTCACAGAATCCCTAAAGATAACACAGGCCTTGAGGGTTTTTTTTTCTCATGGTCTCCTTTGAGCTAATGGACAAAAGGTAAATATTTAGATGCCAAACATTAAAAATCATATCACTCGAAAAAATGGTGGATCGAACCAGTCGACAGCGTCTTGTCTTTGACAAAATTGTCAAAATTTGATATATTTTTCCTAACCTATGATCATTTTCCGAGGACAGGCATCGTATATTTTTACAAATCCAATCAGAACCTCATTTGAAAAGTCATTAAAAATGATATTAAAAATATATAAAACACGGTTTATTTTTAAATGATTTTTTTTACGGCTTTTAATGACTTTTCAAAGAGATACTGAGTTGGTATGGAACCTTTCACAAAGTTGTTTTGATGTTCCATTTTATAATGGTTGATTTACCGGTAATATTGACTGCAAAACATAATGTAGAGCAAACTGAAGCAGATGCTTTGAGACCAACAAGAACGTTTCGCCAGGGGACAGATTCATTCGCTAATTTGTCTGACGAAGACTTCAGGAATTTTGGGCTTAACAAAGCCTTCGTACGTCGGCTGTAAGTCACTCTGTCTCCGTTCACAACACCCTCGTCCAGAGGTGGACTAACGGGGGAGCGGAAGGGGCGGTTTGCCCCAGGGCTCTGGTCCTGGGGGCCTCCAAACGCCTCCATGTTTCCTTAATAAAATCCTAAACAAGGCTTTAAGGCACCAGGACATTGTAAAAAAAAAAAATTTGGTCATTTTTTAAGATATCAAAATTCCCCTACGTGGTTCCATAATGACTGGATTTTGGAAGAGATTAAGACTTGGTGCATGCAAATCGGATGTATAGTTTTTCTAATATGTTGTCAACCAGGTTGAAAAACGTAGTTTCGAGAAATCGCGTTCAAAGTATTGCTGAAGGATAATACCACATATAAACTGTTTAAACGGTTTTACAAATTTACAAATTTCCTTAAAAAACTGTGAAAGCATTATTAACAAATGAATCTTTCAGAAAATGAAATAAAAATTTTTTTTTTTTTTTTGAGTTTCCTGGCCTTGTTTAGGATTTGATGGAGGCGTTTGAAGGTCCCCCAAGACCAGAGGCTCTTGTGAACTGAATAAAAAACTTGTAAAATTACATCAACTTCTCAAACTAGAAGAGGCTTATTTAGCTTTGCCGCCCCGGGCCTCTAACGGGCTCAGTCCGCCACTGCCCCCAACCCATTCTTCAGCTCTAAATGTCGAAACTAAGGTGAGTACAAAATGGATAGATTTCTGTTGCAAGGTCGCTTTATACGTGTTAGCAGCCTTGAATTTATTTTCCATAGATAGTTAATAGTTGTTTATGGTTTTGAGTAATATAACCGCCAGACATTTCGAAGAAAGTGTGGTCCTAATTACAAACACACACCATAGAAACGTCAAAAACACCAGAAACATGTAATCATCTCTTCAACCCTTCGACATTCAAGAATATGTCTAAATAAAATATTCGGCAAAGTTCGTCAATACGACGAGTAATTTTTCGTTCGAAGATGGCGCGTAACGAATAACTGGTGATCGCTTTTGAGCTAATTGAGCTCCCGTAGATGTTAATCTCCCCATTAGTAATTTCAGGCTGTGTAATTCTAGATAAATTAAATATAAAAAATGAATAACTACATAATTTTTTTTAAAATATGAATACCGCACAAGAGTCCCAACAGCTCCCGTCTGGAGCCAGTGAGACTATGGCAACCCCAATTGAGGTATTTAAAAAAATATTTTTTTTTTACATGAATGCCGCACAAGAGTCGCAACTGCTCCCGTCTGGAGCCAGTGAGACTATGGCATCCCCAATTGGGGTATGTTGTGAGGCTGAAAGTAGTAGGGAAGGGAAGGAGATAGGAAAGAGGAATGTGGGGAAGTATCTGGCTATTCAGATCTGGTCACTAAACACGGCTAAAGCCCTTTCAAGCAACGTTTCAATTCTGAATGGTGGTCTTACACCAGGGCGTTACTGATAGTATCTCCCACTCTGGAACGTGCCGCAAATATACTATATATTATTTTTAATTAATAAATTGTGAAATAACACAAATTAATCAGATAAAATTTATTTGCCACGCCGGGACTCGATCCCGCGACCTTGGAAATGCGAGTCAAGAGCCTTACCGCTGGACTACGCCGGCCATCAAAAATATTTAAAAAAATTTCCGTATTTTAGGTTGTGGTATTCACGCCTGTGTTATTTCATCCTGAGACTGATGGTATCGTGGACTAATTTATCCATTTTTATTCAAAAAGGATCTTTGATTTTTGGGAATCTCTACAATTAACATTTTTAAAATTAAATAAAATCATTTTACTACGATTATTTAGTTAACTTAGGATGATAAATCAATACGTGAATAAACATTTTGAAAGATTCTAACTCAACGAAAAAGCTTTCAAATAATACTTGTTCCCGAGAGCTTTCTCAATCGAAGAAGCTTATTTCTTATATAATATTTCTGAGAGTTGTTGGTTTTGTTAAAGATCGATTCGTGAGCCTTTTTATTGGAATTTTTCCCAAAGGTGAAACTGCTTGAATTTCATATTCTGCTCAGATTTTCAAATAAAAGCGACCATCTAGATAAATAATTTTAAATCAGAAAAAACTATTTGTCTCCCACTAAAACCCTCAGACGGTGAGCTCTGTTATAATTAAATTAAGGTCAAATTTATGGCTGACGTGTCTTCAATAGTAGTAGTGAATAGTCAGGTACTTTTCCACCTTCTTGTTACCCTCCCCTGCCTTCAGCTCCACCTCACCACATATGTTGTTTGAGGCTGAATATAGTGGGGAGCCTATATACACCACTAGATACCTCACTGGCTCCAGACTCTTGGGAGCAGTTGGGATTGTTCGGTGCGTTATTCACATAAAAAAGAAGAAGAAGAAAATAATTATTTCATGAAATAATTTCGTCAGCGTCCATCAATAACACCAGCCTTACAACAAACCAGAATTGGTGTTTGTTGTTATCTTTACTTAATATTATAAATGCGAAAGTCAATGCATTTGTTTGTTACGCTTTCACGCCTTAACCACCAAACCGATTTTAAAAATTCTTTCAACGATAGAAAACTACATTATCAGCGAGTAAAATACAATAGCGGTAAGCTCTGGCGTTATGAAATTTGAATAAATGAAATTGTGTGTATTTCATATGTTTTAGCGGCAGATAGGAAAGGCAGGGGAAGGTGGAAAGGTGGAAGGGAACAGGGACGCACGGGAAAAGACATTATGTATTGCCAATTGCTACAGTAATTTCCTCAAATAACATGCGAGTGAAGCCGCGGGTAAAAGCTAGTAATGAATAAAGTGGGGAGAAGAAAATCATGGAGAAGAAGAAGGTTAGGAACTACCAGGGTATTCAGATCTGGTCTATTGCCATTTCAAGCGAAGTTTCGATTCTGCGTAGTGGAACTCACCAAGATACTAAGAGTATCTACCACGTTGACCACTGACCACTATCTGACCACTATCGATCAAAAATGTCAATGTTTAGAAAAGCCACATGTCGATTAGATATTTTACACTTCTATGGAAACCGAAACCACAAATATAGACCTACAGGCATGTCGCGATCGCTGTGTTATCATGTCTTTTTGGTCGTTATATCTACACCACCAGATTAAAGCAGGTATTTTCCGAAACTTGCGGTAAAAGGTTTTCTCACGATAACCGGGACTTACCCATTACCCAGGTGTGTGTTATATTGGAAATCAGAGCACAGAAAACACAGGCCAGAGTCGTTATCCAAGAAGAGTTCTCCAACACCGATTCCCATAAAAAGTAATGACGCAGTTAAGCAATTGATCAGAAAAGGGTGTTACCGCTGTATACCGTACTCGTAATAATTTCTCGTGGGTTCTTGGGAATTTTATAAATCTTTTTACTATCGCTTGTGGAATTCTTTTATTGCCGTCCTTTGAACTTTCTATTGCAGGTATGAAAGCCTTATAATATAAGTTTTCAGTCGGCCAGGTGATTCACTTTGAATCTACGACGAAAACGTAGCCAGAGATAAGAAAACCCTTTTCTTTAGAGAGCTACTAAAATTTAATCTAAACAAAACATTGATAAGTAGTTGCTTGAAGTATTAATTTTGATTTTCACTTTAGTGAAATAGTAAAGAAAGAGGCAACAAGAAGCAAGAATAAACCAGATAAGCATTTCTGTATCTTTTGTGCATACGGAAAAGATTCCGTACGGAATCGGCTGTTAATGTTGTGTGATTTTCACACGAAATTACTGTAATTATACACGAATTACTGTAAGTATACATGATTATTTATTCATTTAATGTATATGATAAGTTGTACACCATGGATTTGAATTTTGATTTCTATGGCAAAGCTACACGTACAGAATAATTGAATTTTGGGGACGAAATACTTTGATTATTTCAGTAACCGCCGCACTTGTAGGAAAAGATTATAGAAATTGCATTTTATTTAAACAATTATATAAGATACAACTTTTCACGTTCACGAAATAGATTTTTTACAATTTAAAACGAACATTAACTGAATAAATAATCGGGTATATTTTTAAATTTATTTTTATATGTATACCGCAAAAGAGTCCCATCTGAAGCCAGTGAGACTATGGCATCCCCAATGGGAGTATGTTGTGAGGCTGAAGGCAGTGGGTAGTAGGGGAAGGAGGCAGGTGGGGAAGTACCTGGCTATTCAGATCTGGCCACCAACACGACTTAAGCCATTTCAGGCAATGTACAAATTTTGAATGGTGGTCTAACACCAGGGCGATACTGAGAGTATCTTCCACTCTAGAACGTACCGCAAATATACTACATATTATTCTTAATGAATTAATTGTGAAATAACACAATTTAATCAAATAAAATAAATTTGCCATGCCGGGATTCGATCCCGGATTCCGAGTCAAGAGCCTTGCCCCTGGACCATGCCGGCCGTCTTTTTTTTATTTTTATTTTTTAAAAGAAAGATAAACATTCCCGGGTTACGAATAACCCAACAATGTTTGAAAATCTCCTACTACCACCACAGAAAGCCGAAAATGTTGCTTGTGTTGCGATGGAGGACTTAGCCGGCCGAGGAATCGAACACGGGACGCCCGGGTGGGACCCAAACGCGATGCCCACTCAACCACCGACCAGTCATAGGTACTTACTTCTTCAAATTTCGCAAATATGCGAAAAAGTTATATTTGCAGTCATCTTACAGTAATCCGTATTTAAACGCTCTAAACTAAAATATGCGACATCTGACATCGGCTCACGTCACCCATAGAAAAGGCAATTGAAAGCCATAGAAAATCACGGAAGCCAATAAAAGATACGGAATCGTTCCTCAGAAGAGAAATAAAATGTCAAATCGAATGAAGAATCGAGAAGCTGGAAGCACGAAGAAACGGAAAGCAATCAATTCCTTTATTCCTGCCGATCCTTAATGCGAATATTGGCTTGTGAGGTTGCCATGTTTACCGGTCGATTTAACTCCAACTTCCTTCCCATCCTCCGAGCACGTCTTTCAAGTCCCAACAAATGACTGCTTCCCAGTGTAGGTACCGATGGTAATGAGCTAACGGCTAGATCTGTACCACCGTATCGTATCGTACAATCGCTCCGAAGAAGCTATGATAATGTACAGAAACTAGTAGGCACTATATATTTATTTTGTAAACTGAATAAAACAAAATAAGAGGCGGCAGCAGCCGAATTGGTAAGGCGTTTGTCCCGATTAGACGAAAGGTTGTGGGTTCGAGTCCCAGTTGCGACCGTCATCTTTTTATTTTTCTGTTTCTTATTCTCTTTCATATTTTCGTTTAGATTAATAGTAAATCTTTTATTTTACATTAGCTCCACACAGGATGTCCCGAGGAAAATAATTTCCCCCAGGGCCCATGCTATCGTAGGGGATGCTGTGTGGAGTTTTTTTTTTAAATGAATTCCTTTCCTTAAAAAAACCTGAAGTTCTGGGAAGGAAACAGATATGATTGATGGGTAGGAATCTGGAGGTCGGTGTGTTCAGGAGTGACGCACGTATGAATCAATCCCTCCAATTGCGGTGCAAGGCGATGGATTGAGGGATTCCGGGTGGAGAGATTAAAAAAACCTCTATCAAACAGTCTCTCGATCCGGTCCGCCACGCAGCAGGTAAGCAGACGCATCGGCCGCCAAGGCCTGGACAAACCGCACCCCACGAACAGTCACCAAACGTAGCGAGCCACTTGGGTGACCCACGGCAGAGGTACGTTATTAGATTTTCACGGCCAAAAGTATTTTCGTTATTTGTTTTTGGGGTGTTATGCCGTGTTGCGCTACCTCAGATGTGTAATTGTGCATCTGCCCTGATGATGGACACTGTAACGCTATTTGAAACGTTGGCTAAAGAAGGAGGTAGCGCAATACGGCGTAACACCCCAAAAACAAAGAACGAAAATACGGCAGACGTGTTGGTTATCCGACAAATGGTTCCCGGGGCAGCGGTACCCATACCCTCCAAAATGTTTTTCAATGATTAAAATAAAGCCTAAATTAGTACAGACAGCATTTTACATTACTGTACGAACAGACCCCTGGCCAACATTTTTGATCTAATGAAAGTCTTCCACTTGTAATATTATGTTAGGAATCTAAAATCAACGTTTTTCGGGGCCATTTTAAGCACTTAGTTATTCAAGTACAATTTCTAGAAGTTTTTGAAATAAAAACCCAAGCACGTCTCCAGTATCAAGCCGCAATATCATTTCAAGAAAGGTGTACTTACATAGGTTAGGCGCTCGCTCGTGAGTTTCCCGAAATTCTATCAACTTTCACCCTCGTCTATAAATTCTGCAAAATATTATATTACCATCGCTTGTCGTTCTACCGTGAAGTTATTGGCGAGTTTTTATTAAAAACGGGTTGTTATTAATACCCAGTTTTTACGACAGAGAATTTTTATTAAATTCATACAAATAATTAGATTCGTACGTGACGGGCGTTAAAGAATGAATTTCCCTTCCTTTGAGTTAGAGCCGGTTTCGTGATCAAACTTTGCGTATTTTTTCAGCGGAATTTAGGATGGTAGGAAAGCGATTATGACGGTATCGTCATTGTTTTATTTGACAATACCTATCTATATTATTAAGCTGTACCGAACTTTATCTACTTTGTGAAACGGTGCTTAGAATATGGGTAAAAATTCAGGAAAACCGGAACAGAAAAAAAGTATTTCAAAATTTATAATTAAAAATACAAATTTTAGCTGTCTGTTATGTGCAGCATTCCTGCGAAATGAACTCAAATTTGTTTTGGATTTTCAAATTTGGAATAGATTATGATTGTGAGACAAGCGATAGAGTAGGTAGGTACCTACCTGCAATCATAAAATTATTTTATTTTAAATAATTATTTATAGCTAATTGGTTATAGTTATAAAATTGCCATTGGGATGTATGTATATAGATATTAACACTCCAAATATAAATGTTCACAGCATGCGTAATCAGTGTTGTTACTATAAAAGGAAATATAAAACATAGTAGTGTCAAATATAAAACCTAAATTGAGAGAAAGAAAAAAAAAGATAATTAAAATAAAATGATAATAAAGCAAACACATAAATGTTCTCCATGATATATCATGGTAGAAGATTGTTTATTTGCTTTAATTTAAAATCGATAAGAAACTTATGCTTATTTTCTTTTTTTTTGCCATCACGGTACCGTAACCGTGAATCGTCACGGTAATTATAAAATTGTCTATTGAGGTCATGGAAACGGAAAGTATTCAAAGTAAAAAAAATCACTGAAATAAATATTCCATCACCACACCACTTGTCCCCAGAGATATAATGAATTATTGGAAACATCTCTCTTGCCTCACATCTTGTTATAAGCAACTCGTCCATTATTTTTTGATCGAACGATCACATGGGTGGTTTCAACTAGTTGACATCAGTGAACTTTCGATTAAATCTTAGAAGTTTGAAGGGTCGTTAAATTTATTACGTCCTCAGGGGATGCTCTTTGCTCTTTCTTCCGTCATCTTACACGTTGTGCATCACTCCTTGATCACTTGTGACATTTTTAGTCGTCGAAGTCTAAGATTTCATCTCGTTCCTTTCTTGTTAAATAAATAACACATTATATAACAACTTTATAGCATATTGACTTTACAAGGTTTCCAAATTACAAGGTGTCCAGAAACTCGTAGTACAAGCGAGAAACTGGTGAATCTACATCAAATTTGGAGTCGATTTTATGAAGCCAGGCACCCCTGTTCACTGTTCCTGACACCAATTTCTAGCGAGCCACTTGCGGTGACCTATGACAGGGGTGTTCGTTATCCAATAAGCGGTCGCCGGAGCGGCGGTACCCAAACAAACCTCTCTAATTGAACTGCTGTAAAAATCGGAACCAAAACGTCTCTGTCCACCATTCAATTTCTTTGCAACCTTCCTATTAATCGTGACGTAATAATACTGTCTAAACCATAGGTTCTCAACGTGAGCCCTCTTGTAGGCGTTTGAGACTTTCAGGAGGGCAATAGAAGAACCAGAGAAAATTAGGGGGCCTTGAGATGGAACAGTGAGGACGTGGGCAAGTAAAAAATATATGTGGTGTAAAAAAGAAAAAAAAAACATTAATCACGTACTAATAAGCAAACTAAACATTAGTATTGGTTAATTTTTGTTATTGTATGTATTGTAATTATTATTTGGGAATTCGGGAAGTGGATGAAAATTCAACTTAAAGATTCCATTACTTTCACATTTACATTAAATTGGATAATATGAACATTTTTATTTCTATATGTGTATTATTTTTAATAAGAATTGACACTATATCATGAATGGAAGAAGGAAGAAAATACAAAATAATTGCTTTTTTAACTTGCAAAAAAAAAAGGTATAACAAATAATTTTCGTATATTTTTAATCGATTTATTGAATCCGTAATAGTTGACCCCCCCCCCCGCCCACAATAACAAAAATTAAACTGAAAACCTATGTTTTTTGTTATTGTTTTTGGGGTGTTATGCCGTGTTTCGCTACCTCCTTCTTTAGCCAACGTTTCGGACAGCGTTACAGTGTCCATCATCAGGGCAGATGAGTAAATGATATTGGTGAGAGTGTTTACTTATGTGTGTCGAAGCGATACCGTGCTGCCAGCTCCATTTCTTAACAGAGACGACGGAGCTAAGCTCAATAGTTCTTGGTATCCAGTAATTGACGGCTACACCAAAGCTAAACGCAAAAAACCATGCTGAACACCAGCTCGTAGAGAAATGGAGCTGGCAGCACGGTATCGCTTCGACACACATAAGTAAACACTCTCACCAATATCATTTACTCATCTGCCCTGATGATGGACACTGTAACGCTGTCCGAAACGTTGGCTAAAGAAGGAGGTAGCGAAACACGGCATAACACCCCAAAAACAATAACAAAAATACTTTTTGGCCGTGAAAACCTAAAAACATACCTGAAAACCTATGGTCTAAAGTCTATATAATACGGAACTTAGCTAAGTTGGTATTATTTTTTAAAACAGGTCATACATAATACATGATAATATTGTCAAAGTTAAGACCAAAAGCAAAGTGCGAAGATTAATAATATTGTGAAGTGGTGGGACCAGAGCTGTCGGTCATGGGTTGATCGATCCTGTAAACAGGGCTTACGTAATGTCTTGTGACAGGGCGTTGGGTGGGAGACCACACCACGTGTCTTCTCAGTGGACCACTTGTGACGATGTACTTCTGTCAGAATCTGAGAACTTAATTATTTGGCGGTGGAGCAGAGCTCGGATTTAATTGGAATGGATTATGAAGCCTGTGTTATATGAGTCTTGGTCGGGTCGTTAAGGCCCGGTAGGAAGCTTTCAAAAAGAAGAAGGAAGTGAGATATGTAAACGAATGTAAGAGGGAGCGCGCTTATATAAAAAAAATATATATATAATTAAGCGAAGATAATGAAAATATTTAATAAAACACGTTTCGTTTGAAATAGAGCAAAAATTTATTGAAAAATTCTTAAGTTGTATTTAAAGATACACTGTGATTTTTTTTCATAGTTTTAAAATGTTAAATAACAGAACAAAATGTGTTTTTCATAATTTTCGAAGCACGCTTAGCGATTTTTTCTAACGAGGGAGTTTCATATAATTACGGTTTCGGCTCTACAAATATTAGAGATATTTTCTTAAAAATTAACATATATTTTTTACGGAACTTAAGGTAATTGTCAAAAGAATTCATGATCTACTCCTTCATAGATGACGCGCGTATAATTATTTTAAGGAAAAAAGCTTTTTACAAATTGTGCTTTAAAATATTAAGAATAATGAATTGTTTGCACCCGTACATCCGCAATATGAATATGAATAAATAGTTTTGTCAATAAAAAAACTCAAATCTTTCAAGAAAGGCTGACAAATACAATATTGCATCGGTGATTCAATCCAATATTGTATTTGTCAGCCTTTCTTTAAAGATTTGAGTTATTTTATTGACAAAACTATTTATTCATATTAATATTACGTATTTACGGGCGCGAACAAATAATTATTTTTAATATTTTAAAGCTTAACTTGTAAAAAGCATTTTTTCGTAAAATAATTATACGCGCGCCATCTATGAAAGGGTGGAATATGATTTTTTTTGACAATTACCTTAAAACTGAAAGCGTTCAAGAGAAATCTATACTAATATTATAAAGAGGAAGGATTTGATTGTTTGTTTGTTTGTTTGTTTGTTTGTTTGTTTGTTTGTTTGCATCGAATAGGCTCCGAAACTACTGAACCGATTTGAAAAATTCTTTCACCGTTGGGAAGCTACACTATTCCCGGGTAACATAGGCTATATTATATTTAAAAAAAAATTAGGGATTCTTACTAAAACTCCAATAATGTAACCCAAGGTGTAAAAAAATTACCTAAAATATTCTTTACATCGCGTGCGCTGCAAAAACTGTTGATGATAGAATAAAATAATGTACTACGACTTTGTAGAACACATCATTATCTACAAAAAATGTTGCGTCAGCGTATGTCTAACTATTATAGTTACGCCACAATAAGTGTTCTTTTATTTTAAAAATTTAATTGGAATGCCGCCGCTAGAAAAGACTCTTTATTTGTATCTTGATATTAATTCTTATCAAAATAAATTATTTTATATTCGAGACTGTTTCAATGCCTTTATATAACTTTTTGAATTATTCAATTCGGACATCCCATTCAAAAGATATCACAAGTTTAAAAATGTAAGTATTATACGATGTAAGCGTCACTGGGGTTCGGGCCGTAGGGCCGTACGGCAGGACACCAACAAACAAACAATCAAGTCTTTCCTATCTTACACATAAAAATCAAAATTTGTTTGTTCGTATTTTATGCGCTGCCATACCGTTCATCCGATCGCGATGAAACTTTGGTGATTTGTTGTGCGCACGCCCGCAAAGGATATAGGCTATTTATAATAGTAAGTTCTGGCGTTATTAAATTTGAATTAATGAAAATGTGCGTATTTCATATATTTTAGCGGCAAGGAGGAAAGGCAGGGAGGGGGAGGGGAACGGGGGAGGTGGGGTACGTGGGTGGGAAGACGAGGGATGGGAAGGCGGGGAAGGTAGAAGGGAAACGCGAAAGGGGAAGGGGACTCGGGAGGTGAACGGGGACGCACGGGAAAGGATATTCAAGGAGAATCAATTGATTTCTTTGCATTGCAACGCAAGCCGTGCTTTGTGCTTTGAGTTTTAGCTTTAAGCTTTGAGCTTTGATTTTTGAGCTTTAAGCCTTGAACTTTATGCATTCAACGTTAAGCTTTACGTGTTGAGCTTTAAGCTTTGAACTTTAAGATTTGATATTGAATTTTGAGTATTGAGCTTTGTGATGTGAGATTTGAGTTTTGAGC
Organism: Glyphotaelius pellucidus; assembly: GCA_936435175.1. Lineage (NCBI taxonomy): Eukaryota > Metazoa > Arthropoda > Insecta > Trichoptera > Limnephilidae > Glyphotaelius > Glyphotaelius pellucidus. Next base: position 37,667,311 of record OW386545.1, on the reverse strand, counting down.
TTTAACTTTGAGCTTTGAGCTTTAAGCTTTGTGCTTTGAGATTTGTGTTTTGAGCTTTAACTTTGAGCTTTGAACTTTATTTTTAAGCTTTTTGCTTTGAATTTAAGCTTTAAGCTTTGAACGTAAGTTTAGAGCTTTGATATTAAGCTTAAACTTTGGCCTTTAAACTTTGAACCTTGCTTAAAGCTTGATCTTTAAGATTGAGCTTTAAGCTTTAAGTTTAATGTTTGAGCGTTACGCTTTCGGCTTTTAGCTTTGAGCTTTGCGCAAAGCATAGGGTTTAATGCTAAAAGCTTAAAGCTTAAAACTCAAAGCTTAAAGCTCAAAGCTCAAAGGTTGAAACTCAAGGCTTTAAACTCAAAGCTTAAAGCTCAAAGCTTAACTAAAAGCTAAAAGCTCAAAGCTTTAAGCTCAAAGCTTGAAGCTCGGAGCTTGAAGTTCAATGCTTTAAGCTCAAAGCTTGAAACTCAAGGCTTTAATCTCAAAGCTTAAAGCTCAAAGTTTAACGCTAAAAGCTCAAAGCTTGAAGCTCGGAGCTTAAAGCTCATAACTTAAAGCTCAAATCTCAAAGTTTTAAGCTCAAAGCTTTAAACTCAAAGCTTTAAGCTCAAAACTTAAGCTCGGAGCACAAATTTCAAAGCTTAAAGCTCAAAGCTCAAAGCTTGAAGCTCAAAGCTTTAAGTTCAAAACTTTAAGCTCAAAACTTAAAGCTTAAAGCTTAAATCTCAAAGCTTTAAGCTCAAAGCTTTAAGCTCAAGGCATTGATAACAAAACTTAAAGCTTAAAGCTCAAAGCTTGAAGCTAAAAGCTCAAAGCTTAAAGCTCAAAGCTCAAAGCTTGAAGCCCAAAGCTTAATAAAGCTCAAAACTTAAAGCTCAAAGCTTAAATCTCAAAACTCAAAGCTTTAGGCTGAAGGCTTTAATCTCAAATCTTAAAGCTCTAAACTTAAAGCTCAAGCATAAAGCTCAAAGCTTATGGCTCAAAACTTAAATTCAAAGCTTAAAGCTCAAAGCTTAAAGCTCAAGGCTTAAATCTCAAAGCTTACAGCTCAAAACTTAAAGCTCAAAGTTTAAAGGTCAAAGTTTGAAGCTCAAAGCTTATAGCTCAAAGCTTAAGGTTAAAGCTCAAAGCTTAAGGTTGAAGCTCAAAGCTTAACCCTTCATAAATTTTAAAGCTCAAAGCTTGAATCTCAAAGCTTAAAGCTCAAAGCTTAACCCCTCAAAAATTTGGCGTATTTTGTCAAAAGGTATAAATGTTTCGATATATATCGACTTTGCAATAAAAATTCAAATAAATGGAATATTTGTAAACGTATCCAAAAACTAAGTACTGGTTTTGAAAGGTGATGAAATACGCTTAAATAAATGGTAATATTAGAAATTACAAAAACATTTTTTAAATACAAAATTTTTTAATGTTTTTTTTTTTTTTTTTTTTAAGTTTTCTTTATTCATTGAATTGTTGGTTACATAAATTTTAGAATTTTTCGACCACCGTGCTAGGCACATGCCCGTGTTGTTAACTTTAAAAAAAATTTAAAATGCTTAACTGACATTTTTGATATTAAAATTACTGATCTATAGAAAATGTGTTTGTTTCTGTCTATGTGTGTGAGATGTTTTGCGTTGCTAAACCATTCATCCGATTGCGATGAAACTTTGGGGAATTGATGTGCGCATGCCCGCGATGGTTTCTATATTCGATAGTGAGTTTTGGTATCGCTATCATACATTGCTAAACGTTCATCCGATTGCGATAAAACTTTGGGGATTTGATGTGTGCAAGCCCGCGATGGTTTCTATACGTGTATAGTGAGTTCTGGAATAGTCTGGGACGAATGGGAAAGGGTTAGTAGAGCGAATTTTTTTCTTTATTAAGTGGCATATCATATGCCGGGAACTCGCTATTGTATTTAAATGCCTGTGTCAGAATTTGGTAAATTGAATTATGTAATAGAAAGTACCTACCCTAAAATTCTAAATCTATACTATAATATTATGAATGCAAAACTGCGTGTGTTTGTTTGTTACGCTTTCACGCATAAACTAATAAACCGATCTTAGAAATTTTTTCACCAATAGAAAGCTACATTATATGCGAGTAATATAGGCTATATATAATGGTAAGTTCTGGCGTTGCGAAATTATAATTATTAATATATTATATTTATTTTACGTTTTCTGTCGAAAATGGCGAGTTATTGCTAACGTAGAAGAAAAGCAAAACAAATCGTTGCTGTGAAAACCATGTTGACATATATTTTTTAATTCAGGCATCGTAGTTAATATTTATCTCTAAAAAATGAATCGCCGAAATGTATTTACGCGCATGACTTCCGAACGACTGAACCAAATTGGATTTTATAACTGGTGAGCTCTGGCATTATGAAATACGCAAAAGGTGGCATGCGAGCTGTTTGAAAACTGAATGTACCGGGAAAGAATGTATGAAATGCGGGAGGGGGACTCGGGTAGGGGTTCGCGGGAGGGGGAGGAGGGAAACCCGGGAGGGGGAGGGGAATCTGGGAGGAGGAACCTGGGAGGGGGGAGGGGAGCTTGGGAGGGGGGTTCGTGGGACGGGGAAAGGGGTAGGAGAGGGAAGGTGGAAGAGGCGGAGTGGGAACGCGAGAGGGGAAGAGGACGCGGGAGAGGAAGGGGAGGCGGAAGGGGAACGGGACGAATGGGAAAGAACACGCAGGAGAAAACAATTTATTTATTAAATGGCATGGCAACGCATGCCGGGTACCAGCTAGTATGTTATAAAACGGTAGAATGCGGAATGCGTTCCTAAATGTAAAAATCTAGCTTATTGCCTGTGTAAACTCTTAATATGTATTTAAATTCTCACAATTTAGGAGGCGGTAAACCACCGCCTCTTTGTTGAATCATTTATTGGATAACCAACACCTCGGCCATGGTTCGCTACGTTTGGTGACATAGCATGTGTGCCCGGTTCATGGGGTGGGGTTTGTCCGAGTCTTGGCGGACGTTGCATCTGCCCACCTGTTGCGCGGCGGAGACCTTTTGACTTCTTCAGCCGGATTATCTCGACACATCGCCTTGCACCGCAGTTTTTTTTTTTTTTTTTTTACATTAACTCCACACAGGAAGCCCTGAGGAAAAAATAATTTCCCTCAGGGCCTATGTCATCTTTGGGGATGCTGTGTGGAGGGTTTTTTCAAGGAAAGGAAGGAGAGGAGAGTTCAGGGAAGGAAAAGGGTTTAAGGGGTGGGTAGGAATCTGGGGTTCAGTCTGTCCTGGTCATCCGCCTCCAAGACCTAGACAAACCTCACCCCATGAACCCGGGCACCCCTGCTAAATCACCAAACGTAGCAAACCACTTGGGGTGACCTGTGGCAGAGGTGTTGGTTATCCAATAAAGGTTCCCGGGCGGCGGTACCCATTCCCGCCTACCAAATTGAAGGGATGGACGAGATACGTCCGTCACTCCTGGATACACCAACCCCCAGATTCCTACCAACTCCTCATACTTTTTTCTTTCTCAGAACTATTTCCTTCCTTTCCTCAAAAAGATCCTCCACACAGCATCCCGAAGACGACACATGCCCTGACATTCCTCAGGGCCGGGCCTTCAGTGTAGAGTTAATATAAAAAAAACACAAGTAAATTTACAATCAAGATTTAATATAAAAAAAAGAATAGATACCAAATATCAGTAATTATTCAGGGTTATTATGGTAATAATAATTGACAAGAAGAGGGGATGGGTAATTAGGCGTGTCTACCGGAAACAAAGTAGATTAGTTCGTGTTCAATGATTCGTTCAATTTAATTGGTAATTCATTATAAATAAGGCATTAATTTTAACGTATTCCCAAAGCTTCAAAGTTTTAGGAGTTTCGAACAATCTGTTTTAAAACGATATACTTCTACACTTTAGAACCATATAATGAAGAATAGCACTAGAATTATCTTATGGGTGTGTTTTGTGATTCAATTATTGACCTATACTTTCAAACAAAACTGTGTTTCACCATGATTTCGAATTTTGCACCTTAGCGATCTGCAGTTGTCCAATAAGTTATCGAAAGTCATCCTATCAATCCTTATCAATCGACTGTGCAACGGGGCTTGGCAAAGATTTTGAAATATAAGCAGATATGCTATTATGTCCGCCCGACTGTCGGTGGATTACGATCTAATGGTGCCAGTTTGAATACGGAATTTAATTGATTTTTCGAAGGTGTGCAGTAATATTGGTTAACAATATAGTTTGAATACGGAATTTAGGATGGGTTGTTTCAAAAAATTTGACGAATTCGTCAAATATTTGATGTTCATTTTCACGTTCTGCGTAAGTTCTATTCAAGTTCTGTGATGATTTCAGTTTTGTGAAGCAGCTGGCCTATGATGATAAAAAAACAGAACTCGAAAAGAATTTACACAGAACCTGAAAATCAACTTCAAATATTTGATGAACTCATCAAATTTTTTGAAACAACCCGTCCTTAGTGTATTTTTTGAAGGTGTGCAGTAGTAACTAACTAACTAACCAACCATCACGCCGTTTCCCCGCAGGGGTAGGCAGAGAGGACGGACCGCCAAACAACTCGACCTTGGCACACACTCCTTGCCTCGTTTACATTCATACATCGCCTCATACATGCTCTTCTATTATTCTGACTCTTGACATCACCCGATTCTCCTAACACTCCTTTCCCCATTCATTCGCTCTACATGCCCAAACCATCTGAGCGTCCCTTTCTTAATCTTATTTATTACGCTTACATCAGCCTTGCATTCTTTGCGGATCTCGACATTTCTCACACGATCATACATGGTTTTACCACACATACGTCTCAGGGATCTCATTTCTACAGCATTCAGTTTACTTTTAACATTACTTTATACATCAGGGTAGGTACCAGCACTCCATTATGGACGGCTAGCTTCGCTTCTTTTGACAGTTTTTTGTTGGGGCCAACGGCGTTCAGTCCTCCATTAATTGAGTTACCGGCATTTACACGTCTTTCGAGATCTCTATCAGTCTTCCCATCTCTCGTAAACATATTCCCAAATACACAAACTCATCCACCTGCTTATTATGAAGTATTAATCATTCACAACTATGTTGCACATAGCCCACATATGCACAGGGCCGATAGCCCATCTCCTTACGAGTATATTTCAATATCTTTGGCCTCAATATTCTTCAGGCCTCCAAATATAAACATATCATTCAGCGCGCAAGAGTAATCTGTTGAATGATTGGCAAATTCAAAAGGTTAGATGGAATCACTGAAAAGAGTTCTAATTTATTCTTTGGATAGAAAGCATCTGCACATTGTTTGACTCAATGATAACAGATTGACAGATAGATGAATGTGCTCGAGTTCACAGGTAAAACAAAAGCTCTATTTTCCAATGTAGTTCGATGGATTCCTAAACATCTATCGAGAAAAGTTGAACGAGATTTAACCACTGGATTCTTTCCAGTTTATATTACTGACGTGTTACGTTAATAGATAGTTGATTTAAGAACATGCTTTTAGGACGGGTTGTTTCAAAAAATTTGATGGATTCATCAAATATTTGAAGTTAATTTTCACGTTCTGCGTAAGTTCTATTCAAGTTCTATTATTACATCATTATGGACCAGTTGATTTACAAAACTGAAATCATCACAGAACTTGAATAGAACTTACGCAGAACGTGAAAATTAACTTCAAATATTTGATGAATCCATCAAATTTTTTGAAACAACCCGTCCTTAATTTCCAATAATTCTAGGGCTTAATGGTAGAAGTGCATAGGTCAAATTTGCAAATAAATAAAAAAAAATCGTCCAAGACCGAAGATTCTTAATCTATTTCTTGGCGTATAAAATGGCCACAATTTAATTAATCTAAAGCACCTGACAAAGGTATGCGTAGCGTTCAAATAAAGGACGTTTTAGAGTTTTCTGGTACCTAAATGAAATTATCAAATACTGACATAGACGCTTCTAGCATTAATTCCCAGAATTTATAATTTGATGGACGTGTTTACCGTTAAAAACATTGAAATAATCCTTGCTTTTTAACATGTGTCAAAACTTTTAACACGTTATAGTTTTAAACATGCTGTATAATAACAAACATCAATCCAAATTGATAAAATGACGGTAAGAAAAAATATTTTGGTATTAAATATTTATCGTGAATGACGTTGATAAAAGACCTATGTTATTTTGTTTATCCATAACGTTGAGCAGAGGAGAAATCTCCGATTTTTTCTGCTTTCCTGACTTGGTGTAAAAACTTCTGTCGGACATTTATATTTCCCAGGCCGGGATTTTAGCCGACGGCCTTTGGTTCATAGTCATTGGTTCATTGTTGCATGGCCAATATCATGTCGTTCAATAATGACACAGTATATTAGAATTCTTTTTTGTTTGGTGGTGTTTTAGTTTGAGACATTTTTTTTTCTTTTGCCCAGTCTCCCTACTTAACGCGAAAATATAAACCAGACAAATTCTAACCCTGCAGAGTATTAAGGTAAGTATGCGTTTTTGAAATGCTTACCAAATCAGGTTTTTATGTCATTAGCTGGTAGCCATCAAAAAGGATTGTATTTTACCTGGAACAAAGATAAAACACGTAAATGCAAGTCAATATGCACACATGTCAAAGACATCTACAGAAACACCCAAATACTTCCTTTTAATACCATTCCCACTTTTGAAATAACTAAAACTATATTACAAGTAATTCAACACTCGGCACATTCCAACACTACACTCTATTACAATTGCGACGTACACCAACACAACACAAGAAATCACAACAAACTTCTTATATCAAAAATCAAATCAACAAAATATGGACTAAGATCCCTAGAATACATAGCTCACACAAAATATAATCAACTACCCAACGAGATCAAACGTGCAAGTCAATGTAAAAAGACCCAAACTAACATGCTCAAACTTCATCTTATTAATGACTATCTGAAATAATAATGTTGTGTATGTCCCCATCATATGTCCATTTAATACATACAGCTATATGTTTCATGTAATGCGTATCATTCCCGCAATGAGTTTATTAACTCCTGGGAGTACAATGCTTTATATAATATACTATATTCTGTATTGTATACTTTTGATAAATAAAAAAAAATAAAAAATAATGGGTATTTTAAACTTTGTAACACGGTAGGTATTTTAGCAATAACTAACATAATATTTGGTGTGTATTTTGATCTTGATAGTTAGCTAAGGAAATGCAAAACGGTATAATAAATAAAAACTTATTGACGGTGACTACAATATAGAGTTTGTAATGTAAGCTATAATTTGAGGGAATTGATTGATGCTGCTCACATGCACAATAACCCGCAAGTAATTTCTTTAACAGTAGCCTGGAAGAATTCAAGAGGCATTTAAATGCCACACATTACCTGATGTTATGTATTTCATGTTTCTTTTTACCTTTTAAGGTGTAGCTTGTGTTACACATGTATTGTAAATGGACACACAGTCTGTATGTAACACCAAAAAAAAGTTGTGAGAAATACGACATGCTTTATGTACCCAATCATTAAAAGCTACCGCTTAACTAAGCTAAGTTTCTTAATTTTAGTCTTCGATCAAAAATTCTTGGTCGAAGATTTTAGTAGGTAAAATAACGTTTCGCCAAGCAGATAAGTTTTCTTTGAAATTGCAAAATGGTAGCAGACCCGGCCACACGTCGCTGTGACTAACGAAACAAAACGCCACTACCCAACCTAAATAACCAACGCCATCCGTTAATTTGCATACATATTAAATCCACACTGCCCGCTTGCCAGCCCGCTCCCTTAATTTATATATTTCAACCTTTGTTTATAATTTACACAAAACCTTGACAAATTATATACCTAAAAACCTTCCTTTATCAAAAATCACTTTATCTTTTGGCGAAAACCGCATGAAAATCCGTTGCGTAGTTTAAAACATCTAAGCGTACAGAGAGCGGGAGCGACTTCATTTTATACTATACTAGCTGGTTCCCGGCATGCATTGCTATGCCATTTAATAAAGAATTGTTTCTCTCTGCGTGTCCTTTCCCTCCCTTCCACCTCACCATCCTCTCCCGCGTCCCCTTCCCCTCTCGCGTTCCCCTTCCCCATTTTGTTTAATTCACTATAAGTTTTGTGCATTATAATTAATTTCGTGGTGTTGACGAGTAGTCTGAGTATTGTACCAGATGGAGGTACACTACTTTTATACATAACCGCGTACTTAATGACAATTTCGATTTTTCGGAGATGTCTGACTAATCAGCTGAACGATCTTAACAAGTTTTTACCTGAATCATGACCAAAAATAAGTCACGGATTATTTACATTACCCTCATTATACAAAAAGCGTATTTTTGTATTCGGATAAAACATACAAGATCCTAGTGTCAAGATTTCATATCATATCAAAAGATTTTACAACAATCAAGTATCAAAGTTTCACAAAATACAGAATAAAAAAACTACATTATTATCTTGTATTGTATTAGCAAGATCTCCACGTCAGTTTCTTTATTCATTTTATTTCTTGGTGTCCTGTTCTGTCCGTTGAATTATAAAAAAAAACTTCAATCCTGTTCCTTTGGAGTGGAAGGCTTAAGAGGGGTATGAACAAACATCGCTGTTTATCTGAAGAGCTATTTGTAAAAACCCGCCATGTTTAATAATTCTGAATTAAAGCTAGAAGCCAGTCATTACATTTCTTACAAATTATGTAGGTATCTTATTTTATAATGTAGAAGATACATTATTTAAAATATTCATTTCACTGGCGTGTCTCTGTGAGAGTTCGTTTTAATGAACTCTAGAACTCTAGAACTTTTTTTTCAAAACAAGACAAGCGATAAAGTAGGTATAAAAATTAATCTAATCATCTGGTCTGCGTTAGCTCAGATTAAAATTCAACGATATAATATTAATGTACGCAAAAATTTTCAATTTTTTTTTTATTTTGGTAAGCGATTTTAACCCTTATGTATAAAGAAAACGTATAAAGAACAAGGTCAGAATCGCTTGGGGCATTCTTGCTCTTAAGGTATAAAATACCGTGAACACACCTAGCCACATAATTTGTATTAAATTCTCTGTGGCTGTCAAATTGGCTAGCGTCGTTCTCGTGAAAAGTTCGTAAAACATATAAATTTATCAAATAAACGCAAGTAATGTTTTTTTATGCATAGTTTATTGTTCAAGGAATGTGTTTCACTAAAAATAATATACGATAGCACAAAATAAACCCACAAAATATTACGTCAAAGTCAAAACAATTCGATTTTACGTCGTTTCTTCCTTGGCATTTAAAAGGAGAGGTACTAGACATACCAGGAACCAATGATTCCTGACGGTAAAATATAAACGAAGTTTTTGCCTTCTGTGATATTTTTGGTGGGTTTTTTAATTTTTTTTTAATTGAAAACATTAAAAAATTAATTGACATTGGAAAGACAAGGGTGGGGGGTTGATAAGTTACTCTTTTGAGTGATCAGTGACGACATGTGGAAGAATTTTTAGTTTTTACTCCAAATAATGTCAGTAATCATTACTTGAAAAATTAGTCAAATAAGTCCTTTAATATTATACAGGGTATATTGTTGAATTTTAATTACTCTATAAAATGTCTTTTGCGACATTTCTGACAAAACTTTAATTACAATAATTAATAAACATTAAAACGTGTTTTCAGAAATTTACTAACAAATTGATATTTAAACACACAGCTCACGATGGAACATGGCCCTAAAAAAGACATCTACAGAAAGCAATGTATAATACCCCTGAAGTGATTGAATTCATTCAAATATGGTTTTTCTCGTTAGCTTCACACAAGAGGCCCTGAGGAAAACAATTTCCCCAGAGGCATATATCATCTTTGGAGATGCTGTGTGGAGGGTCTTTTTATGGAAAATAAGGAGAGCGAGTTCTGGGAAGGAAAAAAGTATTAGGGGTGGATAGGAATCTGGAGGTCAGCGTGTCCAGGAGGACTCCAAAGTAAGAAAATAAAGTGAATTCATCATTTTTATCATTATTAATAAAATAAATTGTGTTTTCGTTTGTGAACATAACCATTCAATGTGAAAATGTTATGATTTTCCATGAGCAATGGAATAAGAATAATTATGAAGCATTGCGATATGATTATTGATAACTCGTACACAAATGTTCCACCGTGATGTAAAAAGACAGGATGATTAAAAGTTAATTAACATAAAGACAAAGAACGAACAAATCCGTAAACATTCCTGACTATAGACGTTCTTATTATGAGGTCAGGGACAGAAAATGATGTTATGAGTCATAGTTCATCTGACAGGATTCAATGGTATTTAAATTCTTCGATAATCGGCACATTATCATGCTCGTATCTACATTGTGAACTGGGATTTAACCATCGATACAATAAAAATAGATTAGCCCTCTCATTCCTAATTTCAATCCAAAAATAACACCACTAAGGAATAATTTCATAATACAGGGTGCGGCAGCATAATTTCCTTTTTTAAAATGCGCGCCATTCAGTTGGTTGATGTCGCAACGGAGCGCTAGTGATCTCATTTGAGAGGCGGAACTATAAAGTCTTGTCTCGACACAGTTTAGTCGCCATCATACGTTGGAACAGTTAGGAGCGTGCGTTTGCCGTTGAGGCCTACTTTTCGAACGGATGTTCTGTGATCGCAACCCAGCGTGCCTGACTTAGCAGATACCAGGGATCTTGGGGTGAGGTTGCGGGTGGCGGGTGGATCGGGAAATAATGGCTGAGGGAGACCTTTCGACTTCTTCAGCCGGACTTTCTCGACCCATCGCCTTGCAACGCGTTGGGAGGAATGGATTCATTCGTTCGTTACTCCTGACATGCACATGATATGTCATATTTGAGGATGCCATGTGGAGGGTCTTTTTAAGGAAAGTAAGGAAAGGAAGTTCCGGGAAGAAAAAAGTATAAGGGGCAGGTAGGACGCTAGGAGTCAGTGTGTCCAGGAGTGAGGGATGTATGAATCCATCCCCCACCAAAACTTGGACAAATCTCACCCCATGAATCCGGGCACCCCTGCTAAGTCACCAAACGTAGCGAACCATTTACGGTGACCTGTGGCAGGGGTATTGGTTATGACAGAGATATAATTATGTGCTCATTTGAGATTTTGACGTAGGTTAAGAAGCGTAAAACGTCGTGTTCAGATCAGATTTTTAGAGTTTTTATTGTGCTCTTGATAGAATAGCTCATCAACTCCAAGTGCAGCAAATTTTATGCCGATAAAACCGATTTAGACAAAGATACACATATCGATATGAAATTTATCTTTGATGGTGTTCGTTCATACTTCTTCGTCCTTTGTCCTCGTCATGAGCCTTTTTACGCCCAAATTTGAATCAAAACCTCCCTCAATCAACATATTAATACGTGTATTACGTACCTATAATGTTAATTTTTAGGTCCAGTTTCAAATAAAATAATTCTACTCAAAATATTTTATTTATTTATTTATTTATTTATAAATAAACGCCCTTTTATTATTCCTCATACTAATTTTATCCAATAAACGGACAAAATGCATCCATGCAAATAATACTTTCATTAGCATTTCGAAAATAATATTATGAATAATGAATTATAAAAATAAATAACCATTAAACATATTGGAATTTATTTTGACGCATTATACGCTGCAACGCATTAGCAATTCATCCACTCGTAAATAATTCTCATGGGAATGCTAGTTGCAGTCGGTCAAATACATCGACATACAATTGCATACAGTCAGGACGAGTGAGGGTTCGTCCTCATATTACATTTATTTTTGAACCTCTTATTTACATGAAAAGGTTTGGTGCATAGCATTTTTCTTTTAAGTGTTGGACAATATTTCAACGGGTGACTTTCCAAAAGTCGATATCCGGAAACCCAGTTATCTGCTCAAAAACAAAAAATACCTTCATACACAGTTATTAAGCAAGGTTCGTAGAAAATGCGTTAAACAAGGTTTTTTCATATGGTCCTTTGTCGAAAAAAAAAACTCGTTGGGCCGCATTCGAAAATTCGAAGTAAAACACTGCCACTTTTACTGCAGTTAATTCAAATCTCCCAGTGGAACATGGACTTCAAGCTACGTCACGATTTTTTAATCAATCACCGCTGTACTCCCTCAATTAGTTTGTGTATTCTTTTTCGGTTGTACCTACCTGCCTGAAAAAAGTTTGAAAAAAGAATTTTCAATGTGACAGTGACTTTTCTTTGGACAAAATGTACAATTCCTTTTTTGAAATTTTAAAAAGTCACTTAAAATATATGGGTTATAATTAAGTAGATAGGTATTTAAGTACTCACTTATAAATCTTATGATTTCATGAAGATTTTGGTTTTGATTTATTTATGAGGTCTACTGTTTACAAAACCACTAGTACGTAGTAATTTTTTTTTTTGTTTTTAAGTGGTAAAAGAGATTTTGGCTATCAGGAATTTGGCTTTCGGGAAATGAATTTTGAATTGATTATTCGGGATTTAAGCTTTCGCAAAGTTCGGTGAAAATTTTCTTTGATCTTTCGGGTTGGTTTGTGTGGCACAAAATAAAAATAAAAACTAACTTCGAAAAAAAAAACTAACTTCGAAAGTACCTAGTTAGTGATCTTGGGCCTTGAAGACACCAGTATTGAAGGATGGAGGAAACACAGAAGTCAGAAAGTCGTTCCACAGATGAACTGATTTGAAGAAAATAAGTCGAAAAAAATCCCTTTCTAGGGCGAATGTGAATTTTGTACGAATGTGGGGCTTGTGTTATCCTTGAATTACAATGGTAATAGCATATCGTATCGTATCTTAAAATAACATCATGTCATTTTCATTGATGTGAATATTAATAAAACTAAACCACAGGTGAAGAAAAACATTTTTTTTTAAATAGTAAAAATATTAAGCATGCCAATACCCTCATCAGGTGCGATGTTTATAAAAGTTACCAATTAAACTCCACTCCCCTGGGCTTCAGCAGGTTTTGAAACTATTTCATTACGAATATTTTTCAATTGGTGATTACGTATTGTATTGGTTGAACTGGAATTATTTTGTTAATGTTATTTTAGGCATCACTTTGTTGATCGAAAGAAAAATAAAGAAAAACTTTAGACCGCTGGGCGTTTAAAGATCTCATGCATAGCCGGTACAACAACGTATGCCAATCGCTCTGTTATGGAGGGGGCGTAATGGGATATGAGACAGGGGATCGAAACAAGTTCGTGGACCCCCACTTACAATTTGTGAACCCCCATTTCTTTATCGCGCCTACGTGGACCCCCATCGAGTCCACGTATTCCCTTTAGACGCATGGTTCGAAATATTTTCCTTTCCTCGAAGTGATGTTTTTTTTTAAATTTAAGAATTATAGACTTTTTTAATGAATGATATCGATTGTGCACTGGATTTTTAACAAGTATCTGGCTTTGTGGTCCAAGTTTAAGGCTCTCACCTAGCGATCTAAAGAGCTATTCTCAATTTTTGTGAGATCGAGATAGATCTCAAGCGAGATCTCCTGTCAGATTTGTGTGATTTTCTACGGCTGAGAGCAAGAGTCCCAAATGCTCCGGAGCATTTGGGACTCTTGTGCGATAACCACAATAAAAAACTCACGAATTTGAAAAAAAAATTAAAATTACGATCGAAATCGCCAAATGGAAATCGCCTTTTATTATTATATAATATGTATTTATCGACGTGGAAAAACTTGCATCATCCCGATTAAAAGTAAAATGCATAGACTGTGTACAACGCTATGGAGACATTGGTCTAAAAATTGAATTAGACATTGGACGAATTTTCACACAGTTCACAAAACATCAACACTGGCAAAGTATACACATTTCATTGGTACAAATGAAAATTAGACAAGTTATATATAGACATCAAAAGGCGCCAATTCAAGCTGCTTCAGGCGCCATATTATGAATCCGCGTAGTCAACTCCCCACAACCCACACGTCCCACACGTCTCACACCCCTGCAGTAATAATAGTCTCGGTTTGATGTAGGACCACCATTCACTGTCGAAACGTAGAACCCTAATCGCATCTCTATAATGACTTTGCTCTGTGGTTTGGCGACGATCTTAATGACCAGGCATTGTATTATCCCTCCACACCATAGAAATAATGTGACTGTATATCTCCTAGAATGTACCCATATAGAAACATATTCATCGTTAGTTGTTTCCACCTATGATGAAAATTGCAAGATTGTAGGGCTGTATACACACGCGAGCACAAACTGCAAGCCAAACCACGAATTATGGGAGAGGAATAAAGGCCCGGTAGTAAGCTCTCAAAAAAAATAAGAAGGGGAGGTATGCAAATACGAATGTTAGAGGGAGCGCTCTAATATTACAAACAATAATAATTAAGGCCCGGCTTCTCGCATTTATACCGATTTATACATATTTTCCTTAAGCACTTTAAGTTTTAAAGCTCTTAAAAAAAATATATGTTTTTTTGAAGATAACATCTATACATTCCCTACGCCGAAACGGCAATTATATGAAATTCCCCCAATAGAAAAAAATCGCATACTATGCTCCGAAAATTATCATAAAAACACGTTTTTTCAGTTATTTTACAAGTTATGTGTATGAAAAAAATCTAGTGTTCCTTTAGATGCTATTTTAGACATTCTCCACAAGATTATTGCTCTTTTTTAAGCGAGAGGCGTTTTATTAAACATTTTCACAATTTTCGTTCAAATACTATCGTTTTTAATATTAGTGCTCTCCCTGTAACATTCGTTTTACGTATCTCTCCTTCTCCTTTTTGAGCGGGTACTTCCGGGTCTTATGCAAAAATTGTGAAAATGTTTAATAAAACACGACTCGTTTAAGATAGAGCAAAAATCTCTTGAGAAAAGTCTTAAATAGCATTTAAAAAAAACATTGTGATTTTTTTTCGCACATATAACTTCCAAAACAACAGAAAAAAACATGTTTATAATAATTTTCGGAGCATATTTTGCGAATTTTTCTATCTAGGGCATTTCATATAATTACCGTTTCGGTATGACAATTGTTAAGATATTATCTTCAAGAATAACATATATTTTTAGAAACTTAAAACTTGAAGAGTTCTAAAGAAATATGATATAAAACAGAAGAAATTCGGTACGCGGAGGCTTACGCACAGAAAGCGGCTTGCGCTTGCTTCGTTCCTTTTCCATAATTCGTGGCTCGGCTCGCGCCTCGGTTCGCAAATATATACGTAGCATAATACGTACGTATACGAATGTGTTCAAAGCACCTGGCATTCTAGCACAGCAATTAAATATTATTATTGTTGAGTTCAAAGACATGACTGAATTTTAAATGAGTCATCATAAATTACACAAAATAATTACACCATGATGTGAGCTTTTGAATTGGATGGACGCGATCTAATATTATAACCAAGAGATCTAGAAAGATATTACTAGAAAATCATAATAAGGGTTACGGGGTATTGTTCTAGGTAGCAGTCTGACAGAACAAACGACTGACGGAAAGTACGTTTGATTGAAGACTTAATTAATAAAGAAATATGATGAATTGGGTTTTACGCAACACATTGATAATTAATTACGAACGTGAAGGACATTCGTATATAAGTTAATTTAACATTGTGCGACCGAAAATTATTACTAGTAGTTCTGGGAACAAATAGTACCTATTCCTCGCGTAAAAAAACTATGATCTAATTTTCTTTTATTTAAAACATAAAAAATCTAAATTTCCCCTGAAATCATTAACATTTTTTTTTCGTGGCTTTTTACCCCAAAGAAGTGTTCTGGCCAGTTTCAAGTGAATGATTTTGCTAGTGTAATTTTGGGTTAATATTTAAAATTGGATTTTAATAACAAGAACCTATCTACATTATATAATAATACTTTACAAATAATAATAATACGCTGAATTCTTACAATACGAGATGATTTTAGTTACATTTAACAAGTGGAAGCAACAGGAAATTAATCAATATGTTGATTTAATTTATTATGGATAAAAAATAAAATAAATACATGAAACTAAACTTACAGTTACAAATTGATGCTGTTAAAATTCAGGAAATTAGCCAAGACTTCATAAGCGCGTTTGTTCACAGAAGATAACAGGCATGCAATATGCCTAAACTCATTAGGTAAGGCATGAAATTTTTGTATGAATTATTTATAGGGCAACTGAAAAAAACATGATTGAGGTCCTCTTCACCAAGACGACATTCAAACATCGCAGAATTCTTAACATGAATTTTTGTCAGGTAAACATTGTGGCAGCAATGCCCTATCCGCATGCGGCAAATTGAGGATGTTGAGAATTTGTTCAAAGATAGTCTGGAAAACCACGGTTTTGAAGTAAGTAACATTTTTAAATAGGTAATTAAATATCCAGTCACCTACTTAATTAATGGAGATAATTTTATTCCAAATAACAAGGAATTATACAATTTGTCCAAAGAAAGACCATCGCAATGACACCCGACCGTGGAAAAAAAATTACGTAGGTAGAATGTTGCCACAAAAATATTTTTTACATGAACACGGTTTGTTATTTATATTTTCGTAGCTCTATGGCTCGGTCGGTCAGGGATTCACCAAAAGTTCTGTTGTTTTATTTTCGTTCCTAGCTCTAACTATTGCTTGGTTGGAGTTTCCCCTGAAATATTCCTCGTTTGTCACCTGTGTCTTTCATTTCTTTCGTACATTGTGATTGACGTGAACTCGTGAAAGGAATTATTACCTATTGGTTGTTTTTCTGAGTGTTTTTAAAAGTGTGGAAAGACATATTTCAAAAACCAAGGTAAGTTGAAATATGTCTTATGGATTGGATAGTCGATAACTGACTAAAAAAATTATCAATCATCTGAATGTTTTTTTCTGTATTTCATTGTTGTAAAATTAAATAATTGAGGAATAAGAATAAATAATAAGTAATTTTGAGGATTTCGAAATTTTTTGTTTACAAATTTGACTAGCTGGTAATGTTACTTTTTTACGAAGTTGAAATTTGCGTTTTGAACATCGCAAAGTTAACTTTAATGGAGGGGGGGGGGGGGGCACCACGTTCTTTACTGGGGTGACACCTCGTTATTCGCCCAGGGTGCCACCCATGCTAGCTACGCCACTGCTCCCATTTACCTTAGAATACAGACATAATTCCCATCTGACGTCAGTACTGCAAAGATTGCAATTGGTTGCATATAAAGTTAGAAATGATTTCTTTTAAACGTAGGTACCTACTACTGAGTTAAAATCTTGTAGGTAAACTTTAGTTAGTTGTACCCAAGAGATTGGTATTTGATAACGTGTCTATTCCGTTACTCGGATCAAGATCCAAAACAGATGCTGTCAGAGGGTGGTAGGGAGAGGACGTGGGGGCGGTTGAGGGAGGGGGTAGACAGAAGATGAAGGGGCTCTAAAGAATTGGAGGGATGAAACAACATTTCTCATATGTAGCTGGAAAAAGGTTTCGTCTACGCGAAGAATTCTGGATTTTTCTTATTCCGTTTCAACAGAAATTCCCGCCGTATTCCAGGAACTCTCTCAAGAACCAGACGGGACCCTTTATCAGTTTCCCTTTTCACGATTCTAACTGTTTATAAAATGAAGCATTAATTTAACTTCGCCTTTTTCCCGGAAAAGTGACGTACATTACCATTAATGGTTAGGAACGAGGAATTAGGGTAACGAGTTGGGGAAAATATTAGCATTAAAAGCCACACAAGAATTTATGGGCTCAGGGAAAACCGGAAAGAGGTGTTCATGAAACGTACGAAGAATGGTATGTCGTTCGATACAGAATAGTCATAACTTTTTTTCAATCTTCGATCAATTATATCTTAAATCTCGCATTAACACAAATTAAAGTCTTAGGCATCACTCTTGAATCAAATCTTTAATTTGTTAACAACGTAATGGAAATCTCTAATAAGGGCTTACAAATGTTGGGATTTATAACTAGGCTAACCAGAAATTTTCATAATATTAAGTGTTATTAGTTTGCCTTTGTTAGTAGTCAACTTGAATACAATTCTCCCTTTTGGAACTCACATTATAATATTCATGTACAAGCTATTGAAAGAAAACAAAATAAATTCATACTTTTTATACATTCCAGCTATTATGCTGATCTACAACACTCTTTTAAATGATGTGAAAATGCTTAAATTGTTAGACAAATAGATGTTCACTAACTTGGTATTTATATATAAAATATTATATGATACAGTTCATAGTCGGGAATTGCTTACATTGATAAGTTTTCGGATTCCATCACGATAAACAAGAAGTCGGGAGATACGATTTTAGATTTTCACGGCCAAAAGTATTTTCGTTATTTGTTTTTGGGGTGTCATGCCGTGTTGTGCTACCTCCTTCTTTAGCCAACGTTTTGGACAGCGTTACAGTGTCCATCATCAGGGAAGGGCATACATCTGCCCTGAAGATGGACAGACGACCCCCAGTATAATCTAACAAATCGGTTCATTGCGAAGGCAATACATCATTAGAAAAGCGTCCAGTGCACGGTGGCCTAATACATAATAATTCTACTGAAGAAGGAGTGGCCAATCAAATGAGAGGTCCTTACCCAACACTGAATTCAAAGCAACTAACGATGATGACGATAAGCTTATTAAAACATGACGTGAGAAAATATTTTATTACTTTAACACTCATCTCTCAAAAAAAACTTATGGCGGATTAATGCAGAAACTCAAAAATTATTCAAATTCTTTCTGACCTACGCAACCAGCTACCTGGTTATTTTAGTAGACTTAATGAAATTTTTCTATGCTGAGATTCAAGGTTGTCTCACGGTGTGTACATACAAAATACAGGAAACTTGATTCTACATTTGCGAGCATTATCAGCCAAAGTTATGTGTGAGGTGAAGCAATATTATCATTTAAATGTTCTTACCTTGGCTTTTGCTAAGATTTAGTGTCATTCGGACAGGATTGTGTTTCTGAGATTAGACAATCGGCGATTTTTATAATACGTGCTTGGTGTTCAATTTATGTGTTTACAACAGGCGAACAATCATTTGGAAAAGCCCATCAGCTTGAAAATCAAAAATACTACACTCTAAGCCGGCAGGGTTCAGTGCTGCGGACAAAATTAAAAAAAGCACATATAGAGAAAGTCATAGAAATAATTTTACATTTCAGCAGGTTGGCTGACAACTGCTTGGCGTGAATTTTCCAAGAAATAATCAAAGTTTATTTTTTAACAAGGTCATCAAAAATGATATATTTTTTATATTAATGAAGAAGTGCATCCCCATTGCATCAGTGTTTTTGATAAGCGCAGAATGTGTAAACACCCATTTCTCGATTTTGGACGGTACTATCCAAAGTATTAGTATTATTTTGGCACTTTTTTTTGGTTTTGATTATGTGTCTTCTGTTAATAAAATACGAGCAAAAAATTAAAGATTATATTATCGTGACTGTTCAAAAAATCTTGACTTTACAAAATACAAAAAAATTTGAAGATTACAAGGATTAATTCTAGTGTGTAAGGATTTTATTAGACTTGATTCGGTATTCAACTTTATTGGGTCCGTGTATAAAGATTTCAAAAACATAATCATTCACGTCAGCGAACTTATGTCAATAAATGCACCAATAAACTGGCAGAAACAATTGTCAGACTAAAATAATGTTTATTCCTTGGTTAATAGTTTCCTTACTCGAAAGAAAGATCAAATTTACTCCTGCTACTCTCACACAAAGCTGAACAAAGTTAACTTTTCCAGTAATATTATTATCAACTATAGAATGTATCATGTCTAATGATATTGTTCATCTTTTCCTGTGATTATTTCTGAGAAACTTTTTTGTGGTAATAAGCGCCATGCATTGGTTTTCCAATTTGTAGGAATTAAATTATTTGGACGACGACTTATTATTGTTATTTTATTAATTGTTTTGCATCCGATACTACTTACAAATAACAGCTTTAGATGTCTGTAGCGGACTGCAAATGCTTTGAACGAAAAGAAATGGTGTTTGATGGAATCGGGTAATAGTATGTGTAGGAAAGAACAAGAAATAGGAGGAAAACGGATGACTCATCACTTACAACTGTATCTTACCAAGGAAATCAAATTCCTTCTTTTTACTTAAAAGCGAGGTTATATACAAGAAAAACACCAAAAATGTGCTTACAAGGTAGCCAGAATCCTTCTCAAAACAAATGCACTCGGATCCGCACAATTTTTCTTGCCATTGTTCCAAATTTCAAATACTTTTTCAGCCAGGTAATGGTTAGGTTAGGTTAGGTTAGGTTAGGTAACTAAACATGTTATCATTTAAAAACTAAACAAATTGTGTCCCGAGCCTTTATAATGTCGTGGCACTGTGCGGCGTCCAAAATTAGTTTTTTGTCTTTTAACTTTTTTGTCTTCTTTTTCTAGTCGAATCTTCGATAAATGAGTAGACTACTACGCATAAGAAGATACGTGAATTTTGTATAATAGCTGAATGCTAAATGCCATTTATCCCTTGCCATCTGTGCACATCTGGAACCATGCCAAACGCGACCCCAAAATTCGTTCATGGTTCACAATTTTCCCAAAATAATGATACCAAAAAAACGAAAGTAATCTTTGACCTATCTAAAAATAATATTGAAATTTTTTTATGAAATAATTTAGTTTCTTCCAACAGATTTTGCGAAATTCGTAAATCATATAATTTGATATCCTTTATTTGTCAATCTTGAAATTCTCGTGAAAACTTTGTCTAATTTCCAATTTTCAGTCAGAAAACTTCGTTAGTTGAGAGCAAGGCTTTGTGCATCACCAAGGAAGTTTGGAACTCAGATAACGACGATTCCTGCCTCTTTAGTGGATCAAAATTAAAATCTTTACATAGATAGTATAAAATAAAGTCGCTCCCGCTGTCTATATCTAGATCTTTTAAACCACGCAACGTATTTTCATGCGGTTTTCACCAATAGATTGAGCAATTCATGAGGAAGGTTTTTAGGTATATAATTTGTCAAGGTTTTGTGTAAATCGGTTTAAATATAGATAAAAGGAGCGGGCTGGCAAGCAGGCAGCGGGCAGCGGGCTGGCAAGCGGGCGATGTGGATTTGAGGTGTATGGTTAACGGAATCGTTGGTTACAAAGGTTGGGTAATGGCGTTGTGTTTCGTTAGCCACAGTAACGTGTGGCCCGGTCTGCTTGTTTTAAAATTAAAAACAGATCCTTTTATCATATCCAGAAGACTGAAAAAGATTTTTTCCTTACGATTGTTCTGCACAATCGGTGGTATTAAATTTTTTTAGGTCTCTTCAATAAAAACACTTCGTTAAATTCACTGATTTTTTTTGCAATGGAATAACCACATGATAATTTTAATATCGACACTAAAATGGCCCGATATGTGTTTGGTAGTCAGAAGAACTTACTTGTTCCATGGTTATAATGATATAAGGAAAATTCCCCACATCGTATTTATTAAATTAGATTACAGATTTGCCCTGTTGATGGTCACTGTAATGCTGTCAAAACGTTGGTTAAAGAAGGTGGTAGCGCAACATGGCATAATAACCTAAAAATAAATTACAATAAGGTCTTCTTGACCACAAAAAAATCAACCCATAATCAACTTATAATTGGTTCCAATCCAATTTTAAATTTTTTTTTTTAATATGAATACCGCACAAGAGTCCCACTGCTCCCGTCTGGAGCCAGTTATGAGGCTGAAGGTAGTGGGGAGGGGAAGGAGATGGGGAAGGGGAAAGTGGGATGTACCTGGCTATTCAGATCTGGTCACCAAACACGGCTAAAGCCATTTCAAGCGACGTTTCAATTCTGAACGGTGGTCTTACACCAGGGCAATACTTCCACTCTGGAACGTGCCGCAAATATACTATATATTATTTTAAAATAATAAATTGTGAAATGACACAAATTAATCAAATAAAATTTATTTGCCACGCCGGGATTCGATCCCGCGGCCTTTGGATTGCGAGTCAAGAGCCTTACTGCTGGACTACGACGGCCGGCCCTGTACGTGCATTTTTCCAATAGTTGGTCATTTGCATTGGCATCTATAATGAGCATTTCGCAATTTATCACTTTAATCGCGTTCTGCGTTTTTCAGGTAATCTTTTTGGTTTAGATTTGGCACTGCACACCAATCGACTTTTTTGTTGAATATGTCCCCTAGGGTCATTTACATCATTCAAAAATAAATGTACTCATCCCGTATACACACCGTAAAAAATTATGAAGAAAAAAATGCTAGTGATAAAGATGTTCTATTAAAATTTCAAAGGAGCGCTAGTAAAATAAAATTGTTGTTTCTGGCATTTCCCAAATATGCTTTTATTTGCCTGTTTTTCCCACAAGTTTTTTTGTTTAAATTAAAAATAAATATCAAATACTAACATGTCATTGAAATTTGTATGTGCATAAATTATACAAGGTATTAAAAGTTGTACCCGTCTAATTTTAATAGTTTTTTTATTTTTTTATTTTGTTTTTTCATTTTATTTGTTTATTTCTATTCTCATACATACAGTTTACAAAAATTAAAAGCTTACACAGATAATAAGTACCAGTAATGTAAAAGATAGTGTTTTATACTATCTATACTAGTATTGTAAATGCGAAAGTGAGTGTGTTTGTTTGTTACGCTTTCACGCCTAAACCACTAAACCAATTTTAAAAATTCTTTCACCAATAGAAAGCTACATTATCAGCGAGTAACAAAGGCTGTATATAATGGTTAGTTCTGGCGTTATGAAATTTGTATAAATGAAAATGTGTGTTTTTCATATATTTTAGCGGGAGGGAGTTAGGGAGAAGGTGGGGTCGCGGAGAGGGAAGAGACACAGGATGATGAAGGCGGGGAAGGTGGAAGGGAACGGGGACGCACGTGAAAGGATATGAAGAGAGAATCAATTTATTTCTTTGAGTGGCATTGCAACGCATGCCGGATACCTACCATGTAGTAATCAGTAAATGGGTTATTAGTAATGTTTTGTGGATACCTCACTAGGATGGTACGTCTTTAAAATATGTTAATCGATTGAAAACTGAAGGTATTTGTTAGGGTGGCGAGTTGTACCATTGGTTTACATGCAAATTACAGCTGGTGTGCAGATTATTGGACTCAAACTCAATTCACATGTTTTTCATTTAAGGTAGTAATTTTTTCACCCTTTTTAATAATTTTATTCATATAATCGTTTTTAGCCAATTGGAACTATTTTTAATCTACTTTATTTACGAGGCAACCATGGTGATTTATTTCTAAATGGTGATGGAACAGTCATGCACGACAATTCTCTTTACCACAATACTAAAGTTGTCCGCAAATTTCTTTAAGATATGCAAATTCCAACGCTTCCATTTGGCCTGGAAATAGCTCCGATATGAACGTTGTCGAAATTTATGGTCGATTGTGAAGAAAGAAATGAGGAAAAAAAGATAACCTCGTAGAAAAGATGGTGAACTTTCGAAATCACTAAACACGCTTATTACAAATATTTTTTAGAAAAAAACATTTTTCTTAAACTTAATTACTGTAAACAACAAATTTTGCATTCGGGGCGATGTAAAATACTGCATTTAAAATTTGCTTTTGTCGTATGAGGTCGCGGCCGCAAATTACAGTCATTAAGGTGAATCAAAAGGTTGTCCATTGATTTCGAAAGTTTACCGAAAATATAGCCTCAGAGAAACTCATTCAAATATAGTATACACAACTCAGTGGCGTAGCGTGGGTATCTGCCGCCCGGGGCGGAGGAAAATTTTGCCGCCCCCCCCCCCTTATTTGGGTTTTTCCAACCGGATAATTTCAAGCGCCGAGGGGGGGGGGGGTAAATGGAAATCCATTTTTTTTATTACGACCTCATTTCGCCCCCCCGCTCCCCCACGCTACGCCACTGCCACAACTGAGAAATTTAAAAAAAGACAACTGCGAGAATTTCGTGCACAGCATATCGACTAAAAAAAGGAATGTTGTGCTGAGGTGTTCGCATGTTTTAGATAAAGTATTATCCTGCCGTCATGTCAAAACACAACTTCGTCCTTCGTTGAGACTCTCAAGGAAGGTAATGTGCTTCTACCCATGGTGGCAGAACTGTTTATAAGGTTAATAGCAGTTAAAATACCTTCATTATAATAGTATATATATAGAGACAAAATGGTTTCATGACAGTTGGCCCCCGGCATACTTATATTACAATATGCAGTCGGTTTAGAGAAAATACAGCATATCTTCTTAAACAAAATATTGCAAAGTGTTCCAAAGGGGTGTGCAGGGAGGACACGCCACCGAATAACAAAAGTATAAAATTTATTTTCTTTCAAATGCATGAAGTGAATTATGAATAATTTTCTGTCTTAAAAACACTCAAGTATACCCACAAACTGGCGATGCCTTTGTGGGATTTTTTTGGTTAATCTGCTAATCTATTTGTATTATTCTCTACTTTTTTAAAACTGTTTATATAAAAAGTTTGCATTACAAAATTTTACCTAATGTACCAAAAAAATTGTTAATAAATAATAATAAATAATAATTTTTGATATTATTTTTAGTAAAAAAATTTTGGAAATTATTTCACATGTCGTCAATGGTCACTCAGTGAAATGACCGCTCAACCCCCGTATTGGACCCTAACTGCTAAATATCTATTGATTTTTTTAAGCTTCAAAATAACCTTTGGTAAGTGTAATAACCTCAAAGTAAGTCAGTAAAGTCAGTCACGTCTCTCAACACCCTGTAAAACAAACCAAAATTATTTGTAAACTAACGTCAAACAAATCGACGAATGTATGCTTGGGAACAAAGACAGCACTTAGTCCAATTTGCTTAGTTGAGTCTTACGTCTGATGAGTCAAAAATTACAAATAATGCTTTACGATGTTTAACGGTTTGGCTGAGGAGGCCATAACAGGAAACGGTAAACGTATGACAGTGTCCCTTGGCGTGTTTTCTGCACTTAGCCGAAAAATATTTAACCTCCTGACACTGAGATATCGGGGTCAAGTTGAGGCTAAACAGAAAGTGTAATTCCGAAACGGATGAAGAAAAAAACGTGCCGGATAAATCTCACATAATACTGTCAGTGTTTCGGCTGGTGCTTTTTACATTCCACGTCAAAATGATTTCTGTGTTTTTGCAATGATCATAAACTGTATTTTATTTATTTATTTGTACACACCCAATTATGGCCTTAACGTATGATAAAATTTAAAAAAAATGATATAATCAAAGAATTAAAGAGATAACACAATTAAAATAAATACCAAGTATAAAAAAATTTGAACTTAAAAACAACTGAGTAAAATATAGGATGCACATTGCACATTCATATAAATATCGATACATATTGAAAATTTATAAACATTTCAAAGCTATCAAGATAGACATACAGATTTAATAACAATGTTTTTGTAGGCTGATAGACGTTTAGTACCGTTGGTGTTCATGTAATATTTATTCCCTGCACTGTGCAGTCGATTCATTACTGAGTTTATTTCTGCATTGGTACCTGAATTGTTACAATGGTAAGGTACCTTCTGTCGAAACGTTCTACTAGGCACATGAAAGTTAATCAGCCTAAGGAGTTCAAGAAAGTCAAACATGTTATTAACAATTTTATAGAGAAAAAATAGATCAGTACATATTCTTCTTTCTTTTAATGTGGCAAGGCCATAATTTTCAACAGTGACATGTAGCTAATGTTTTCAATTGGAATTCCTAATCTATAATTTATTTTTCGTAAAAATTTATGTTAGATTCGCGCGATAGATTTTTCATGAATATTGTAAAATGGATTCCAAATGGTTGAGTTGTATTCTAAATGGCTTCTGACAATTTTTGAAATCTTTTGAAGTTCTTAATATGAAGAATTTGTAAGGGAGGTATTCACGGCAAGTAAAGACGGGACGAATTCTCTGCAATTTATTACACTGAAAGGTGAGATGACTTCTCTGCGTATGGTTCACTATGTTTTTGAAAGATTTTTCTATGAATATAAATAATTTCCAAAGGAATCTTGAAGCCTTTGTGACATGCGATTTATAAATTTACGGGGAGACCATTGACACTGCGGTTGATTGCAAACATCGAAGTGCCGGGGGACAAGTGGGAAGAGAGAAGGGAACAATTCATTGCTATAGAATAAATATTTATTCCCAAACAAAATACAAAAGTAATTCGCTGGGTTATTATCTGTAATCGGCGGCGAACAGTCGGTAGATAAATTTAAAAAAAATAAACTACTAAACTTCCAGTTTTACGGTGTACCCATATTTATGGTTTTATGGTTCCTTACGGTAGCTGAATGAAACAGGACCAGTCAAAAACAGATAATGTTGTTAATGATTAATATGATACTACAAAAGTCCAGGGGTCACTAAAGTCCAGGGTCACTAAACAACACTTGAATTCTTATAAAAACTTATTTACCGTAGAGGAATACAAAATAACAAATACCTAATGTGTATTTTTTGCGAAATACAGATTAATTATATTTTATGAGTAAGATAATATAACTAATAAGGTACCTATTACAAAAAGTTAACCTAATAATGAAAAAAAACATTCGTCATAATTATAGCCCAACTTTTGACGGCCTCGATGGTTGAGGGGTAAGGCTCTCGACTAACGATCCGGGGGTCGCGGTTTCAAATCCCGGAGTGCACAAATAAATTTTACTTGATTGATTTATGTTATTTTACAATTTAATCATTTTAGTTGCATTTGCGACACGTTCCAGAGTAGAAGATACTCTTAATATCTCCCTGGTGCAAGACCACCATTCAAAATTGAAACTTGCTTAAAATAGTTTTAGCCGTATTTGGTGACTAGATCTGAATAGCCAGGTACTTCCCCACGTTCTTATTCCACATCTCCTTCCCCTCCCCACTACCTTCAGTTTCACAACATAACCCAATTGGGGATGTCACTGTCTCCAGGTGATTGGGGGCAGTTAGGATTTTTGCACGGTATTCACATAAAAAAACATTTGAAAAACCCTAATAAATTCAAAATCATTAGATTTAATGGTTTTTAAAACATGTTAATCGATTAAAACCTGTAGGAATTTGTTAGGATGGCGAGTTTACCAAAAGTTTACAAGCGATTTACTGCCTATATACAGCGCTATGCAGATCATTAGACCCAAGCATAAGTTTACATGCTTTTAATTTTGGGAGGTAATTTTTACACCCTTTTTAATAATTTTATTCATCTAATTGTTTTTACTTAATTAGAACTGTTATTTATATGGCAACCGTGGTGATTTATTTCCAAATGATGATGGAACAGTCATGCACGGCTCACTACCACAATGCCAAAGTTGTCCGCAAATTTCGATATGCAAATTCCAACGCTCTCATTTTGCCTGGAACGGCCCCGAAATGAACCCTGTCGAAATTTATGGTCGTTTGTGAAGAAAGAAATGAGGAAAAAAAGATAACCACTCATCGAGAAACTCAATCAAGTGTGGCATCCATTACTAGGAAATTTATAAAAAAGCTGCAACAATTTGATGCACAGCATACCTCCCGGGATTAAATTGCTTCTCAAGAACAAAGGAATGGTCATAAAAAACCCGATATGAGCCATTCATGCTATCAATGTAATTATATGGCCGCCTGTTTCAACGGTTGCTATTGTAAAAGCAAGAGTAAAAGAAATTGCTACTGTTAAGCATCACAAAATTGCGCTTACAAACATTTCGGAGATTCATTTTTTAATAAAAATATTTGTAAGTTTGTAAATATAATAAAATATAACACTCTTTATTATACAGTCTTTATAATCGTTACTAATTATATTTTTAATGTAGGAACTCTCATCTGACATTTATTCCAAAACATAAGCTTGTCCAAAAAAAAACAAATCATCTTCTAACTTTTGAATTTTCTGGAGCAGCAGCCGACCAGTAGGTAGGGGGCTGAGTAGGTACCTACAAGCATAGAACCCACAAATATATCAACATCGTTTCCATGGCAACGATTTATTTTCTGACGTTTGCAATAACTCGCCTTTGTTAGCGACAGAACACGTATAACAAATATATTATAATTTCATAACGCCAGAGCTTACCATTATATACAGCCTATAGTCCTCGCATATAATTTAGCTTTCTATTGGTGAAAGAATTTTTCAAATCGTTATATCTTTTTACGCGTGAAAGTGTCACAAATAAACTCGAGCAGTTTCGCATTTATAATATTAGTATGGATAAAAAAAGAAACGCAGGAACGAGAGTGAACGGAAGCGCCTTGTCGAGCCGATGGTTCCCCAAACCGAATTCAACAATGGGAAGAATATGGCGTGAAAAAATTACAGTCATGTCGGATTTTCTTGTCTAAATGTCATGAGATTTCCCCCATCTTCCTACAAGTTTCGTGAATAATTATTACTATGTGTCCTTTTACCTGGGTCACCGGCTTTCTCTTCCCAATGGGATTGTGAGGCGTGAGTATGAATATTCATTTGTGCGTCCTAATTACACACAGCCGCTATGGTTCTGCCACTGCGAGTTTCCGTGCAATCTCTCCTTCCGGTACACGAGTCGTTTATGAGAAAGAGGGAGATGTACGAATTACGATTGCACTACGTTAGCCACTAGACGGCTACCGAAAGCTCCGGTATAACTTCTCCTTCGGTTACGTGCGTCATTTATGAGAAAGAAGGAGTAGTTCCATTGAATCTAAAAGAGTTTGTTGTTAGTTATAAGCTCCCCATAGTTGTTCCCACGTTTAAGATAGAAGATAGAAAGGTATGTCAACCATAGGTGACGCTACCCTTGTCAAAAGGAAACTTCTTGTTATCATGTTAACGTAATCACAGGTGCTTCATTTGGTTGACTTGTCTAAGTGACCGAAGTCAGCTCTATTTTATCACTGAAGAAGAAGATAATATTAATAAATCAAAACGAAACAGAACAAGACACAATAATATTAGTTAACGGTCGCAACTGGGACTCGAACCCGGGCTCTATTGTCTTACCGCGACAAACGCCTTAACCATTTCGTTGGAACCTATATTTTTTCTGCAATTTTTGTTGATCTCAATTCAGAATTAACAATGTTATCCTCAACTGATCTTCGTTTTAGATGATTACAAAGTTTTTTAACAAATTTATTTGTAATGTACATAGTGTCTCGGATAAATGTATCCGATTGAGACACCTGTTGGCTTAATATAAAAGTATAAATGAATGTTCAATTTTCAATGGAATAATTTTCTAATAACTTTTGAAGGTTTTTAAATTTGTTTTTTTTTATGTGCATAATTCAAAAGAGTCCCAGCTGCTCCTGTCTGAAGCCAGAGAGACTGCGGCATCCCAAATTGGGGTATATTGTGAGGCTGAAGGTTAGGAGGGGAAGGAGATAGAGAAGAGGAAGGTTGGGAAGTATGGGGCTATTCAGATCTGGTCACCAATTGTTCCCAATGTATTATTTTAAAATTAATGTATTGTCAATTAACCCACATTAATAAAATAAAATTTATTTGCGCACGCCGTGATTCGATTTCGCGACCTTCGGATTGCGAGTCAAGAATCTTACCCCTCGACCACAGAGGCCTTCAATACCAACAATGTAATATATCATTGAAGAAGAAGATAATACTTATTAATCTAAACGAAACAGATTGTGAAACAGATCAATTTTATTGGTTTTTCGGGTGAAATTTATCAAACAATTTCAAACATTGAAAAATTTTATCTAACGAAATATTGAAATATTTTTCCTCCTTTCAACAACATGGATGTCTTCAAGACCAACTCCTTCCCCTCCTCAAAAATGCCCTCCACATAGCGTCTTCAAAGATGACATAGGTTAATTGAAATCTATACTAATATTATAAAGAGGAAGGATTTGATTGTTTGTTTGTTTGTTTGTTTGTTTGTTTGTTTGTTTGCATCGAATAGGCTCCGAAACTACTGAACCGATTTGAAAAATTCTTTCACTGTTGAGAAGCTACACTATTCCCGGGTAACATAGGCTATATTATATTTAAAAAAAAATTAGGGATCCTTACTAAAACTCCAATAATGTAACCCAAGGTGTAAAAAAATGACCGAAAATATTCTTTACATCGCGTGCGCTGCAAAAACTATTGATTATAGAATAAAATAATGTACTACGCCTTTGCAGAACACATCATTATCTACAAAAAATGTCGCGACAGCATATGTCTAACTATTATAGTTATGCCACAATAAGTGTTCTTTTATTTTAAGAATTTAATTGGAATGCAGCCGCTAGAAAAGACTCTTTATTTGTATCTTGGTATTAATTCTTATAAAAATAAATTATTTTATATTCGAGACTGCTTCAATGCCTTTATATAACTTTTTGAATTATTCAATTCGGACATCGCATTTGAAAGATATCACGAGTTTAAAAATGTAAGTATTGATGTAAGCGTCATTGGGGTACGGGCCGTACGGGAGGACACCAACAAACAATCAAATCTTTCCTATCTTATATAAAAATCAAAATTTGTTTGTTCGTATTTTATGCGCTGCGATACCGTTCATCCGATTGCGATGAAACTTTGGTGATTTGTTGTGCGCACACCCGCAAAGGATAAAGGCTATTTATAATGGTAAGTTCTGGCGTTATTAAATTTGAATTAATGAAAATGTGCGTATTTCATATATTTTAGCGGCAAGGAGGAAAGGCAGGGCGGGGGAGGGGAACGGGGGAGGTGGGGTACGTGGGTGGGAAGACGAGGGATGGGAAGGCGGGGAAGGTAGAAGGGAAACGCGAAAGGGGAAGGGGACTCGGGAGGTGAACGGGGACGCACGGGAAAGGATATTCAAGGAGAATCAACTGATTTCTTTGCATTGCAACGCAAGCCGTGCTTTGTGCTTTGAGTTTTAGCTTTAAGCTTTGAGCTTTGATTTTTGAGCTTTGATTTTTGAGCTTTAAGCCTTGAACTTTATGCATTCAACGTTAAGCTTTACATGTTGAGCTTTAAGCTTTAAACTTTAAGATTAGATATTGAATTTTGAGTATTGAGCTTTGTGATGTGAGATTTGAGATTTGAGCTTTAACTTTGAGCTTTGAGCTTTAAGCTTTGTGCTTTGAGATTTGTGTTTTGAGCTTTAACTTTGAGCTTTGAACTTTATTTTTAAGCTTTTTGCTTTGAATTTAAGCTTTAAGCTTTGAACGTAAGTTTAGAGCTTTGATATTAAGCTTAAACTTTGGCCTTTAAACTTTGAACCTTGCTTAAAGCTTGATCTTTAAGATTGAGCTTTAAGCTTTAAGTTTAATGTTTGAGCGTTACGCTTTCGGCTTTTAGCTTTGAGCTTTGCGCAAAGCATAGGGCTTAATGCTAAAAGCTTAAAGCTTAAAACTCAAAGCTTAAAGCTCAAAGCTCAAAGCTTGAAACTCAAGGCTTTAAACTCAAAGCTTAAAGCTCAAAGCTTAACTAAAAGCTAAAAGCTTAAAGCTTTAAGCTCAAAGCTTGAAGCTCGGAGCTTGAAGCTCAAAGCTTTAAGCTCAAAGCTTGAAACTCAAGGCTTTAATCTCAAAGCTTAAAGCTCAAAGCTTAAAGCTCAAAGCTTAAAGCTCAAAGCTTAACGCTAAAAGATCAAAGCTTAAAGCTCAAAGCTTGAAGCTCGGAGTTTAAAGCTCAAAACTTTAAGCTCAAATCTCAAAGTTTTAAGCTCAAAGCTTTAAACTCAAAGCTTTAAGCTCAAAACTTGAAGCTTGGAGCACAAATTTCAAAGCATAAAGCTCAAAGCTTAAAGCTCTAAACTTTCAGCTCAAGCATAAAGCTCAAAGCTTATGGCTCAAAGCTTAAAGCTCAAAGTTTTAACCTCAAAATTTGAAGCTAAAGGCTTTAATCTCAAAGCTTAAAGCTCAAAACTTAAATTCAAAGCTTAAAGCTCAAAGCTTAAAGCTCAAGGCTTAAATCTCAAAGCTTACAGCTCAAAACTTAAAGCTCAAAGTTTAAAGGTCTAAGTTTGAAGCTCAAAGCTTAAAGCTCAAAGCTTAAGGTTGAAGCTCAAAGCTTAACCCTTCAAAAATTTTAAAGCTCAAAGCTTGAATCTCAAAGCTTAAAGCTCAAAGCTTAACCCCTCAAAAATTTGGCGTATTTTGTCAAAAGGTATAAATGTTTCGATATATATCGACTTTGCAATAAAAATTCAAATAAATGGAATATTTGTAAACGTATCCAAAAACTAAATACTGGTTTTGAAAGGTGATGAAATACGCTTAAATAAATGGTATTATTAGAAATTACAAAAACATTTTTTAAATACAAAATTTTTTAATGTTTTTTTTTTTTTAAGTTTTCTTTATTCATTGAATTGTTGGTTACATAAATTTTAGAATTTTTCGACCACCATGCTAGGCACATGCCCGTGTTGTTAACTTTAAAAAAAATAAAAATGCTCAACTGACATTTTTGATATTAAAATTACTGATCTATAGAAAATGTGTCTGTTTCTGTCTATGTGTGTGAGATGTTTTGCGTTGCTAAACCGTTCATGCGATTGCGATGAAACTTTGGGGAATTGATGTGCGCATGCCCGCGATGGTTTCTATATTCGATAGTGAGTTTTGGTATCGCTATCATACATTGCTAACCGTTCATCCGATTGCGATAAAACTTTGGGGATTTGATGTGTGCAAGCCCGCGATGGTTTCTATACGTTTATAATGAGTTCTGGAATCATCTGGGACGAATGGGAAAGGGTTAGTAGAGCGAATTTTTTTCTTTATTAAGTGGCATAGCATATGCCGGGAACTCGCTATTGTATTTAAATGCCTGTGTCAGAATTTGGTAAATTGAATTATGTAATAGAAAGTACCTACCCTAAAAATCCTAAATCTATACTATAATATTATGAATGCAAAACTGCGTGTGTTTGTTTGTTACGCTTTCACACATAAACTAATAAACTGATCTTAGAAATTTTTTCACCAATAGAAAGCTACATTATATGCGAGTAATATAGGCTATATATAATGGTAAGTTCTGGCGTTGCGAAATTATAATTATTAATATATTATATTTATTTTACGTTTTCTGTCGAAAATGGCGAGTTATTGCTAACGTAGAAGAAAAGCAAAACAAATCGTTGCCGTGAAAACCATGTTGATATATATTTTTTAATTCAGGCATCGTAGTTAATATTTATCTCTAAAAAATGAATCGCCGAAATGTATTTACGCGCATGACTTCCGAACGACTGCACCAAGTTGGATTTTATTACTGGTGAGCTCTGGCATTATGAAATACGCAAAAGGTGGCATGCGAGCTGTTTGAAAACTGAATGTACCGGGAAAGAATGTATGAAATGCGGGAGGGGGACTCGGGTAGGGGGTTCGCGGGAGGGGGAGGAGGGAAACCCGGGAGGGGGAGGGAATTGGGAGGAGGAACCTGGGAGGGGGGAGGGGAGCTTGGGAGGGGGGTTCGTGGGACGGGGAAAGGGGTAGGAGAGGGAAGGTGGAAGAGGCGGAGTGGGAACGCGAGAGGGGAAGAAGACGCGGGAGAGGAAGGGGAGGCGGAAGGGAAACGGGACGAATGGGAAAGAACACGCAGGAGAAAACAATTTATTTATTAAATGGCATGGCAACGCATGCCGGGTACCAGCTAGTAACACAATAAATTTGTTTGTAACCGCGATTTATTAATAATTTATTTTTTTTACTACCGACCGGTTTCGCTTAACACAAGCATCTTCAGGGCATCTATCACTATGTACACAAGATGTTGATTTTACTCTCTCACTCTTTCCTTATTTTATGTTTTGTCTTTTTCTGTATGTATATAAGTTCACACAATGTAAATTTTTGATCAGTTTAATTTTTTACCCTAAAGATGCTTGTGTTAAGCGAAACCGGTCGGTAATAAAAAATAAATAATAAATCGGGGTTACAAACAAAGTTATTGTGATATTTCAATTAATAATATGTAAAACCACAAAGTGACTGCTTTCTACCAAAAAATGACATAGGTTCTAAAGGAAATCATTTTCAAAAAAAAATAAACCTTGGACATTCTGAGGTCTAGTTGCCTCTCATTCAACAGTCTATTCAAATGCACTTCAGGATCTTTGCTGGCTCAGGAGAAAAGCCAAACTACCAGTTGTTTTACAGAATTTAAACAACTCATCAAATTTTATAGTTATATTCAAGTTCTGTGAAAGTAATATTCCAGTTCTGTTATTAATTTGTGAATTCTAATAAAGTTGTGTAAGGTTGACAATTGACTTATGCTTGTCCTGAAAATTACCAAATTTGGACTGATTATAATTTTAAGCAGATGAATTACGGGGAGCTTTCCACGTTTGCAGAGAACAACATCAAAGGTTAGTAAAACTGTTTTTTCCACTGAGAATTTGTCAGGTCGCCATTGCTTGTGATATTTTTGTTTGCGCAAGTTAGATTCATAATCAATAAAATATTTTTGAGTATTAAGCTCAGAGAGTATGGAGTTATTTACACACCCCAGGCTCGCATATTATAAATATATCTGTTATTTGGTCGTTTTCCCTCTGGAATCTGTATTTTCAGTAGAAATCGGTTTTCTGGCGTTAAATAAATAAATTTTCTGGGAGAAAAATAATTGACATATCTTCGAATGTCTTGATTTCGCGGGGTTCCCATCACTCGAAAATATATTGTTGGAGATTACCTCAGCTATCTTTAATTCAGTAAGTCTGCCCACAAAGGTTAATAGACGCTTCGCAATCGGATATTTCTGGGCCAATGCAATTTTCTTGAAAGGTTGGAGCGGAATAAAGGTGCTTAGGCTACGAAAAATCTCACGATAGTTTGGTTTTATTGTTAATCTTATCAAAATACACTCGTCTGGGAGAAAAACTTCCTCGGGTCGAACGTTTCTCAGGCGTAAAC
The DNA here is from genome assembly GCA_936435175.1 of Glyphotaelius pellucidus. Lineage (NCBI taxonomy): Eukaryota > Metazoa > Arthropoda > Insecta > Trichoptera > Limnephilidae > Glyphotaelius > Glyphotaelius pellucidus. The sequence continues at coordinate 37,632,448 of OW386545.1, read as the reverse complement.
AATATTTTAACAAAAGTCATGGTAATTCAAATCCCGAATTCAAGCTGACAATAGGATCGTAAACGAGCTCTGAAAGAATTCGCCAAACCATAAAACTGGATTGCGATTTGAACAAGGATTGTATTGTCTGGGTTTTTTGCTACACCACATGTGGACATTTTAAATGTCGAGACGAAATGTTAATTTATCAATAATAATGTTATGCTTTAATTCTTAGGAGAAAAAATACATGCATCAATTTAGGAATTCATTTGTCAGCCTCCGTGGTCAAGGGGTAATGGTATCGACTAGAATTACTAATACGGTCAAGGGTTCATATCTCGGCGTGCGCAAATAAATTTTATTTGATTAAGTGTATATTTCACAATTAATATTGCGGCATGTTCCAGAATGGAAGATACTCTCAGTATTGATCTGGTGTAAGACCACCATTCAGAATTGAAACGTTGCTTGAAATGGCTCTAGCCATGTTTGGTGACCAAATCTGAACAGCCAGATACTTCCCCACCTTCCTCTTCCTTGTCTCCTTTCCCTCGCCAGCACCTTCAACCTCACAAAATACCCCAATTCGGGATGACATAGTTACACTGGCTCCAGACGGGAGCAGTTGAGACTCTTGTGCAGTATTGACACAAAAAAAAGTAATTTGAAATTATCCTTTCGCCAATTTTTCCTTTGTAAGCGAGGAATTTAACTTTTGCCCATGGACGTCCAAATTGACGGACTTGCCCTAACGTGAAATCTGGACATCAGTTCGACGAGCTGGAGCCAAACCACGAGACCATATTTTTGGCACCAAGAGAATTCGAGAACGCTTTGAATAAACTATGATGTCTGAGTACCGCCACCCATCTATTGGATAACCAACACCCTGCCATAAGTCACCCCAAGTGGTTCGTTATGTTTGGTGACTTAGCAGGGGTGCCCGGGTTCATGGGGTGAGGTTTGTTTGGCTCCACCCACTGCGTGGCGGGCCGGGTAGGGAGAGACCGGTTGAGAGAGATCTAATCTATACCTATCCAACCGGACTCCCTAGACCCATGGCCTTCCACCACAATTAGAGGGATTGATTCAAACGTTCGTCATTCCTGAACACTTGACCCCCAGATTCCTACCTACCCCTCGTACCATTTTCCTTCCCAAAACTTCCTCTTATTCCTTTCTCTAAAAATACCCTCCTCACACCATCCCCAAAGACGACACATTGTTGACATTATTGTGGCACTGAATAGATATTTTTAGTTCGTGTGACTCTATTAGGAACGGTTCCATGCCAACTGGGAATAATGTCAACTCAACACCTCCTTGAAAAGTCATTAAAATCTGTTAAAAAAATATTTTTAAATTAGCCGATAACCCTAACCTAACTTAACCTATTTAACCAATTTTTTATATATACATTTTTATCACTCTAAATGACTTATCTGAGATGGTTCTGAGTTGGTTTCATTCCGAGTTGGCCGGTCACCATTAGGAACATGACGCGAAATCAATGACAATAATGCAGGGCCCTCAACAAGGGAATTAAAGATTTTAAAAAGAAAAATGATACCAGCAAACGAAAAAAATTTAAATCTTCAAAATGAGATTTAAGTACATATTTAATGGCTCGATTAAAAACATTTTTGAAATTTAGCCTATTTACTTTATATTTTCCATACCAAGGAAAAACGGCCTACCTTATGTCCTCGATTAGTTTCCGACGTGTTCAAAAACGGTGGCAATTCCTTGTAATTTCTCACCCATACATCAAATGCCTGAAATTGTCTCAAGATGACCTCAATAGTAAAATCCGCTCTCTTCTCAATCTCCGGCTGCGTTAGGTAAATTAATGGTTCAGTCTTCTAAAAATACACAGTTCATTTAGAAATTTTTGAGCATCGTAAGCAGGTAATTTCCACCCAGAAAGTTTAATACAAATTTAAAGTCTCGACAAACTTTTAAGTACCATTAAACAGCGGCCGAGAATTTAAATTTCGTCGAACGTTGATCTTGCGATCGTACCCTTGCAACTGTACAGGGTGATTCCAATGAGAAAGATTAATTATTCTCCATAGCAGCATTTTAACATAATAACTCAATATCGATTGTATTTCATCCAAAATTTGCTTTGATAAATACCTACATTCAAAAATGCCTAAACTCATGATGATAAAACTATTAAAATAATGTACTTTTTGTAATTATTTTTTTTATCATAAGTATTTATAATTTTTCAATAATGTATAAGCAAAATAAGAATGCATTTTTTTTTTTTTTTTAATAAATTTGTTTGTAAGACAGTAAATAAATAAGCAAACTGATGCATTTTTGTCACAAAACAAGGGCACGGATATTTTTTTATGATTTTATTTGAACAAGAATTAAAATTTTGAAAAGCAGCTTTCCCAAATAATTTATTGATTTATTTTACTGCATGATTATATGATTTGAAATTTGTTTGAATAATACAAAATTTTCTTTGAAAATTTAACAAATTTGCAAACGACCTACGGTAAAACCTTATTGTCCTAAAAATTAACATATTTTTTCACAATTTAAAAAACAGCTTTCCTTGATAAAAGAACAGTCTTTTCAAATCAATTTATAATTTGTTGTGGAAAATAGTCAATAAGTCTAAAATTTGATTTAAAAATGACATATTTCCAGTTTTGTCTGGTTATTCCCTCTTAAGCCGAAGATTTTAGGAATCGTAGATTATTCAGGTGAAACTGACAAAATCCTTTGATCGTTCCTACCGATCGTTAAAAAAATATGGTTGAAACCGTCTTCCATATCCGGAAAATAAATTCTATTTCAGCCAATCTCCTCCTTTTAATTGTGACAATTTCAATGAACATATTAATTTCAAAATCTCTTCATTGTGAACAAAATTGGCAATCTGAAGAATTTTCTCAAATAAACGCACGAGTTGAAATCTTTTGAACATACCTCGGCCTGGCCATCTATGGTTGAGTGGTCGTAACCACTCAACCATAGATGCTTGAACATCTTTGGCTATGAATTCAGAGGTCGTGGGTTCTTTTTAGAGTTAGAAAAGATTTTCGTAATATGCTTGTAGAAACTTTATCTAGGGAAAAAACGGGCTCAATAAACTAACAATATTTTAGTCGATGTCAACTGGCATATGAGTGATTTATGGCCGTGCTAACTAGTGTCGACTAATTACTAATTACCGATCGTGTTGTTAAAAAACTTAAAATTCTCGAAGTTGACATATTTAAGAGGAACGTTTGCGCGGCCCCTTTCGGCCCATTTCATACAAATTTTAATTCCGGATTTGAGATCAAAATACCCAACCAAACTGAAAAATTATTTTTGTAATCAAAAGGTATATCAAATATCTAGTACGGATGTGAGCTATTTTATTTATTTTTGCTTAAAATTATAAGATGTAGGTCATTAAAGATTTGAATGTTTCATGATTTTAGAAGCAATTTGGGCAATTATTTGTGAGTAAATGAAAAATCATATTTTTTTAAACTTTATTTTAAAAATAAAATGAAAAATAAAATAAAGATTTAAACACCTTAAAAAATACATTTTTTTGGGTAGTACTTAATTTAAATGTATAAACGACAAATTTTTGTTCCGCCGTAAATAGGTAATTTGCATTTTAACTTTATACCCATCAAAATGATTTTTTTTTTATTAATTGATATTTTTTATTATATATTTCATTATATTTTTATGATAGGTTTAGTAAAATTATTTTCTTAGTATCTCAAATTGCATCTAAATTCATGAAAAATTAAAATCTTTAATGACCTATATCTTATAATTTAAAGCAAAAATAAATAAAGTAGCTCACATCCATACTAGATATTTGATAATAGTTTTTTAGTTTGGTTGGGTATTTTGATCACAAATCCGGAATTAAAATTTGTATGAAACGGGCTGAAATGGGCCGCGCATACGTTCCTCTTAAGCACTCAATGGCATTCCTGGTATGTAAATAACAGGACCATTGTAAGCAATGACAACGTATTTATTCACTTACCAATATTCAGAATGACAACATTTGATTGAATGACAATGATGTTTTTGCGTAACCTTGACTTTGCGTCACTGTGTAATGCGTACCTGTCCCGGAAAAACAGATTAGCATTTTCAACAAAAGGAAGATTATGGTGATACGACGCTAACTTAAATTCGGCACGCAAAGTATGCATGAATTTAGCCGTGCCTTAAACGGGGACTGCAAAATAGTAAAGCATGTAAAATGTACTACAATAGGAGGTAGATACTTAACATTTAACAATAGCTGAGATTAGCGTAGTGGATGCTGGGGGCTGTTATTTCTGGAGATTGTACTTAGAGCTTCGTTGGACTGCAAAAAAGGTCCAGCAGTAGAAGTTTTTTCTCTTTGTTTTTTTTTCTGTGTAAGGCTTATCGTATGTTTTTTGTTTGTTTGCATATATATGTATACACATGAATCTTAAAAACTATTGTAAGGCTTTTATGCACCTTTCTTCAGTTGAATTTTCACAACTAGGTACGGCGCCTTGCAGATAATGCAAATTTTCTTCAACACAGAAAACTTACCATTTTATGGCATCATAAAAATAATCTACTCTTTGCTGTTATTACCACTTTTATTGAGATGAAAACTTATTTAGCACCATTGTGATTTGAAACTCGATGAAATGGTAAAAAGCGACACTAAAAAGAGACAAATACATACATCTATACGATTTAGCCTGCGAGAGAATGAGATAGTGTAATCGGGTGCCTCGCAGCCTATCGGTCTCTTTTTTTTGCGATGCTTTGTAGTATCCCCACTCTTGTCTACTTTAGTTTTCTGAAGGTTTCACTTTTACCGCTTGTGAATTGCACAGTCTGTTTTTTTTGTTTGTTTAAAAACAACTCACACATTTCTTCACTACATCTACATCTTCAAGAATATGTTTGTAATTTAGTTATAATTAAACCCTGCTCACGATGTTTTATGCATTTCGGTTGTTTTTAAACAATAATGGTGGTTAAATTAAATTGTTGATTAATTTTAATTGATCCAGATTCTATTGTTATTATGTAAATGAACAGTGTGCGATTCACACGCGGTAGAAGTGAAACCTTCCGAAAATTAAAATAGATGAGTGGGGAGGCTACGAAGCACCGTACAAAGAGGAGACCAAACATAGCATTTGGTGACTGAGCAGGGTTGCCCGGATTCAGTAGGTCTGGCGGCAATTGAATTTGACCACCTTCTGCGTGGAGGGCCAGTTCGGAAGGGGCTGGTTGAGGAAGACCTAACCTACACCTCTCCAATCGAACCCTCTCAAACCATCGCTTTGTATCGCAGTGGGAGAGATGGGTTAATATGTCCGTCACTCCAGGACACATTGACACCAGATTCCTACTCCCCTCATTTTTTCCTTTCCAGAACTTCCTCTACTTCATTTACCTAAAAAGGCCCCCACACAGCATCCCCAAAACTGAAAGAGGCTGCGATATAATTTTTCCCCAGGGCCTCCTGTGTGGAGCTAAAGCAAAAAAAAACGCTTTGATATATTTTTGCCAAAGAGCTTGAAATATGGAGATCGATTGGACATCATAGTATACCTCCTTATATTTCAATATCTTTGATTTTTGCATATCTCCCAAGATACACCAAGGCAACATACTTACCATATTGCAAATTCCGTGCATACAATAATTATTGCATTATATTCAAGTAATATGATATTGACAAATATGTATTGGAGAATGTAATTAGCCTTACTAGCACGTACATATACCACGTTTAAACATTATATATATTATCTAACAAGAGTGTGATTACCCTGGGTAAATTAATGCTTTCGACAATTAGTATGCGGTCAAAAACCGACAAATTGCTAAGAGATTTTACCAAATTCAGGTCACTAATTACATTTTAGGCATACGAAAACTAGTAGCCGTAAATTATAAAACCAGATTTTAAAACGAAGTTTCGAACAGGTATCTCTTGTAAAAAAACTCACTGGACCACGATTTATTCGCAATGAAATTTATGAGGTAATAAATAAAATCAAGAATCAAAATGATTCACAACTCTAAAAGTTGATTATTATTATTGTGTTGTAAAACTTCATCTAAATCGTGTGATTGTAAAATTTTTTTAGAGTGAATAGATACTTCCACAATGACAGCTGATTTCTAAACTTCAATATATTTCTATGTTCGCTTCAATTTTGCTCGAGTCCCACGTTTTTGATAGAATAATGAGTGGTCTAACGATTACAATTCCGACATATCGTAACAGAATCTTTAAAGTTCTCGTAATTATAGTGAGGTTATGGAATTCTAGTACCAATTTATTTGAATTAAAACAAATCTCTTTTTAAAACCCCAGCTATTTAATCAAAATTATAACATGTTTCAAACCAATGATTTCGTCGTCAATATAAAATTAAAATTAACAAATCGTGTGCAATTCACATATCGTAGAAGTGAAATCTTCAGAAAATTAAAATAGACAAAAGTGGGGAGGCTACGAATACCGCTCAAAGAGGAGATCGAATATACTATTTCATTCTCTCGCAGGCTAAATCCTATAGATGTAAGTGCTTGTCTCTTTTCAGTGTTACTATTTTTCGATTCATCGAGTTTCAAATCACAACGGTGCTAAAGAAGTTTTCACTTCCATAACAAAAGACAAACAAGAATATACAAAATAATTAAAAAAATTATGAACAAAAAAGGAACAAACATTTTGTTTCTTTTTAAACAAACTTTTTTTAAGAAACATATATTTTGTTGGAAGGATGGCTTGATTGGAAGGTGGGTTGATTTTTGAGTAATTTGTAGGATGGTGCTTGTGATATTATGTTTAGAAAGGATTGTGATTGGAAGAATACCGGAAACTGAATGTCTCTGATATGGGTGTCCCATGGAAGTTCGAAAACATTTCTGAGAGTTCGGTTTTCAACCACCTGCAGATCAGCTATCAATTTCTTATAATCGTAGAAAATACAAAACTTGTTTTTTTAAAAGGTCAATCAAAGAGAAATTAAACGGAGTCGTTGTTATTAATATGAATCAGAACCTGATCGTTGAGAAAGGAAAACTTGTTGAAAATATTTGCACACTATTTTATTCAATAACCACATTATATGTAACTGCACGACTATTCATTGAATAAATGCCGCAATAATCGTCAACATAGGAATCGTTTGGATACACATAATATTATATTATGAATCATAAGCATATTATAATAAAATTTTAACATGCTTTTAACCATAGTTTAGCCTTGACACGTGCATTTGGTTGAATGAACTAAAAAGATTGCTATCACTATAAAATGTTTCAGAATAAGACAACTTTAATTTTACTTCACAAAATATAACTACATACAAAATCATGCCAAAGCCGAATTAAATGCTTATTAATTTTCTGTATTTCTTGGGCATTAACTATGTAACAATTTCTAGATATTTTGTTTTGGAAAAGTTTTATTTTCCAATGTACATTTGTTACTTAAATTTAATTTTTCCGCGACCGGTTTCGATACAACCGTATCATTCACGAGCAGGATTAAAACAAACTTAAAAATTAAATGCAAGTACCAAAGATTAATTAGCTCTTATTGGTCCATCGATCAGAAATTGTGGGAGCCAATATCTTTCTCCAAAATTCTTCTACGCTCGATCCTGAAGTCAGACGGGATTCTATTATGAGGATATTTCTGGAGTTGTTATCCTACCCCTCAATCCTGCAATCCTGGTTCTTAAAAAAACTGAAAATCTTGGAACTCGCCTTACCGTGAACACTGAGGAGGCACTGAAGTGCCTGGGAAGTCTGAATAACAAAAGGTATGCATTATTGTATTGCATCCGAAGCCTTTCCATAGCTCTTTTTTTTAAATTTGCCTAGAGCTCACAGGTGAATAAGGTAATGCAAAAAGCTAAGTAGAACTCCTTTTCGCCTGTGGACTGCAGGTAATAATTTTGTCCTTCCGGCCATAATAGTACAATGACATACGTAATAAGAAATATATATTTAGAAGCATTTTGATTGGCTTAAATTTTTTATTAAAAACTACCGATTTACGTTGGAACACAAATTTATCGCAAATTAATTTGAAATTTCGTCCCCCTTTATTATATTTATTTTAAACACTAATAAATAAAATAGTACACAGCACTAGATATTTGCTACCTTCCCGGATTAAAGAAATAATTATTCAGCTTGGTTAAATATTTTGTATGAAAAAGGCCGCGCAAACGTTCTTCTTAATAATCAACATGGGAAAAATTATGAAATTCAATTGTTCCTATAAATATTTTGTAAATTAAAATGATAATTGTTTGCAGGTGATGTTGATTAATGATGATGGTAAATTATGCAAAAAATCACCACTGACGACTTTGTTTTAATTAAACGCAGGTGTAAATAATTAATGGCCTTTGTGGTTCTGTAGGGACAATACACTTAGAGGAAAGAGGTTTCGGAGACAAAGCCAGGAAGGAAGCGTTGTCCTCGCAGGAAATCTCTGAAAATAATCGCGTTCTTTAATGGATTAGTTTTCTTGTACAATTCGTTTAACTCTGTGATACAAAGTCATAAGTTGGTGCCTGAGGTAATGGAATTACTTTTATTCACAGATAGCAGGGTACCCGGCTTCGCTCAGGGAGATGGTATGAGATTGAACTGACATTCGAATTCACTACGGATATTGCTTTAAATACCCCTACCGATGGGTAGCCACACCTACAAAAAGGCTTCGAATGGTTCACAATGTTCCAGAACATTCTGGAATGTTCCACGAAGATCTGGGATATTCCGGGATGTTCCCTAACGTTTCAGACTATTCCCGAACGGGACACGTCGTGAGGCTAAAGATAGTGGAGATGGAAAGGAATTGGGTAAGAAGAAGGTGGAAGAGTACCACGCTCAGCCAACCCCATTTTTTCCAGCGTTTCGATTCTGTTCGATGATTTTTCACCAGGGTGATTCTGAAAGTGTTAACCACTCTGAAACGTGGTGGACTACTAACCTGCCACATACGAAAACGCCGGTTAGACATTTTCTAAAAAAAGACACAGTTATTTCCCCCTGATTTTTCAATGCTATTTTCACTTTGAATTGTCACTCGAATTGATCGCCTGAATCAGATATTTATTCAGATCTGTGTACTAAAAAACATTATGTCGTTTCCCCCTCAAAGGTAGACAGAGAGGATGGACCGCCAAACAACCGTTAGCGCACACTCCTAGCCTCATTCACATTCATACATCGTTTCATACCTAACCTGCTGTTATTCTGACACTTGACATGACCTGAATAGGATGCAAAATATTGCAATTTTGCTGTATTTAAATAATGTAGTGAACACAGAACCAAGTAGGTAACTAACTACAATTACATTATTTCGTATCCTATCTTCAATTAATCACACATTTTTTAATTTTCTCTCAGTCATGGTGAGCCTGCAATTCTTTGACAATATTTAAGAGGCTAATCCCAGAATTAAATTCCAATTTGCTAAATCATCTAAGTTCATAAAAACGTTTAAATAAATCTCGCGTTATCTATAGAATTAAAATATCATCAAGTGGCATTATCTCTGATTGACATTTCAATAATTATTCTTTTCCATGTCATGGGCTTTATAAGAATAAATAATATATATCTATTATTTGAATTATGTTGAACCTTTGTTTAATGATCACGGAGAAAAAGATATTTCACAACGGATTAACTAACCTTTCGATTAATGCCGATACGCTTAAATATTATAACGTGACGTGATTATGCCAATATGTACTTAATGTACATAATTAAAATCATATTTTTTTTCCGATGAATTACGTCCCTATTAAGGCTTTGATTTAATGACAAAGCCTTTACAAAACGCAGCCTTGAATTTTATGAGCGGTCGTGAAAATTACGATGTTTCCCACACAATTGTTTAAAAACAAACTGAACGTTATACAAAAATCTGTTCTCATTACGAAAAAATATAATTAAATATTTAAACATTATAATAATATGTACTTATGTAAACAATACAAGTTGAACAATGAAAACAAAACATTTTTTACAAAAGTTGCTCTTTTTTTTCCTCAGGAAGCCCTGGGGAAAAAATCCTTCAGGGTCTGTGTCATCCTTTGGGATGCTGTGCGGGGGTCGTTTTAGGGAAAGGGAGAAGTGGAAGTATTGGGGAGGAAAGAGGAATGAATAGTAGATAGCAATCGTAGGGTCAATGGGTCCAGGAGTGATGGACGTATGAATCCATTCCTCCAAGGTGCAGTGCAAGGCGATGGGTGGAGAGTATCCGGCTGGAGAAGTCAAAAAGTCTCCATCAACCAGTCTCTCCCGATCCGGCCCGCCACACAGTAGGTAAACTCATCCGCCGCAAACACATAGACAAACCTCACCCCATGAACATCCCTTCTATATCACGAAACCTGTGGCAGGGGAGTTGGTTATCCAATAGATGGTTTCAGGGGCAGCCGTATCCGTACCCGCCTCCTGGTTTTATAATATAAATACAAATTTCTTAGCTTAACTTATTAGCATATTTTTAAAACTATTGTATTTAATTTAAAAACTATTTTAATATGTTTTTAAACCCTTTTAAAATACTTTTTAAACTATTTAATTTTTTTTTAAAAATTGGTTGTCTGTAAAGTCGGTTTACGGACGATAATTTTACGCGATAACGTCACGAGCCGAACACTTAAGCCGAACGCTTAGGCCGATCGTGCCTCTCTATCGCTTGTTCCGCGCTCTCACTGAACGCTTAGGCCGAACGCTTGTTCCGCGCCATCGCTTGTACGCACGACAAAGGCGGAACGTGACAGCGTGACAATGAGTCATGCTTTTTCGTGAATGCGGCCGGCGTTCATCGATTTATAAGACTTGTTAAATCACTAGTTTCTCCAATTTTTCCGACTACGCTGTTGCGTGGTTTTCATTGGATCACTGTATTTAATCGACAATGGCGTATTTCTCTATGACTAATAACAACAAGAATGATTCATTCAAATTAAAAGCCTAATTAATCGCTTTAGAGTAATAAAAAAACGAATTAATACCATGAAGTCATATTATTTTTAAGTACCCATTAAAAATACTTTACGATGAAATGGAGATTATGTACCCATAAAAAAAAGGAATTTTCTATTCTTCAAAGTAAGAATTCTCGCAATACCTAATAAGTGACCAGTCAGGCACGTGGAATCCATTGAATCCAGATTCAAGTTTAACATTTATTAGATAACCAACACCTCTGCCTTAAGTCACCCCAAGTGGCTCGCTACATTTGGTGACTTAGCAGGGGTGGCTGTATGTAAGGGGGTGAGCCAGATCATGGCGGTGGATGCATCTGTCCACCAGTTGGCAGGCCGGATCGGGAGACCCTTTGACCTCTCTCGAACTTGTATCACCGCGGGAGAGATGGATTCGTGCGTCCGTCACATCTGGAGACACTGATCCCCAGATATCTACCCACCCGTTAAACTTCTTCTTCCCAGAACATCATCTCCTTCTTTTCCTCAAAAAACCCACCACCCACCAAAGATGACAGAAGTCCTGAGAGGAATTATTTTCCTCAGGGCCTCTTGTGTGGAGCTAATGAAAAAAAGTTAACCTCAATTTTGGTGTTCAGAAAGTACAGAATAGAATTAGAATGTACCATATATGAACACTTCTTCTGTTTTGTTGGTCGCATGCTAATAGTAATTGCAAATAATGAGTTTGGTGACCGTCTCTGGTTTGGAGTAGTAGGCATGGGGAAATCAATATTGAAATATTGTTATAAGATCATCGTCGAAGAATTTTTAATAATTTTAACATTGCATATATTATGAAAGAGTGTATCGGTGTGTGTTAATATACTTTAAATTTTAAATCTACAATTTTATTGAGAGATTCATGAAATATTTCAAAGTTGACCAGAGGAAGGCTATTTTGTACGCGACATGTCGAAAAACTACCCCCGTCCTTTTTTTCCTTCCCTTAAAGCAATAGTTTGATACTTCCTGATAAAAATTTTCACATAAGGGGTGGTCTATTAATCACGTGAAGCTCGGAAAGGGGGAGAGGGGTTCGGAAAAAAAACACAATCACAAGGAGGGGGGGGGGGGGGGTATATAATGAGATATCACGTGTATTTATTTTTCGTTGAACGCATGATTTCTAAACCAAACAGCGGCGTGACCTTGACTCACGGTTGCCAGGCAATGATTTCCCCGCGCGTTGCGACAACCGCTCGGCTCACCAATCACCAGTAAGTCTGTGATTTTGATGCCGAATACATGAGTAAATCGTTGCCGCGTATGTTTTGCCTTAAAACAATATTTTGAAAATTTCAATATTCTTTGTACTAAAAAAATACACGTGATTTTGGGTATGGGGGAGGGGGTAGTAAAAAACCTCACCACATATCAGCGGGCGGAGAGGGTTAAAAAGTTGCTAAAAAACATCACGTGATTAATGGACGACGCCTCAGACATAAGAGGAAAATAAATTGCTGTCCACACCTGATTTCGAAAAATTCTAGGTACAGCACGGGCAACGCCGGAAACTTCAGCTAGTAATAAATAATTCTGTTTCAAGTTTAGTCTTATGGATGTCTCCGCTTTTATTTATTAGCGATCGAATTTTGTGAAATCCCTTTAATTTGCGCTTACAGCAAACTTTCTATCATTATTATTTTTCATAATATCGAATTATTAAAAATATTATTTATTGCTCTCAGTTTTAAATTAATTTTAGGTATAAGCAACGATAATAGAATACTAATAATAATAGACAAGATTTTTATATTGGAATGGAGGCCATGCCACACAAAAATAATTATACTTAAATGACGAAATCTATTATCGCATTAAATTTCAATGTTTATTTTTTCTAAATATATAAGGAAAAATAAATAAAATAAATTTTTGTAATAAATTAAACGTTTTTAAAGTTTTTAGGTCACGATATTATTATAACGAAAAAGTGTTATTTAAATGGTTATAGAGGTGATATAATTTTTGACGTGATAACGTCTTATAAATCGATGAACGCCGGCTGCACGCATGAAAAAGTATGACTCATTGTCACGTTCCGCCTGAGTCGAGCGTGCGAACAAGCGATAGAGAGGCACGATCGGCCTAAGCGTTCGGCTTGTGACGCATCTCTCTCTCTTTCACTCCATCGTTATTATATGACGTTTTCACGTAAAATTAACGTCCGCAAACCGACTTTACAGACAACCATATTTTTTTGAGGTGATAACGTCTTATAAATCGATAAACGCCAGCTGCATGCACGAAAAAGCATGACTCATTGTCACGTTCGGCTTGAGCCGAGCGTACAAGCGAGAACGCGGAACAAGCGTTCGGCCTAAGCGTTCGGCTTATGACGCATCTATCTCTCTTCCACGCCATCGTTATTATACGGCGTTATCACGTAAAATTATCGTCCGTAAACCGACTTTACATACAACCAATTTTTTTTTGTTTTTCCTAATTTGTATTTCAAATACGTATTTCAATTACAAGTAATTCAAATACTGTCCAGCCCTGCTGGAGCCACGCTATATACGCCAAATATCTATAATGACGGTCTAGGTTTTCCATATTTTCGCTAGTTATGCAAGTTTTTAATATGTATTAACCCGCGTGCGAAAATGCTTTCACGTCGAACTTAAAAGCGCACAGTTTTTATTGGAAATTTTGCAAACACACGCGGAAAACCGATTGGAAAACATAGTATTAATATGTGGAGCGAATAGCGATTGTGTGCGAGTATTTGGCCCTCATAGCGGGGGTCGGGGTGTGGGTGGGGGGGTTTCACCCCCTATCAGCGAATATGTAAAGTTAGAATTGAATACATGAATATTAATGGGCACAATTTCGGCAGACAACGACTTGTTTCGTTTGAATCGTAATATAATCTATTTTCCATCTCTCGGCCTCATTTTCTTTATTTACAAAGTGTTGAATTCCCAATGTTTTGAGCAATAAGGCTTTATTTAATTAAATTACGTTTTTTTTACAACAGTTCAAGGTCAACACATATGTAAGGAATATTGTTTGAAGTCTCTCTCACTAAGAAACAGGAAGAAAATTATGAAAGATTTTCATCCGAAATAGTTCTGCGACGGGTAGATTCTTAGGACGGGTTGTTTCAAAAAATTTGATGGATTCATCAAATATTTGAAGTTAATTTTCACGTTTTGTGTAAGTTCTATTCAAGTTCTGTGATTATTTCAGTTTTGTGAAGCAACTGTCCTATAACGATGTAATAACAGAACTTGGATAGAACTTACACAGAACGTGAAAATCAACTTCAAATATTTGATGAATCCATCAAATTTTTTGAAACAACCCATCCTTAGTTAATTTTGGAGATTCTTATATATTTTCCTTGTAACCAAATAATGGATAATTATCCTTGTGAGCGACGATATCATTTAGCAACGAATTATTACATAAACACATATAGGAATATTCTGCATTGTTCCATTTTGACCTTCATTCTGGTGTTTGTAAATTTTTATCATTCGTCATATTGATTACAACAGTCATCCCGTTGATTATCTACTTATTCCAGAGATGCGTTAACACAAATGACAATTACTTTAAACATGAATATCACTAGGTACAATATAACCACAAACAACGATGAAATCATTGTATGAAATTGTCGGAAAAACCTTTTGATGATTTTGTGCGAAACAATGGGTGACGACTAAATTTAAAACAGCATTGTCGACCCATTGTGATTTAGGGCTTTGAGTTGAAAACGCAAACCAAAATGGATGGCACGAGTTTTGACAGATTGCGAGTGAAAACAAACTAACATACTACACACGGACACGTCTGTCTACTGTCACGGACAAATTATCTGACGCGGAACAAACCACCCAACCAAAACTGCCTGCATTTTTAGCCTGATGCTATTTTGACATTTTTTTATTTAATTTTAAATTAAAAAAATGAATGTTTGGTTTGTGTACGAGAACAGGATAATTTATTTTTTAAATGAATTTAACTTTCTACAAACACTTTTTTTTGTAAATATTAGCTCCACGTAGGATGTCCTGACGAAACAGTTCCCTAAAGGCAACAGAGGCCTTTAGGGAACTGTTAGATAACAGAGATCTTTAGGGATGCTGTGTGGATGGTCTTTTTAGGGAAAGAAAAGAGAGAAAGTTCTAGCTAGGAAGAAGTTTTAAGTGTGAGTGTGGTCAATGTCTCCAAGTGTGACAGACGGTCAATGTCTCCAGGAGTGATGCGATTAGTCGAGATAGTCCAGCTGGAGAGGTCAAAAGGTCCCCCTCAACTAGCTTGCAGCCATGCAGTGAGTGGGCAGACGCATCCGCTGCCAAGACCTATATAAATCTCACCTAATGAATCCGGGCACCCATGCTAAATCACGGAACGTAGCAAACCACTTGGGGTGGCCTATCCTACAAAACCAGGGGTGTGGTTATCCTAAAAATGGTACGGCGGTACCCATACCCGCCTCCCGAATTGTTTTAAATATGTATGGTTATGTGGACAGTTGGTAGCTAGCGTTCATTCTTAGCGTAGCTTCTTCATTTTTTTAAAAATAAAGACAAACATTCCTGGCTTAAGAATAAACTGACGTATTTACTAAGAGTATTTGAAAATCTCCTACTACCACCATAGTAAGCGGAAAACATTGCTCGTGTCGTGATGGAGGAATTATTTGCGATATATTTTGTGTATCGTATTTTTTATTCGACGAAAGTGCTAATTATTTTTATAAAATGTTATCTGCGCGGGGATTCGCGCACACATCAGTGCCACAATAAAAATTATGAATGGCCCGCTTCCGGACGTTAAATTATTTAATATTTGATTCGTTAAGAAAACCTGCAGATTTCTTCTCGACTAAAGAATATGATAATATCACGTGCATACTAATGGCCAATTTAAAAAATAATTGGTCCATTTATAACACCCATCAAGGATGTTCTATTATTCAAATTAAAACAAATCTAGATTCTTAAAAAGATTACTTTTGCGAGTTGAACGAGTATTTATGTTCGGGATTGATTCAAATAATGTGTGTTGGAATCAAATTGTCTTCTTAGATTTTATGGTGATGCATTGTGCAGTTTGTAGTCGATCACCCAGTCTCCAAGGTCTCAATAATGGCAGGTAATCTAGATCGCCCAAATCAGTCGTTGGCGCTAGTGAGTTGCAATCTTTATTTATTCCTACGCAATGACGATTTTTTTTTAATAAAGTTTAATGATATTAATAAACAAAATGTCTCAATGTAGTGTTGTGCCTTTATACTCCTGAAAACATCTGAATAAAGGTTTGCTAGTGATGACCAGCTAAAAAATTGTGGATTTTACGTAAATATTAACTGACGAGTATCTCTTGTATTTGTTCTCTCAGACTATGGGATGCTTCTGGAATCTGCTCTAATCGTAAATGTCGTATAATTGGACAAAACAGTATTTTAATAAAATAAACCCACTTTTAAAACCAACATTTTGGCTGTGAGAAAATCGACGGAAAATTACTTTTTCCATTGTAACCATCTGAAATTAAAGAGCAAAAATCATTTCTCATCTTATTCTGTTAAAAGTATTTGTAGATACATACCTTAATTAGAAAACAATCTAAAATAAATTAAAGTTATGAACGAACTAATTCTTCCTTTTCCCAACGACTTTTGCACTTATATTTCTCAATCTTTGGGAGGCAAGTATGGGTACCGTTGCCCGGGAACCATTTATTGGATAACCAACACCTCTGCCATAGGTCACCCCAAGTGGTTCGCTACGTTGGTGACTTAGGAGGGGTGCCCGAGTTCATTGGGTGAGGCTTGGCAGCGGATGCATTTGTTCGTAGCAGGCCAGATCGGGAGAGACTGGTCGAGGGAGACCTTTTGACCTCTTGGACTTTGGAGTCGGACTCTCTCGACCCATCGATTCATACGTCCATCACTCCTGGACACACTGATGCCCAGATTTCTACCCACCCCTTATACCTTTTCCTTCCTAGAACTTCCTTTTCTTCCCTTCCTTAAAAAGATCCTCCACATAGCATCCCCTAAGATTACAGAGGCCTTGAAGGAAATTATTTTCCTGAGGGCCTCCCGTGTGGAGCTAATGACAAAAAAAATCTTTAATTCTCCAATCACCCTATTAACATTTTTTTTAAATGCCAATATCATATCACCGCCGACAACACCAGAACTATTTGCTTCTAGCTTTCTAGATTACCTGCTGTCGATCGAGGAACCATTACAGAGATTTATAATTAGGAAGTATAAATCAAATATTCCAACATAGGTACCGAAAATCTAGTGCGGGATTAGGACTCCATCACTTCCTCAAGTGTCAGTTCACCTCTAATTCGATCTGCCTTAGACATTTCTAATGGAATAACCACTAGGCGATGATCTTTGATGTCCTCTCATCTGGCATTCTTTGAACATGGCCACCCAATCGCAACCTTCGCTACAAAACAGTTCAAACAATAACCTATTGTATGCTGAAATCACATTTCAAGTTCATGGACCGTTGTTACAGATATAGAGGGGTCGCCCACAGATTTGTTGGGCTAACGACCTAACATGAACTCTGGCCTTCAATAGATACCTCCAAAAACGAGCAATAATGGACATACGGGAGACAAAAGCCGGATGCCATTGGAACAATGATTTGTAAAAAAAGGAAAATGTTGAAGTTATATAGTAAAACGTTGATACAAGTGTTCTGCACGCCAGACTCACTATACATTGAATTGTTGTTATCTATCTGATTATATAATTTTTACAATGTAGAAATCGTAAATTGAAAAAAACAAGTGATATCATATTTTTCTGATATCCACTTCGGCTTTGCTTGTAAGAGTTTCGTCTTTTTCCGATCATTAAAATTCAAACATTTTTACATACGAGTGTGTTAATAAAAACTTATTTAACATGTTTTAATCTTGTTCATTTCATACTTTATTCGGATTATTATTCTTATGTATCCTGTTATGTGCATTTTATATTATGTTTTCTTTAATATCGTGTATCGTTTGCACCCCACCGCTCCGTTTAGCTGAAACTAACATTATTATTATAACTGAGTAGAAACACCAAACCACTTGGGTCTATCGCCTTTGTGTGTGTTTTTGGTCTCTGACGAACTGTCAGACTGATAAAAAATTGTGTTTTGTTTCCGTTTTGCAATTAAAGCTTAATAAATGAAATATTTCTAAACGTAGCATAATACTAAAAACTGTTTTTGTAAGGTGATGAAATACGCTTTCAAATTGTATTATTACAAATAAAAAAAAAAAATTGCAAATATTAAAATTTAGAATGCAATCAATGAAATTTGTAAAAATGACTCAGGTGATGTTTTTATGAGAAAACGGTACTCAAAGCACGGATAATGTAAAAAAAAATTTTTTTATCATACAAATGTATAATAAACAATTTTATGACCTCACTTTTTTACCGTTTCATACAAAAATATTTAATAAAAAAAATTAACTAAGTCTTACGGCGCGTATGCGGTTTGGCGGGTGAATACTGTTTCTATAAAATTAGTATTTTTAATCTATATATATATGGACAACTTTGAATATATGTGTGAAGCGTGGTTATCACAAGAACAATAACGGAGTTGTAACGAGTTCTGTGGAAACACACGCGTTAGCTTCAAAACAAGCTTATTGGATTTGACTGCTATTGATGTATTATCGTGAAAACACTTAGGGGTCTGAGTGGTGTGTCGTTCAATGCAAATTTAAAACCGCACAAATAACGACGATATGATATCAATCAACTGATGTAAGATTAAAAAAAGAGCCGAAAGCTAGAAAACAAAAAAACATTTAACATACCCGAACTCACTGTGATAACTTTTAAATTTAAGAAATATAAGAAAAATTGAGAAAGCATTTTTGTAACAGACTAATGAAATTAAAAATTATGGAATGACCGTGCGACTAGCAGAATAATGGAATTGCAACAACTCTTCTTGCCAAGCGATCACGAAGGATAAGAAGTAACATCCGTGGAAGGTGGCGCTGAAATTCATTGTGTGCATAATTATAATTGCATTGAAGATTGCAATTAATAATTTCGCAAACCTGTTGTCAAGACTAAAATCTTGCTTAATCAGTATCACCCCGTTAAAAGACAACCATTTATAAAATAATGAAACGTTCCTGGACATGTTGTCAATAGGTTATCAATATGTTGTCAATAGTTAGTGAATAGGTCTGTAGGCAAATTCTTCCAAACTACTAAACTATGCTGGTGAAAGACCTTCATTTTGAATCGAAACTTTAGTTGAAATTGTTCCATTCTTGCTTAGTTAGCATATCTGATTAGCCTGGTACATCAAAACCTTCAAATACCCACACATACCCACCACATTTCTTTGGTGACCGGACAACTCAGATGAGACCAACTCAGAACCACCTCAGAAAAGTCGTTAAAAGTGATGAAAAAATAAAATAAAAAATTGGTTAAATAGGTTACGTTATGTTAGGGTTATGGTCTATTTTAAAATATTTTTTTTTCAAAGTTTTTAATGACTTTTCAAAGAGGTGTTGAGTTGACTTTATTCTCAGTTGGCATGGGGAACCATTTCCTTTAGCCTAACAATTTTTTTGTTTTTTATATGAATACCGCACAAGAGTCCCAACTGCTATCATCTGGAGCCAGTGAGACTATAGCATCCCCAGTTGGATGATGTTGTGAGGCTGAAGGTAGTGGGCAGGGGAAGGATAAGGGGAAAAGGAAGTGGCTATTCAGATCTGGTCACAAACACGGCTTAAGCCATTTCAAGCAACGTTTCAATTTCGAATGGTGGTCTTACACCAGGACGATACTGAGAGTATCTTCCACTCTGGAACGTGCCGAAAATATACTATATATTATTTTAAATGAATTAATTGTGAAATAACACATATTAATCAAATAAAATTTATTTGCCACGCCGGGATTCGATCTAGCGACCGGCCTTCAATACTCATTTCATCTCAGAATAGCGATTCCATAGTCCTACTATCTTCCAGCAGTTTGGAATTGTTGTGCGGAGCTCGGAAAATAAAATGTATGCCTCACATTGGTACCCTATGTAGGTAGGAATCAGAAAAAAATATTATTTTCATAGTTACCTAGATAAAACATGCGTGAGGTGCTAGCAATTAGTTTCCCAACCTCCACTCTTCAAAACAAAGCATTTGAACTTCACGTGGGGCCAATTAATTATGAGTAATGCATTAACCGTGCCAACGCACAAATGGGATCAAAGGGTGAATGACATTACGTCATCAACATCCAAGCTCGGCGCCCAGACAACTAACAACTGTTTTGGAAATGAGGTTAGCCTTGAAACTCGATTGTGTATTCAGTCTATTCCCATAGGGTCTTTCACTGTCATGGCTAAAGTGACCATTATTTGTAAAATACCTACAACAAAAGTATGCTATCAAGTAACAACGCCATTGTTCCAATTAGTTGGAACAATAGCGTTGAGTAGCATTCAACCGAAAGTGTAGCGAATTAACACGACAATAAACCCTAAAATATATTCAGAATCTTAACCACGTAAGTAAAGAAGCCGTGTAAACAAATTGCGACTCGCGACCCGTGTATTGGACGGACCTACTGTCGAATTTGCCCTATCAAAGAAAAGAAGAATACAAATAATGAGGGAATCTTAACGACGTAAGTGAAGAAAGCGTGTAAACAAATATACGTCCGCGGCACGGCGTATTAGACGAACGTACGGTCGAATTCGCCCTAGCGGGCTTGGAGATTCGACCTTTCCGCCGCGTTCATTTTAATTAATTCTGAAGAACGTGTTACAAATATTTAAGTGTTCCTAAATGAATACCTCTCGAAGTTATTAATTCATCGTCTAGAAAAATAAAATCTGGTGCTTACCGCTAACTTTATAGTTGAAAAAAGTGTGGGATTCAATATGGGATGTGTGGGATTGCACTCACCTCAAGTTACGAAGTTAGCCGGTCATATCCGATCTGCAGGTGGGCACCTTCAGTGATCATTTTCCTTGCCTCGGTTATTAAAGAGCATCCTTTAGAACGGACCTTAAGTCCCTTTAGATATTCATCCAGACGAACCGAAGTACTCCCGATCATCAGAGATGTATTGTTCATCAGAGGAAACAACAGTTCTTTTTAAGTTGGTTTCTAATTGCTGAGGATCGTGATCTCTACTCCAATTTCCATGGTGGACGAGGCTCCTCCACTCTTCACGGTCTTGCGCTGCATGGAGAGCCAAGGACATCAACGTATCAGATGCCAGAGATATTTGGTCAATCCAGCGCTTTGGTGTAAACAACAGTCCACCACACATAATTAAAATGTTTTTGTTAACATTAATAACCTTAATGAAATTGAGAATAAAAAACGATTCAAGTTCTGCTAATGATCTCTAATCTCTACGGGATACCAGAGAAATAAACAAGAAATAATAATAAACAGATATAAGAGAGACCTGAAAGAAAAAATCGCCAGCAGTACTAAAAGGCATCGATATTGACTAGTTCAACGTTTTGAGGAGTGGAAAACGAAAAACGTCTCAATAAGTGCATGTCCTCAAACGCTGAGAGTACTTTAAAGGTGACCGAAGTTTGCCGATCTAATAATATTTTTAATGCGCACCTGAGTTGATTTTTCTTCAAAACGGCAATGTATAAACGAATGACGCAAATTTGTAATCGGTTAGCAACTCATTTATTCTATTTTTGGAACGTTTAAAATAACAGAGAAGGAATGAGATGATAAATTTTATTATTTTTTAATAAAATTATTTCTGTACCATTCGATCAAGCAGATTTAATTGATTAGAAATACCTAGCCTAGTTATACAATGATTTCGATTCATATGTGTTCTAACGTTCTAACCACAAGTTACATATAAGATTTTCGAAAAGGTCTCAAACAAATAATCGTTGTATCAGTAAGCAAATAAAAAATTCTTGAAGAGTAAAGCTCTCATGTCTATTGTAAAAACCATTGAATGAAAACAATGTGATTGCGGTGTGATAAGGTTTTCGTTTACAAAGTTTCTACGAACCTCCGGTATGGAAACTCGGCGCACCAAACTGTTCGGCCGCAGAACTCGCAATCAAGGGATATTACAGCGAAACGAGGTGGAAATAAAATCAATTAGAGCAATTCCACGGGGCAGACGTTTCACCCTTATTCCGCAGTCACGCGTGGCACTTGCCGGAAGTAATATCTCTCCGGTTTGCCTAACAAAGGGTAGTTCCGCACAAAGGGGAGGTAGTCACGTGCACACGGCCACTTGCCCACAATAGAAGATAAATATTTGCCATTTGCTACTCCTCCCTCTTTCAATCATTCTTGGGAATACAAGAGTACAAGAAGAGACATCGTGCAATATTCTGAAAATATTTTCTATAGGTTGAGGCAGTTGGCTTACCAGACATTGTCAGAACCAAAGTTAAAAAGAAGAAGGTAGATGGGTCATGAACCGTTATTAGTATGAATCTGAGCGCACAAGTGAGTAGTTGAATATCAAAACGTACTTATCTCCACGAACCAAATTTTTGGCAAAAGCAAGAAAACTGTTTCATAGCATTTAAGTATAATAAAGTAAAATTAAATGTTTTGTAAAAATAACAGTAAAATAAAAAATTTTAAAAGCATATTTGAAATATAAATCTGATAGATAATTAATTAGTTATTTAATATTTAAAAATGGACTTAAGAAACATTTTGATAGATTTAGATACATTTTAAAAACCATGGTTTTAGATACATTTTGAAAGTGAAGTCTTTGGATTTAGTCACATTTTAAAACTCACAAACTGTGTTTGATAATACTCCCAGGAGTGTAGTGAAGAAATTACATAATTTATATGTACATTTATATAATATCTCAAAAAAATCACGATCACATCAACTTCAAAACCACTCACAAAACATGTGTTTCTTGTAATGGTGTCCATTGCACAGAAAGTAGCTGTTAATTGATTAAAAAACCAATATGGCTGCCAATTCCATGGCCTTTTTGGTTGTTGGAGTTGAGTACGTTTTGAAAACAAATGATTTTGGATTTAAGTATGTTTGAAATTGAGGACGATTTTTAACAAGCTGTAACTAAGGATTTAACCATGTTTTGGCACTGAAATAATATTTCAAACGTAGCTATGATCCAAGAGAACGTGGCATTCAAATCTCAAAAAAAGTCAAAATGGTGGTTAAGTACCTTTTGATTTTCAACAACTCAAGTGTCACATACCTGCAAAGCGCAAATACACCAAACGCATAACTTTAATTGCTACGCTATTTTGATGGTCCGTACAGTTTTATCGAAGCTCAGCGATAATTGGCACGCTAACATATCTTCCTTTGTGTATATCTATGTACATTGTATGGAAAATCCTTTCCATGGAGTGAGGCAGATGGTATTACAAAATAATTGTCGGATCAAAGCACTATTTTAATGTGGTAATCGCAGTAACTAAAAGGAAAAGATTTTTGCAGGTTGTTAACTTGTGGAGTATCTCAAGGATCAATCATAAGTCCTAGCTGCTTCCTCTTCAATGCCTACTAAAGCATCATTCAGTGACCGTAAAATATAATCAAACTTCAATTTGCAAGTATGTTTTTAGGTTTTCACGGCCAAAAAGTATTTTTGTTATGATTTTTGAAGTCTTATGCCGTGTTTCGCTACCTCCTTCTTTAGCCAACGTTTCGGGCAGCGTTACAGTGTTCATCATCAGTACTCATCTGCCCTCATGATGGACACTGTAACGCTGTCCGAAACGTTGGCTAAAGGAGGAGGTAGCGAAACACGGCATAACACCCAAAAAATCATCAACTTCAATTTGAAAAAATTGAAGTTGAAGTAAAGAGTAAAGTATAATTCTTAAACGCAATATATCTGATATGGCAATCATACCTTTTAATATTCTAGTAGCTAGCACGACGACATCTATACAATTATGTAGTGTTAGTGGTAATTTAAGTCAGGAGATTACGGTTCTAGTGCAGCAAAATATTTCTATATAAGTTTTTAAATTGACGAGTGGGCTTATCTAGGTGTGGGTGCTGTGGTACTATTTTTCAGTTGAATGAACCTTGCGTGGATGGCTTTACAGTTGTTTCAAGGAACAGCGATAGTTTTATGGACAAATATTATATTCTAAAATTGTTGTTGAAATGTTGAAAGAATACAAAACAAATTCTTACGTTTTCTAAATTTTAAAATGGGTATTCCAGCGATTATGTTGAACTACAACACTATTTTAAACGATATGAATATGCTCAAACTGTCAGACGGAAGAATTTTCAATGACTTAGTATTTCTATATAAAATTCGAAATGATTTTGTTGATAGTCCGGTATTGCTTGAATTAATAAGCTTCCGAATTCCGCGACGTAATACTAGAAGTCAGGATTTATTTCAGTGCAGAAATTCTGGGACTAACTACCATATGTATTCCTCTATACCCAGAACACTAATCGAGGGAAACAATTATACCAAGTCAGTGGACACCTTCAATTTATCTTTAAACAAATATAAAATATTGTTATTGAGGCAGTTCAGTTATGTAGAATAAATATGTATATTTCTAATTATGCTATATATGTAAAAGCCCCGGAAAAGGGCGTTTATTAATAAATAAAACACCCTAATTTGTTTTTATTATCCTAAACAAACTCCTCTTCAAAAATACAAGCATTCTTTCTTAGAAATCCCTTCAAAATACGTTTCAAACATAAAAATTTTCACGTACAGGTTGAAAGTACTTGGAAAATAAATAGTATAATACACAATATAAACACGTACATTTGTTTTGAACCACCATCTTTTAGCAAATTACTTTTCCTTTAGGTTTCAGATAGACCCTTCCTTCATCAAGAGAATATTAAAATTAACAAAGGGTACTACAAAATACTGACAGATACTCATAAATATTTAGGTGTTAGAGGTTGAGGGTGAACAAAATGGGTGGGTTAATTAATGGATTTATGGGAAGAACAGAGCGGTTTACTAAATATGTTTAGAAAAGAGCGATAAGACCATATTTTCAAATAAGTTATATAAATCCAGTACAAACAAGCAAACCCGTTATTTAGACAAAGTGGTAAATTTAAAACTCCTCTTCGCCCTTTTTTATATGAATACCGCACAAGAGTCCCAACTGCTCCCATCTGGAGCCAGTGAGACTATGGCATCCCCAATTGCGGTATGTTGTGAGGTTGAAGGTAGTGGGGAGGGAAAGGCGATAGGGAAGACGAAAGTGGGGAAGTATCTGGCTATTCAGATCTGGTCACCAAACATGGCTAAAGCCATTTCAAGCAACGTTTCAATTCTGAATGGTGGTTTTACATCAGGGCGATACCGATAGTATTTTCCACTCTGGAACTTGCCGCAAATATACTATATATTGTTTTAAATGAATACATTGTGAAATAACAAAAAAAATTATGAAATCGGGATTCGATCCCGCGACCTTCGGATTGCGAGTCAATAGCCTTACCGCTGGACTACGCCGGCCGCCCTGGTGAAAGACCATCATTCAGAAGCGAAATGTTGCTTGAAATTAAATGGTTTGGTGACCGGATCAGAATAGTCAGGTACTTCCCGACCTTTCTTCTCCCATCTCCTTTCCCTCCCTTCAGGATACCACAGTTGAAGATGTCATAATCGCATTTCAGATTTGTGCTGTTTTGACATGAAAAAAGAAAAGTTTTTAGTTTAAAGTTTATACTGCTTCCGTCTGGAGCCAGTGAGACTATGGCATCCCCGATGGGGTATGGTGTGAGGCTGAAGGCTAAAGCCATTACAAGGAACGTTTCAATTCTGAAAGTATTGCTCAGGTGGTCTTACACCTGGGCAATACTGGGAGTATCTTCCACTCTGGAACGTGCCGTAAGCACACTGATTTGGTTAATGAATATTGTAAATTTTGACCCTCGTGATAGAAACATATTATTGTGAATATGTAACTTGTAACAATCAGACTTATAAGCTAGCAGTCCACAATGGAGTGTTGGTGTTGGTACCTACCCTTATGTACGGCAGTAAGACATGAAACCGGCAGAGGAAGGATGAAAGTAGACTGAATACTGTAGAAATGATATCCCGAGGTGTATTTATTTTATTTTTAATGTGAATACCTCACAAGTTAGACTGTGGCATCTCCAATAAGGGTATGTTATGAGACTGAAGGTAGTGGGGAGGGAAAGGAGGTGTGGGAGGGGAAGGTGGGAAAATACCTGACTATTAGATCTGGTCACCAAACACGGCTAAAACCTTTTAAAGCGTGGATGGTGATCTTACACCGGGGTCATACTGAGGGTATCTTCCACTCTGGAACGTGCCGCAAGTATGCTTTAAATTATTTTAAACTAATAAAAATGAGATACTACTAATTAATCAAACAAAATTTATTTGCGCACGCCGGGATTTGAACCCACATCTTAAGAGCCTTGCCCCTCAATCACGGAGGCCGTCAAAATATTAAAAAGACAAAATATAAGTAAGAATTTGTTTTGTGTTCTTTCAACAGCTTGTACATGAATATTTTAGTGTGGATTCCAGACAGGAGAATACATTTCAAACATACCCCATTAATAAATGGGGAATGCTGAAGTCCCAATGACTCCGGGCAGTTGGAGCGCTTGTGCGTTATTCACGTAAAATAAATAAAATAAAAATAACGGGACTCTTATATATTTTTATTTTAAGGTTATGCGTTAAACGCAATATTAATGCATGAATGATTAAAAAATTAAATAAAGTTTTAAAAGGTGGGAGTTTCTGAAGTGAATGCTTAATAAGCCTCTCTTGCTGTAATTTTTTTTATAATGGCGATTTTATTTAAAAAAACACTTTAATGGACTTTGACACACAGTTCTAGTAAATTGATTTTATATTTAAACTGCAGAATGCAATAAATAATTAAAGCATTTTCACAAAAACTGGGTTATTCCATCGTCGATAATATGGAAACCGGAAAATGTACAACTTTTGGCATACCAGTCTGAACGTTTTAAATTTAGGGTCGTAAATATTGCACCGCTGTCAGCTGAGTTAAGTCCGGGTTATTTGGATTTTTTATAGAGTGAAAAATGGTCTCGCGCATTGTGAAATCCTATTGCGAAAACAATGATAATTATCAAAATAAATACGAATGAGTCGTTAGTCTCTTATTTTACGTTAGCTTCACACAGGGCCTATGTCATCTTTGGGGATGGTGTGTAGGGGGTCATCTTAGAGAAAAGAAGGCGGGGAAGTGCTGGGAAGGAAAAATATACGAGGGATGAGTAGGAATCTGGAGGTCAGTTTGTCCAGGAGTGACAGACATATGAATCCATCCCTCCCACTGCAAGGCGATGTTTCAAGAGCGTCCTGCTGGAGGGGTCGAAAGGTCTCTGGAAAACCAATCTCTCTCGATCCGGGCTGTCGCGCAGTTGGTGGGCAGACGCCTCCAAGACCCAAACCTAACCTAACCCCTAAGAGCCAGGGCACCCCTGCCGAGTCACCAAAAGTAGAGAAACACTTGAGGGTGATCTACGGCAGAGGTGTCGGATATCCAAAAAATGTTTCCGGTGCGGCGGTACCCATAACTGCTTCCCAAATTGACACATCTTGATACATTTATACAAGTGAGAGCAATGAATATCTCATAAGAGTACTAACTGCTCCCATCTGGAGTAAGTGAGACTATGGCATCCCCACTTGAGATTTGTTGTCAGGCTGCAGGTGAGTGGGAGGGGAATGGGGAAGAACAAGGTGAGGAAGTTTCTGGCTATTCAGATCTAGTCACCAAACACGGCTAAAGCCATTTTAAAGCAACGTTTCAATTCTGAATGGTGGTCTTACACCAGGGCGAAACTATACGAGTATGTGGAACGTACCGCAAATATACCCTGCGCACGCCGGGATTTTAACCCACGACATCCAGATTGATAGTCGAGAGCCGTATCCCACGACTACGGAGGCCGTCAAATCATGAGGACTCTCAGGAACATATTATAAATTCTTTCGGATTCACAAATTCCACAATAATTGTAATATCCCGTTTTTAAACGAGTTTGCGATATTATTAAAAATATTTATTTATATTTTTATTAATCGCAAGTAAGAACGTTACGACACTACTTTTGATTACGTATGCGGTATAAAAATACATCTTACTTCTTCAAACTTCGCAAAAATACTTTGTGACGTCATTATTGATATGATGAAAACAAATTCGGCCTCCGTGGTCCCGTGACGGCCTCCGTGGTCCCGAGGCAAGACTCTCGACTCACAATCCGAAGGTCGCGGGTTCGAACCCGGCGTGCGCAAATAAATTTTATTTGATTAATTTGTGTTATTTCACAATTTATTCATTTAAAATAATATACGATATATTTGCGGCACGTTCCAGAGTGGAAGATACTAATAGTATCGCCCTGGTGTAAGACCACCATTCAGAATTGAAACGTTGCTTGAAATGGCTGTAGCCGTGTTTAGTGACCAGATCTGAATAGCCAGGTACTTCCCCACCTACCTCTTCCCTATCTCCTTCCCCCCCCCACTACCTTCAGCCTCACAACATACCCCAATTGGGGATGCCATAGTCTCACTGGCTCCAGACGGGAGCAGTTGGGACTCTTGTGCGGTATTTCATGTAAAAAAAAAAAAAAAAAAAATAACTTAGTGAGCACCACTACATTATTAACATTATCGACATGTTTCAAAAACAATGTTTTCTTCGTCAGGATAAGATATCAATAAAATATTTTAATAATCCATACTTCCATATTTAATATTATAAATGCGAAACTGCTCGAGTTTGTTTGTTACTCTTTCACGCACAAAACAATAAAACGATTTGAAAAATTCTTTCACCAATAGAAAGCTAAATTATACGCGAAGACTATAGTCTGTATATGATGGCAAGCTCTGGCGTTATGAAATTATAAATATTGATATATTATATTTGTTATACATTTTCTGTCAACAAAAGCGAGTTTTTGCTAACGTGAGAAAAAAATCGTTTCCATGGAAACGATGTTGATGTATTTGTGGGCTCTAAGCTGGTAGGTACTCAGCCCCCTGGTCAGCTACTGCTCCAGAAAATTCAAATATTAGAATATGTTTTATTTTTTTTGACAAGCTTCTGTTTTGGAATAAATGTCAGATAAGAGTTCCTACATTAAAAATATAATTCGTAACGATTATAAAGACTGAATAATAAATAGTGTAATTTTTTATTATGTTAACAAACTTCCCAATATTTAATTAAAAATAAACATCCGAAATGTTTGTAAGCGCATAAATTCTGAACGAATGAATAAAATTCGATAATTCTTTTTTCTTTGAGCTATAGCTTTATGAAATTTATTTTGACGGCCTCCGTGGTCCCGAGGCAAGACTCTCGACTCACAATCCGAAGGTCGCGGGTTCGAACCCGGCGTGTGCAAATAAATTTTATTTGATTAATTTGTGTTATTTCACAATTTATTCATTTAAAATAATAAATAGTATATTTGCGGCACGTTCCAGAGTGGAAGATACTATCAGTATCGCCCTGGTGTAAGACCACCATTCAGAATTGAAACGTTGCTTGAAATGGCTTTAGCCGTGTTTAGTGACCAGATCTGAATAGCCAGGTACTTCCCCACCTTCCTCTTCCCTATCTCCTTCCCCTCCCCACTACCTTCAGCCTCACAACATACCTCGATTGGGGATGCCATAGTCTCACTGGCTCCAGACGGGAGCAGTTGGGACTCTTGTGCGGTATTAACTGTAAAAAAAAAAAAAAAAGGTGGCAGGCGAGATGTTCGAAACTGAATGTAAGGGAATGAATGTATGGAATGCGGGAGGGAGTGGGGGTGGGGAGGAGGGGGGATAATTGATAAGTTCAACCGCTATAGTAATTTCCCGTAATACCATGCGAGGGAAGCCGCGGGGAAAAGCTAGTATAGTATAAAAATACATCATTTGTTTATTCGCTGGTCGCAATACGCCGAGTCAATGTGCCTTGTATTGATCGTTTGAAGGGAAATGTAGCGTGAATAACGGACACTGATTGGGGTACAAGTGCTTGTTCCGATGTGAACACAATGAGGGACAAATAACGCAGGGCGACGCGGCTCCACTCTGCCACTCGACACTCTGCCTGGCAAAGTGGATGTTGGATACGCACTGCCCTGATTCAGAGTGGCACTTCAATCAGTTTAAATTTAGGTTCAAATTGTTCAGCAAACTTTTTGTAACGGACAAATTGAAAATATGAGAGGAGCAGGTGTAGTAGGGTTCTCTTAACTGACTCCTATTTATCCGACAACCGTTTTTTGAACTCATGATGAAAAAGAAAGGGACCTTTTTGGCCCGGAGCTCTGTATGCCAGTAAATCAAAAAGCCAAAATAAAGAGTGCCAGGGAGTTTACGGTACGTCTTTGTCTATGTGAAGTAAACAGAAGTAAAGAGGGTTTATATTTTATCAGTCCCATCTAAATTACATAATAAAAATATGGGAAATCATACACATTACACGCTTAAACGAGTTACAAACAATACAGCAAGAAACTATTCACAACCCAGATGCATCCAAGAAAAATCTAAAACAAGAAATGAACTTACCAAAAATTAGAAGTGCCCACACTTCCTTGGTCGACGTGCCACAATGAGAACCATCAGCGGAACGTTAAAATCTACTCCTCTCCCTTGGCTCCCCGTACTTGCAAATTTAACCCCGCCAAATATCAGGCGAGAGTTTGCAACACTAAGGGAGTACAAGAAGGCGCTGCAAAAAAGCGCGATACCTTTGTACGATGATGTCGTCTCTCACCCGGTATGCCGCTTGAAGTCCCAAAAACCCTTCTCGACAGAAGGAGAAAGACTCCTCCAATCATCTCTTACCCCAGAAGATAGGTGGAAGCTTGAGTGGCAATCTCGGCCAAGGTGAAAAATGCCCATTTCGCACAAGACCCCACTGAGAGACAGCCTGGGTTCTCATTGCCTCGCAAACTCTGGTCCGCCATCAATAGGATAAGATGCTTCCATAGCCGTTGTGGCTATATGATGTATAGATGAGGCATTAAAGAGTCGGAGATGTGTGAATGCGGTGAGGTGCAGATCACCGAACACGTGGTAAACGAATGCCAGCTGTATTCATTCCCCGGCGGGATTGATGAGGTCCACTGGGCAACGCCTGAGGCCCTAGACTGTCTCGCAGACCTAGATGTCCCCCTCTGACCCCACCATACGAAAGAAGAAGAAGAATAAAAAAATAGTAAATTGTAGGAATATACCTAACTGTAATGCATCATAATATTAGTCTATGATCGGTTCTATCATTGTTTCCCGTTATCTATGCTATACTCGGGTTACATGGTGTCGGTTACAGCCGAAGACAGCAGAACACAGACAGGCAAGTGATTCTGTTCCTCTTACAAAACTAGCTTCCGAGTTGCAAGGTGGTGTGTCCTCAAACATATTTGTATTTTAACGATATACCAATAAATATTCACTGTGATCTTAAAGAACTATAAGTCTTTCAATCAAACAAAATAGTAGTGAGATACTGGCCAATACTAATCCATACTTCCATACTCCATACTTATTACTTATTACTTATTACTTACTAATATTATAAATGCGAAACTGCTCGAGTTTGTTTATGACCTTTTCACGCTTAACACAATATAAAGACTTTAAAAATTCATTCACCAATAGAAAGCTAAATTATATGCGCAGACTATATTTTGTATATGATGTTAGCGTCTGCGTGCGGGCTGATGCTATCGGCAGGGTTGGAGAAAGCTCCCACATATTTAATACAATTAGTTGCTGTATCTGCCCCAAATAAAAACTAGCTCAGGATTCGGTGCAAGCAGGATTTCTCGTAACCTCAAGGCTAGTGCTTGTGGTTCGGAACTTCACGCTTCTCCATTCTCCCAGGGCCTCTCTCGTCAAGCAAAACACGGTAGGTTATCACATAAATAGTTTATTCAATTCTAGGAGACACAATAATACACAAAAGGAACGATCCTAGCTGAAAGTTAGTTTGAACGTCCGTCTCTGCTCTCTATCACGCGTGGTTAGGGCTAAAACATTTAATTGCACACAAAGGGTAACATGGTAATTGACTCACGTTTGGTTTATGGGCCAACAGCGGCTTTACGCGCTTGTTCTCTCAGTCTCCGCAGCGTCCATGCGTGGACCGGAAGTGCACAACCGGCGAAACTGAACTTGTCTCGCCCATGTTCGCGCGGAACGTGGGCCCGGGAAGCTCGCTTGCTGAAGACTGGCCGCTTGCCGGGCTCTGGCGGCCGCTCGGTTTGTTGCTCGCGGGAGGGGGTAATGCGCGCGCCTCTATATTGGCGGTTTATTCTCCAGTCCGTGGAGAGGTCTATTCTCGAATCCCGCCACGTGACAATTTGTAACGTAACACTTCCCCCCTCGCCGCAATAAAAGCGACGTGGCAATGGAGCTGTAGGACTAATAAATCCTCTTACCTTTTCAGCACTTGTGCCAAAAACATTTAAGAGAAACGAGGAGAGAGAGAGAGAGAGAGAGATTCCTAGCTGGAGAATAGTTATGAACAGAACACAAAAGAGATGATACATGGTGTAACAAGGAATTGTCAATAAATGTATATAAAGGCAGTGGCATACATAAATACAGTTGCAAAGAACAAGGATCTGTTGAAGAAAGGTACAAGGGTTATGCAGTGATAGAAAAAAAAACTCTAAAATTGTATCATTGGTCTGTGAGCTAATGTTTGCGAACGTGGTTTGCGTAGGATGTCTGGGGTGGTTGAACGTTTCACTGAAGTTGCAAGGTTACTTTGTCACAGTAACCTGGCCCATTTGAGATTACACTCAAGGGACACTAGGGCCTTTAAGAAAATTACGAGGAAGAGAACACATGATGAGGCTTCTAGGTGGTGTGGAGAGTTCTACCTGTCACAGAGGTCGAAAGGGTAACTGCTTCCGGATCCTGTGGGTGAGCCAGTACGAAACCATTGAAGTATTGGAGAGTGGAATCGTAATTGGTGGTTGGTACACTGGTTTTTGTATGTAGTGGGATTGTTTTGTGAACAATCGTTGGTATTGTTATTTGCGCAAGGGCACAGGAGCATCAGCACAATGGCAGTAGGGCATTTGCATTATGCAGCAGGAACATTTGCATAATGGCAGCAGAAACATTTGCACAAGGGCAACAGGAACATTTGTATTATGCAGCAGGAATATTTGCATAATGGCAGCAGAGCATTTGCACAAGGGCAACAGGAACATTTGTATTATGCAGCAGGAATATTTGCATAATGGCAGCAGAGCATTTGCACAAGGGCAACAGGAACATTTGTATTATGCAGCAGGAATATTTGCATAATGGCAGCAGAGCATTTGCACAAGGGCAACAGGAACATTTGCACAAGGGCAACAGGAACATTTGTATTATGCAGCAGGAATATTTGCATAATGGCAGCAGAGCATTTGCACAAGGGCAACAGGAACATTTGCACAAGGGCAACAGGAACATTTGTATTATGCAGCAGGAATATTTGCATAATGGCAGCAGAGCATTTGCACAAGGGCAACAGGAACAGGAACCAACCTAGAGCTGGCGTGCTCGGGTTTGTTTTGAGTGTCGGTTCTTTGTGGTGATACAATTCGCAACTACACGCACGACTCACACTAGGTTATGTTAGATGCGGTCGGGTGCTTTTGGTACGCAGGGATTGAAGGCAAGGGACCTCCGTGACGGTAGCGAGGGCAGCATGAAGAGGCGCAGATGTAGATAGGGTGCAGAGCTGCTGGTTTTTTTTTTTTTTTAATCCGGCAAAAATTATTATTAGAACAAAATTCTTGAAGTTTACCTGCCTAGTAGACCAATGATGAAAAAGTTTGGAGAGAAACAAGTGTGCATGTTGAGAAAAAGTTGGATTTGTTTGGCGTGTAGAGAGAGAGACGGAGAGAGAGCTAACTAAATGTGGCTAATGCCTAATACATGTTACAAAGGTACGTATTCAAGGACAGGTTCTGTGTAACCCCTTTTGGTTTTTTTCTTTACCAAATACATTTCCAAGAATACGTGGTTGAGGGATTGTACGTATAACAAAATTCCCCATTCGAAAGAAGTTGGTCTTCCATGACCTATGCTCACGTCTATACGGTAGCATTTTTTCTACTTTCGAAAAACAAAACATTGCGTACAAGATTAGTTATAACAAAGTGGGAAAGGAGTAGGAAGTTGAAAGGATCCGCGTATGAAGATTGTCCCATTTGACAAACGAAACGCCAAGTGCGTAACGCATATATCCCCATTCACGGATAATTTCGAGGAAGGGGGAGGGTGATAATTGGGAACATTTGAACGAAGAAAACTGCTGGGGACTCGGCTATTTCCGAAATTCGACCTCTGGGTGGAGGTGAAACAAGGTCTACAGCAGTCATCCTGGCACATTACAATAATGACAACTGGGAAAGGAGTAGGAAGTTGAAAGGATCCGCGTATGAAGATTGTCCCATTTGACAAACGAAACGCCAAGTGCGTAACGCATATATCCCCATTCACGGATAATTTCGAGGAAGGGGAGGGGTGATAGTTGGGAACATTTGAACGAAGAAAACTGCTGGGGACTCGGCTATTTCCGAAATTCGACCTCTGGGTGGAGGTGAAACAAGGTCTACAGCAGTCATCCTGGCACATTACAATAATATTTGGTAGTGTTGGACAAAAGAATACACTGACATAAAAGTCTAATCCTCTACGTGTATTGGGCAGAAGATTAGGGGTCGTTTTATTCTCCTACTTGTTTGCGAGAAATGACAGACCCTTGCTCAAATCTCACAAACCTGGGGATTTTCTTTGTTCGTCTCCCAGACAACGAGTTAGGTGTTTTTGTGTCCATCAACTTAACTCCCACGACACGATGCCCCATAATCATGAGTGAAGCGTATGATTAGTCCTTTTGAGATAGTAGATAGTTCCTGGGTTCTTGTGACAGGAAGTCCACGGGCATATTAATGATTACAAAAAAGGGGTGTGGACTACATTGAGTAGTTCACACATAAAGGTTTGATATTATTTCGTTCGCACGATTCATGGTGAGTATTATAACGTCTTCACGTATAGCGTACAAGATTGCAAAATCAAAGGATTTGCAAGTAAGTTTTATAACGTCTTCACGGATAACAATGAACGAATTACAACTGGGTTGCCCAGTATTGAAGGGAGGTGCAAAAGACTAGGTATTTATGACATTTCTGGCAAAAACCCACAGAGTAATTATAACGGGCTCCCCGTATCGCATTTAGTAGATATTCTGAGATTCCCATCTATGACGGCAGATTTTATAAGGTTCCCACCTATGATGGCAACAAAGGTTAACGTTCATATAAAGGTACCTATTCAATACAGACGGCGAGACATACTGATGTACTTAGTACAACAATACCGTAGCATAATAAATCCATATTAGCGTACGTTAAAGACTTGCACAAAGGCAAAAACATATTTGAAGATCTGGCCAAGATTTTATACTTCAACAATTAAGGGACAAAAAAATTCTGGCGTGCTGATGGAATGTGAATTTCATCTAAGCTTACCGCAAAAGAGATCCTTTGTGGTACAACCCTTTTGGTTACGCACAGAGTATCGTATCGTGATGGTACAACTTTTGTTGTACTTACACGTACGATGGTAGCAACAATACAAGACATGCGCTTATCGTTGTTTGACAAGGAAAATTATTTACATTGGTCCGATTTGAGTGTTTAAGACCTTCTAGGTTTTACTTACTTAAACAGACTGCGATGGACACACCTTGGTGTTATGAAAATTATAATAATGGGATGGGTTGTTCACAGGGTGGTTCACTTGGAGACCTGGCTTCTTGTTGTGACCTCGTACTTTGCACGTGATAAGTCACAACAAGGCAACCCCAAAATTTCAGTTTGAGTAGTTGAGACCAAGGATAACTCAATGTTGCTGAAATGTTGTAAAAAAATTTATCGTTAATGAAGAGGCACGTTGAAAGTTGTCCCTTTTATAACGATACTTTCCAGACTCCACATTCAGTTCTGGGGAGAGCTAGAGCAATTAGGGTTATTTATTGAGCGCCATTCTATTTTCTTAAAAAACAGAAAAAAAAACTTAGAACGGGTAGCAAACATCTGATACCGCCGTGGGTTTACACAGGTTTGCTTACCTAATTTAACTACATATGACATAAGGGTTAGATGCAACTTTGGCGAGGACCCGATATTTAATGTACAAAAAAGATTTTTCTAACATTTAGAAAGGGGTGACGAGGTATGACATGATGATGTGAAAATATGATGCTGCGAGTTGTGACGATGCACAAAACCTTGGGCACGTAGTCTCTGACTACTTGCAGTAAGCCACAGGGAATTCCTTTCTCCGAAGTGATCAATTTCAGGTAGAGGTGTGCATGCTTAGAAAAAAAACGATGTTTCCAAGGTTTGACACCTGGGGCAGCAATTAGAGGCGAATGACTGATGATGACGAGATATTTATACAAACAAAAATAAAATAAAAAAATAAAACGAAACCACAAGGGAGAATTATAATTTCTTCCATGACTTTGGCTACAGTTGACACCACTGTGCCAGAGCTAGAGAGGTTTCGTTTGAGTGTCCTAATGAGTGACAATCGTTTACGAGAGGCCGCTCATTAGTGACGAAACAAAAGGGTTGACTTCCATAGTGATCCATGTCACGGTGTAGACGAATGGTTGCTAGGAGTCACGGAATAACCGTTGGGGTTATACGGGCGTGGCAATGGAGTTTGTTTCCATGTTACCACTTTTTACAATGTCCTTTATATGGTAGTTACCTATGTGTTTACCAGAGATGTCGGACAATCGGTAAACCAGGTCTGAGATTTTCTTTAGAACTTTCGTCTTTACAAAACGGGGTGCCAATTTGGCAGAGAAGTACAGCGCACCTTGTGACAGAGTGTTGTTTCTCCTCCAGACGATGTCTTCTTCCTTGAATGTGACGTGCCTCCTGCGAAGGTTATACCTGTCGGCGCTCTTTTGGTGGGCCAATAGTAGAGCGTCTGTTACTTCACTATAGATAGCGGAGAGTTCCTCCAAGCGGTGGGCGTAATTTGCTGCGGGGTCTGCTGTGGAGGAAGGGACGGGTGGAAGGCAATTGTCAGGGTGTAGTGAACCGTGAACTACTTGTTCCATGCCGTGTTTGAGAAAAAATGGTGTATAGCCTGTAGCGAGGTTCACCGTGTTGTTCATGGCTGCTTGTATTTTGTCTAATTTTTTGCACCATGTGCGTTGGTCTTTGCCAACCAAAATTGCCAGGGCCGTGTTTATGGTTTGGTTGTATCGTTCAACGGTGTTGTTCTGTGGGGTGTAAAGGGTGTTATAGAATACATCCTTTATACCATATTTAGACAAAAACTCTTTAAATTCCAGAGCTATAAATTGTTTACCATTGTCGCATATTATAGTACGAGGGGTACCGTAGGGTATGAAAATATGTTTTTCCAATAGATTGGTTATTGCTGCTGCAGTTGCCCTTTTCAGAGGAAACAACCAGCAGTATTTGGAAAAGATGTCCACTACGCTGAGTATATGCATGTAACCGGCGTAGCTTCTAGGGAAGGGTCCAATGAGGTCCATAGAAAAGGATTGAAGTGGTCTATCGGCACGCTTGGGGTTGCCCATTAGACCAGACGGTGGTGCCGTACTGTGCTTGTATGCCTTACAGATGTCGCACTTGGAGATGTATAAACGTACTTGTTTGAATAGACCCGGCCAATAATATCTTAAAGATATTTTTTTGAATGTTTTGAAGGTTCCAGGGTGTATGGAGTCTACGGCACTGTGGTTATCAATAATAACTTGTTCTCTATTTTCGAGAGGGACTACCTTTTTCCAGGCATAGTCCTCTAAGATTGACAGTGGAGGCTTGCAGTTGCGATATAGTTGTCCGTTCTTAATCATAAAATTCGGGAACTTTTGTGGGTTGTCACTGCATCCTCTAAAGATTTTTTGATACCATACGTCTTTTGTGGGGAGACTAGAATTGGGTAATTCGGCATTTAATGTTGCTATCTCGATCCTAGAAAGGGCATCCGGGACGATATTATCCGCGCCTTTACGGTGGATGACATCGAAAGTATATTGAGATAGGCGGGACGACCAGCGAGCCAATCTCCCGGAGGGGTTGTCTAGCGAGATCAGCCATTTTAGGCTGCTATGGTCTGTGACGACGGTAAACTTACTGCCCTCAATGTATCCGCGGAAATGTTGAATGGATTCCATGACTGCTAACAATTCTCTCTCGGTAATCCCGTAGTTTTTTTCGTGTTTATTTAGGGTACGAGAGAAGTATGCCACGGGGTGTTCGCCGTCCGTAAAATTTTGAGTGAGGACTCCTCCGATTCCGACGTTTGATGCGTCCGAATGGATTGTAAAGGGAAGATTGAAGTCGGGGCAATTCAGTACTGGGGCTGATTGAAGAGCCTCTTTCAGGGAGTTGAATGCTGACTCAGTCTCTGCAGACCAGGAAAAGTTACTGGTACCTTTACGGATTCCCGTGATTTTGTTGAGCGGCGCCGCGAGAGTTGAGAAGTTTTTTATGAATCTTCTGTAGTAACCGGTGAGTCCGAGGAAGGCTTTTACCTCTTTTGCATTTGTAGGTCGGGGAAAATTTGTCATAGCCGCTACTTTTGTGGGGTCTGTTCTTAGGCCTTCTTCGTCTACTATGAAACCCAAGTATCGTAGGCGGTGCCTGCAGAATTCCGATTTCTTCAGGTTGATAGTCAAACCGGCCTGTTTGAGTTGTTGAAAAACCTTTTCTAGAATAAGTATATGTTTTTCAAAGGTATCGCTAATGATGATCAGGTCATCCAGGTAGCAAAATAAATTGTTATCAAACTCTGGGCCAAACAATTTATCCATGAGTCTTTGTAGTTCTGCTGGGCTGTTTTTTAAACCGAAGGGTAGTCTTTTGAAATGGAACATACCCCTGCCAGGCACCACGAAGGCAGTCTTTTCGCAGGAGCTGGGATCCAAAGGTATCTGCCAGAATGCTTTGCTTAAGTCTATGGATGAGATGTATTTAGCGTTTCGAAGTCTGTCCAGGATGGAGTTGACCAAGGGGAGCGGGTAGGCGTCTGATATTGTACATGCGTTGAGGCGTCTGCTGTCGAGGCAGAAACGGGCTGAGCCGTCTTTCTTTGAAACTAATAAGGTGGGGTTGGTCCATGCGCT
The DNA here is from genome assembly GCA_936435175.1 of Glyphotaelius pellucidus. Taxonomy (NCBI): domain Eukaryota; kingdom Metazoa; phylum Arthropoda; class Insecta; order Trichoptera; family Limnephilidae; genus Glyphotaelius; species Glyphotaelius pellucidus. The sequence continues at coordinate 37,593,267 of OW386545.1, read as the reverse complement.
GCGGCTGGGTACCACCACTCCCAGTCTTAACATATCGTCCAATTCTTTTTCCAGCGTTTTCAATTTTTGTGGAGCTAGGTTGTAATACCTTTGTTTGATTGGGGGGCCTGTTGTTTTTATATGGTGTTGTACTAGGTTGGTTAAGCCTAAACCGCACCTTTCGAAGGAGATGGATTCATACTTGTTGATCATTTGATTTAATTGTATTGTTTGTAAGGGGTTCAAGTTTTCGTAGGGTATTACCGTACGGATTTCGTTTACTTGGGGAGTGACGGAGGGGTTGTTAAACAGTTGCGGGGCAATTTTGAAAGCCATCCAAAAATCCACTCCCAAGATGAATTTCTGTGTGATTGTAGGTACAACTAGAAACTTGATCCAAACTGTTTTTTGGTCACAATTGATCGGTAGGGTTAGAGAACCGATGACGAGTTGTGAAGTGTTGTCAGCCGTGGTAACATGTGAAGAATGTTTTCCCATTTTAAAACCACAGTTTGTGAATAAGGTGTGGGCGTTGTCGCCCAGGCAGCTGACAGAGGCGCCGCTGTCTAGGAGACCTGAAAAAACCACGTTGTTTATGGAAAAATGCGCGAAGGGTCTACCGTCTATTGCCTGTTTGCAGCAAACTGTAGAGAGGGGTAAGGCCTGTTTAAAAAATTTGACGTGTTCCAACCACTCCGACCATTCCTTTGGCCTATGGGAGGGATGGCCCGGGGGGTTGGGGTCTAGTTTTTTGTCTTCCTGGCTGTCCAATTGGGAGGGGGTCTGGAGAAATCCATAGGGGGTTTGATGAATCTGAGATCCGGGATGGACGTTTCGGTATTGTCTTGGCGTGGTCTTTTGCCAAACTTCCTCCCTTCATCTCTTCTTGGAGAACGATCGACGGATCGCCTTTTGTTAGAATGGGTGTCTTTGGAGGATAAAAGTTTTGCTTGTTTAAAGCAGGCGGCTTGGGAGTGACCAATCTTGTGGCAAAAAGAGCAGGATTTCTTCTCGTTGTGCTCCGGTTTTATGCCGGACGAAGTGCTTGGGCGAAAGTTTTCTTTGGGGAATCTTTCGTCTTTCTTCCGATCCTGGTATGCCTCTAGTAGCTGGCAGACATCTTTCAGTTGCTCCAGCGTGGCAATTTTCTGAGAAGTAATGATGTTTTCGTATCTGGGGAGAAGACCGTCGATTAAAACCGGGAGAAGTTCCGCTTCAGGGACAGGTTGGGTGAGCTTTATATTGATGGCCTCTGCCCTCTGTGTGAATCTAGCAACAGGCTCTCCGGAGTGCTGCTTGATAGCGAGTAGGGATAGCCTGACTCTATGTTGGGCCTTTTTTTCTCCGAAACTGGATAAAAGTGCCACCTTGAGTTCCCTCCATGAGTTTGTTTTTCTCTTATGTATCCTGTGCCAGGTAAGCATTTCAGGAGCGATGAGGTCTATGAAGTTCCTGTGTAGAATACTTTCGGGGATTCCTCTGACTTGGGCTGTTTCTTCTATTCTGTTGATGAAATCCTCCACATCCGTGAGTCCGTTGTATTTCGTCTTCCAGGTTGTCAAATCATATATTTTCGTCTGTTCCTGGGCTTGTACCACCAAGGGTTTTGCTTCGGAGACTGTGAGGGAGGTAGAGATGATTTCTGAGGTGTCTTCCTGTTGAAACTGCAACTTCCTGATGTACTTTTTGTTGTAGAAAGAAGCATATTGAATAAGGCATTTTTTGGATTTATTCCTGGGAGAAATCTTTCTACTTCTCAGGGCCTGTAGTAGTTCTTCCTTTTTTGACGTAGAAATGTGGGGGATTATACCCAGCGTGACTTGAGGGACTTCCATAGTGTATAGGGTCGTGTCAGGGTGACCTTACGTTGGGAGAAAAACGAGAACTCGACTCTTTATCCGTAATTGGAAAGAAATTTTTGCCAGGGATTGACCACTGGGGACGTATATATATTTTTTTTTTTTTTTTACAAAATGCTTCTGCGAAAAAACGCGTATTTGTAAGTGTTTGGGTTATTTGAAAATTTGGGCAGAGGTTTGCCTCTGGCCACGTGCTTTTTAGGAAAAAATCCAAGCGTTTTGGAAAAAAAAATTTCGAAAATTTAAAAAAAATCGAAAAAAGGAAAAAATCGGAAAAATTTTCAGAGTCCGAAACTGGAGAAAATTTGGGCAGCGATTTTCCTCTGTCCATGCGTTTTTAAGAAAAACTCCAAGCGTTTTGGAAAAAAAATATTTCGAAAATTAAAAAAATCGAAAAAAGGAAAAATCGAAAAAAATTTTCAGAGTCCGAAACTGGAGAAAATTTGGGCAGCGATTTTCCTCTGGCACTGCGTTTTTAAGAAAAACTCCAAGCGTTTTGGAAAAGAAAATTTCGAAAATTAAAAAAATCGAAAAAAGGAAAAATCGAAAAAAATTTTCAGAGTCCGAAACTGGAGAAAATTTGGGCAGCGATTTTCCTCTGGCACTGCGTTTTTAAGAAAAACTCCAAGCGTTTTGGAAAAAAAAAAAAATTTCGAAAATTAAAAAAAATCGAAAAAAGGAAAAATCGAAAAAATTTTCAGAGTCCGAAACTGGAGAAAATTTGGGCAGCGATTTTCCTCTGGCACTGCGTTTTTAAGAAAAACTCCAAGCGTTTTGGAAAAAAAATATTTCGAAAATTAAAAAAAATCGAAAAAAGGAAAAAATCGAAAAAAATTTTCACAGTCCGAAACTGGAGAAAATTTGGGCAGCGATTTTCCTCTGGCACTGCGTTTTTAAGAAAAACTCCAAGCGTTTTGGAAGAAAAAAAAAAATTTCGAAAATTAAAAAATCGAAAAAAGGAAAAATCGAAAAAAATTTTCACAAGTTTTCGTGGAAGTAATTTGTTTGAGAATTCAACAATATCTTGGGGGCATGGTTTCATTACGCGGCTTCCTATAGCCTGATTTTAAACAGCACCAATTTTTTGGTATTTACAAGCGAATTCCCTTCGTCTTTTCGACAAGATATTACCTTCTTTGTCAATTGACAAGGTATTATAGTGTCAGATGTCAAGGAATCCACGTCAACGCGAATTTAGTATTTTTTGCATTATTCGAATGTGATTCGGCATGATCCGGTTTCATCAGACGACAGAGTCAAAAATACTTAATTGTCAAATGACAGAAAGAATTTAAATCCACTTGTTCCCTAGGTGTCAGCAAGTGTCCGTTTAAGAGACGTACCAGCGTGCTGCAATATAGTATATTATTAAAAATATTTAGCACTTTCGAGACCAAGCGGATGATTTGTTTATCATGTACATGATTTTAATTGTTGAATAAATTCTTCTTTAATTTGTGTTTATTTCCACTATTCACTTGTATTGAAAATAGCAATTTTAATCGGCCGACACTTTGTAATCACTGTATTATTCGCAGCGACAACTTCCTAGGTTGGGCACCTTGCGTTGGAATACCGGTAATATTTTGTCGAGTGACGAGTCACAAATGATAAAATCGCGCCCGTAATAATTTAAATTGTGATTCGAAATTACGTTCGCGCCGAGATTCCTGTTGGAAGTGCTAGACAATTGGGAATAAACAATACATCATAATAACATTTCAGAGTTTACAATTGTTGCTTGGGAACGAGGCCGTGGTGGAACAGAAAAAATTTAAATGGCCCCACGTTTAGCGCCAGTGTTAGCGTCTGCGTGCGGGCTGATGCTATCGGCAGGGTTGGAGAAAGCTCCCACATATTTAATACAATTAGTTGCTGTATCTGCCCCAAATAAAAACTAGCTCAGGATTCGGTGCAAGCAGGATTTCTCGTAACCTCAAGGCTAGTGCTTGTGGTTCGGAACTTCACGCTTCTCCATTCTCCCAGGGCCTCTCTCGTCAAGCAAAACACGGTAGGTTATCACATAAATAGTTTATTCAATTCTAGGAGACACAATAATACACAAAAGGAACGATCCTAGCTGAAAGTTAGTTTGAACGTCCGTCTCTGCTCTCTATCACGCGTGGTTAGGGCTAAAACATTTAATTGCACACAAAGGGTAACATGGTAATTGACTCACGTTTGGTTTATGGGCCAACAGCGGCTTTACGCGCTTGTTCTCTCAGTCTCCGCAGCGTCCATGCGTGGACCGGAAGTGCACAACCGGCGAAACTGAACTTGTCTCGCCCATGTTCGCGCGGAACGTGGGCCCGGGAAGCTCGCTTGCTGAAGACTGGCCGCTTGCCGGGCTCTGGCGGCCGCTCGGTTTGTTGCTCGCGGGAGGGGGTAATGCGCGCGCCTCTATATTGGCGGTTTATTCTCCAGTCCGTGGAGAGGTCTATTCTCGAATCCCGCCACGTGACAATTTGTAACGTAACAATGATGGTAAGCTCTGGCGTAATGAAATTATAAATATTAATATATTATATTTGTTTTACGTTTTCTGTCGCTAACTAAAGCAAATTTTTGCTAACGTCAGAAAAAAATCGTTTCCATGGAAACGATTGCTACTGCTTCAGAAAATTCAAATATTAGAATATGCTTTATTTTTTTGGACAAGCTTCTGTTTTGGAATAAATGTCAGTTCCTACATTAAAAATATAATTCGTAACGATTTTAAAGACTAAATAGTGTAATTTTTTATTATATTCACAAACTTTCAAATATTTAATTAAAAATAAACATCCGAGATGTTTGTAAGCGCATAAATTCCGAACGAATGAACAAAATTGGATAATTCTTTTTTTCTTTGAGCTATAGCTTTATGAAATTTAGGTGGCAGGTGAGATGTTTGAAAACTGAATGTAAGGGAATGAATGTATGGAATTCGGGAGGGGGTGGAGGTGGGGAGGAGGGGGTATAATTGATAAGTTCAACCGCTACAGTAATTTCCCGTAATACCATGCGAGCGAAGCCGCGGGGAAAAGCTAGTAATAAAATACAATATCTCTATTGTGGAATAAAGAGAGATTTTACACATGCCATTTAATTTAAAAAGCACAAAATGGACTTGTACACACAAACACAACATTTATAAAAAATGTCACAAGTATACAAATAAATTACATACTAATACAGTAAAGACTGAGACGTAGGAGAAGCGTGGGCCATCAAGGTGTACACATTTGAAATCTTCCTCCCGATAGCCTGAAAACGCAGAATAGAATAAACAAATTAAAATAAAAAAACTGTTCAATCGCAAAATTATGATGTACTGTGATGTCGAATAATAAAAATAAAAAAAGTATAATTACCTATACCTAACATAACTGTGCTATAACAATAACGTTAAACGTGGTGTTAAGGGACGTTCTTGACTTACTTTATTTAACCAGTGATTCCTGACAATTTTTGGAGTAAAAAATATAAACGAAAATTTTGGTCTTCAGTGACTTTTTTTTCAAAACGAACCAAAAATAAATATCTTTCACAAACACTCAGCTGAATAAACTGCCCATTACTCTAATCCTAAGAGTCCAATACCTATTAATTTTTGATTTTATTTGTGAAAAAAAGTAGTTGCTAACATCCGTACTAGATATTTGACATACCTTTTGGTTACGAAAATAATTTTTCAGTTTGGTTGGGTATTGTGATCTCAAATCCAAATTTAAGATTTGTATGAAACTGGCCGAAATGGGCCGCGCATACGTTCTTCTTAAGCATATAATCCAATCAAATTGGTAATCATGCCACGTACGGCGGCGGTATTGTTTAGCCTAATACACCTTTTGCCACACCCATGCATTGTTTAATAACACACCATATTTGTCAGCCATTCGTCATCAGAATACGCCAACGAAAGTACTCTCGTCTGATTCGTTGAATATTTCAGTATTTTAAAGTTAAAGCTAGCGAATGTTATACTTTATGTGCGTTAATTTACATACATGATTTTAGGAGAGTTATAACTCTAATTTTTAACTGTCACAAGTCTTCATAGAACTGGAGAGAGCGAATGAATAAAAGCCTTCACATTTTTTGATGACAGATAACGCAGTCACTTGCCTACATGTTTACGGACCCAATTCAGCCATGTTTTATACCACCTGCAGTTTTTTGTTACATTTTCAGAGCATAAAATAGTGATCAGATCTGAATAGCCTGGTACTTCCACAACTTCTTATTCCACATCTCCTTCCCTTCTTAACTACCTTCAGCCTCACTATATACCCCAATTGGGGATGCCATAATCTCACTCTCCAGATGGAAGCAGGTAGGACTTTTGTGCATTATTGACATAAAAAAGGTTCTGCTTGTTGAAACGAGATAAAAATAAAATAAATTAAACATTGTATCTTTGTTGGATTTTCAATGGTCGGTTTTATATATAACCCGTGAAAAGTCGTTGAAAACTATAATAGTAGGAGTATTTAAAAACAATCAATTTTAGAGACGATCAGAAACTTATCTAAAATTTGGGACATCTGTAAAAATTTAAACAAAAGAATTATGCATTTCAATTTAAAAATTATTATTTATTAAATTAAATAATTTTGGCACCACTTTATCGCTTGTCTGCATCGTTCCCACAATCAGTTCCCATTTTGAAAATACAAGCAAATTTGGGAGGCGGGAATGGGACCGCCGCCCAGGGAACCTTTATTGGATAACCAACACCTCTGCTATAGGTCACCCCAAGTGGTTCGCTACGTTTGGTGATTTAGCAGGGGTGTCCGGGTTCATGGGTAAGGTTTGTCTAGGTCTTGGAGGCGGGTGACCAGGTCACACTGAACCCCAGATTCCTACCCACCCCTTAAACCCTTTTCCTTCCCAGACTTCTCCACTTCCTTTCCTTAAAAAAAACCTTCCACACAGCATCCATAAAGATGACATAGGCCCTGAGGGAGATTATTTTCCTAAAAGCCTCCTGTGTGGAGCTCTTGTAAAAAAAATATCCAAGTTCTAGAGTTTTATATTATTTAATATCTTTCACATTCTTTTATATTGCTTTTTAGTCATTTCCATTTCTTTTTATTCTTAAATACTATGTTATTTTTTTGATGAATTAATAATCTCTAATATTCTATTACCTTACTTCAAATGTTAACGCACTATATATTATGTAAAATTGACCCCGATAATACGGGCATGTGCCTAGCATGTTTGTCAAAAAATTCACTAATTTGTAACCATCAAAACACTAAATAAAGAAAAAATTAAAAAAGAGTTCATTGAACTGAAGTTATAGCTAGATACAGAGTTTTTAGCAATCCTGCAAAGATTTTTTCCTAAATGCGAGGATTTAGCAGCTTGCCGATCGACCCCCTAACAACCAAGTTGATAAATAGCGTCATTTGGGTACAGGGAAAGTGCATTAGGTTGTTGGGTATACCTACAATCCATCTCCTATAGCCAACGACTAACCGAAATCAGTGTTTTAATGAGATTGAAAATGATACGTGGTCTTACAAATACTTAATTTATTCATAAATCTTAATCATTTATCACCAGGTTTCGTAATTTTTCCTCCACTCATCCCAAATCATCGGCATCCCAAAAGATGACGTAGGCCCTGAGGTAAATTATTTTTCTCAGAGTCACCTCTGTGGAGTTAATGTAAAAAAAAAGATGATTATGTAGAAAAACCGGAGTCGATCACCTTACCTGTCATCACTAATTAAAGACATCATGTTAATGAGCAAGATTAGTCTACTTTCATTCAAAACATGGCTCACACTTTATAAGTTATGCAAATAATTAATTGCTTACCGCAGATATTAGGTATTTCAGGTATTGACTGTGCAGGAAATATGGCGCACAAAACAAATAACGGAAATTGCGAACAAAATGGTTTGGCTACTCACATTAGATGTTTTGTCAATTTCTATGAGAATATACTGAGAAATCCGAGTATAATTCTTGGAAAGGTAGTGTTTATTTGTGACTCAACAGGGCAGGGATGAAACATGCTAATTTTAAATGGACCGCAGAGAAATTCTCATGACATCAACTTATTAATTTGTGTGGAGGATAATGCACCTGTTCTCTGAAGAATGACGCGTGCTTCAGGACGATTAAGACGCGACATGCTTTATTTGGTATCAGATCGCTGTCTGTTGATGAGTCATACATTGATCACGATTTCTGAAGTGGGCGGAGATTGACTATTACCACGCCCTCATGTTTTATCACATTCATTATTTCATACTAAAACCAATCTGTTTTTTAAGACTAATTAGGTAAATGGTTACCAACCTAATGTCAGTTTAAATCTTATTTACGCTACGCGTGCTACAAACGGTTTAGTTTTAACAGCGCGATCATATTATACAGTCGAAACTGGACAGTTAACTCCGAACGTGTTTGTGACAAAAAGTGTGCAGTTTTTGAACTGCACAGTTGAACTGAAATCTTTTAAAAATGATCAGATAAAACCGTGCAGTTAGTACTGCACTTATATACCAATAACTGCGCAGTTCTCCCAGTCTGTCAGTGAACCTTTCACATGGAAGTTAAAAATCTAAGATTTTATCGATAAAACCGAAAGAGAAGCAGCGTATGAGTTTTTTTTATTAGTAAATTGAAAAAAACTAGAGCCCCGATCTGAATGATTGTAAGTTGCCAAAAATTATCCAACCATGTTGCACTAAAACATGAAGTTTTTGTTTTTGAATTTCTTATTGAGTAAAACCTCAAATTGTAATATTTAAACATTGAAGACAATATTAGAGACTCTCAAACAAAAATTTGAAACAGAAAACTTAGAAAAAGATTCGGTCGCATCAAGGAATTGAACCCAGGACCTCAGCCATGTCGGGACTTCGCTCTACCACTGAGCTAATTCTTCGATCATATTTGACTTGTATCATACTTCGACTAATGACTATCAACAGTATCTTCACTTTCTTAACGCATATTTTTATTGACTGCCATCGTTGTGTGTCTTTTTCTGATTTTTCTGTTTCAAATTTTCGTTTGAGAAATGATTGGAGATATTGGGAAACTCCCGGTGGTAATTCTGGGGAACTTTATTAAAGGAGCTGGGCTATTGCCGAGAGAATAACGTGAACCACAAGACAGCTGACAGAACAAAGGGCCTTTATCATGTGTACTTGTGGGAGCAGAGCAGATTATATAAAAAATGTGTACGTAAAATGAACGTGAACGTGATGTACGTAAAATGTACATTGCTTGCAAATTATTTCTTGATTTGAATAAAGTCAAGAAAAACGTGCGACTTGACATGAATAGATGCATCGTAACCAAGGTGTATTGATCTTTCTTTATTCCGAAGAACAATTATCTATATACATATGTATAAAAATGATTGTGTGTTTGTTGTTCTTGTTGATTATGTATTGCTATATTAAGCATAGGAAATCTTTGAAACTTTCAAAATATCTTCTTTCCACCCAAGAGAAGGTTTCTGGATTATTACAAAACATGATAATACATCAGAAAAGTTGTTTTTAAATATTACAAACACTCTTACGAATCTGTCAAACATGTCATACTTTGGAAATGACATTTTGCAAACCTGCGATTGTTCTTAATCAAAATTCTATTGTCGAATAAACTATTTAAATGAATGAATTTGATTGAAGTACTCACATATGATACTCATCCAAATCAAATACTTTGAATATAATCAAGAATTAATTACCTATGTTAGGTAACAAATTTGACTGATTGTTAATATTTAAAACTTGATGTTTCTTTGTTTATCCTTTGTGGTTCCTAAATTATTCATCCGATTGCGATGAAACTTTCGCGATTTGATGTGCGCATACCCGCGATAGTTTCTATACATAATAGTGAGCTCTGGCGTTGTGAAATTATTTCCTATACCATTCATCCGATTGCAATGAAATTTTGTTGAGTTGATGTGCATACGCTCAGGGAGAGGGGTGGGGGAAGGTAAGGAATGTGAAGGAGAAACGCAGGAGAGGAAGAGAAGAAGGGGTGGCGGAGGGGAACGGGGACAAATTGGGCGTGATTTAGAGGAAAGGCTCTTGACTTGAAATCCGAAGGTAGCGAGATAGAAACCCGGTGTCGGTAAATAAATTTTATTTGTTTAATTTGTGTTTTTTCACAATAGATTGATTTAATGTATGATTTATTTACGGCACGTTCCAGAGTGGAAGATACTCTCAGAATCACCCTGGTGCAAGACCACCATTCAGAATTGAAAGGTTGCTTGAAATGGCTTTAGCCGTGTTTGGTGACCAGACCTGAATAGCCAAGTACTTCCCCACATTCCCCTTCCCCATCTCCTTCTTCTCCCCACTACCTTCAGCCTCACAACATACCCCAATTAGGGATGCCATAGCCTCACTTGCTCCAGACGGGAGCAGCAGGACTCTTGTGAGGTATTCTCATAAAAAAGTGAGAAACTATTTCTTCATTTAAGTGGCATCGCAACGCATGCCGGGAACTCGCTATTTTATTATAAACGAAACTCTGTACATACCCCGAGACGCACTTCGACTTCTCAGAATATGAGTTTTCAGCGTTATTATCTTTTCACCCGATTTTACGTGCGTCGGAAGACCTTAATTATTATGGGTAGCACGTTCTTCTGATTTAAAACCCTTAAATTATTATGCATGAGTTTCATTAAATCGAGGGTTAATTGCAGAAGAATTAGAGGTCTGCCCACTCTTGGAAACCGTTTTACTGTGTTTAAAAAACACCTGAAACACATTGATCGTACGTCCTACGTGGAGATTTTGAGGATAGACAAGAAGAAATTAAATTTGATAAAACTTTGGTTTATATACGAGAGTGGACTGGCATTAGAAGTGCGGATGAGCTATTCCGGGCAGCACAATGTAGAGAGACATTTTCCAGAGTGATTGCCAATGTCGGAGGGACCTGATAGGGCACACGAAGAAGAAACTTTGGTAAGTTTGTAACGAGTCATTGACTAAAACTTCCCCATCTCTACCACATTTTTACGGTTAGAATCCTACCAGCAACCTGCGGTCCAAGGCTTTCTGGCCCGAGGGAGTCAACCCTTAGATCAGCAACATCATCAGCTAGAGGCAGACTAATGGAACCTAAACGCAAGCCAAATACTAAATTTTGAAATCGCGCTTTCGGAGTATCTGGCTCTAAGGCTTGGAATAAACTCCCTCCGGAAGATGCATTACAAGCCCAACAGAATTTCGGTCCAAACTTCAAACCCATTTTTTTGGGCTCTCATACCCTTAAATTAAATATACCTTTCTTAGAGTATCATTCTTGTTTTGCCTATGATATGTCTTAATCATACTTTTCTTTATTGGCTTAACATTATTCGAATCCTTACAAATCAATCTGTCTCTTGTCGAGGGACAAATCACTTTTAAAAATAAATATTCTGATCAAATCCTTGTACTATTGTACCGCCCATCTTTTTTTTTCTTTTGCTTTCCAATGAACGCTCATTAAAGAACATAACTAACTAACCATCACTCCGTTTCCCCGCAGGGGTAGGCAAAGTGGATGGACCGCCAAACAACTCGATCTTGGCACACACTCCTTGCCGTTCACATTCATACATCGTCTCATACATGCTCTTCTATTATTCTGACTCTTGACATCGCCCAACTCAAGTCTGATTCATTTAGTCGTGCTGTGTCTTCCTCGGGCGCCCCCAACTTCTTCTACCATTCACATTTGCGTCGTATATTCTTCTTACACTACTCTCTTCGTTCATTGGCTCTACATGCCCAAACCATCTGAGTGTCCCTTTCTTAATCTTACTCATGAAGCTTTCATCAGCCTTGTATTCTTTGCGGATCTCCACATTTCTCACACGATCATATATGGTTTTACCACACATACGCCTCAAGGATCTCATCTCTACAGCATTCAGCCTACTTTCATCCTTCCTCTGCCAGTTCCTAGACAAATCTCACCCCATGACCCGGGCATACCTTATAAGTCACCAAACGCAGCAAACCATTTGGGGTTATATTTATTTATGCTTTCATTTTGAAATTGATAAATGTTTTTAATTAAATTTAGTCAAGTACTTACCTCTTATTATTATTATTACTATATTATGTGCTAAACAGGCTCAAGTTGTAAATAATTAATTTCTGATCAAAGTTCAACTTCTTTCCAGGTGTATTTTGTTGACATGTAAATGGTAATTTGAACAAGGTAATCAGATAATATGTAAACAATACGTTATCTTGCATAAAAATAACGTATTTTAATTATGCATCACGCCAATATAACGCTTCAAACGTCGGACTGAAGAGCCGCAATCGTTTGAAAACGTTTCTCTAAGTGATACTGTGGGTTTTTCACTGAAAAATAACACGAGCGTACTTTGTTTCAGATTATATTATCACGTACGAGAATAAAGATATGCACCATTAGAAACAAATTAACAATTTTTCAACTGTTAGTATTTATACATTTATACAGGGGTTATCAAGGGTATCGTTCTGATGATTATAATATATTAAAATAACCTTTTTTTTAAACTTTTTTTTTAAGTATTGTAATAATTACGACTTTTGCGTATTATAAATAAAGTAGTTCGAAATTGGGTAATTTTTCATAACTTATAAAATCAAGCCATAAAGGTATTTCTTTTTTCGAAAATTTAGTAAGTTATCTAAAACAATAGATAATTTGTTTAACACTGCCTTAATTTAATATTTTATGATAAATTTTCGACCGATTTCAAAAGTTAATCCCGTAAACCTCTTTACCCTTTCACACCTCAATTAAAACTGGCAGATATATAGTAGGTATATTTGTTGCTTGATAGCAGTTGGAAGAGTTATTTGATAATTTTTGGCGTTTTCTTAGCGACTTTATAAAATAATTGTACATACTAAATATAATGATGAATTTAATGTAAAAATATTGTATTTCTTAGTCCTCTTTATTAGGGGGTCCTGTGCCGAGGTGGACTAAAATTATTTAAATATATTTTGTTTGTCTTCTATGTCATTTTTAGTGTCTCTGTTGGAGTTTTTTCATTGACCTCTTTCAGCAATATTTTTATTCGTGATTTTATTCATATTCTTATTTCAATAGTTTTAATAGTTTTATTGCTACTTGAATATTTGAAAGAACATTAGGTGTCAAGGGTAATGCTTCACATAAAATGTCAAATTGTACACTGTGTACGAAAAATGAAACGTTTTTATTCAATTGAAAAAATACCCTAATAATTTGAAAAAACGGGAGAAAAAATTCCGTCCAAAATTAAATTAAATTAAATTAAACACAGAAATCACTTTTCAAATTATAAAAATTAATTGATAGTGAGGAAAACATTCTGAAATGAAATGCTAACAATGAGTAATTTAGTCAAAATTTGATTTAAAAAAAAATGTTTTTGTTGTTCGTAGGTACATGAATTGTACCTACGAATTCTCTAAAGTTATCCATATGGATTTAGCATTAGTTATATTCTTATTTATTATGTTTAGTTTGTGCTTTATTTAAATGTTTTGTAATCTTCTTTATTTATGTTATACTGTTGTTTTAAAATAAATTTGTATGTTATATGTAAAAGCCCAATAGGGCGTCAATAAATAAATAAATAAAATCTATGTATTTAAAATGCACACACGATCTGAACCACCTCTTCCTCTTGGTTTACCTCCCACTTCAACATCCAAATATGAATCTCAGTCTGTCAGATATTTACATGTTGTGTATTTTTTTTTAACATTTCTTCTTTTCATTACATTACATAAAAAATTATAAGGATAAAAGATAATTCATAATGTTTTATTATTCTTCCTCACACACAGGCACACAGTTCCTGATGTGCAGAGGCGGAATAGGTTTTAATTGTATAAAGTTTGTTGCAGATTCTATGACTTTTTTTTCCAAATATTGTATAATTTTTCTTGTCTTATTTTTTAAGCCAGGTTTTGACTTGTTTTTCTCAATCTTTTGGTTTGTATTTTCATCTATTTTCTTTAACAGTTGTTGGCAACCTAGCGCCGTTTTTGTGGAAAATCACCACAAGGGAGCTTTACAATTTATTGTGAATTCTTAGGCTCTACTTAATTTTATTATTTACAAAAAGCTACAGAAAGCATATTTACCTGGCAGGGCACTTCCGATAAACACACTTTAATTATAAAGTTTATGCTTGGAGAAGATACAGCTCTGCACGCGGAGGACATCATATTTGAAACACTGGACATTGCATGATTTTACATTTGCTACACCCATCACTGTTAGTATTATATTACATTTATGAAAAGATAAGTGGCAAAAGTAAAGTTGATATTTATTTTAAATACAGGAAAATTTACAACTTTTTAGGGCTGGAGAATTTTTATGCAAAAGCTTACAAATAAGATTTTTTTACATTTTTACACCATTAGTTATTTACTATGCCGCTGAAAGGTTTTTGACTTTATTTATTTTATCAGGTTCTCCATAAAACAGTTATACACCAGAATATTATGGAGAAGATTACAAAATTTGAAGAAAAAATTGTATGGGGGCAGTTTCACAATCTGGTGACGTATGTCAGAAGATAATTACTGAACTCTCTGTAGGTGACATTGAAAATGTCGGTGCTCAATACAGATTCATTTAGCAGTTGAATGGCTCTGTTTAAGGGCGCATTCTGATGGGAAGAATTTCTCGCTTTTGGAGCATAAAAAAGTGCGTGGGATCTCCCAATAGTGTACGCGTTAGGGACATATAAGTTAATCTCCTTCAACATGGGCGGATTCAATATAATGCCGAAGATTAGCTTAAAAAAGTGTTTACCCAAAAATATTTTTCGGCGGGTTTCTAATGTTTATGTATACGACTGTCTGAAACGGTGAGTTTTAAGTTTATCTCTAAATTCTGCTGAGTCTGTGATCATTCTTAAGTCATGTATCAGTCCATTCCAGGCTTTAGGTCCTGACCCTCCGAAAGCTCCTCTTGTTTTGTGAAAGTGCGTTGTCTTCTTTTTTTGATTTTACAGAAAGTTTGATTAAAACATTCTTACCAAAATGAACGAACGTTTTGGACTGCAAAATACTTGAAAATTTCTTTGTTGGTGCTTTTAGGGTATTGTTTCGACGGTCCCGATGAACAATGTTTGATGCGCGATTTTCTAATTTTGCAGTAAAACACTTTAAATTTTCCTTTCTGCATTTGTATTTTCGAAAATACAGACTTTTAAATCATCAAAAAGGAAATTAAAATAAGCCAACAAAACGCGTTTCAATTTTAGCAGATCCGACAATATTCTTCGGAACCGTCAATTCATCATCACGCAACTTCAACACCTCCTTTGAAAAGTCATTAAAAGCGACGAAAAATATTGGTTAAATAGGTTAGTTAAGGTTATGGGCAATTTTTCAATTTTTTTTTCATGACTTTTCGAAGAGGTGTTGAAATTGCAAGATCATGAGTTATCATGGAACCGATTTATAATACCTCTTTTGCGTTTTAGATATCGCGTGATTTGATGAAGATGGAAAGATGGAAAATATTTGTGCTTCCGAAACCTCACAATAATTACTTTAATTTAAATAAAAGTAATTTTTTATATGTTTTATTTTAAAATAAAAAAGTTTTTTTCTATCCAGACATTATGTATAATTATGGCTAGCCACAAAGTAAGTTGAGGGGTTATAAGCAGTTAGAATTTAAAAAAATTGATATTTTTTTTGCATTTCCAGGATGTATATTTAACTGAAAATATTCCCTGAAAGTTTCAAATCAATTCGATAAGTATTTTCCGAGATGTACGCATATTTGTAAAGACGTCTCGAACTGTTAGAAAGTAGGTGGAGTGCAGACCGGAGTAGCAGCTGCTCATTTCTTTCTTTGTATTCCTAGGTTTAAATGACCTCATGAAGGTTGAATGACCTTCTTTTATACCTGAAGAAGAGTGAAATTTCAAATATCTATGTGTAAACTTCTTCCGAAGCTTTACACGCATTTTTATGAAACCATGTTTTCCAAGTCGGTGACCAAGATCTCAGATGTATTCCTCAGGTATTAATCGAAGGATGAAGATTTCAATTTTTTTTTAATTTTACCTGCCAATTTTGGTCGAACATTCGATTTTTTTTACGAAGCCGCCATTTTGTCAAAAATTGAAATTTCGATTATTCATTCTATCAATACCCAGTTTTATCTATCCACTAAAAAAATCTTTTGATTTCAAATTAATTATATCGGAGAAATCGTGATCACAGCCGAACACCTTTTTTTGAAGACCGTCAGGAGATCGTCTGCAGGAGCACACCAGATCAATATTTTTACAAATTATTAATGCCATTATAAACTTAGATGTTGCCACTAAATGAATCAATACTTTTGGTTTTTGTAAAATAAAATACCTTTTCACAAAAAAATAATAAAAAACATCTTTTTCGGCCTTCTAACTGCGTATACCCCCTTAATGCTTATTACAAATGTATAAAAATATTTTTTATTTTAACAGTTTTTTTTCCAAACTCGCACTTCTCATTAACAATCTCGTTGGCAGAGTGGTAGACTCATTAGCTCTGGACATAGAGGTCACGTGTAAAAAAGTAAAATTATATTGGATTTATAAGAGTTTCATGGGAATTAAAATAAATAACAATAAAAACACATAAATTTGTTTTAGACCACTTTTATTTTATAACACTCTACCGGTTTCGGAAGACCCTTCCTTCTTCAGAAGAATATTGTAACTGTTACAATATTCTCCTGAAGAAGGAAGGGTCTTCCGAAACCGGTAGAGTGTTATAAAATAAAAGTGGTCTAAAACAAATTTATGTGTTTTTATTGTAAATTATGGCGAGCCACAAAGTTAATGCTTTTTACAAATATGTAAAATGAATAAAATTATGTTTTACATAGGGATTGCAATCCCGCAGCTCATTCAATCCTAATATTCAAGGATTGATATGCGGGATCACGTGGGATCCCGCGTCTTTGAAATTATGTTATAAAATCAATTTGAAACTGATTTGATTTTTTTGTAAAAATCAACTTTTATCAAACATTTCTTAGATTAAGCAACATAAATTATTTATTTTCTATTAATTAAGTATAAGTAATTAGTAATCTGTTTTCTTAGATTCATCTTTAAATGTTTGGCATAGTTTAATAGTTTTGTTTAATTTTACCCTTACTCCTAACAACAGTTTTATATTTTTAATTCAGTCTTATTCATATAATGACTAATAATCAAATCGCAACTTTCTCTTAGATGCTATTACTATAAAATCAAACTTGGTGACAACTTTTGAAAATACTAATAATAATGGCATTTATTGTATCATCTCCCAGCCTGCTTCTGAGTGAACTGCAAATATATAGGTAAGTATGATCCATGTATACAGGATCGCGTTCATTGGTCGAGACATTTTACATATATTTTCATATGAACCGGTGGATGTAATTTTTAGCCATAAGTTATTTTTAATTGTTTGTCTAGTTTGTAGTTTTTCTAGATTTTAGAAATATATTGTAAGTTTGTTCAGCGCCCTTGAGGTGATTTTTCACAAAAACGGAGCTATATAAATCATCCAAATATTATTATTATTATCCTGATGCTGAAAACGCTCTCTCGGCTTCTACGTTAGTAGGCTGAACCATCAGGATATATTGTAGAGTTTTAAAAAAAATTAAAAAGTCCATTTTAAAATGTGTCATTAAAACACCCTGTCAAGTTGGTATTGCTGGATTTTGGCGGCGTGACGTCACCGCGCCGCGTCACCTGGGTCAAAGTTGTACAGAAATGTAAGACGCAAGCCGTTCGACATTCCGTGTTATTGGTATAAACCTCTATAGAGATTTAGACATATAATAGTTTTTGTTTTTATTGAAACATTATTTAGGCCTAAATAATTCAGTATCAAAAATAAAGTATCTCTATTAGTTTATCTATATTATTTAAAATATTCAAAAACTCTAACTGTACAAAAAACGACCATAATGCCCAGTAAAACGCTCCAATGCTGAAATTCAAAATTCGGAACAGCTGATTCCAGTTCCATACAAAATTCATACTTCGGTTGATCACACTAGATTCGGTGGTTTTCGGGGGATCTTGAAAATTTAAAACTTTGAAATTTATTTTAACTATTAAAACTAACTATAAAAATAAATATGCAGTTATTTAAGTTAGAAGGTCATTATTCATAAAAAAAAATTGGACTGGAGTTCTCTATTATCACATTAAAAGACAATTTTGAAAATAATATATGAACATGCTCGCAGTTCCACGCTGAGTGCTTGAATAGGTTTTCATTTTTCATTAAGTTTCGTAATCGGAATTTCCACTTTGCTAAGGTCGTTTTATTACGTTTATACTTAATACTACGTCTCATTCAGCATCTTGTTTTGCATATTGAAATTGTTATTCAGGCCAATGCTCGACTCCATCTAATAATTAACAGGTTTGCATTACAATGTTTATTATAATAATATATAAAATAAATATTGACAAAGTTTCAAATGAATTTAAATTAATAATAAACTATATGCTGTAATTATATTATGAGACATGCGGAAAAGACGCGTTAAACGTAAATTGCACAAAATTATTTATCAGAAATCAAGTACACGTCGAACTATGCAACATTGTAGTGATATTTCAATAGAAATGGATTGAATGCATAATATTTATAGATGAATTAAATGTTGTTTTCAGGAAGACCTGGTTTTCTCTGTAAAATAAAAAAGTTAAAAGATATCATTCATTAATATCATTAAAAATAATGCCAGATAATCTAAGAGTTTGATTGAAACCACACCATGAAATGAACTTTGAAGAGTAGAAACAACTACAGACAAAGCTTCACCATTCAGAGATTTTGGATGTACCCAGTGGCGTAGCTAGAGGGAGGGGAGAGCAGTGGGGGCGGTCCGCCCGGGTGCCACCCGATGGGAGGTGATACCCGACCGTGGAAAAAAATTAGGAAGGTAGAATATTGTCACAAAAATATTTTACACATGAACACGGTCTGTTATTTATATTTTCGTAGCTCCATGGCTCGGTCGGTCGTTCCTAGCTCTAACTATCGCTTGGTTGATTCCCCTGAAATATTCTTCGCTTGTCACCTGTGTCATTCTCATTTCTTTCGTACATTTCGATTGACGTGAACTCGTCAAGGGAATTATTAGCTATAGTTTGTCGAAAAAGTTGTTATTCTATTAGTGTTTTTAAAAGTGATAAAAAACATCTTTCAAAAAACAAGGTAAGTTGATTGGATAAATATTTTTTTAGTAATAATAATAACTGATAAATATTTTTTTAGTAATAATAATAACTGATAATCGCAAAACTCGAATACAAATAAAGCAGAATCGAGACTGAAATAATGGTCAATTATTTAATTAATGTTTTTTTTTCTGCATTTCATTGTTGTGCGTACACAAATAAATAATTAAAGAATAAGAATAAATAATAAGTAATTTTGAGGATTTCGATTTTTTTGTTTACGAATTTAGCAAGCTGGATTTTTATTTTTTATGAAGTCGAAATTTCCGTTTTGAATTTCTCAAAGTCAATTTTAATGGAGGGGGGCACACCACGTTCTTTCTTGGGGTGATACCACGTTATCCGCCTCGGTTGCCACCCATGCTACGCCACTGGATGTACCAAAAGGTGTGAAATAATCTGAAAGACACTGCAATAAGTACACCAAAGGTTAACTCATTTAAGGTTCAGAAATAGCGACCTATAGATCAGCTGAGGAAGAGGTGATCTGCCCAGGTCTAAGGGGTTAAGGAAGGATGGGTAACTGAGGAAAACTGGCATAAAACAGGCAAATCCCAAATACAGCAATTAAAACTGAATAGGAGAAATAAATATAGCAACCCCTTACTTTTGGAACTTTGCAATGGAAAAAAAATCATTTACGCATGTAGAGTGCAAACATTACAAACAATATTCAACCCAATGCAGACCCTTGTGGTACCCCTTGGTATCTTCAATTGGAATTGATATAAGTAGTGGTTTTTTTATCTTTGTTGGTCGCTGTCTGTTGATCAAGGTTTTAAAGGCATGTTTTCGTGATATTTTTTGGAGATATATGTAATGTTGGTTTATTTATTTTATACACACGTTATGGTATAGTATCTGAAGTATCTTTGAAAAATTTTTCAATTAAAAATATCAATAAATAAGTCCATGAGAACGAATCTCCGGAGGCTCATTATAACTTGTTATCGGATCATCTGAAACAAAAAAGTTGAAATGCGTTTAAAATGTGATTTGTTTTCCTAGGTAATCAGAAAGAGGGCCCTTTTTTTGGCAGCATTTTATGATATAAAATGGTTGAAAAAATCCTCCCTGACTACCTATTGATTTATGGGGTAATGCTTATTCCAGTGCCCTCGACCCCCTCATTAAAGCACAAAAACTAATCATAAAAATAATTCTTAAACTACCTCTTACTACCAGCACTGATACAATCTTCAATACTTTCAACGTTATGGACATTAAACAACTACGCAAGATCCATATTAGTTAATTTACACAAAAACAACAAAACATCATACAAAGCAACACAAACAATGCACAATACCCGAGCCAAAAATAAAGAACTTCTCCAAACTCATTTTTCCAAAATTACCTTTGGACAAAGACACTTCAAATACATAGCTTGCAAACTATACAATACTCTACCAGCTACAATCAAACAAACTGAATCCTTGACAAAATTCAAACAAGATGTTAAGAAATGGGTTGTAAGTATTGGACGCCATACTACTGCAAATATCTGTAAAATAAATCATTCATAGACAGAAAACAATTTGCACACGACCTAAACCATATAAAATAAAAAATAAAAAAATAGAATCACATCAAATTTAATTCCTTAAATAGATTTAACAGGATTTACTATTTACTATTTTCTGTACATCATTTCTTCCTTCAGTATATGATACGAGTTCAGCATCAGTGATTCAGTATATGTAACTCTTTCAAATATATACCCACACCTCCAACCACTTTTATATTATTATTGTACTCAAATGAATATGTAGCATTTATATTCTTTATAACTACCAAATATGTTCCTAAATATATTAATTTATGTACCTCCATGCCTGTCTCGACACAGGTATCCTAGTGAGACGGGCATCGACAAAAACCTTATGTAAACATATTAATTATAGATAAATAAATAAATAAAATAAATGTCTAAAAATAGTGTAAAAATTTTCAAAAGGATCGGTCAAGAAGATTTTGAGTTATGATGTTCACGAACTTCAAAAATTTGTTTGCGAGAATATGGATTTTTTATACCCGAAATATACACGAATCGAGCTTGAGGGCCCGTCGCTTGAAACGCTGTACCTTCGTTATTTTGCTCCAATTTACTTGAAATTTTGACACAATACTCTTGACATGTTTTACATTCAGAAAAAAAAATAGTTTTTAAACCTTACCCTCCCTTAAGTGCTCTCTGAAAATCTAAAAACATCGCAATAAGTACAAGCGTTCATTAACATCTCACTTTCAGTCATAAAGAACTGTTGTTGTTTCTTATAATTACGGATCAATAGTAATCTTTGTTCTTGTCTGCCTCTTAGCCTTTGCTGACCTCATCATTTCAATGCCATAGTAGATGCCTTTGTACCGGATAACACTGCTCCTATAGTCCATGTCTGTAGGAATAACAGATTGTTTATATAGTATATGATACGGTTGAATGATGCATCCTCATTCAGGAGTACGAGGAATTGAGCGACAAGTTCAAAATTTTCGTTTTATTTCAGAATAAAATGGTCATTTATTTATTATTGATTTAATTTATTCATTGATCATCATCTAGTTCACACCATCTACGATTCATCCAATTAATTTTGATTTCTGACTTACCCCTTGTATTCTTTGCTGTAACTACTTTTTAAATATATATTTTTATGTGATTTCCGCATAAGAGTTCCAACTGTCCGGAGCCACTGGAAACATGGCACCCCCGATCGGGGTTGTGAACAATGAAAACTCCAGTAAAGTTAAAGACAGTAGGAAAGAGAATAAGTTGGAGAAGACTGGTATTCTTTCACCAGGGCTGCATTATAATTAAGCAAACACGGGGTCTGTAAACTTCTCAAGCTTTCTAAGATCAATGATCAGAGCTATATTACTGATTCATGAATCTAACGTTGTGCGAAAACAAATATCACAAATAATGGCAATCCGACACTATCTCAAGGAAAAATCAGTTCCACTAACCTTAATGGTTGGTTTCTGCCACATCGGAGG
The DNA here is from genome assembly GCA_936435175.1 of Glyphotaelius pellucidus. Taxonomy (NCBI): domain Eukaryota; kingdom Metazoa; phylum Arthropoda; class Insecta; order Trichoptera; family Limnephilidae; genus Glyphotaelius; species Glyphotaelius pellucidus. Next base: position 37,571,199 of record OW386545.1, on the reverse strand, counting down.
CCTACGGAATATTCCATCCACACTTGGATCAATTTCAGTAATTTTTGTAACTTGAAACTTGCACAATCCGTTGTCAAGTTTATACAACCAGAATGAATTACCAAAATTCAAAACCACAGAATGATATGAATTATTATGTTCAGCTTGTCACAAAAATTAAACAAAGTTCGAACTGCATTATTTATGCAAAAATGACAAGCGAGAGACATCTATGAATCTTAATGTTGATAGTGATAATTAGCAGTTACTGGAACCAAATTGTAGTGTTGCCAATAATTCAAAGAGGGCGCGCCAAACACCATCATTGCGATATGAATTTATTAATTATTATTATTTTTTAATAAGAAAACTTATATAATGCATAACCAAGGGCTATTTTGAGAATATCTTATATATAAGTCCGAAAAACAGTATATATTTATATTCAAGTTTTTATACATTGAACAAATTCTTCAATAAGTTTAAAAAAAAGACAAAGATCATCTTTGTTCAATGTTTCTACAAGTATTTTTGACGATTTTTCATTAATTTCGTTCCATCCAGCCTTGAAAATATTTTCATTATTTCAAATTAATCTCACTTTAACAACGTAAAATGATTAATTATGTTCAAGATGATACTCGGAATCTTTCAGATGATAATGACAGGAATTGTTTTTAGGATAGGGCAATTATGAATATTTTTGCTTTAATGTAGGGACTATTATTTATGTATTTATGTTAGGGTTTTTCCAACGTTAACGTCAATCCTTTGAATAATTACATTATTTTTCCTAACATATTTTCCTTAAGTATGGCTGCCACTTTAAAGCTTATTTGCTTGTGAAATCTGTTTCAATACTTGTAATATATTATAACCTATCTTAAAAAGAGTATTTCTAAAAACAAAATGTTTTGTTGGCATGATGTTTCCGTTGAAGATAGTAAAATAGATTTTTTGAAAGATCCGTTGTTTGTATTACTAATTTCATTATTTGTAACGTAATAATAATAACTTACAATTTTGGAGAAGGTGGTTATTTTTTGTGACTTATTTTATTTCCTCTCAGCTTACCTGTAAAGAAAGAAAATATTTCAATTAATATTAACATTTTCACATTTTCAATTAATTAATCTATTTGTGAAAAATTTAATCGTACAAATTATAAAAGAAAAGATAAATACTCATTCATAACTGAAAATCGTACTAGACTTAAACATGTATTTGTATGCTCCAAACAAAACACTTATTTTGCTCAACATCATTATGCACACCAAGGAAAATACTTCTTTAATAACCTACCAGCAGAAATCAGAAGCATTAATGAAAAAAAAACAATTAATCAAAAAGCTTTTTAGAGAAACCATTAACGGGAAGACTGCTTTCCTTTTTTCCACATGAATGTGTTACGTTACAAATAGACCGCCAATATAGAGGCGCGCGCACTACCCCCTCCCGCGAGCGACAAACCGAGCTGTCGCTAGACCATCTCGAGCGGCAAGCTCGCCAGTCTTCAGCGAGCGAGCTTCCCGAGCCCACGTCCCGCGTGAACATGTGCGACACGAGTTCAGTTTCGCCGGTTGCGCACTTCCGGTGTCCGCGCTTGGACGCTGCTGAGACCGGGAGAACAAGCGCGTAAAGCCGCTGTTGGCCCATAAACCAAACGTGAGTCAATTACCATGTTACCCTTTGTGTGCAAATAATGTTTTAGCCCTAACCACGCGTGTAGAGAGCAGAGACTGACGTTCAAACTAACTTTCAGCTAGGATCGTTCCTCTTATGTATTATTGTGTCTCCTAGAATTGAATAAACTATTTATGTGATAACCTACCGTGTTTTGCTTGTCGAGAGAGGCCCTGGGGGGACGGAGAAGCGTGAAGTTCCGAACCACAAGCACTAGCCTTGAGGTTAAGAGAAACCCTGCTTGCACCGAACCTGAGCTAGTTTTTATTTGGGGCAGATACAGCAACTAATTTGTATTAAATATGTGGGAGCTTTCTCCAACCCTGCCGATAGCATCAGCACGCCCGCCGACGCTAACACTGGCGCTAAACGTGGGGCCATTTAAATTTTTTTCTGTTCCACCACGGCCTCGTTCCCAAGCAACAATTGTAAACTCTGAAATGTTATTATGATGTATTGTTTATTCCCAATTGTCTAGCACTTCCAACAGGAATCTCGGCGCGAACGTAATTTCGAATCACAATTTAAATTATTACGGGCGCGATTTTATCATTTGTGACTCGTCACTCGACAAAATATTACCGGTATTCCAACGCAAGGTGCCCAACCTAGGAAGTTGTCGCTGCGAATAATACAGTGATTACAAAGTGTCGGCCGATTAAAATTGCTATTTTCAATACAAGTGAATAGTGGAAATAAACACAAATTAAAGAAGAATTTATTCAACAATTAAAATCATGTACATGATAAACAAATCATCCGCTTGGTCTCGAAAGTGCTAAATATTTTTAATAATATACTATACTGCAGCACGCTGGTACGTCTCTTAAACGGACACTTGCTGACACCTAGGGAACAAGTGGATTTAAATTCTTTCTGTCATTTGACAATTAAGTATTTTTGACTCTGTCGTCTGCTGAAACCGGGTCATGCCGAATCACATTCGAATAATGCAAAAAATACTAAATTCGCGTTGACGTGGATTCCTTGACATCTGACACTATAATACCTTGTCAATTGACAAAGAAGGTAATATCTTGTCGAAAAGACGAAGGGAATTCGCGTGTAAATACCAGAAAAATTGGTGCTGTATAAAATCAGGCTATAGGAAGCCGCGTAATGAAACCATGCCCCCAAGATATTGTTGAATTCTCAAACAAATTACTTCCACGAAAACTTGTGAAAATTTTTTCGATTTTTTCCTTTTTTTCGATTTTTTTAATTTTCGAAATTTTTTTCCAAAACGCTTGGAGTTTTTCTTAAAAACGCATGGCCAGAGGAAAATCGCTGCTCAAATTTTCTCCAGTTTCGGACTCTGAAAATTTTTCCGATTTTTTCCTTTTTTGGATTTTTTAATTTTCGAAATATTTTTTTTTCCAAAACGCTTGGATTTTTTCTTAAAAAACGCATGGACAGAGGAAAATCGCTGCCCAAATTTTCTCCAGTTTCGGACTGAAAATTTTTTCGATTTTTTCCTTTTTTCGATTTTTTTTAATTTTCGAAATTTTTTTTTCCAAAACGCTTGGATTTTTTCTTAAAAACGCATGGCCAGAGGAAAATCGCTGCTCAAATTTTCTCCAGTTTCGGACTGAAAATTTTTTCGATTTTTTCCTTTTTTCGATTTTTTAATTTTCGAAATTTTTTTTTTCCAAAACGCTTGGATTTTTTCTTAAAAACGCATGGCCAGAGGAAAATCGCTGCTCAAATTTTCTCCAGTTTCGGACTCTGAAAATTTTTTTTCGATTTTTTCCTTTTTTCGATTTTTTTAATTTTCGAAATTTTTTTTTCCAAAACGCTTGGATTCTTTCTTAAAAACGCATGGACAGAGGAAAATCGCTGCCCAAATTTTCTCCAGTTTCGGACTCTGAAAATTTTTCCGATTTTTTCCTTTTTTCGATTTTTTAATTTTCGAAATTTTTTTTTCCAAAACGCTTGGATTTTTCCTAAAAAGCACGTGGCCAGAGGCAAATCTCTGCCCAAATTTTCAAATAACCCAAACACTTACAAATACGCGTTTTTTCGCAGAAGCATTTTGTAAAAAAAAAAATATATATACGTCCCCAGTGGTCAATCCCTGGCAAAAATTTCTTTCCAATTACGGATAAAGAGTCGAGTTCTCGTTTTTCTCCCAACGTAAGGTCACCCTGACACGACCCTATACACTATGGAAGTCCCTCAAGTCACGCTGGGTATAATCCCCCACATTTCTACGTCAAAAAAGGAAGAACTACTACAGGCCCTGAGAAGTAGAAAGATTTCTCCCAGGAATAAATCCAAAAAATGCCTTATTCAATATGCTTCTTTCTACAACAAAAAGTACATCAGGAAGTTGCAGTTTCAACAGGAAGACACCTCAGAAATCATCTCTACCTCCCTCACAGTCTCCGAAGCAAAACCCTTGGTGGTACAAGCCCAGGAACAGACGAAAATATATGATTTGACAACCTGGAAGACGAAATACAACGGACTCACGGATGTGGAGGATTTCATCAACAGAATAGAAGAAACAGCCCAAGTCAGAGGAATCCCCGAAAGTATTCTACACAGGAACTTCATAGACCTCATCGCTCCTGAAATGCTTACCTGGCACAGGATACATAAGAGAAAAACAAACTCATGGAGGGAACTCAAGGTGGCACTTTTATCCAGTTTCGGAGAAAAAAAGGCCCAACATAGAGTCAGGCTATCCCTACTCGCTATCAAGCAGCACTCCGGAGAGCCTGTTGCTAGATTCACACAGAGGGCAGAGGCCATCAATATAAAGCTCACCCAACCTGTCCCTGAAGCGGAACTTCTCCCGGTTTTAATCGACGGTCTTCTCCCCAGATACGAAAACATCATTACTTCTCAGAAAATTGCCACGCTGGAGCAACTGAAAGATGTCTGCCAGCTACTAGAGGCATACCAGGATCGGAAGAAAGACGAAAGATTCCCCAAAGAAAACTTTCGCCCAAGCACTTCGTCCGGCATAAAACCGGAGCACAACGAGAAGAAATCCTGCTCTTTTTGCCACAAGATTGGTCACTCCCAAGCCGCCTGCTTTAAACAAGCAAAACTTTTATCCTCCAAAGACACCCATTCTAACAAAAGGCGATCCGTCGATCGTTCTCCAAGAAGAGATGAAGGGAGGAAGTTTGGCAAAAGACCACGCCAAGACAATACCGAAACGTCCATCCCGGATCTCAGATTCATCAAACCCCCTATGGATTTCTCCAGACCCCCTCCCAATTGGACAGCCAGGAAGACAAAAAACTAGACCCCAACCCCCCGGGCCATCCCTCCCATAGGCCAAAGGAATGGTCGGAGTGGTTGGAACACGTCAAATTTTTTAAACAGGCCTTACCCCTCTCTACAGTTTGCTGCAAACAGGCAATAGACGGTAGACCCTTCGCGCATTTTTCCATAAACAACGTGGTTTTTTCAGGTCTCCTAGACAGCGGCGCCTCTGTCAGCTGCCTGGGCGACAACGCCCACACCTTATTCACAAACTGTGGTTTTAAAATGGGAAAATATTCTTCACATGTTACCACGGCAGACAACACTTCACAACTCGTCATCGGTTCTCTAACCCTGCCGATCAATTGCGACCAAAAAACAGTTTGGATCAAGTTTCTAGTTGTACCTACAATCACACAGAAATTCATCTTGGGAGTGGATTTTTGGATGGCTTTCAAAATTGCCCCGCAACTGTTTAACAACCCCTCCGTCACTCCCCAAGTAAACGAAATCCGTACGGTAATACCCTACGAAAACTTGAACCCCTTACAAACAATACAATTAAATCAAATGATCAACAAGTATGAATCCATCTCCTTCGAAAGGTGCGGTTTAGGCTTAACCAACCTAGTACAACACCATATAAAAACAACAGGCCCCCCAATCAAACAAAGGTATTACAACCTAGCTCCACAAAAATTGAAAACGCTGGAAAAAGAATTGGACGATATGTTAAGACTGGGAGTGGTGGTACCCAGCCGCAGTGCATGGACCAACCCCACCTTATTAGTTTCAAAGAAAGACGGCTCAGCCCGTTTCTGCCTCGACAGCAGACGCCTCAACGCATGTACAATATCAGACGCCTACCCGCTCCCCTTGGTCAACTCCATCCTGGACAGACTTCGAAACGCTAAATACATCTCATCCATAGACTTAAGCAAAGCATTCTGGCAGATACCTTTGGATCCCAGCTCCTGCGAAAAGACTGCCTTCGTGGTGCCTGGCAGGGGTATGTTCCATTTCAAAAGACTACCCTTCGGTTTAAAAAACAGCCCAGCAGAACTACAAAGACTCATGGATAAATTGTTTGGCCCAGAGTTTGATAACAATTTATTTTGCTACCTGGATGACCTGATCATCATTAGCGATACCTTTGAAAAACATATACTTATTCTAGAGAAGGTTTTTCAACAACTCAAACAGGCCGGTTTGACTATCAACCTGAAGAAATCGGAATTCTGCAGGCACCGCCTACGATACTTGGGTTTCATAGTAGACGAAGAAGGCCTAAGAACAGACCCCACAAAAGTAGCGGCTATGACAAATTTTCCCCGACCTACAAATGCAAAAGAGGTAAAAGCCTTCCTCGGACTCACCGGTTACTACAGAAGATTCATAAAAAACTTCTCAACTCTCGCGGCGCCGCTCAACAAAATCACGGGAATCCGTAAAGGTACCAGTAACTTTTCCTGGTCTGCAGAGACTGAGTCAGCATTCAACTCCCTGAAAGAGGCTCTTCAATCAGCCCCAGTACTGAATTGCCCCGACTTCAATCTTCCCTTTACGATCCATTCGGACGCATCAAACGTCGGAATCGGAGGAGTCCTCACTCAAAATTTTACGGACGGCGAACACCCCGTGGCATACTTCTCTCGTACCCTAAATAAACACGAAAAAAACTACGGGATTACCGAGAGAGAATTGTTAGCAGTCATGGAATCCATTCAACATTTCCGCGGATACATTGAGGGCAGTAAGTTTACCGTCGTCACAGACCATAGCAGCCTAAAATGGCTGATCTCGCTAGACAACCCCTCCGGGAGATTGGCTCGCTGGTCGTCCCGCCTATCTCAATATACTTTCGATGTCATCCACCGTAAAGGCGCGGATAATATCGTCCCGGATGCCCTTTCTAGGATCGAGATAGCAACATTAAATGCCGAATTACCCAATTCTAGTCTCCCCACAAAAGACGTATGGTATCAAAAAATCTTTAGAGGATGCAGTGACAACCCACAAAAGTTCCCGAATTTTATAATTAAGAACGGACAACTATATCGCAACTGCAAGCCTCCACTGTCAATCTTAGAGGACTATGCCTGGAAAAAGGTAGTCCCTCTCGAAAATAGAGAACAAGTTATTATTGATAACCACAGTGCCGTAGACTCCATACACCCTGGAACTTTCAAAACATTCAAAAAAATATCCTTAAGATATTATTGGCCGGGTCTATTCAAACAAGTACGTTTATACATCTCCAAGTGCGACATCTGTAAGGCATACAAGCACAGTACGGCACCACCGTCTGGTCTAATGGGCAACCCCAAGCGTGCCGATAGACCACTTCAATCCTTTTCTATGGACCTCATTGGACCCTTCCCTAGAAGCTACGCCGGTTACATGCATATACTCAGCGTAGTGGACATCTTTTCCAAATACTGCTGGTTGTTTCCTCTGAAAAGGGCAACTGCAGCAGCAATAACCAATCTATTGGAAAAACATATTTTCATACCCTACGGTACCCCTCGTACTATAATATGCGACAATGGTAAACAATTTATAGCTCTGGAATTTAAAGAGTTTTTGTCTAAATATGGTATAAAGGATGTATTCTATAACACCCTTTACACCCCACAGAACAACACCGTTGAACGATACAACCAAACCATAAACACGGCCCTGGCAATTTTGGTTGGCAAAGATCAACACACATGGTGCAAAAAATTAGACAGAATACAAGCAGCCATGAACAACACGGTGAACCTCGCTACAGGCTATACACCATTTTTTCTCAAACACGGCATGGAACAAGTAGTTCACGGTTCACTACACCCTGACAATTGCCTTCCACCCGTCCCTTCCTCCACAGCAGACCCCGCAGCAAATTACGCCCACCGCTTGGAGGAACTCTCCGCTATCTATAGTGAAGTAACAGACGCTCTACTATTGGCCCACCAAAAGAGCGCCGACAGGTATAACCTTCGCAGGAAGCACGTCACATTCAAGGAAGAAGACATCGTCTGGAGGAGAAACAACACTCTGTCACAAGGTGCGCTGTACTTCTCTGCCAAATTGGCACCCCGTTTTGTAAAGACGAAAGTCCTAAAGAAAATCTCAGACCTGGTTTACCGATTGTCCGACATCTCTGGTAAACACATAGGTAACTACCATATAAAGGACATTGTAAAAAGTGGTAACATGGAAACAAACTCCATTGCCACGCCCGTATAACCCCAACGGTTATTCCTTGACTCCTAGCAACCATTCGTCTACACCGTGACATGGATCACTATGGAAGTCAACCCTTTTGTTTCGTCACTAATGAGCGGCCTCTCGTAAACGATTGTCACTCATTAGGACACTCAAACGAAACCTTTCTAGCTCTGGCACAGTGGTGTCAACTGTAGCCAAAGTCATGGAAGAAATTATAATTCTCCCTTGTGGTTTCGTTTCATTTTATTTTATTTTATTTTTGTTTGTATAAATATCTCGTCATCATCAGTCATTCGCCTCTAATTGCTGCCCCAGGTGTCAAACCTTGGAAACATCGTTTTTCCTAAGCATGCACACCTCTACCTGAAATTGATCACTTCGGAGAAAGGAATTCCCTGTGGCTTACTGCAAGTAGTCAGAGACTACGTGCCCAAGGTTTTGTGCATCGTCACAACTAGCAGCATCATATTTTCACATCATCATGTCATACCTCGTCACCCCTTTCTAAATGTTAGAAAATTTTTTTTGTACATTAAATATCGGGTCCTCGCCAAAGTGCATCTAACCCTTATGTCATATGTAGTTAAATTAGGTAAGCAAACCTGTGTAAACCCACGGCGGTATCAGATGTTTGCTACCCGTTCTAAGTTTTTTCTGTTTTTTAAGAAAATAGAATGGCGCTCAATAAATAACCCAAATTGCTCTAGCTCTCCCCAGAACTGGATGTGGAGTCTGGAAAGTATCGTTATAAAAGGGACAACTTTCAACGTGCCTCTTCATTAACGATAAATTTTTTTACAACATTTCAGCAACATTGAGTCACCCTGGGTCTCAACTGCTCAAACTGAAATTTTGGGGTTGCCTTGTTGTGACTTATCACGTGCAAAGTACGAGGTCACAACAAGAAGCCAGGTCTCCAAGTGAACCACCCTGTGAACAACCCATCCCATTATTATAATTTTCATAACACCAAGGTGTGTCCATCGCAGTCTGTTTAAGTAAGTAAAACCTAGAAGGTCTTAAACACTCAAATCGGATCAATGTAAATAATTTTCCTTGTCAAACAACGATAAGCGCATGTCTTGTATTGTTGCTACCATCGTACGTGTAAGTACAACAAAAGTTGTACCATCACGATACGATACTCTGTGCGTAACCAAAAGGGTTGTACCACAAAGGATCTCTTTTGCGGTAAGCTTAGATGAAATTCACATTCCATCAGCACGCCAGAATTTTTTTTGTCCCTTAATTGTTGAAGTATAAAATCTTGGCCAGATCTTCAAATATGTTTTTGCCTTTGTGCAAGTCTTTAACGTACGCTAATATGGATTTATTATGCTACGGTACTGTTGTACTAAGTACATCAGTATGTCTCGCCGTCTGTATTGAATAGGTACCTTTATATGAACGTTAACCTTTGTTGCCATCATAGGTGGGAACCTTATAAAATCTGCCGTCATAGATGGGAATCTCAGAATATCTACTAAATGCGATACGGGGAGCCCGTTATAATTACTCTGTGGGTTTTTGTCAGAAATGTCATAAATACCTAGTCTTTTGCACCTCCCTTCAATACTGGGCAACCCAGTTGTAATTCGTTCATTGTTATCCGTGAAGACGTTATAAAACTTACTTGCAAATCCTTTGATTTTGCAATCTTATACGCTATACGTGAAGACGTTATAATACTCACCATGAATCGTGCGAACGAAATAATATCAAACCTTTATGTGTGAACTACTCAATGTAGTCCACACCCCTTTTTTGTAATCATTAATATGCCCGTGGACTTCCTGTCACGAGAACCCAGGAACTATCTACTATCTCAAAAGGACTAATCATACGCTTCACTCATGATTATGGGGCATCGTGTCGTGGGAGTTAAGTTGATGGACACAAAAAACACCTAACTCGTTGTCTGGGAGACGAACAAAGAAAATCCCCAGGTTTGTGAGATTTGAGCAAGGGTCTGTCATTTCTCGCAAACAAGTAGGAGAATAAAACGACCCCTAATCTTCTGCCCAATACACGTAGAGGATTAGACTTTTATGTCAGTGTATTCTTTTGTCCAACACTACCAAATATTATTGTAATGTGCCAGGATGACTGCTGTAGACCTTGTTTCACCTCCACCCAGAGGTCGAATTTCGGAAATAGCCGAGTCCCCAGCAGTTTTCTTCGTTCAAATGTTCCCAACTATCACCCCTCCCCTTCCTCGAAATTATCCGTGAATGGGGATATATGCGTTACGCACTTGGCGTTTCGTTTGTCAAATGGGACAATCTTCATACGCGGATCCTTTCAACTTCCTACTCCTTTCCCAGTTGTCATTATTGTAATGTGCCAGGATGACTGCTGTAGACCTTGTTTCACCTCCACCCAGAGGTCGAATTTCGGAAATAGCCGAGTCCCCAGCAGTTTTCTTCGTTCAAATGTTCCCAATTATCACCCTCCCCCTTCCTCGAAATTATCCGTGAATGGGGATATATGCGTTACGCACTTGGCGTTTCGTTTGTCGAATGGGACAATCTTCATACGCGGATCCTTTTCAACTTCCTACTCCTTTCCCACTTTGTTATAACTAATCTTGTACGCAATGTTTTGTTTTTCGAAAGTAGAAAAAATGCTACCGTATAAACGTGAGCATAGGTCATGGAAGACCAACTTCTTTCGAATGGGGAATTTTGTTATACGTACAATCCCTCAACCACGTATTCTTGGAAATGTATTTGGTAAAAAAAAAAAAAAAACCAAAAGGGGTTACACAGAACCTGTCCTTGAATACGTACCTTTGTAACATGTATTAGGCATTAGCCACATTTAGTTAGCTCTCTCTCCGTCTCTCTCTCTACACGCCAAACAAATCCAACTTTTTCTCAACATGCACACTTGTTTCTCTCCAAACTTTTTCATCATTGGTCTACTAGGCAGGTAAACTTCAAGAATTTTGTTCTAATAATAATTTTTGCCGGATTAAAAAAAAAAAAACCAGCAGCTCTGCACCCTATCTACATCTGCGCCTCTTCATGCTGCCCTCGCTACCGTCACGGAGGTCCCTTGCCTTCAATCCCTGCGTACCAAAAGCACCCGACCGCATCTAACATAACCTAGTGTGAGTCGTGCGTGTAGTTGCGAATTGTATCACCACAAAGAACCGACACTCAAAACAAACCCGAGCACGCCAGCTCTAGGTTGGTTCCTGTTCCTGTTGCCATTGTGCAAATGCTCTGCTGCCATTATGCAAATATTCCTGCTGCATAATACAAATGTTCCTGTTGCCCTTGTGCAAATGTCCTGCTGCCATTATGCAAATGTTCCTGCTGCATAATGCAAATGCTCTGCTGCCATTATGCAAATATTCCTGCTGCATAATACAAATGTTCCTGTTGCCCTTGTGCAAATGTTTCTGCTGCCATTATGCAAATGTTCCTGCTGCATAATGCAAATGCCCTACTGCCATTGTGCTGATGCTCCTGTGCCCTTGCGCAAATAACAATACCAACGATTGTTCACAAAACAATCCCACTACATACAAAAACCAGTGTACCAACCACCAATTACGATTCCACTCTCCAATACTTCAATGGTTTCGTACTGGCTCACCCACAGGATCCGGAAGCAGTTACCCTTTCGACCTCTGTGACAGGTAGAACTCTCCACACCACCTAGAAGCCTCATCATGTGTTCTCTTCCTCGTATTTTCTTAAAGGCCCTAGTGTCCCTTGAGTGTAATCTCAAATGGGCCAGGTTACTGTGACAAAGTAACCTTGTAACTTCAGTGAAACGTTCAACCACCCCAGACATCCTACGCAAACCACGTTCGCAAACATTAGCTCACAGACCAATGATACAATTGTAGAGTTTTTTTTTTCTATCACTGCATAACCCTTGTACCTTTCTTCAACAGATCCTTGTTCTTTGCAACTGTATTTATGTATGCCACTGCCTTTATATACATTTATTGACAATTCCTTGTTACACCATGTATCATCTCTTTTGTGTTCTGTTCATAACTATTCTCCAGCTAGGAATCTCTCTCTCTCTCTCTCTCCTCGTTTCTCTTAAATGTTTTTGGCACAAGTGCTGAAAAGGTAAGAGGATTTATTAGTCCTACAGCTCCATTGCCACGTCGCTTTTATTGCGGCGAGGGGGGAAGTGTTACGTTACAAATAGACCGCCAATATAGAGGCGCGCGCACTACCCCCTCCCGCGAGCGACAAACCGAGCTGTCGCTAGACCATCTCGAGCGGCAAGCTCGCCAGTCTTCAGCGAGCGAGCTTCCCGAGCCCACGTCCCGCGTGAACATGTGCGACACGAGTTCAGTTTCGCCGGTTGCGCACTTCCGGTGTCCGCGCTTGGACGCTGCTGAGACCGGGAGAACAAGCGCGTAAAGCCGCTGTTGGCCCATAAACCAAACGTGAGTCAATTACCATGTTACCCTTTGTGTGCAAATAATGTTTTAGCCCTAACCACGCGTGTAGAGAGCAGAGACTGACGTTCAAACTAACTTTCAGCTAGGATCGTTCCTCTTATGTATTATTGTGTCTCCTAGAATTGAATAAACTATTTATGTGATAACCTACCGTGTTTTGCTTGTCGAGAGAGGCCCTGGGGGGACGGAGAAGCGTGAAGTTCCGAACCACAAGCACTAGCCTTGAGGTTAAGAGAAACCCTGCTTGCACCGAACCTGAGCTAGTTTTTATTTGGGGCAGATACAGCAACTAATTTGTATTAAATATGTGGGAGCTTTCTCCAACCCTGCCGATAGCATCAGCACGCCCGCCGACGCTAACAAATGTCACAGCAAAAATTATACTTGTTTTTCTTCTTAAGAAATACTTGGATGTCTTTTAGTTGATTGCGATGTGATTGTATTAACTATACCTGTTATATATATGTGAAACACGTGACTGTTTAATTGTATATATATACAATGTAAACTCTTCTTCCACCCAAAAGCAAATACTTTTAATGGAAGATCAGAAATACTATAATATGTACCATTTTTAAGATAAATAAATAAAAAATAAATAAAAAACTTTCTGACACAACGCAGAACACTCACGATGGTCTCAAACGAGTGCTATACTCATGGCTTGGCTTATTTCATCATATCGTTCTCATTAGGGATGTATGGCGAACAAAATGCCAAAATGGGCCAAGCCATGTGAGTACATCGCTAGTGTGAGAGCGGCATCATAGAGTAGCATATAATATGCAAATTTTGAAACTCTTGTCTGACTTTCGTACCCACTTAAATAATTAAACATAAACCACGGGAAGTAAAAAAGAGATTATGCAAAGTGTTTAAGAAGATGGTCATTTGGTAATCAGCCGATTTGTATTAATTTAGTATTAAATACGTGACTCACGCAATTTAAAACAATAAAATAAAACTTTGGAAAATCAAAATGAAACCCAAACTCAATTTGTTGCTATTGTAATTTTTTTAGTATCATCGTTTATTTCAAGTTAATGTTTTTTCTCTTCAGGTTATTCCAAACAAGTTTTTTTGTACAAAAATTTGAATATTTCGTTAATGTCAGTATTTATACAAATAAACAAAGATTATATAGACAGGTACTTGATAAATATCAAAGTGGTCCGGTTTCTCTTTAACGTTTTTTCCCAGCATAAAGATTCTTGTTGGGTTTCAAGTAATTTTATATTTATTATTCATTCATTTAAACGCCATGAAAGGGCTTTAATATTCAAGTGATACATAATACAGTGGTACATAGGAGGGTACCAATATTTTAATAATAACGAAAATAAAATAGTTAAACGATATTTAAATAATATAAGACCTGACATAAAACAATATGATGTATGTGTGATAAAAGCTAGTAAATAGGTATATGATACAAATATGTGTTACAATAAAAAAAAAAATAATATGAAATCTTAAGGAATAGAATGTTGTAACATACAGAACATTATATTTACGCAGAATAAAAATATGTAAATAAACGTGATTTGTTAGCAAGTAGAATCGAAGAATCGAGCAGAATCAAGTATACCTATTCATACATTCACATTTTTACTTCTCCAGCCGGACTCTTTCGACCTATCGCCGTGCACCGCAGTGGAGGAACGGATTTATACGTCCGTCACTCCTGGACACATTGGCCCCCTCATACATTTTTCCTTCCCAGAACTCTGTCAGGAGTTCAGGAGTCCTGTCTTCTCAGTATCATTTTCACAGCATTCGCAAAGATGACATGTAATATATATAACTTATTTCCTATCAGGGCCTCCTGTGACGGCAAAAAATTATTAAAAAACAATGAGAGTTATTTTACTCAAATTATTAATACACTTTTAACATAATTTTCTGATCACTTTTGACCCCCAACCTATTTTGTTTTCATTAGTAAAAAGCATTAACTTTGTGGCTCGCCATAATTACAATAAAAAAACCCAAATTTGTGGGTTGTAATTATAGGAATTGTAATAATAGGAATTGTAATAACTGTAACAATATTCTCCTGACGAAGGAAGGGTACTTCCAAAACCGGTAGAGTGTTAATAAAATAAAAGTGATATACAACAAATTTATGTTTTTTATTGTATTTTGTTTTCCTTCCATTTCCATGTCAAAGCATTTAGTTTCCGTTTGTTTGGAGGAAAAACTATGAAAAAGGAAATATTCAAATGCCAAGGACAATTTAACGTATTTTTAGTATGAAGGTGTGTCTCTTGACTTAACTGCTATGATTGCTAATAACACGTGCTGAGGTAATTATTATTAACTCTTTTATCTCACAGGCGTTCAACATTTCCGCTAACATGGGTTACACGTGGGTGGTTTGGTATATTTATGGGTTACACAGGCTGAATAGAAATTGTTTTGGACTGCACATTAGGGTGGGTCACGGTCATGCATGGGGATTTTTTTTTCTTGTTTTGATTTGTCTAATAGTGATAAAATGGTGTAAAATGAAGATATAAAATCACGTAATTTTTTGAAAAATATTTGGATATCATCTTCTTCCTCCGGATTGACTTTGAAATTTCACATAATAGAGAAAAACCCACTTTCGTTAAATCTTAAAAAAATGTTAGATAAACCATTAAAAATGAACTATTTATAATAACACACGAAATAGAAGAAATATTTTAATTTGCTTATAAAAAAATATATTTGAATATAATTCAAATTATCTCAATACATATATATATATATATATTCAAATACCAGCAAAATCCTTCTTACTCTCAAATTTCGGCATTATTTTGTGAAACTCAATTTTGGGACTTTTTGTAAATGATTTCGTCAAAATTTACTACATTTGCTAAGGAAGATTACAAAAAATATGGTTTGGAAAAAAAAAAAAATTTCAAAAAAATATTAAAATTTTCAAAACTTTGAAGTGAATCCGGAGGTAAAAGATCGTATCAGAAAATTGAAAAATTTTAAACACGTCGTTTTGAACCCATTTGGCACCCTTTTATCGCTCTTAGAATTTAAAAATAACATTTTTTGTTAAATGACCCACCTTACTGCACATAGATCGTGTAATAAAACACAATATGTCGTAAACATAGCAGAAAAGAAGACCAATATCTTTGATATTTGATTATATTAAAGTAATTCATGGTCGAGGGGTACGGCTCTCGACTAGCAATCCGGAGGTAGCAGGTTTAAATCCCGGCATGCGCAAGTAAATTGTATTTGATTTATTTTATTTTTATTATTTATTTTTTTTATTAAATTTATTTATTTATTTTATAAATTAACAATCCAGTCCCGCTAAGCCAATTGCAATTGGATTGACAGCAGGTGCTTATAATTACTTACAAATACATTTAAAGTTATAATTTACATATTTTATCTACAGTTTAAACATTTTTTCATAAATTTTATCATATTTATGAATCAAAATAAATATTCTTTTTCCAATAACCAATTTTTCACCATATATTTAACCTTATTCATAGAATTATGTTGCTTTATATTGTCAGGTAATAAATTAAATATCTTCGGTATGTTGTATTCAAACGTTCTCTGTCTGTACTTATTATTAAATTTCGGAATCTTCCACACAGCATCCCCAAAGATGACATAGGCCCTGAGGGAAATTATTTTCCTCAGGGCCTCCTGTGTGGAGCTCATGTAAAAAAAAAAGTACAGCACAAGAGTCACAAATGTTTCCAACTACCCAGCTAGTGGATGATGGCATCCCCAATTGTGGTATCTTATGAGGCTAAATGAAACGGGGAAGGGAAGGAAATGGAGATACAAAGATTAGGAAGTACGTGGCAGATCTAATTACCAAATTATAAAGCCATTTCAAGCAAAGTTTTGAATTTGAATACTGTTCTTTCAACAGAGCGATATTGTGAGAAAAAAAAATTAAGAAGTTTTAGGTCGCTTTACTCACTGACCAGAGCCATGGGTTGGACACGCCTGCTTTACATTGTTAATAATTATTTCCCGACCATATTTTTAAAGCTTCTTTATTCACCTTTGCAAGAATGGCCTTCTTAGAATAAAACAGATGACATCAAACTTAGGTTTTCCCGACAATATAAATAATAATAAGGTGGATATCAAAGTGTTTTTATAACTGAATAAAACCAGATGTTCTACGTGACTTGAAAAAAAAAACTGCAAGTCTTCTTTATAACATCGACGTAGTAAACCGATTTTCGCTCCTCCCACGGGGAATTAAAGATTAAATCATGAAACGTGAAAACTTTTCTATCCATTCACACACCCTTTGCAGACTTGAAGGTTTTATTTCATTTGATCATATCTTTTCTAAGGGCCATCTGTTTCAACAGAAAGCTAAACCATCGAGTTAAGGCCGCACTCTTGAAACGCACAACGCTGAAAAAGAAGAAGATGGAGAGATATGTAATTACGAGTGTTGGACAGAGCGCGCTAATATGCTTAGTCGTAGAATAGCAGCGAAAATTGCGAAAAAGCTTAATAAAACATGACTCGTTTAAAATAGAGCAAAAATCTCGTGGAACGTATCTTAAGTATCATTTAAAGAAACATTGTGAATTTTTTCACAAATATAACTTGTAAAATAAAAGAAATAGACTTGTTTAAAATAATTTTCGGAGCAAACATTGCGATTTTTTTCTATCGAGGGAATTTCATATAATTTGCGTTTCGGCGTGGAACGTATCTAGATATTATCTTCAAAAATAACATATATTTTTTTAAAAGCTTAACTTCAAATGTTTAAGGGAGATATGTAAGAAATCGGTCGAAATACGAATAGTAGACCCTTAATATAAATTTTAACCATCAGTTAAAGTAACAAGGATGTTAAACAGGATCACGCGCTGTTTCAAGTGTACTTTTACCAAAGTAATAATAATTATGGTATCTTAAGTAATAATTATAATAATTATAGTTTAATCTTTAATCTTTTACTAAAGTAAAAAAAGAAAAAGTAATAATTATCCAAAGTAATAATTATAATAATCATAGTATCTTTTACTAAAGTAAAAAAATCTACTTTTCAGACTGGCCTATTCTTATTATTACTATAATGTCTTTTACTAAAGTAATAATAAGTATAGGCCAGTCTGAAAAGTAGATTTTTCACCGTATAAATTAAATTAGAAAACCAAAATAGCTTTCAAAATATCAGGCTGTATTTTGTTTTGCGTCATCTGACAGCTTTGTTCCTTTACAAATATTTGTGTGAATATTTAAAAATAAATGACCGATTATAAAATATACCAAATTACATGAAAAAAAAATAATTTCCTTCCCAGTAGTTGTAATATCTCCTTTAATTTGATTTGTCACAAATTTTACGAGATCTTTCGACTTGCCAAAAAATCGAAATTACTAAAAATTTTGGATCGTCCCAACTCACCATAAAGTATTTTTAATTTTCGATGCAAGACATATTAGACGAAGTCTTCATCGTCACTATCATTATTTTCTATATCATGATTAATAATGTTGAAGCGCGCAATTTCGTACCCTACCTCCAACACAACTGTCAAATTTGTCAAAATGGCAGAGTAACTCTATCGTATAGTAAAACTATCGGTTTTCAGAAAGTATAAGTAAAAGTTAAAAATTACGTAAACTAGGTGGTTAAATTGATTGAAAAATGCATTTTTGTGATATTTAACTGTAGCAATAACTTTCACTCTTACTTTTACTCTAGCAACCGCTTAAACAGATGGTCCCTAATGTTGTATTCTTCTGTTAAAACTTTTTCCACCGTTATTATAACAATAAATTATCGGTTTAATTAATAATAACTGAGTAGCATGGCCTACCAAAAACCTAAAACCATTTATATTTCAAGAATAGATTCTGCACTCTCTGAAATTTGCTTTTCGCCCTTTCGCAGAAGATAATCATTTTTATTATTTGTGTAAATACTTCAGGTTATGTTGTTCTTACATAAGTATTACAAGTTCATAAATAGGGAATCTTTTTTTACATTAGTTGCATACAGGAGGCCTTGAGGAAATAATTTCCCTCTAGACCTATGCCATCTTTGGGGTCGCAGTGTGGAGTGTCTTTTTAGGAAAGAGAGGGGAGGAAGTTAAGGAAAGGAAAAAGTATGATGTGTGGGTAGGAATCTGGGGAACTGTTTGTCCAGCAGTAATGGACCTATGAGACCTAAGAGTCTATCCCTCCCACTGCGAGTGTTCTGAGAGAGTGTCCTGTGGGAGAGGTCAAAAGGTCTCCCTCAGCCTGTCTCTCCCGATTTGACCTGCCATGAAGCTGGTGGGTAGACGCATCCGCGGCCAAGACCCGGACAAACCTCACACCATAAAGCCGGGCACCCCTGCTAAAAAATGAAGATAATGTTGATAGTTCTTAGTCGAAGAACAGTTAAAAATGACCGAATCGGTTAGGGACGCATTAGCACAGCTGGTAGAGTTGTGGTCCGGAAAGCCGAAGGTCCAGGGTTCGAATCCCAGATGTGCCATTTTCTGATTTTTCTGTTTACAGATTTTCGATTGAATTTCGCTAATATTGTCTTTATACAATTAAATATTACAATTTGAGGACTTACTCATTAAGAAATGAAAATGAATAATAATGTATATATCTTGAAATGTAATGCTTAACTTTTCCAAACTTTACTTATATAAGGCAATAAAAAGACTAATTTGTTTAATTTCAAATACAATGCTGCAATTTTCCTCTAGATTTTCCAACAGATATTATAATCGTTATTTCTTTGTTATTTCCGCCATAAAAATGTGCATACCTAATATCATAGAAAACACAAGTGATTGAATAATTTGTTATTCATAATATTCAAGCCGTCTCTCCTTCATATTATAATTCTATAATTAATATGCTATAATATGATTATAATTAACATGCTCTCAGCAATTTATTGCCGGTTTTTATCGTCATCGTCATCACCGAAATAAAAAAATGTTTTTTTATCATAGATAATAAGATATAAAACATACGTATATATTCGCCGTAAGTCAGAAATGCCACGATGTAAATAATTTCGCTGTGGAGAGTCTTTAACGAAAAGATGGAGAGGAAGTTCTGCATAGAAATAAGAGATGAAGTATGAGGGGTGGTTAGGAATCTGGGGTTTGTGTATCCAGGAGTGACGTGTGAATTCACCCCTCCGGTCGAGAGAGAGGCGGAAAGACGCATCTGCCACCAAAACATGGACAATCCTAATCCCATAAAACCGGGTACCCCTGCTAAGTCACCAAATGTTGCGAGCCACTTAGGGTGACTTATGGAAGAGACATTAGTAATCCAATTAATGTTTCCCGGAGGAGAAACTTTATGTATTATAGTTGAACTGACGTGACTCTTTAAACACAGAACGCGTCAGAGACCACGTACTTGTTGTTCTTCCCAGCCTTTAAAGTCTTTATTTTATGGTAATTACAGCGATTCCTTAATTCTCCTCCCATTTTCAGAGGCGGGTATGGGTACCGCCGCCCCGGGAACCATTTATTCGATAACCAACACATCTGCCATAAATCACCCCATCATAAGTGTTTCGCTACGTTTGTTGACTTAGCAGGGGTTTCCGGGTTCATGGGATAAGTTTTGTCAAGGTCTTAGTGGCCGATGTGTCTACCCAACTGCTGCATGGCAGGCCGAATCGAGAGAGACTGGTTGAGGAGGTCTTTTGACCTATCCAGCCAGAATCCATCAATCCATTGCCTCGCACCATAGTGAAGGGATGGATTCATATGCCCGTCACTCCTGGACATACTGACCCTCAAATTCTTTCCCATCCCTCATACTTATTTCCTTCCCAGAACTTCCTCTTGTTCTTTTCCTAAAAATATGCTCTGCGGAGCATCCCCTAAGATGACAGTTCGATCCCCTAAGGTGAAGCTAATGTAAAAAAAAACTTTGGAATGAAATACCAATGTCAATTCAAATATCGACATCTTTATCAGTGCACATGAACTCCACACAGCAGGCCCTGAGGAAAATAATTTCCCTCAGGGCCTATGTCATCCTTGGGGATGCTGTGTGAAGGGTTTATTTAAGGAAAAGGGGGAAAGGAGAGTTCTGGGAAGGAAAAGGGTTTAAGGGGTGGGTAGGAATCTGAGGTTCAGTGAGTCCTGGTCATCCGCCTCCAAGACCTAGACAAACCTCACCCCATGAACCCGGGCACCCCTGCTAAATCACCAAACGTAGCGAACCACTTGGGGTGACCTATGGCGGAGGTGTTGGTTATCCAATAAAGGTTCCCGGGGCGGCGGTACCCATTCCCGCCTCCCAAATTGAGCTTGAACTCAACGGTTTCTGGCTGCACAGTCAACCGCACAATATCAAAATTGATAACATTTATAAATCACCTTATGAAAATAATACTTTTATTTTGGGATATGAATTTTAATTGATTTAATTTGAATTACAGCTGAAAGTACATTTATCAATATCACAAAAACCAAATATGTGATGGCTTTTTCATGTAACATTGGTAAGTTGTACATGAGCATCGTATATCCATACTAATATTATAAATGCGAAACTGCTCGAGTTCGTTTATGACCTTTCACGCATAACACAATATAAAGACTTTAATAATTCTTTCACCAATATAAAGCTAAATTATATGCGCAGACTACAGGTTGTATATGATGGTAAGCTCTGGCGTTATGAAATTATAAATATTAATATATTATATTTGTTATACGTTTTCTGTCGCTAACAAAAGCGAGTTTTTGCTAACGTCAGAAAAAAATCTTTTCTATGTAAACAATGTTGTTATATTTTTGGGCTCTATGCTGGTAGATACTCAGTCTACTGGTCAGCTACTACTGCAGAAAATTCAAATATCAGAATTCGTTTTTTTTTTTGGACAAGCTTCTGTTTTGCAATAAATGTCAGATAAGAGTTCCTACATTAAAAATATAATTCGTAACGATTATAAAGACTGAATAATAAATAGTGTAATTTTTTAATTATATTAACAAACTTCCAAATATTTAATTGAAAATAAACATCCGAAATGTTTGTGAGCGCATAAATTCCGAACGAATTAACAAAATTGGAAAATTCTTTTTTTTCTTTGAGCTATAGTTTTATGAAATTTAGGTGGCAGGCGAGATGTTTGAAAACTGAATGTAAGGGAATGAATGTATGGAATGCGGGAGGGGGTGGGGATGAGGAGAAGGGGGGATAATTGATAAGTTCAACCGCTACAGTAATTTCCCGTAATACCATGCGAGCGAAGCCGCGGGGAAAAGCTAGTAGTATATAAATTATTAACAGAGCATGAAAGACATAAACAGGCACATCATAAGTATGTATAAGAATCCAATTTACAATGGAGTTTATTGTTCAATGGAATTCAATAAGCAGATTCATTCGTATTTGGACTTATGCTCACAGATCATAAATATACCAAACCACCCACCAGTATATGATTCAGCAATTATTGTCACAATTATTACTTCTCAAATATACTTTTTCCTCAAAACGTGATTTCAGTGCACCTCAGGTACTAGAAACTACCAGCAGTGGTGTAAAAAAGTTTTTTTTAATTAATATTCAAATAATTAATTTTCTGCAATTTTAAATGTAATTTAATTTTTTTATTTATTATTTTGTAAAAATATGTAGAAAAAACTAATAATCCATTGACATATGAATGTTTTATTATTTCACCGTGGCCACAATCTTGTGAAATAAAAAAAAATGAGAGTCTCTTCTCGGCTGAAAAAGAAAAAGATGGAGAGATATGTAATTACGAATGTTGGACAGAGCGCGCTAATATTTTAAGTGATAAAATCGCAGCGAAAACGGCTAAAAAGCTTAATAAAACATAACTCTTTTAAAATAGAGCAAGAATCTCTTGGAACGTGTCTTAAGTATCATTTAAAGAAACACTGTGAATTTTTTCACAAATATAACTAGTAAAATAATAGAAATAGACTTGTTTTAAATAATTTTCGGAGCATACTTTGCAATTTTTTTCTATCGAGGGAATTTCATATAATTTGCGTGTCGGCGTAGAACTTATCTAGATATTATCTTCAAAAATAACATATATTTTTTTAAGAGCTTATAAACTTCTAATGTTTAAGGGAGATAATATATGTAAGAAATCGATCAAATTCGGATAGCGGCGGCTTAATGAATCGAAAGGTTGAGAGGGAACTACTTAAAATTATCTAAGTATTTTTTTTAAACTCAACTCTTTGGAGGGGTTAAAGCAATGGTAGAAAAATTGAGAAAAGCGTATCGACCTTTTTCTGAAAAACCGCATCTTCATTTACACAGGTACATATTGATCCACCCTCATAGTTGCCAATGGCGCCTTACTATAGCAATAAGGACAGACTAATATGTATCGTTTTGTAATTCGCTCAGTCGGATCTAAAACGTGTTTTTCTGGTTCATAAAACCAGGTGTTGTTTTGTACCTACCTTGTTTTGTGCAGAATTTAATTGGTTACCAACGCACACGTGAAGAATCTAGTTCGATCATCTGCCACTAACAAGATTAACATAAATATAATGTTGTTTAATATATATCTAGATAAACAGGCGGATAGTCTAATGGAGACGACCATGGCCTTCGATATACGATTGATCCATTATTTCAGGGTCTGATCAATGTCTTGTGCCCGTTAAAAATAAGTATTTTTTTTATGTGGTGCTTTCCATTGCGTCCCCGTTCCACCCCCTTTCCCCTCCGCGACCACGATCCCCTTCCACCTTCCCCCTCCAAAGACCATGGTTCAGTGTACCCCCAATTACGCATGTTCCCCTCCCCCTACTTCGTTCCCCTCCCTCTCCTAGATTTTCCTCCCCCGCTTTTTGCCGCTAAACTATATGAAATACCCTTATATTTCCATCAACTCGCGTGCCACCTATTGTAAATTTTGTTTACAAATTTCATAACGCCATTGCTCACTATTATATATATGGAAACCTTCGCGGGTGTAAGCTCATTAACTTATCAAAGTTTCATCGCAATCAATGGTAAAGGTATAGGAAATAATTTCATAATGTCAGAGCTCACCATCATATATAAAAAACATCGCGAGCATGCGCATCACAAATCACCAAAGTTTCACACAAACGGTATGGCAGCCCATAAAATATGAACAAACAAACAAGATTATCAAATAAGATTAAGATTAACAAATCAAAATTTAATTTAAATACCTCCATTTTAGTTTTTTTTTTTTTTTTAAATATTAACAGTGTTATTTAAAATTTTAAAACAACCTTACTATAAAAAGTAATATAAATGGAGCGTCTGTATTTTTTTATAAGCTCATAGGAGGCTCTGGGGAAAAAAATTTCCTCAGGGCCTGTGTCATCTTAGGTGATGACGCGTGAAAGGAATTTTTAAGCAAAGGAATGAGAGGAAGTTCTGGGAAAAGGGTAAAAGGGGTGGGTAGAAAAATTAGGTCAGTGTGCCCAGGAGTGACGGATGAATGAATCCATCCCTTCAACTGTGGTGCAAGATGATGGATCGAGCGAGACCAGCTGGAGAGGCCAAAAGGTCTACCTCAATCAGTATCCCTCGATCCCGCCCGCCACGCTGAAGGTATGCAGACGCACCCACCTTCAATGCCTAGATAAACCTCATCCCATGAACCACTTAGGGTGACTCATAGCAGTGGTGTTGGTTATCCAATAAATGGTTCCCGGGGAGGCATTGGCTTCGCCAGTTTGATATTGTCTTTTGAATGCGAAACAGCTATCACGCGTAATAATAATCAAACAACAGATTTTGTTTAAAAAACCGGTACTTTTTAATTAAATTATAAAATTATGATTAATAATACATACACTTTTTAATACTTTGTTTCATATGTTCCAGAACATAAGAATAATAACAGTGAATTTATGTAGCGTAGTTTTGTAATAGTTCACGTCCAGGAAGTTGTAAAGTGGGTAGAAATGTGGGAGGAAAGGATAACCAAGAGGAAGATGATGGTTAAACCTGTCTATTCATATCTAGTGACTTAACATGGATGACTAATACATTTTTAAGCAACATTTAGAAACTGAATTTTTATCTCTGAAAGGAGGTGCAACCAATTTACATTTTTTAAATTTATTGAAATTGTTTATACGGAAAAACCCGCATAGATAAAATAAAGTATTTATGTGCACTTGTCAGAGTTTGAACCCGCGACCTCTGGGTTATAGAGCGTGTGAATTATTATTAAATGTATTTTAAGAACTGCGAATTTTTACCACTCTGGAACGAGAAGGAAACAAAAAACATTTTATTTTATTCAAATAAGGAAACACAAATTCAGGAATGCAATAAATTGTGGTTTGCCTTTGCCGGGTTTTTGGCTTTAGGTTTTTTGGGTTTAAGGTCAGAAATTTATCAAGGGTAAAATTTATCCACAAACGCTTTCATCGCTCTGCTACGGAGGCAATCGCTACATATATAAAAGTAATCCATCATATCTAAATGTGATTAAAAGAATCATTTTCAATTTCATCAAGACAACAATTTTTTGCTTAATTAATACGGCACAAGAGTTTTGCAAATTGTCCGAAGCCAGTGGGACTATGGCATCCCAAATTGGGATATTTTATTAGGCTGAAGGGAGTGAGGAAGGGAAATAGATGGAGTGGAGGAATTGCCTGTTGTTGGGAAGTGCCTGGCTCTTTAGTTGCTCAGCAAACACGGCTAAAACTATTTAATATTCGATTTTGAATGGTAATGATGGTCTTTCTGCAAGACGATGAAAGAATCTTCTTCTTCTTCTTCTTCAAACCTGACAACTCAACAATGTACAACTTCATCCCTATTTTGAAAGTTAAAATTGAAACATCATTAAAAATGATGAAAACAAAAACTTGGTTAAATAGATCATGTTAGGTTAGGTTATGGACTATTTTTGTTTTTGTTTTTTTTTATCATCATTTTTATTGACTTTTCAAAGGGGCGTTTAAATGCCACTTTGCTAAGTTGTCATAGAACCAAATATAAATACCTTCTTCTGTCATGGAACCAAATATAAATGATTAAAATCATGTACTTATTCAGGTATCAGGGAGGGATATTACACGTCCCACTAAGCACACAGATATACACACCTAATAAAGTAAGAATGTACGAGCAAAAAAAGTTTTATTTTAATTTTTATTAAATATTCCTACACAAATGTGTTACGACGGACGCTGGAATCTGGACTCTGGCGAGATTCTATGATACTGTGTGGAGTTGTTTATTATTTCAAAAACTGGCACTCGTCCCTTCGTGAGCATGTTGAAAGCGCTGCA
Source organism: Glyphotaelius pellucidus (assembly GCA_936435175.1). NCBI lineage: Eukaryota > Metazoa > Arthropoda > Insecta > Trichoptera > Limnephilidae > Glyphotaelius > Glyphotaelius pellucidus. Next base: position 37,545,414 of record OW386545.1, on the reverse strand, counting down.
ATATCTAGGAAGGTCCAATATTGTTTCATTTATTGTTTCGTACTTCTAAAGCGTTCCTTTTCGCAGGTCGTAAATTATACCACCGACCATTATTTTTAGAAAATGTCGTAAATTCAGTGCGCGAAATATTGTGTGAAAATAAACTTGAGGTGACATTTTGCAGAAGTGTTATGCAAACGACCATCAATCTTTGTCATATGTGGCATTGTGTGATAGCCCGAGATTGGTTGGCTGTCACCTTTCCCAAATTATTCATAGTTGGAAACAAATCGCTTCTTTGTTAATTTTGCAGTTTTTATCGTTGGAAGAACTCTATTCTATGGCTTTTACCAATATTTTAAAATTTGATTTATCATTCATGATGACGAACTGTTATCAGGCTTAGACATGTCATCAAATTCACGGATCTTACACATCTCGTTTATGATGTTTTTGATATTCAACTGTTAGATATAGAATATTTATTAAGGGGTTTTTCTTCACAAAGCAAAGGTTATTCTTCACAAACGTGATTATGTGAAGAATTTAGACAACAGATAAAGTCTACCTAAAATAAAATATTTTAACTTTAATTCAATTTTTATAACTTTTACCGCTCAGTGGTTGAGTGGGCATCGCGTTTGGGTCCCACCCGGGAGTCCCGTGTTCGATTCCTCGGCTGGCTAAGCCTCCATCACAACGCAAGCAACATTTTCGGCTTTCTGTGGTGGTAGTAGAAGATTTTCAAACATTATTGGGTTATTCGTAGCCCGGGAATGTTTGTCTTTCTTTTAAAAAAAATTGGAACAGGTTTTGCAAGAATTCAGATTACATTCTAAAAGCTCTGAAATAGTTACATTTTGAGAACCATCGAAGGCAATTTTGAACGTTTTACTAAAAATTTCCATAGGTATTATTTCATGTTTACATAATTTTTAAACCATTGCTATATATTTATTGCTTGCATTACAAAATAACAAAGCATGATTTCTTTAGTGCTAACTGACCTTTAATAAATTTGAATATGATTCCTGTTTCATCTGTAACTAGATTTGCGGACACCATTGTTCATCATTATTGCAGATATGGTAAGGCATCTGCGCTGTTAAGGCATCTGCGCATCATGCTGGAAACAGCACGTTTATCGAAATGTTGACTCAAGAAGCGTAGCATGTACAACATACACCAAGACAACATCAACTTACAAAAAACCAACGAAGTGATTTTTCGCAAATTATCACATGAAAAATTCCATACAATCTCTAATAATAAGTAAAGAAAAATATTCAGACAAATTTCATCACCACTATTTTTTACTCGGAAGGCAGGTACATAAGTTTGAAAATAGAGATGACTCGTGGAACTTCCTTTTAGGAAAATTATGCACTGCTAGTAAGTATGTTTATTAATTCTACTATAACTTCGTGCATTCTGTGTGAATATGTATATAGTTTCAATGTCTCTCAACAGACATCGTTAGAGTACGTAGTAATATGTACTTTCGAGGTGTATCAATATGTTTCATTAGTAGTACTTACTATGTGATAGGAACAAATGTCTCCCGTTGGGATCTAAGCCCAACGATTACGAAGATACGATATACAAGGAGGGCACCTCACTCGGCGGCTGTCCGCGTCTCAGATCAACCCAGAGCACTGTTTAGAACGGACATTTAAGTCCAGTTCGTTATTCATCGTAAATACGATGGATAATGGATAAAAATAAATTTGATGGATAAACTTCCTTCAACGGAAGCAATCTTCTGAACAGACCCTCCATTGATATGCTTGGTGTAACTTTAGGTGACCAGATCAGGTTTGGGGGCTCCATCGAAGCCAGAGTAAAGTTAGCCTCTCAAAAACTTGGCGTACTGTACAGGGCCCGCAGATACTTTAATAGTACACAACTGTTAACCCTGTAAAAATCGCAAATGTGCTCCACGGTTGAATTTGGCAGCCACCTCTGGTCTAAAGCTCCAAAATACTATAAAAATACCCTCGACTCTGTGCAGAAACGGGCGGTCCGTTTGATAGATTCTCCCACCTTAACGAACGGATTGCAATCTTTAGAGCACAGGCGTCGGGTGGGAATGCTATCCCTGTTCTACCGGTATTTCAATGGAAGATGCCATGAGGAACTAGCGTCATTGATCCCTTCGGCACCGGTGCATAGTGGGAGACACGCCAAACGCGTGCCCAACATATGTACACGGTTGAAATTTGTCACATGAGCACGGATCGCTTCTTCGACTCGTTCTTGAGTTCAACAGCTCGGCTGTGGAACGATTTGCCGGCCTCTGTAATTCCTCCTTTCTACAACATGGGTATTTTTAAGATCAATGTTCATTCCTTCCTATCCTCAAAAATACCCTCCACCCAGCATCTCAGATGACATAGGCCATGAGGGAAATTATTTTGGATTTAAAATTATTCCTATATGGAGTTAATGTTAAAAAAATAATAATAAACAACTTGTAATCTCGACGAACCAAAACTACTATTGAAATCTCCCGATCACCAATTGATTCCCAATCAGTTGTAATACCAGTACATCACAAAATTCTACGCTGTTTATTTTTTTTAAATATTCCCTTTCACATTACATAATCTAGGAAATGTTCATTGGACAAAAATAAAAGATGTAAAAAATTCACAGGGAATACTTGTAATAAAAGTTATGTAATGCTTTTAGCCGTGTCCCCTATGCCTCTTTGTCTCATTTGCTTATCAAATACGTTTGTTTATTGATGCGGGTTGAATTATTAGCATGCTGAAATAACCCAACCACTATTGAAGAGTTACCAGAAGAGACATTCAACGTAGTAACCTTATCAGTAACTTTATGTAAATGGATTAGTAGTAGCATTTTGTAACCAGCTCTCTTCGGTTACAGAGGCGTTCGCATATTGCTACCGTCAAATAAACACGGCATCGTCATTGAGACTGATAAGATTGATTTTTTATATTATTATGTTGAATTACGAGTTTATGATTCTTTTTTCCTGTACCTAAATAACTCTCAAATGTTTTTGATAGTTGTTTAGATGAGTTTTCTTTTTTGACGTGATAACGTCTTATAAATCAATGAACGCCGGCCGCATTAACGAAAAAGCATGACTCATTGTCACGCTGTCACGCTGTCACGCTGTCACGCTGTCACGCTGTCACGCTGTCACGCTGTCACGCTGTCACGCTGTCACGCTGTCACGCTGTCACGCTGTCACGCTGTCACGCTGTCACGCTGTCACGCTGTCACGCTGTCACGCTGTCACGCTGTCACGCTGTCACGCTGTCACGCTGTCACGCTGTCACGCAGTCACGCAGTCACGCTGTCACGCTGTCACGCTGTCACGCTGTCACGCTGTCACGCTGTCACGCTGTCACGCTGTCACGCTGTCACGCTGTCACGCTGTCACGCTGTCACGCAGTCACGCAGTCACGCTGTCACGCAGTCACGATGTCACGTTCCGCCTGAGCCGGGCGTACAAGCGAGGGCGCGGAACAAGCGTTCGGCCTAAAAGTTCAGCGAGAGCGCGGAACAAGCGATAAGGCCGTGACATTATCGCGCAAAATTATCGTCCCTAAACCGACTTTACAGACAACCAAATTTTTTTTTAGTTCAATTATTCTTTCTTGTAGTGATAGTTTTGCCTTGCACCATCTCCTCTCTATTTGACAATTATATCCTGTTCTATAATTGCTTATGTTGTTCCTAATCTTTGATAGATGAGCATTTTTTAATTTCAGTTTTCTTTAAATCAATTAATCCCTAAGGATACTTTTGTTTCACCCATAGCGACAGTACTGTTGTATATTAGATTAGTAGCAGTATTTGGATAGGTAGTAACAGTATATGTGGAATCGTCGTTCACCTTAAAAATATTAACGACTTTTAGGTTAACTGCGATTCCAGTTCTTTCGGATGACAGCGGAAAGTTGTTAATTTAAAGGTTAACGACAATTCCTTATCCATAAGGAGAACGGCTGCGCGGCCTTTTTTATACAAAACTTTAATTTGGATTTGAGGCCAAAATACCCAACCAAATTAAAAATTATTTTAAATTAAATAATTTTTTTGTTATTTAAAGGTATTGAAGGAGCCTTTCTATTTTTTTATGTGAATATCTCCCAGCTGCTCCCGTCTGAAGCCAATGAGATTATGGCACCCAATTGGGGTATGATGTTGGACTGAAGGTATTGGGGGGAAGGAGTTGGGGAAGAGGACGGTGGGAAAGATCCTGGTTATTCAGATCTGGTCACCAAATGCGGCTAAAGCCATTTCAAGCAAGGTTACAATTCTGAATGTTGGTCCTACACCAGGGCGATACTGGGAGTATCTTCCACTGTGGAACGTTCCGCAAATATCCTATTTATTATTTTTAATGGATTAATTTTGAAATAACACAAATTTATCAAATAAAATTTATTTGCGCACGCCGGAATTCGATCCCACGACCGTCGGATTGAATAACCCTACCCCTCGACCAAGCCGTCATCGTTTGATGCACGAATTATAATGTTTATGCTGGTCAAAGGAATGTTGTCTAATAAAGGGATAAAAAGGGTTTGGAAAACCAATTTTCATGAGTAGTCTGAGCATCAAATCTCAGCATCGTTTCGTTTTGGTAAGAAGATCGCGAGATATGTATTTTTGTAAACGGTTTATTGGCCTGCTGTAAGATAATATCCAAAAATTTGTTATTTGAATTCTCAGCGTGCGATAAGCGTAAATGTCTTTTTATAATGGGAGGTCATTGCTCTCCTGGAATGGTATCTTCTGCCTTTGTTTCTTGTCTAGTAAATGCAATGTAAAGAAACACTTTAAAGGAACGTATGCGCTGCCCATTTCGGTCAGTTTCATACAAATCTTAATTTTGGATTTGAGATCAAAATACCAAACCAAATTGAAAAATTATTTTTGTAATCAAAAAGTATTTAAAATATCTAGTACGGGTGTGAGCTACTTTATTTATTTTTGCTTTAAATTATAAGATATGGCTATTAAAGATTTTATTGTTTCTTGATTTTAGAGGCAATTTGGGCAATTGTTTGTGAGTAAACGAAAAACATTAAAAAAATAATTTTACCATATCTATCATAAACATGTAATGAAATATAAAATAAATAATAAAAAATAACAAAAAATCATTTTCATGAGTATAAATTTAAAATATATACAAATTACCTATTTACGGCGTAAAGTCGTTTTTATATTAAAATTACTAGTCAGAAAATTCATTTTTTACGATGTTTTATTTTCTTTTTCATCGCATTTTAAAATAAATACAGTAAATTTATTTTTTTAATGTTTTTCATTTACTAACAAATAATTTCCCAAGATGAAGTAAAAGAAAAAGTAGATCATGAACATGGCTTTAGATTTAATAAAAATGAGGGTTTGTCCGTTCCAAAAATTATAAATAAATACGGGCAATGGACATTCACTTATATTGTCCCCACTATATTTAATAAAATGCCAATGAACATAAAAATCGAATCCAATTGCACCACCGATCTCAAAAAAAAATATTAAAAAATGGCTAATGAATCAAAACTTTTTATATTGACATTGTTTGTAATCTTATGTATAAATACGACTATCAGTAATTTGCCTGTGTATATCTGTCTGTCTGTATATTTTATGCCTTTGTATTGTAGTTACTTAAAAGTTATTCTTCTTTATCTATTTTGCTATTGTGGTTTCTTGTAATATTTTGTGCTTTATTAATATTGTTAAAATGACCTGCTGACAAACTGCTTTGGCAGTTTAGCGGGTGCTTATAATGAAAAATAAAAAAAATAAAATAACAAATTATTGTATTAAATTTGTTGTGCTTAATACATGTATCTTTTTATGACTAATAAAAATAAAAGGATAAAGCCTGTGCAACGCCCGGAACTTAAATAAATAAAAAAATAGGTTTTATCAACGTGCCAAGCTAACATATTTTTTGGGCATCCTTATATTCTACAATTTATATTCGTGCCTGCGGTCTTCATCGGGACTAACTTTGCCCTTTTGTTTCTGGTACTTGTCTATGACATACACGGAACGGATTTACCAGCTCAGCAGGATAACCCTTTTATCAATCGTGACTTTGTTCAGGATGCTCATGAGCACGACCAAACAATCAATTAAAAAGATTTCGTGGAAGTTTTATTTGTAATCGGTTTCTACACATTTATGAATGCAGTCAACACACTTCGACATATTTATTATTGCCTTGCTATGGAAATTTTAGATGAAATAAAAGACAAAGCGATTGTGACTAGAACGAAGCAACTCTCTGGTACCATCCCAACAAATAAACTGGAGTCAAGTAGTACCTTGTAAGAAATGATAATACGAAGACAATAAATTTCTCATCTACAAAACAACCATAAGGACGGGCTTTACATACGCTGCGCCGATTTGGGAACACGCAGCCAACATCCAAATAAATAAATTACAAGCCCTGCAAAACAAAGCCATTCGATGAATCAAATGCGAAATAACACAATTTTCTTAAATAAAATTTACTTTCTCACGCCGGGATTAAAACCCGATACCTCAGAATAGGCTTGTCCTAATCCTAACTAATACTATAAATGAGATAGTGTGTTTGTTTGTTTGTCCTTCTTTCACGTCACAACTTAGCTACCGACCGACGTGATTTTTTGCATCCAGATAATCGGACATATAATCGATTACACCCCATAATCCATTGCCCTGATGATGGACACTGTTTGCTGTCCGAAAAGTTGGGTAAAGGAGGAGGTTGCGCAACTCGGCGACACAGAAATAAATCACGATAAAGTTCCTCATCGATTAATTTTGACTGCCATAATAATGTTTATTATAAATAATTTTTACTTTTGTAAATTGTTCCCTAAAATAAAACAAATATATAACTACTTATTACCACAAAAAATAAAATCGAATATAAATAATAAATTTATTATATCACCACAAAATGGACTATTGTCCGTAAATAAATAAATAAATTATAAGAGCGAAAAAATACCTGCTTTCCTTAGCTAATATAAATCCTTCTAAGTGCTAATTTCGTTGCATTTGAGTTCTGGTAAATTCGTATTTATATTATTTATATCAAGGAATTCATGAATAGTTAGTGCTATGGTTGTAATAGTGGAAAAATTGGCGAAGTCGAGTAGATTTAACAGGGACACGGATAAAACAATTAACATTTGAGGGCAGTCCACGAGGTTATTCAATAATTTAAAAAGTATAAGAATATCATTAATAGCTCTCCGGGCAGAAAGTAGCCGCAGTTTTTAGACATTAATGTTTCATAGCATGTGTCAATTACAGGTGTTAATTTGTATTGAGCATATTTCAGAAACTTCTTTTGTACTTTCTCCAAGCGGTGAAAGTTGAAAACTACAACGGTTTTTGAAAATAACAAAAGGCGCCGCTCCCATTTACAACAATTCGAAACTCTGCAAAGATTGGCATAATAATACAATCAGATTATGGAAAGACAGGTATATAATATATATGATGATCATTTTATTGCGAATTTTATTATTGTTTACGTTTATCCCACGCGCATGAAACTGGATCAAATGTTGTTTTAACCCGGTTATTTTATCAAAACATCGATAAGGAAACGAAGCACCTATAAATTGTTAAAGTTTATATAGGGCAGCAATTGAAAAGCAACCTCGTTGCTAGATACGAGTGGGTATCTAGCAACGAGTTTCATATAATGAAATAAAATTTGTTTATAAACATGATTAAGTATTTAATTTTTTGGAGGCCTTTCGGTTAACACGAGCATCATTAGAGTATACAATTAAACTAGAAAATTTATTTTTCAAATAAACATATATATATAATAATTTTTTTAAGTGGTATATTATTCCCTGTGTAAACGTATTATTATAATTACTACATTATGTACTCTGGTATCATTTTAAAAAGAAGTAACAGTTGATAAAAATATTGATTAAAATTGTGTTTAACGTGAAAATATTCGTTTTAACGCAGAAAAGTCCATTGTTGTGTGTTGTGAGACCGAAGGGTGGGGAGAGGGGAAAGAGTTGAGCAGGAGGAAGGTTGACTATTAAGATCACTGTCATCAAACACAATTAAAGCTAGACTAGAAATTTCAATCTATAAGACGACCATAAGCCGGGCTTTACATACGCTGCACCGATTTGGCAACACGCAGCCAACTCCCAAATACATAAATTACAAACCCTGCAAAACAAAGACATTCGATAAAACAAATGCGAAATAACATAATTTTGTTATTAAAATTTACTTTCTCACGCTGGGATTAAAACCTGTGACCTCAGAATACGTAGTAGATAGCTTTACCCCTCGACCATGGAGGCCATCAATACAGTTATTATAATGTAAAGATATTTTCCATTATCTTGAAAGGTAGACACCGTGATTTGATGGGTCCTTGAGATAAGGGACTTGGGTAACATAAAAATAACAAGATAAAAAAATAAAGTTTTTAGAGCTCTGGCTTACATTAAAATAAAACTTAAATTGCACAATGGAAATAATTTTTTGGATTAAACGCCTTACTGTGATTTATAATATATACAAAGAATAAAGTAATTTTAGATATTAGTGACAAGCTCAGGTGCGGGGGCTTCATCGAAGCCAGAGTTAAGTTAGCCTCTCAGAAACTGGGCGTACTGTACAGGGTCCGCAGATCCTTTACTAGTACACAACTGCTAAACCTGTACAACTCGCAAGTGCGCCACACGATTGAATGTGATAGCCACCTCTGGTCTGGAGCCCCACGGGATACCTGAAAAAAACCCTTGACTTTGTACAGAAACTGCGGTCCGTTATCGATTCTTCTATCTTAACAGTTGGATTGCAATCTTTAGAGCACAGGCGTCAGGTGGGAATGCTGTCCTTGTTCTACCGGTATTTCAATGGAAGATGCTGTCATTGATCTCCTCGATACTGGTGCATAGTCCGAAAACACGCCAAACATGCGACCAACAACCATGAGAACGGGTCGTTTCTACGACTCGTTCTTGTTCAACAGCTCGACTGTGGAACGATTTGCCAGCCTCTGCGTTTCCTCCCTCCTTTTCAAAGCATTTTCAAAGCAGCATTTTCAAAGATCGTATAGGCCCTGAAGGAAATTATTTTCCTCAGGGCCTTCAGTGCCGAGTTAATGTAAAAAAAAACTCTAACCTGCTTATTGCCTTTT